>CM052813.1:33496994-33769577 GCA_028533885.1 Nasua narica | reverse complement strand
CTGAGGGTTTTGGAGGGGAGAGGGTGGGGGGTTGGGCGAGCCTGGTGGTGGGTATTGAGTGGGCACGTATTGCATGGAGCACGGGGTGTGGTGCATGAACAATCATTCTTGTAACACTGAAAAAATAAAATAAACATATAAACATATTTGGGGGGGGAATAAAGTCTTGCAAAAAAAATCGAATAGGAGGAAAAATTCCCAAACTCATTTTTAAGACCAGAATTACCCTGATACCAAAGCCAGGTAAGGAAATCATAAAAAGAAACCACAGACAAATATCCCTGAAGACTATAGATATAAAAATTCCCCACAAAATATTAACAAACTGAATTCACTAGCCCATTAAAAAAATCATACAACATGATCAAAAGGAAATTATACCTGGGATGCAAGGATGGTCAACATATGCAAATCAATAAATGTGATACACTACATTGAAAGAAAGGACAAAAATTCTATGATCATTTCTATAGATACTAAAAAAGCATTTGACAAAATTCAATGGTGTTTTATGATAAAAACTCTTAACAAATTGGGTACTGAAGGAATATACCACAACATAATGAAGGGCATATAGGCCAAAATCACAGCTAGCATCATACTCAACAGTGAAAAGTTAAAAACTTATTCTCCAAGATGAGGACGAAAACAAGTATGCCCACTCTTACCATTCCTATTCAACAGTACTGAAAGTCCCAGTGAGAGTAATTAGGCAAGAAAAAGAAATAAAAGACATCAAAATAAAAGGAGAAGAAGTAAAATTGGCTCTGTTTGTAGATGATACTATATGTAAAAGTTTTTAAAGAAGTAAAAAATTTTTAAAGATTTCACCAAAAAACTGTTAGAACAGGTCAGCAAATTAAGTAGTTTAGGATACAGAATCAACATAAAAAACAGAATCAACATAAAAAAGATCAGTTGTATTTCTATACAATAATGATGAACTATCTGAAAAAGAAATAAAACAATTTTAGTTACAATAGCATAAAAAACAATAAAATACTTAGGAGTAAGTTTAACCAAGAGAGTGAAAGATTTATACACCAAAAACTGTAAGACAGAATTGATGTCTTGATGGAAGAAATTGAAAAAGACAGAAACAAATGGAAAGATATATTCATGAATTGAAAATGTTAATGTTGTTAAAATGTCCATAATCCCCAAAGCTGTTTATAGATTCAAGGCAATCACTATCAAAATTCAAATGACATTTTTTGTAGAAATAGAACAATCAATCCTAAAATTTCTATGGAACCACAAAAGGCCCTGAATTGCCAAAGCAATCCTGAGAAAGAACAAAGCTGGAGTCATCATGCTTTCTGATTTCAAACCATATTACAGAGCTATACTAATCAAAACAGTCTGGTGTTGGCTTAAAAACAGGAATGTAGATCAATAGAATAGTACAGAGAGCTCAGAAGTAAATCCACTCATATATGGTCATTTAATTTATGACAAAGGAGTCAACAATATATAAATGAAAAAGGACAATAAATAGTGTTGGGAAAACTGGACAGCCATATGCAAAAGAATGAAAATGGACCCTTGACTTACACCATGCTAAAAAAATGAACTCAAAGTAAAGACTTGAATGTAAAACCCAAGATCATGAAACTCCTAGAAGAAAACGTAGGTGGTAAGCTCCTTAACATTGGTCTTGGTAATGGTTTTTTGGATTTGACACCAAAAGCAAAGGCAACAAGTGTAAAAATCAGCAAAGTAAGACTATATAAAACTAAAAGACTTCTGGAGAAAAAAGGAAACAACAAAATGGAAAGGCAGCCTGTGGCATGGGAGAAAATATTTGTAAACCATATATCTGATAAGGGATTAATACCTGAAATGTATAAGGTACTCTTACAATTCAATAGCAAAAGAATCTAGATAATCTTATTTGAAAATGGGCAGAAGACTTGGGTAGACATTTCTCCAAAGATGAACAAATGGTAAACAGGTATGTGAAAAGGTGCTCAACATCACTCATCATCAGGGAAATGCCAATCTAAATCACAACAGGTATCACCTCCCACTTGTTAGAATAGCTCTTATCAAAAAGACAAGAGATATCAAATGCTGGCAAGGATGTGAAGAAAATATAACTCTTGTGCTCTGATGGTGGGAATGTGAATTGGCATAGCTATATGGAGATTCCTCAAAAAATTAAAAATAGAACTACCATGTGATCCAGCAATTCCACTTCTGGGTATATATCCAAAGTATCCAAAGGAAATGAAAACAGGCTATCAAAGAAACATCTATACTCCCATGTTTTTGCAACATGGAAAAAGATTTTATTGCATTAAAGGTACACAGTTTGGTCTGTGACTTAATGCTCAATGTAGAGCATTTTTCTCTTTTGATTTAATGTGATGTCAAAACACCAAAACAGCAAGTCAGCTAATTCCACTCAATCCAACCTGTCGCTTGATGTGTATGTCAAGTAAGCAGATGATTGACTCTTGTTTTTCCTTCATATGAAGGAGATGGACTCTTTTTTATTCAAGCAGGACAAGAACTATTTATATGGGAGCAGTGATTTTAATAGAGGGAAGGTCTCTCTTACATTCATTCCAACTACATAAAGAACAATCACGAAGTCCCTACATATCCTGATTAGCGGTTACTGCCTAAATTGCATCTCCATGCAAATTTTAATCCTTCCTTATGATTTATGGGTATCTGTATTTATGTTTTTTTTTTAAAGATTTTATTTCTTTAGTTGACAGAGAGAGAGAGAGATCACAAGTAGGCAGAGAGGCTGGCAGAGACAGAGGGAAGCAGGCTTCCTGCCGAGCAGAGAGCCCGATATGGGGCTCGATCCCAGGACCCTGAGATCATGACCCGAGCCGAAGGCAGAGGCTTTAACCCACTGAGCCACCCAGGTGCCCCATCTGTATTTATGTTGATGGCTGACAGACATTATAGCAGCCCCTGATAGCTGATTCTTAGGTCAACTGCAATGATTTCTTATTTGTTTTTCTGAGAAATAAGCTAATTGGATTAAGGATTAAGAACCAGTAGCTTGGGGGAAAAATATTTTTCGTATTGACCTGCTCCATGTTGGTGTGCTCTAGCTTCGTTCCGGTGGAAAGACATGAAGGCTTTGCACATTAACTATGTACAGGCCAGGCATCTGAGGATGGAACCAACGGCCGACCAGTTCACGGTGTATGTCACGGATGGGAAGCGACGCTCCTTGGAGACACCATTTTACATTGTCATCAACCCCACGAATGACGAAGCTCCTGACTTTGTAGTGCAGAATATTACTGTAAGAAAGATCACGAAATTTTCAATTTCTTTTTTTAAAAATCATTTTCTGATTTTATTTTCACCTAGTTCATTTACATTGGTCCAGGTGCACTTAATACATTCAGTTGAAAGGGAAGGGGGAGAACAGTCACCTATATTATTGGATGCAATTACTGAAAAATATTATTCTAATAATAATGATGGTAATTGCAAGCATATAGAATTTCATGAATGCAGTTATAGTTGCATAGATATTGGATGGAGTACTTACTAGGTCGTAGGTAGTATTTCGAGTCCTTCACATGTGCTCATGTAAAGGCTTACAAGGCTTTTGGGGTGATGGTATTATTATGATTGCCTTTTAGTAACTGAAAAAATGAGGCACAGAGAGGTTAACTCAGTGGCCCAAGATCACAGAGCTTGGAAATAATTGGCACATGGGAATAGTATGTAGGGGATTTGCCCCAGGCAGTTTGATTCCATACCATGCCCTCTTAACCAATGCTATCATGATAAGGACTCTTAATTCACATATATTAAGGCATCTTTTCATATAGCTATTTTTAAAGATTTATTTTTTGAGAGAGAGAAACAGAGAGAGAGAGCACACGCATATGAGGAGGAGGGGCAGAGGGAGAGGCAGAGAAAGAATCCTCAAGTCTACTCCGAGGTGAGTGCAGAGTCTGACAGGGGGCTTGATCTCTCTACCCCGAAATCATGACCTGAACCAAAACCAATAGTCAGACGCTTAACCGACTGAGCCACCCAGGTGCTCCTTTATATAGCTATCTATAAAGATAGATGAAATGAAAAAATACAATTTGAATCATTCTTTTTCTGTAGTTTCAAAACTATTTTTATGTGATAGTGTTTGTTAGTTTTATTTAAAAATCCAGATAGATAGGTAAAATGGACATAATATCACTCCTCAGATAACGTCTATTATCTTTGAAAATATAATAATAAAAATATGTAGTTATACAAGTTGAAATATTGAGACTAGAGAAGAGATTATGTGGAGTGAAATAAGTCAAGCAGAGAGAGTCAATAAAGAAAATCATGGAGGGCATTGTGAGAAGGAAGGGAAGGGTGAATGGGGGGAAATTGGAGGGGGCGATGAACCAGGAGAGACTGTGGACTCTGAGCAACAAACTGAGGGTTTTGGAGGGGAGAGGGTAGGGGGTTGGGCGAGCCTGGTGGTGGGTATTAAGAAGGGCAGGTATTGCATGGAGCACTGGGTGTGGTGCATGAACAATCATTCTTGTAACACTGAAAAAATAAAATAAACATACTTGGAAAAAAAATATTGAGAAACACATGCAATGAAATATGAAATATGACAGACTCCCTCTTCCACAGCCTCTACTCATAGCCACTCCCTATTGATTTTTTAATAATTTCTCAGAAATAATTTGTGCAAATGCCAGGGATATGTATGTATGTATGTATCTATGTGTGTGTGTGTGTGTGTATTATATATATGTAATTTTTATGCATTTACTTATAAATCAGGGATCATATTATACCTACTACTCTCTACTTTTTAAAATACCTAATTATGTATATTGGAAATCTTTCCGTATCAGCATGTAATCTTTTAAAACAATTCTATTTTTTAGATACAATTATTTAACTCACAAATATGTACAAGAAATCTTGATTAAATGGATCAACAAAGGCTTTGGAATAAAAGGGACTTGAGTATTGCCATTTACTGGTTGTAGGGCCCTTCATAAGCTATTTCTCTCTATACTTCTATTTCCTTATCTGCAAAATGTGCATCAAATCCTTAAGGGGTAACATGATGGTCAAGATGATCAGGCACATACTAGTCCCATAGTAAATAGGTCCTATTTGTTTTTTTTTTTTTAAAGATTTTATTTATTTATTTATTAGGAAAGAGAGAGAGTGAGAGAGAGAAGGTCAGAGTGAGAAGCGGACTCCCCATGGAGCTGGGAGCCCAATGTGGGACTCGATCCCGGGACTCCGGGATCATGACCTGAGCCGAAGGCAGTCGCTCAACCAACTGCGCCACCCAGGGGCCCAATAGGTCCTATTTGTATTATTGTTATGTTTACCATCTTTTTTCTGACATTTACCAAAGCAAAGATTATCTATTTTGAAGCCATTATCTAGCCTTATTTGTCACTGAAAATTATCAAATTCTAAATGCGAAAGTCTTTATTTGATTTGAATCGTCTACTGACTTTTAATGGTATGTGAGAGTCACCTCACGAAGAGATTTAAGAGCCAGCTCCCGCCCTTCCTTTTCTCTTGGTACATGGGTTTCTCTGGAGAGCACATCAGTAATTACAAGAGAGAGGAGAAACTCTACAAATTTTTCCTTCTATACCTATCTCTGTTGTCTTGTATCTATGCAGAGCTGTAGTTTCTCAAATAATTAGGCCACCGGGAAATTGTCCCTTGCCCTTCTCTGAAAGTAATCATGCTTTTTACCTGGCACTCCTTAGAGAAGCTGTTGAAGATTATCAGATAAGGGAGCCCCATGTGTTACTGCCAGAGCTGGCATTAAACTTCAAGTGATTTTTTAAAAATAGCCCTATTTATTTTGCTTTCTTGTGGAAAAGTCTATTTATCTTGTAGATGGTTAAGCTTCCATCAAGTTGGGCTGCAACTTGCCAAAAAATATGAGGCTTTAGTTTAAGATATTCTATTTCATTTCAAACCGCTCTATTAGTGAGTTTCTGCATATTGTGCATATTGATCTAAACCTTTTATGTAGGATCTCAATAAATGAAATGCGCAAACAAGAATCCCGATTTTTTCAGTGAAATTTCCCGGTCACGTTGTGAAGTAATTTACCATTTGATAAATGAGAAATAAATGAGCCATACACGGAGTCCAGGAGTCCTAAGCTTTAGGAAAAAGGGTAATTAGAACATATTTTCAGTTGCTTTATTAAAATTTTTGGAGAAAAAGACAAGTTACCATCAAAGATGATTTCATAATTATATCATTGCCCATTAAATTATGATGCCATCTTTGTCTTTAATAAGTAAGGCCAGTTACAAGAAAACTGGCATCATTTTAGCCCAGGTATCAGCATGGCAAGTGACTCTTCTTCACGTAAGCAGGAAGCTTCTCTCAATAAGAGAGGCTGAAGAGAATGGGCATTTTCACAAACCAAAACTGTATGTATCCTTCAAGGCTCATGTGCTCAACTCTGCCATGAAGACACTCCTGGTCTCCTCCACCCTTTTGCACTTCCTATTTATCCATTTATCCTATTTATTGGATGTACAGATTGACTACGGAGTACTTTTTTCTGATGATGATTGGTGTAGAAATGTGTGAATTTGGGTGGCTTTTTACATCTTGCCTACCACTGCATGAAACATTGGGGTTTCTTCAAAATGTGTGTGTCATACTTCCTTTGGGAGGGGGATCGTTTTCTTCTGTTTCTTTTGAGACTCCTACAGGAGCTAAATTTGTAATTTAGGAACATTTAATTTTGTTAATCCTGTCTGGGGCACTTAAGTAACATCTAAAGCATTACTGCTTTAGAATGTTAAAATAAACTTTCCTGACCAAATTGTTTGTGAAAAAAAAATTACTAGATAATTTTCTTGCTTGTATTATAATTACTGATGGACAGGCCTTCGTGGTCTCCTCTGGACTTTGATTCTTTAGAATATTTCCCACAGCATGAGGCCCCGTGCCTTGCATCTGTTCAATGTGTACAGTCTGATTATTTAGGTCTTGCTTTGTTTCAAAAGATGAAACATTTCTTTGTTCTCTTCATTCTTGCTATGAGAAAAAGATCAAGACAGCTAAGTACCATGTCAAGTTCTAAATGGCTAGATCCTACCTGAGATGAAAAACAGTCCATTCTCTTTGTATTTAAAGGATTATGAAACCTGAAGTGGGGGATGGGGGTGGGAGGAGGTGGTTCTGGAAAATTTGAGGCATGAGGGTTGGGGAGAGGTGAGGGACCCAGAATTAAAATAAACACTGTTATGTATCCAGAAGTATCCTTCTAGATTGTTGTTGATTGCAACTGAAATACAGGTTTTCCTGCAATGACAAAAATTAGAAACATAAAATAGCCCCAGTGCACATAGCAGACATTCATACCGTTTCTAAAGCAGAAACAAAAGAATTGTGAAAGCAACAAGGTTCAGGAGGTTAAAATAACAGATTAGGATCTGAAGGTGAAAGATCTACACTTAGTTTTACAGTTGAACTCTGTGACTTCCAGAAAGCAAGCATTCTTTTGATTGCTTTTCCCCTGAGCTTAGAATTGGGGGGGGGGGGGGGGAAGTATGTGTGTGTGTGTGTGTGTGTGTGTGTGTGTGTGTGTATCTTTTGTTCTTTAGGGAAATGAATAAACTGCTTTGAAATCTTCAGAGAAAACCTAAGAGAGATTAATAGATTTGTTCTTTTCTTCTAAGCTTATGTTAAACCAGCCATTTCTTTTTAGGACTCATTACACACAAATTTCACAGAAAATTTGTAATAGGATATCTTAAAATTATTTCTTTTGAGCAATTTGCTAAAAGAAAGACAGATTTTATTTTGACACAGCTGACTTTCTGACTTGTTTTTGCTCAGGTGTGTGAGGGTCAGATGAAAGACCTGGATACTTCCGTCATCAATGCTGCTGATCGAGACATTCCCAAGGACCCCTTGCTCTTCAGTGTCACTCGTAAACCACACCATGGCCTCCTCATCAATGGTGTGCTTAGCAAAGAGTTTGCTCACAATTTGCAGCCTGTCAACCCTGGTCAGAAGCATGAACTTGTTCAGAACTTTTCCTTGGAACTTCTCAAGAATGGTAGATCATGTTCCACTTCTATTCATTGATTGTTGTTGATTTAATAATTTAGCCCAGAAAAGATAATAAATAGTAAACCTCAGATACAGGAAGTAAAGAAATGGCATTCAACTACTTTATTCATTTATCCCTCAAGAGTTTTCTCTGGGCTCTGGATTCACATAGGGCATGAAGCCCCAGTTGAAAAGGCTGTTGAAAAGGAAATAATGTTTTCTTTCACTTTGGGAGCATCACTAACAATGATATTTGTGGGGTGCCTGGGTGGCTCAGTCGGTTAAGTGTCTGACTCTTGACTTTGGCTCAGGTCATGATCTCATGGTTGTGGGATCGAGCCCTGCATCGGGCTCTGCACTCAGCTGGGAGTCTGCTTGAGGTTCTCTCTCTCTTCTCCCTCTAACCTTCTCCCTGTTTGTGCTTTCTCTCGCTCTCTCAAATAAATAAATAAATAAATAAATAAATAAATAAATAAATCTTAAAGAAAATGATATTTGTGATTTGGGGTATTTTAGCTCCAACTTTTTCATGTCATAATAAAAAAATCCTTTTTAAAAACTACTGAGATCATGGACCTAAATTTGAAGAGATTTGTCAGCGAAAACTTCTATGTTTGAAACAAATATAGAGCCACATATAATAACTCATTATTCTTTGTGGAAATAATTTGTTCATTAAGGAAATGACACATGGGAATAGCAGCCTGAATTATTTTTTTATTTACTCTTTCTTAAAAAATCAATTTTACCCCATTTTCCAAATATAAGCATACTTTTAAATATCAGAGAAAAGGGCGGTTCTAGAATCACTGCCTACTCTCACTTCCTTTATGCCTTCACATGTTGTTTCCCCAACCTGAATCCCCTTTGCTGGGTTAGCCAACACGGTGCCTTCAGAACCAGATAACCTCTGACCTCCCCATGGAGACTCTCCAACTCCCACCCACCCACCAGGCACTCCAGACCATTCCTTTCCTGGGCTGGCTCCATTCAGCACTGGTTTAGCACTTTTTCTACTGTCTACATTGCTCCATTCCCCAGCTCTCGGCCCCCAGGTTTATTTTTCTAGTTTAGCTCTTTCCTTTTTATTTCCCAAATTTTCAAGTTTGAAAAGTTAATTCATATGTTTCTCAGTTTTTTTCATTTCTTGATATTACAGGTTACACATAAATATACTTAACGTATATTTTTGTAACATAAATCTTAGTCCACATGTCTTAGAATTTTTTTGGCATAAATTTTTATAATGGAATTACTTGGCAAAATGGATGAGCATTTATTATACTTTAAGGGAAAAAATTGCATTGCTTGATATCCATGAACATGCCTAGTTTCCTAATCAAGAATGGACATTTTTTAAAACTTCTGTCAATTCGGTAGTCAAAAACTGTCTCTCCTTGTAATCTTAATTTGAAATTCTTAGAGTATAAGTAAGATTTACCATACTTTCATATTTATTGACCATCTGTGTTTCACCTTTTATAAATTACTCGATAATGTCCTTTACTCATTTTTCCATTGATTTATAGTAACTTGTAAGAGATCATTAAATATTGATGTTTAACACTTTTGTTACATATGTTACAGGTAAGTTTTTTCTCTATATTATTTGTCTTTTAATTCATATTCTTAAGTACAGAAATCACAAATTATAAGTGGTGAAATTTATCATTATTTTTCTTTACATATTTTTCTTTTATTTTCTTTTATTTTTTTTTAAAGATTTTATTTATTTATTTGTCAGATTGAGAGAGAGCGAGCACAAGCAGGCAAAGTGGCAGGCAGAGGCAGAGGGAGAAGCAGGCTCCCCGCCGAGCAAGGAGCCCGATGCAGGACTCGATCCCAGTACCCCAGGATCATGACCTGAGCCAAAGGCAGCTGCTCAACCAACTGAGCCACCCAGGCGTCCCTACATATTTTTCTTTTGTTTATTAGGAAGATGCTCTACATTCAGAACTAACATATTTACTTGTATTTTCTTCCAAATCTTTTTAAATGGCTTTAATGAGATATAATTCACATGCCATAAAATCTGCCCCTTTAAAGCCTACTGTTCAGAGGTTTTTAGTATATTCATCGTCATGATTAGTTATTTTTTAGATTATAGAACACCTTCATTATCCCCCAAAAGAAATACTATCTCTTTAGCAGACATTCTTTTTTTTTTTAAGATTTTATTTATTTATTTGAGAGACAGAAAAAGTGAGAGACAGCATGAGAGGAGAGAAGGTTAGAGGAAGAAGCAGACTCCCCATGGAGCTGAGAGCCCGATGTGGGACTCGATCCCAGAACTCAAGGATCATGACCTGAGCCGAAGGCTGTTGCTCAACCAACTGAGCCACTCAGGCACCCTTTAGCAGACATTCTTATCCCTAGCTTCCTCAACCCGTGGCAACCTGTAACCTATTTTTTGTCTCTATAGGTTTGTTTATTCTGACATTGCAGAATCATATAAATAGAATATATGACCTTTTGTAACTGGTCTCTTTTATTTAACATAATGTTTTCAAGATTCATCTATATGGCAGCATGAGTCAGTACTATGCCATTCCTTGTTATTGCCAAATATTCTATTATATTGACATACCACATTTATTTAATCTGTTCATCAGTTGATGGATATTTGGGTCATTTCTACTTTTTTTTTTTTAAGATTTTATTTGTCAGAGAAAGAGCACAAGCAAAGGGAGCAGCAGGCAGAGGGAGAAGCAGCCTCCCTGCTGAGCACGGAGCCTAATGCAGGACTTGATCCCAGGACTCTGAGATCATGGCCTGAGCTGAAGGCAGATTCTTAACTGACTGAGCCACCCAGGCGTCCTGTCCTTCCACTTCTGTGAACACTCATGTATATGTTTTTGTATGGATATACACTTTTATTTCTCTCGGGTCTGTATCTAGGAGTGGAATTGCTGGGTCATATGATAACCCTATGTTTAACATTTTGAGGAACTGCCAAACTGTTTTCCAAAGTAGTGGCATCAGTTTACATTCCTACCAGTAATGTATGAGAGTTCCAATTTCTCTGCATCCTCACCAGAGTTTGTTACTATCTTTTTATGATAGCCATCCTAGTAGGTGTGAAATAGTATCTCATTGTGATTTTGATTTCATTTCCCTAATAGCTAATAGTGTTAAGCATCTTTTCATGAGTTCATTAACTATCATTTATCTATGTCCTGACATCTTCTTTGGAAAAATGTCTACGCAAATCTTTTGCCAATTTTGCAAATGGGTTTTTTTCTTTTTATCATTGATTTGTAAGAGTTCTTAATGTATTTGGAATACTAGACCCTCCCTTATCAGGTATCTGATTTGTAAATATTTTCTCCAGTTCTGTGGACTGTTGTTTTACTTCCTCAAAAGTATCATTTACAGCCCCAAATTTTTAATTTTGGTGAGATCTAAATTATCTACCTTTTTTGGGGATATTTGGTCACTTGTGTTTTTGGTGTCTTAATATTTAGAAATCATTGCCTAACTCAAAGTCACAAAGATTTACTCATGTTTTCTTCCAATAGTTTTTCTAGTTTAGCTCTCACATTTAGGTCTATTAGCAATTTTGAGTTAACTTTTGTATGTGGTGTGAGGTAGGGATCCAACTTCATTTTATTGCCTGGGGCTTTTCAGTTGTCTCAGCGCTATTTATTGAAAAGACCACTCTTTTCTCATTGAATGGTTTTTGTATTCTTGATGATAATCATTTACTTGTAAGTGTATGGGTTCATTTTTGGACTCTCCTATTAGTTTAATCTATGAGTGTATTCTATGCTAGTGCCACACTGTCTTGATTACTATAGTTTTATAGTAAGTTTTGAAAATGGAAAAATGTGAGTCTCCAACTTTGTTCTTTTTCGAGATTGTTTTGGCTATTCTGAGTCTCTTGCATTTTCATGTGAATGTTGTGTAGGTTTTTGAAAAGTAGTTTTATATTTAAGTTTTGCTTCATCTAGAATTTATTTTGGTTGTTGTCTTGAGGTAGGTATCTAACTATAATTTTCCCCAAGTGATGAACCGCTGTCCTCATACAGTCTATTAAATAATATATGCTATCTTCACTGATTTCTAAATAAGTCCTTATCAAATACTTAAGTATATAAATATGAATTTTTTAAAAAATTAAGAGGGCAGTCTTACTTCATAAAACAGTTTAATTTCACCCTATTGCACTGATTAATGAACTCTTGTTGATACCGATACCTTGGAAATTAAAAAAGATTATGTGTGTTTTGAAATGGCTTAATCATAAGAAAGATTTACTTTCTCTCTTTTTTTCCCCTCTTCTTCCAGGAATGAAGTTGATATATGTGCATGATGACTCAGAGAGCCTTGCTGATGACTTTACAGTCCAGTTGTCAGATGGGAAACATAAGATATTAAAAACCATTTCAGTGGAGATCACCCCAGTTAATGATGAGAAACCAACGCTGAGCAAGTAAGCTCCCCAAAAAGAGTCTCTTTCAGATGTTCTAGAAAATTTCATGGTCTGGAAGACTAGGTGCAAATGTCATGTGTGTCTTCCAGGGAGAAACAAGTCTTTGATAGCTCTTGTCTATCACAACTCATCCCACCTACTCGGGCACCTGGAACTTTTAATGCAAATGTTAGTTAATGTAACATCTCCCTAGTTAATTGTTTTTCCTCTAAAATTTCTAGTTAGTTGAAAATAATTAAGAATAACCACCTATTGTATGGAAAACAGTGTACTGGGTATTTAAACACCTTTATACACACACACCAAAGTGCAATAGATGTATAGACTTAAGTACCATGTGATAATATTGACAGGAGACAGTTATCCCTGTGGATTCAACCAAACTTTTAACTAGGAGCAGCTGAGGGAAATTTATAAATGCCATCGCTTTCATCATCTGAGTATTTCATGATCAATCAGTCCTCTATGTTCCATCGGAATCAATACTACTTTGCCACCTGATATCAAAATGATCACTTAAATGATTGTTTAAAAATTCTGAGCTGATTCATTGCAGACCATCTCGATATCTCCCTCTGTAGCTGATCAGTTTGATCATAGGGCACAGCGTCTTTATCAGTTACATTTCTGTAGCTTCAGCCATGGCTTGTGTTACCGACCACCACACACAACTGTACCCACAGGGCAAAATTGAGGAGGCCCAGCTGTCTGGTGCTGGGTGCGAAGTGTCTGCTTCTTCTGATTATAGTTTTTTGGAGGGTTGCGTCTCAGGCATCAGTTCCACTAAAAGTCTGCAGCAGAACTTTCTGTTTTCTATTATCTAGCTGGACTATTGGACTGGGATGACCCTCATTTATAAAAATGAAAATAGGAAGGGTATTGTGGTATTAGGGAACCTCTTTCTGATGACCTCACTGTATCTAAGAGGACGGGAGGGAGGTGCAAACGAGTGTTTATTAACAGACATTATATTGGATCTTTTAATGGACATTTCCTTAAAGCCTCATCACAGTTATGGGAAGTAGGTATTATTATCCTTGCTCTGAAAACTAAGACCAGACAGGTCAAGTAACAGGGCAGTCACTCAACTCTGATTTCCTATTTGTGCTGCATTCTTGCTATTAAACTGCCAGGCATAGTTTCATTGGCAGAATCACCAAATCTTCAGCTCTCCTTCCAAATCCCTCTTCCTTCTTCCTTTTCTTTTTTCCCTCTCTCTTGTGGAGCAGAAGTTGTATTCCCTCTTCTTTCACTTCCACGTGTGTCCTCTTGCCTTGTCCCAGAATGCGCTCCGTGACTTTCTTCTCTTGCCCAGTCTCTCCCTTCTCATCCCTTCTGCTAATAAGACAGAGGGATATAGTTAGTGGTGAAGAGGGCAGATTCCAGAGCCAGACTGCCTTGGTTCAGCCACTAACCAGGTGTGGCCTTGAACACGTCACTTCACTTCTCTTTACCTCTTTGTCAACTTCGTTTGTTTGTTTGTTTGTTTTTATTAGCCTATAATGTATTGTTGGTTTCAGGGCTACAGGTCTGTGATTCATCAGTCTTAACACAATTCACAGTGCTCACCATAGCACATTCCCTCCCCAATGTCCATCACCCAGCTACCCCATCCCTCCCACCTCCGCCCCTCCAGCAACCCTCAGTTCATTTCCTGAGCTTAAGAGTCTCTTATGGTTTGTCTCCTTCTCTGGTTTCATCTTATTTCATTTTTCCCTCCCTTCCTCTATAATTTTCTGTCTTGTTTCTCAAATTCCTCATATCAGTGAGATCGCTGATAATTATCTTTACTTGATTGACTTATTTCACTTAGCGTAATACCCTCTAGTTCCATCCACTTTGTTGCAAATGGCAAGATATCTTTTTTGATGGCTGCATAATATTCCAGTGTGTGTGTGTGTGTGTGTGTGTGTGTGTGTGTGTGTGTGTGTGTGACATTTTCTTTATCTACTCATTTATTGATGGACATCTAGGCTTTTTGCATAGTTTGGCTATTGTGGACATTGCTCCTATAACATTGGGGTGCATGTGCCCCTTTGGATCAATACATTTGTATCTTTAGGGTAAATACCCAGTAGTATGATTGCTGGGTCATAGGGTAGCTCTATTTTCAACTTCCTGAGGAACCTCCATGCTGTTTTCCAGAGTGGCTGCACCAGCTTGTATTCCCACCGACAGTGTAGGAGGGTTCCCCTTTCTCCACATTCTCACCAACACCTGTTGTTTCCTAAAAAATATGGAACGCTTCACAAATTTGCATGTCATCCTTGCACAGGGACCATGCTAATCTTCTCTGTATCATTCCAATTTTAGCATATGTGCTACTTAAGCAAGCACTGTCACCCTCTTTGTAAGTGGGGATAGTAACAGTATCCTCTTCATAGGGTGGTTGCAAGGATTAAATGAATTAAAATACGTAAAAGTACTTGAAAGATTGGCTAATACATAGGAAGTGCTCCTAAGTGCTAGTTATTACCATTATTAGGAGCTATTCTCACCTTAGAACCACAAAGATGACCCAGTTCCTCGTTTATTTCAGTGCCGAACTATTTGGAGGAATAGTTTGTGCTTTGTCTATTTCTGTCCAACCTCCCCCACTTAGTTAAAACTGCTCCCTTAAAAGTTTCCCTTGGCCTTCCTACTGAGTTGAATGGCTTGTCTTTCCTTGCTAGACTTTGTTGGAGCATTTGACTCCATTTCTTTGGTATACTTTTTAGATGCTATAGTAGATGATTCTGGTTCTCTGGGTCATGCTCCTTGCCCCCCGCCACCACCACCCCCGTAATTATAGTTGCTCTTGTGGTGGAACACACCAGGCTCACTGTCAGGGTCGCATTACCAGTGCCTTGGTGCATCACTCCATTTGCCATGTAGCTCAGGGCTTTTTGAGAAGTAGCGTTGGCTCATTTGGCCTGTGTCCAGACACAGCAGAAAATACTCTGATGGTGGCTCTCAACCTATGGGAGCTAGTGCATAAATAAATGTCCAGCACTCCCATCCTTCAGAAGCACAATTTTTTTTAAAAAAAGATTTTATTTCATTTATTTGAGAGAGAGAGAGAGAGCAAGCACAGGCAGAGAGGGGAGGGAGAAGCAGACTTCCTGGAAGCCTGATGCGGGGCTCGATCCCAGGACCCTGGGGTCATGACTTGAGCTGATGGCAGATGCTTAAACGACTAAGCCACCCAGGTGCCCAGAAGCACAATTTGAAGCATATTCTATATGATTTGTCAAAGGACCCCTAGCAGCACTGAGCACCTTTTTGTCCTGCCTTGTCTCGCTCCTCATTTCTCTCTCTTGCTTCCTGAAATCACTTCCCAAATAAATCACCTGCACCACAGTCCTTGTCCCATGGTCCCTTTCAGGGGAACTCAGTCTATGACATACTTTTTTCTCCTTTGGCCCCTCTGATATCTAATTCCGATACCTTTCTTCCTACCGAACTCCTTATCTTCTTCATCACATTGGCTTCCTTCCTGTTTTGATCAATCTGTTTCTATTAATGGTAGCACTCATCTCCAGAATCAACCAGTCAACTGATTCATTAGCCTTCTAGAGTAATGGGATTCATAATCTTCTAGGAAAGAGGTGGGCAAAAATCACCTCCTCCTGTCAGGGAAGATGTCAGCCCTGGAGAGGCAAAAGAGTCACCGAGTGAAAGAGGTTAGAAGTGAGGTGTCTGGGCTCTGCCTTGTCAGCAGGGAGCATGGAAGCTACTGGAATACTAGTTGATGCTACTGAAATGTCCTTTATCTGCATCCCAAGGAAACTTCACCAGTTTTTATGGGAAACCAAGTGATCAGGTTGGACAGTGTTTGGCTATGTGTGGT
This sequence comes from Nasua narica, assembly GCA_028533885.1. NCBI lineage: Eukaryota > Metazoa > Chordata > Mammalia > Carnivora > Procyonidae > Nasua > Nasua narica. The sequence continues at coordinate 33,753,276 of CM052813.1, read as the reverse complement.
GACCCAAACTGAAAGCTAGAAACACAGGTGGAAAAATCCCATCCTCACTTTGGTGAGACCAGGGAAAATGGGCGTATTGGCTGGGGGAGGAGTAGAGGACAGTAGCAGTATTTATGGTAGAAGCAGCAGCTGCTCATCCCAGCCCCATCTTCAGGAAGCCAGGAGCTAGCCTGGCAGCTGTAGCTCTTGGGAAAAAATCAATCGCTCTGAAGGGAACACTGTCTACCTGGAACGCTACCAGGGAAGGGGAGGGTAATGTAGAGGACCACGGACTGCCTAAATGTCACCAAACTCATAACGAGGCTTTGTAAAGGTACCAGAACCTGGGTTGCTAAGCCAGTTGATCTCTTTAAGTAAGTTTTTATCTGTAAAATTTGAGTGATACTATCTTGATCACTTATGTCATGGAGCTGTTGTTGTAGCAAGTGAAATATTGGAAATAAAACCATTCTATAAAATAAATTACAACAGAAAAGGGTAAAGTGTGATGCATGGAAACAATCAGAAGTATTTAATTACTTCACAGCATATGCAGTGTGGTGGACTAGTTGCCTTTTAGGACTTTGTGGGCAAAGTGAAATGAGAGCCTGTTTCATGAGCCCGACTCATCATTTGCAGTATTTTGGATGGGGACTAGCATTCCCTAATTGTTGAAAATTGGGAACTGTGATAGTCTTTGTGAACAAGCCCTGCAAAACCGATGCCTTCTATTTTCCTGTCAACCTAGACATCTTCCTTTTTACAGAAAGGCTGAAATTACGGTGAAAATGGGTGAAACGCGTATTATTTCTAGTGCCGTTCTTTCAGCCATAGATGAAGACTCACCCAGAGAGAAAATTTACTATTTGTTTGAAAGGCTTCCCCAAAATGGGCAGCTTCAACTTAAGGTTGGTGACCTTTTTACTTTTCTTTTTCAAAACCAATGTAGCAGGTATGCATTTTCTTAGTACACAGATTTCTATAACTGAATTTATAGAAATAGCCACATTTTGCCCAGAGGTAGAAAATTTAATTTTCTTAGTTTGGAGGGAACTCACACCATGCTAAATTTTCTTATTCAACTCAGGGTAAGTTCAAACACTATTAAGGTTCTTCATTTTTTCCCCTCCCCTGGGATCGCACCTAAATTTTGGGAGAAGGGGTGACTGCGGTAAAGCAAGTTGTCTAATTGCTGATGAGAATCAGGCATCCCTTGATATATCTTAATTCCCCCTCAGATTTTAAAAAAAATTAAATGGACTTTGTAGAGCACTTGTTGTGGATATTAACCACCTGATTCTAAAGTTTGTATGGAGAGGCAAAATGTACAACATAGTGAACAAAAAGGAGAACAGAGTTAGAGGAATGGGACTGCCTGGCTTTAGGACTCACTATAAAGCTGCATTAATTCAGGTAGTGTGGATCTGATGAAAAAACAGATGAATAGATTAATGAAATAGAATAGAGAGCCCAGAAGTAGGCCTTCCCAAAAATATAGTCAACAGATCTTTGGCAAAGGAGCAGAGGCAATACAATGGAGAAAAGATAGTCTTTTAACAAATGGTGCTCACCAGTCTGATTCAGACTGTGTGCTTGATGCTCAAGGAGGAACCCAACACACATGATGGATCAATCACTTGAAAAGGTCCCATGAGTAATCCATCAAAATGTGCATTTGAATGATCGATGAAGGCTAGCAACAACTACCGCCAACCATCCCCAATGCGATTATTTGACTGAATGCTTAACTTTTAATAAAATGTCGGTACAGTCCTAGAAGAGCAGCGAAGGTTCATTCCGCATGGAACAGCTTGATTATCTTAGATCGTAGGCACCAGAGAGAATCAGAGTGAAGAGCAATCACTGATTTAAATTGAGGTACAGCTGTGTCCTTATTTCATTTCAAAGAGTAATGAAGCAGAAATGCAGTGAGAGCTCATGCATTTGGGTAACATGGGAAGTGAAGTGTTTTGGGTATGTGAAAATCCAGATGGGTCCAGGTTCCCGGTATGGCACCACATTATTCTCTCCCAGCTCCCTTGGGCTTTGCCAAGTCTCTTTGAGACCAGAACCGGGACTCTAGGACTCCTGAACTTTCCCAAGAGTTCTTGTGTTCTTGTTAATTTTCTGTAGTTTGCCCCACCTTGAGTTTGATTCTTATTTTTGTCCTCTTTGGACGCTTGCAAATGATTTCCTCAAGTCAGAGCTGGCATTTGGGAGTGCAGTTGGGGAATTGCATGGAGATGGGAGACAGGAAAAGCTATCTTCTTCTGTATTTACTTTCTCAGAAAGATGACAAAGGAAAAAAGTAAAATAGAATTGTAGGCTGTCTAGTTTAAAACCTGAAAGAGACTGTTTTAAAAACTAAATCTGCAAATAGATCTTAGGATGGAAACAGATAATGACCTTAAATATTACAACATAACTAACTTTCACCCAGTGAGCCCTGGGGGAGAACATACCTCTGTTCAAACATCAGATGAGAAGAAATATTAAAGAGGAGGAAACTTTATCATATAGTATATAAAGAGAAGTGGTAACACCGTAAGGGGAGGGGATGACGAAGCATTTTTGCCAGGAACTGGCAGTCTGTGAAATAATGTGTCAAAGGAAAGAAAAAAAAAAAAAAACCCAAGGATTTAAATTTCTATTTTAGTCTCTCAAACCAGACAAGGATAATATTGTGCAATAAATTTGTAAGATTACATTTTTCTTGAATTATGTTAAGTGACTTTCATGAGCTATTCTTAGGGAAAGTTATGTATCTTCAGAGAATAACAAGAAAATTATTATAAATCAGATATAGATTTATAATTATTATGTTTTTAATACTGTTAGTTGTCAGTTCCCCCAACATAAGAACCTCTTTTAATTGAGAATACCACAATTTCTGCACTGTTTTCAGTACAGAATATATGCTTGACTGGTGTCAGCTTGTTTTTTAGAAGATTCTGATGAAAATAATATATGATATTTGCAGTTATATTTTTTTGCTGTCTTGCTATAAAAGAAGGAATGATCGGGATCTTGGTAATTTTCTTTGGGCTTCAGTAAGGCTGGAAAATGTACTGGGAGTGAATGCATCCATTCTATTTTTGTTTTATCTATTTCAGATAAGTCTAGTGATAAACCAGTTTGAAAAAATAGGTTTGATTAATTGTATAATGATAGGAACTAAAAAAAAAAAAAGGAACCCTCAAATGAAATATGTTTAATTTTTAAAGAATCAATTTCAGAAGCTCGATTACCCACCTGCTCTCATTAATTGGAATATTTAATCAACTATGATTGCTCATGATAAATACCTTGGAAGTAGCACCACTGTTGAATTGCCACACGACTGTCAAAAATCCTTGGGCTGAAGGTAGTTTTCTCCCAAGGTCTTAATTTGTTTTAGTGTATTTCTTTGAAAGGAAAAAAAAAATAAAGTAAAATGGCAAAAAAAAATAAATTGCATCTGGAGTTTCCCTGAAATTTCATTTCTATTGGAGGCTTACAGGGGGTACAGAAAATGTCCTCTAACATAGCTTGGAAAGAAAAAAACACAGGCAGCTGACTAACGCTGGCACCTTTCAGATAGGGAGGAACTGGGTCCCTCTCTACCCTGGCATGAAGTGCACTCAGGAGGAAGTGGATCTGAACTTGCTGAGATACACGCACACCGGGGCGATGGATTCCCAGGACCGAGACAGCTTTACCTTCTACCTCTGGGATGGTGACAACAGATCGCCAGCATTGGACTGTCACATCACCATCGAGGATATGAGAAAAGGTAAAAGCATCTCTCTCAAGGTTTTTGGGGACCAAGTTTTATAACCAGAAGTGAGCTGGTATAAGCACTTGAAGGTTTTCAACTAACCCCTCCCTCCTCCTCTCCCTCCCTCCCTCCCTCCCTCCTCCCCTCCCTCCCTCCCTTCTATCCTTCCTTCCTTCCCCCTCTCCTGCTCTCCCTACCTCCCTCTCTTTTTGACTTTCTTTCTTCCATCCTTTGTACCCCAAATTCCATCTTTTTATGATTTGCTTCTCTGACTCCTCACCTGCTCTGCCTGGGAGCTATGAGGTTCGTGAGAATAACCCATGTATTGGTCTTTTTTGGAGTTTCAGAAAGCCTATTGGAAATCCAGCCTCGCCCACAACATGGTGGCCCAGGCTGCTTTAAGAGTCAGGGGTTTCGGGACGCCTGGGTGGCTCAGTTGGTTGAGCAGCTGCCTTTGGCTCAGGTGATGGTCCCAGCGTCTTGGGATCGAGTTCTGCATCAGGCTCCTTGCTCCGTGGGGAGCCTGCTCCTCTCTCTGCCTCTGCCTGCCTCTCCTCCTGCTTGTGTTCTCTCTCTGTTAAATGAATAAATAAAATCTTTAAAAAAAAAAGAGTCAGGGGTTTCTGCTATAAGTAACAATGCAATAACTCTAATTTTATCTTCAGGAAGAGAGTTGTTACTTGAAAACGAAGTCTCGGGGAAAACATTTCCAATATAATAATAAAAAGGAATAGAAACATATTTTAAAATTTAGAGCTCATAAAAAGGAGCTTTGTCATTGAAAAGGTTAGACTGTTGCTTTTTCTCACTGTGAAAGTGCTAATAACAACTCTCTTAGGGAAGGGGAGAACACAACGAGATACTAAGCTGCTTTCGAATGAAGCAGACCCATTTGTGTAATAGGACTCAGCAGCGTATAAGTGGGAGAAGGAGGAGGGTGAAAAAATACTGGAAAGAAAACTCAACAAGGCAAAGTGTAAGCCCTAATGTTACCCAACTCTCACTACCCCAAAACGTTGCTTAGAGTTTATGTGAGGAAGGTACAATTCATTTCTTGTTCATCTGTATCATCCCAGAGTCTCTGTATTCTTGGATCAAGCCCATTCTTGGATCTTCAGTACTTTCTTGATTGACAGAATGCTTCCTTTTTTGCTTTGCTGCCAGGAAGCTCAGAGGGCAGTACTCTTACATCACATGTATGATAGAATTCCAATTGTCCTGAACCTATCTCTTTTTAGTTCCCGTCAGCTTGATTTTGAGATGTTTATTTGGGCTTCTAAAATAACATATTTTATTTGCTTGTTTCCCAATTGTAAAACATGTTCCTTGAAGATGACCAATAAATGACCCTCAGAGAAGCTAGACATGACTGTATGCATTTCTTTCTTTCTACAATGTAAAGGCTACTATGTTCATCATCAATATATGTCCAGGCAAAATGTAGTGCAAGTCTTGTGTTGTGGAGAAGGCTAAGGTATTAGGACAGACTGCCCTTGGCTAAGCACAGTGCATTCACTGGGGGAGGAGAGTTCTGCTCTACACAGCCATCTGGGGATTTTTTCCAGCTAGAGGATCCTTCACATCTGAAGGCCTTGGAGTCTCTCCAGAAATGAAACATGGAGGAAAATGAGAGGATGCCTGGCCTTGGAGGCACCTGTCTTCTGCACCTTCCAGTGGCTGAATCATAGTCACATGCCACAATAAGGGAGGCTGGGCAGTGGAAACTCTAGCGGTATGCCCAGGAAATGAGGCTGGCGAGCGCCTGGCCAGTCTCTGCCGCAGTTGACGTGGGATTCTTTTCCAAAAGGATTCGTGAACACTTAGGTCATACAGTTACATTAACCTACTAGCATTTTTAGAAGTTCCAGATTCTTTTTCTTTGCTTCTTTTTACATCATGGTGTTTTACATCTATATGGTGTTGTATTTTTTTTCTCAAAAACTTAGTGTGAATTTTCTCAGGTTGTAGCATAACTTGATAACTGTCATTGTTCACCTCTGAACAAAACCACACTGAATATTTAGACTAAACCATAACCCTAACATCGAACATTTGGGTTGTCTCTATTTGAGAGCAATTATAAATAACATTGTGACTTCCAGTTGTTCTGTGTCTTATGATTTGCACACTGGCAAAAATGATGTGAATTATCTTTGAGAGAAGCTTAAAGGGACATCGTCTACACTGACTTTGAACCATACTCTGCTGTCACTGTGCTGAAAAACTGCATTGAGGGAAAGCCCAGATGCTCTTCCTCCCCTCAGATCCATCTTCTGCTCCTGGTGAAACATTCTGTAGGTGATTTTTATGTCCCAGGCTTTGTTCATTCTTCTTGAATGTCCCTTGATTCATCTTGACTCCCAGGAGGCAAGCCCATCTGGGGCTCAGGTTTTGATTTAAAGTTAAGATGCTCTTTGACTCTCCATTGCACCTAAGTTGGATAGCATTTTGAGTTAAAAGCACCAATAATCTACCGAAAAGACCAATTTAATCATCTGAAACAGAGTTTCTCAGTCTTAATTCTATTGACATTTTGGGATAGATAATTCTTTGTTGTAATGGACTTTCTTATGCATTATAGGACGTTTAGAAGCATCTCTGGCTTCTACCTATTAGAAGACGATAGGAACCCCCAGTTATGACCACCAAAAATGTCTACAGACATTGCCATATGGCCCCTGGGGGCCAAAGTTGCCACTCATTGAGAACCACTGGTCTAGTTGTACCTCCTTGATATTTTATTTTTTTGTTCCTTATGGGACTGAATGTCTTTCAAATTTTATTGACAATTTATATTTTTTAATTTAGAAATGGCATTTACTTCACATGTATTTCTAGTGTTCATTGAGTTTGTGCTCTGAAGTCAGATGGCTAGATTACAAATTCTAGCTCCATCTCGTATTTTATTATTTTTAAGATTATTTACTTATATATTTATTATTCGACAGAGAGAGAGGGAGAGAGGATGAGCACAAGTAGGGGAAGGGGCAGAAGGAGAGGGAGAAGCAAACGCCCCTCTGAGCAGGGAGCCCAATGCAGGGCTCGATGCCGGGATTCGAGGACCATGACCTGAGCCAAAGGCAGATGCTTAACCAACTGAGCCACCGCTAGCTCCACCTTTAATTAACTGTATCATCATTAGCAAGCTAGTTAGCATTTTTCTGTATCTTAGCTTCCTCATTTATAACCTGGGAAATATTATAATAGCCTACCTCATAGTTAGTGTGAAGGTGAAAGAGCCTTACCCCCCATGCCTGGTGCAAATTAGAAACTCAATATTGGAGTTATGATTTTTTTTAAGTGAATGAGGTAAACAAAATTGGATTATTATCCTTAGTTTGTAAAACTGCACCATTCGTCCACGTGTGACCTATGTCTCCTCATTTATTCATTTCATACCCCCATTCCTTTATTCTCTTTTAAATACATAATACACACCTGCGCAACCATCATACTATTCAAGGCCTGGAATATTGACCGTAATACACATCTACCCTTGGGCTCCTCCCATCCTGCTGAGAGTACCATCATCCTGAATTCGGTGTTCATATCCTTACTTTTGTTTATGGTCTTCTGGGACTTGCTCATGCAAGGAACAAATGGTAACAAACTACCTTTGTGTTGTCCCATGTGCCACTAGTTCACTCATTTCACTACTGTATTTGATTCAGTTGTACAATTAGACCAGAGTTTGCTTATGTATTTACCTTTTGAAAAGGCATGTGGGAGCTGTCTCCAGCATTTTCAATGAGAACAGGGCTGCAGTGGCCATTTTGGTACCCATTCCTGGGGGGCCACTGTGTGCTTCTCTCCAGCACACAGCGGGCGTGGAATGGCTGGGTCACGACGTATGCAAATGTTCTACTCTTTACAGCATATTGCGAAATCGTGTGCTCATTTACAGTCCGACCAGCGGTATCCTCTTCAATACTTGGTGTCATCAGAATTCTAAATTTTTGCAAATCAGAGAGTCACGACCTGGTTATGACTTCTTGTGGCCTTGATTTGTGTTTCCATGGTGATTGATGAGCTTACGCATCTTTTTGTATCTTTCTTGGCCATATGAGTTTCCCCTGCTGGGTCCTATCCTCTCCAGTCTTTTGCCTGATTCTTTTATTAACCATAATTCTCTCAACCTTTCTATACCATAATAGTTTTGATTGCTGCAGTTTGGCCTTTGCTTTTTACCTTTACCTTGGAAATTTTTTAATTTGGGTCTTGACTGCACGCTTTTCTGCTACGCAGGTGATATTGTCATCCTTGTGAAACCGCTGGTGGTATCTAAAGGTGACCGGGGTCTCTTGACGACCACTGCTCTCCTTGCTGCGGATGGAACAGACAAACCCGAGGAACTGCGCTATGTCATCACCTCCCCTCCGCGGTATGGCCAGGTTGAGTACGTCCACTCTCCTGGAGTCCCCATCACAAGCTTCAGCCAAATGGACGTAGCGGCACAGACAGTCTGCTACGTACATAAGAGCAAGGCATCTGTCTCCCATGACACCTTCAGGTGAGCCCCAAAGAAACTTTCCAGAACCCCTTCCCTGGATGAATGCTTAGACAGACCAAAGGTGGCAGAAAATGTGAGTCCTTTTCCAACTCTGATATAGCAATGGTCTTCTGCTGCCTAGATGTATGAAAGGTGGAGGTGTACAATTCACTGGACCATAGCAAAGCAAGAAATTAGAACCTGTTGTTTAAAAATAAAGCACATCTAAATGTCAGCTGTTCTAGGGGGAGGAATATAAACACCTTTGAGTCCCAGCTAAGGAGAGACTAAACAAATTTTCTGCTTTTGTGGGGTATCTTTTTCTATCTGAGGAAAGGTATTTGGTAGTAAACATTCGGCACAAGCAATCACAGCCTTTTGACATGATGTGTTCCAGGAATTGTATCATAAATCATGTTGTCATCAAGCTTCCCCATAGAAACAATGTTATAATTGGGGGCTGTGTACATGCTTAAGAATTCTGTATCAAATAAATCATTGGGATGAATAACAGTCTAGTGAAAAGACAAAGATATGACATTAATGAAAGTCCACATTCATTTAAAATATTGAAATCTATTTCCAGTTACATAAAGCAAGACAAATTCTGGAGGAGCTATCATTTAGCAGTTCTCAAAGCTGGCTGATCTCAAGGTCCTTGATAGAAATCCAGATCCCCAGGGCTGGGATGAGAATCTAGAAATCTTGGGGGTGCCTGGGTGGCTCAATTGGTTGACCATCCAACTCTGATATTGGCTCAGGTCATGGTCTTAGCTTCGCGAGATCCAGTCTTGCATTGGGCTCCACACTGGGCATGGAGCCTGCTTAAGATTCTCTCTATCTCCCTCCCCATCACCACCCCCACCCCTGGCACTCATTCACTTTCTCTCTCACTGTATTCGTCAACAAATAAAAAATAAAAAGAATCTAGAAATCTTGGTTGGACTAGCCTTTGGGGCAATCATTGTACATATGCCATCCTGAGTTTTACCAACTTAACATGGAGGCCCTGAGGCCATTGGTTAATTTGTCATACTTGAGGAGTTTCTGACCCCCAGTAGAGTTTTCACCATGTCAGAATACAACTTCCCACGTGGCACCTGGCTGACTCAGTCAGTAGAGCATGCCACTCTTGATCTTGGGGTGATGAGTCTGAGCCCCACAATGGGTGTAGAGATTACTTAAGAATAAAATCTTTAAAAAAATACAATCTTCAAAAGAACACTATAAATTAATGTAAATGTAGCTCTTATCATCATCATACATACATTTTATCTCTCTAAATTCATTATGTTTGCTATGAGAGACATTTTTAAAATGTCAGTAAAGATGATTTTGCATGCCTTTTTGGAATTATGATTTGGAAAGATGATTGGGACAACAGACTGTTAAAAAATTTGGGCAAGTTTGAACTAATATTTTCTTTTTTTTTTATTATTGACAAAATGTCCTTAACAAGTAGATAATCATTTGGTTGATCAGTATCTAAGTAACAATTCAATGTTTGAGTGTTGCTAAGCATTAACTAAAACATCAGATGTGGAGATTCCTTTTCATGCTGGTTCTTTTGCTACAGAAGTGGCAGAGTAGAGTTGTTAAGACACTGTCTTGAGGTCAGTTACCACCTTCATTACTTACCACTTTGTGGTCAAATCACACTTCCTCCTGTGCTCTTGTGTCCTCTTTGTGAAAGGAAATGGTTCTCATAATACTTGTTTCACAGGGGTGGTGGGAGATGTAAATGGGTTTATGCATGCAAAGTACTTAGAAAAATATGTGGCACATAGGAAGAGTGAAATAAGTATTAGCTCTCATTACTACTATTATTATTGATATTATTGTTCTTATCATTGTTTATTATGTTCTTTCCTTGGCCCCCTTTTCCTGCTAATGTTTACAATACCAAGGTTAATCTTGAAGGAGGAAAGAAATTACAAAGAAGAGCGACAACTGTTCTTTTTTCCCCCAGTTATTTATGGAAGTTGGGTGCTTCTTGGATTAATCAATTTATATCAGATTCAGGGCTTTTAATTTTACCCCCATTTCTGGAAGTGCTTACTCCTGTCCATTCCCACTTTCCCCAGTTATTGCCCATGGGAGAGTCTGTGGAAGACGTTAATGACTATTTGGAGAAAACAATGACCCTGCTGGAGAAGCCAATCAATGAATATATGTAGGTGTTCAGAAATCAAGCTTAGATAATAATCAGATGGTGGTGAGGAGCAGAGAATGAAATATAAAATTTCTGTATGTGAGGATTGATGCTATTCTAAAAAGTTCTAATCCCCATCCATAGAAAGTCATACAAGATGACATTTTAGAAATCATTTATCCTAGGAATTTTTAACTTTATTTATTTATTATTTTTTAGAGAGAGAGGGAAAGAGAATCTTAACAAGTCTCCATGCCCAGTTAGGAGCCCAATGCCAGGCTTGACCCTTTGACCCTGAGATCATGACATGAGCCGAAACCAAGAGTCGGATGCTTAACGGACTGAGCCACCCAGGCGCCACAAGAATTTTTTTTTTAATATTTAGATCTTTAAGAGATTTACTGGGAAGATTGATAAAAATACATTCTTGACTCTCTCTCTAGAGAGATGACTTTGCTAAGTCCAGTCTTGGGCCAGAAATCCATGGCTTTCAAAGCTCTCCATAGGAGTCTGAGGCAGTCGGAACTAGCAATCACTGGTCTGGCCCAGTCCATTGTTCCAAGTACATTCTAAGGAGCTTTGAGGATTTACAGAAGCCCTCTTGGGGCCTCCCGGAGACAGAACATGAAGGAGTTGAATTAGTGAGGCTCTGGGACCCTCACCCCAGTTTACCGATAAAGCTTTGTTTTTTATTTATTTATGTTTTAAGTTGTTTTTTAGTTTGTTTTGCACGCGGGGCTCCTGGGCAGGATTTTCTGTTGGCAAAAAGTCTGTGGCTCTATTTCCCAGAGTGAGTAATTTGCACTACTAATGATACAATGATGCAAAAGTGGGTTGGTACAGGGAGAAAGGGATGAATGATAGGGAATCCAGAGTGAGAAACTACTCCCTTGTAGTTCTGTCAACCCTCCTGATTGTTTCACGAAAGAAGTCTCAGGTTGGGGCTCGTATGGTTTTAACATCTCTTTAGTATTAACTGCTTTTCTTTTTAGCAGACAGTACTGGCCTTGGGTCCCAGGCCATTGGGCCACAAAACCGAGGTAGAATTAAAAACATCGTTTTCTTGCATTTATTTTTGCAGTATTTATTGTGATTAAGTTTTTAGTAGTAAACATTTTCAGCTTTTCTAGTTAAAAAATTTCCTCTTAAATACATTTATTTAAGTACAAGAGTGAGTTGATCTAAAGCAAAATAGTAATAAGAGTACAGGTGGTACAAGAATATGGCAAAAATTATGAAGGTGTTGTTTGAATGACTCAAGACTAGGAAACAAGGGTCAAAAGACATTGACTTAGTACAATCCCTTCATTTACGCAAAGGAAAACTAGTATTGCTTGAATACCTGTGATGCGTCAGACAGTGTACTAGACTCGTTTTTGTCTATCATTTCCCTTAAGCCCTATGCCACTACCTTGAGAGAGATGGTTTGTTCCCATTTTATGCATGAGTAAACCAAAGTTCCAAGAGGCACAAAAAGTCCTCTACATTGGCATAACTGAGTATCAACCAAACTAGGGAAAAGATCTCATTTTTAAGATTTCTTTTTCCATTGTCCCAAAAATTCATGGAGAAAATGCACCTGTGGGAAGAAACCTCCTCCATGTGTCATTCAGATGTTTGGCTAGCAGTTTGACATATTTATAATGGAAGAGCCTAACATCTGCCCCACACCCTTGTTTTAATCTTGTCGTTTCACTCCCCCAATTGTGGGCTGCTGCAGGTGGAGCTAACCCAAAGCTGAGAGTCGGTCTTAATGAAATTGTGTGATCGTGGTGCTTTTTAAAAATTAAATAGATGCAACCAATCTAATCACCTAAATTTATGTCGCTTGCAGTTAAATCTGGCAAGGAATTTGGCTGGGTAGGAGAGATAAATTCTGTGGCAGAGAATTTTCCCCCCCTTCTCTTTTTAATGTAAGATATGGCAGCATTAATTGAATGGGGGAGCTTAATGGTCAGATTTTACCTTCTGCAAAAATATTTTGTGAAATCATAAATTTCTCCTGCATTGTTTGGTGCTGCTGGCCTGGAAGAAAGATTTGGCAGCACATTCGAGGACAGATGACACCAAGTGATTAGCAAGCTGACTTCAGCGGCTGGCAGCCGGGGACTAAAAGAACATGCTAATGTCCTCCATTTTGACATGCTGGCTGGACTTTTTTTTTTTTTTCTGAGGAACTGGCTCTATTTATGATTCCATTTTTATCTTTTAAATGCCATGACAGATGGCAGATTCTTCAGCCAATTCTCTTGCCAGGAAATGCAAAAAGCCTGAAAACACCACGGTAATGGTGAAATCAGACCAGGCAGGCACCCCAGACGAATCTGAGAGCCATTCCCCAAATTTCATGAGGACAGTGGTCAATCCTGGCAGTGTCTCTTTTCAGGGAGGTTTAATGAGGGAAATGAAACAAAAATGGATCTGCAGAAGAAGCTGCTACCTCGATACCGCCAGCTTCTTAACCTTGGAATGGACGCCATCATTGCAATGGCACTGTTGTGTCAAAACTTGAAAATAGATCTGGAAGGTTTCTTCGGGGGCGGCGAGGGAGAGCATTTGGAAGATCATCTGGTCAACCTTGGCCGATGCAAACGGCACTGACCTCGGTGCTCTTGTTCTGCTAGGCTTGTTTTGACTGGGAAGCCAACCATGACCGTTCACCCTGTCTCCCTCTGATAATGTTTCTCAGCCTGTGACGAGTTTGCATTGTTACTTGTGAAAGTGGAATGAGGTGTTTGATCCAGTCATGTTTAGAAATTTCATCCTTTTCACCACTGGCTTATTAGCTTTCGGTCAGCACAGACAGCTGCCTCGGTGTCCCAGCTGGGAACACTGGCCTCAGTAAACATATTTCTTACTCTTATATGGTCCCTGGCTTCCCTTGCCCTCAGTCCCATCTGTCTGATGGCAGGCTGCCGATTTCCGATGTGGTCAAATCCCCATCATCAGGCAGGGAGGAGTCTGAGACGCACAGCCTGAATCCTAAGACAACTTCAGTGTCCTCATGCAGGTCATGCATTGGTAGATAATTACGGCCATTCTGAGACAGAGCTTCGAGGTGTTTTCAGAACTCAGTCTCCATAGGGGAAAGTTGGAGTGCCTCCCCGTGATTCACTCAAACCTACTTGACCCTCCTTACTCCTGATCCTCATCTCTCCCCTCCTTTCCCCTTTCTTCTCCACCCATATTTGACGTGCTTTTAATGGGGTACACTTTCTTTAATTTCCCTGATTAATACTAATACTAAAAATGCACATCCTTTGGCTTAAATTTGTGCTAAACTATAAACAACTGATTTAAAACTGTCCACACTAGCACATTGTGAGAGAGAGGTCTGAAAGTGAGTAGAGAGACACTTTAGTTGAAATGGGAGGCGTGAAGCATGTTTCTTCAGGGATGAAGTGGAGAAAAGGAAATTGGAGACACCGAGGGAATGCCTCGTGTCTTTTTTACTTCGGGTTAGATGATAAGCTCCAGGGAAGGAGACCTGAAAAAGTAACAGGAAAAAGGAATAAAATGGAATAAACGGAAAAAAAGCATAATTCCACGAAAAGCTCTCCCTGAGAAAACGTGATTTTCTTTTTTTTATATCATGATTTTCATCTTAAAAATGCATATCACTTGACATTTGAAACTGCCAAAGGGACTAATAAGTACAAAGATGAAGAACACACAGACATTTTTCTGGGTGTGTTTCTTTTTGCTTTTTCAAAACTATCTAATTTTGTAAACACTCATGATCCAGCCGTGAAATTGTCCTATTTGCTTAGAATGACCTTAGTAAACATTTAGCTTTACAAAAGAAAAACTGATTATTCTGTTTTAAGGAAACTGTGATTTTGCTCAGTGTACAATTCTAAAGCTAGTATCTTTATCCAAACCATAAAAATAATGCTGTGGAGAGGAAAAAAAAAAAAACAGATTATATTCTTTACAAGTCAAGGTGTGTGACATGTCAAAAATTTGCTTTATTTGTAAAATTCCACTTAGCGAGTTCACTTAGCAAAAAGGAGTAGATTGGTTTTTCTGTGCATCACATTGTATTTTCCTTGTAGGCAGTCTTATCAACTGGATAATTAGAAAGCTCAAAAATTTTAGCTTAGCCTTCAAACTAAAATCTGTGCTCAGCCAAACTCCTGTCTGTCCAGCTGCTCCTTTCTCTGAACCCTCTGCCTCAGGCAGGCTGGTCGACTGCTTATGCTCGTACAACCTGGTTTCAGGTTCTCTCCCGTTCAAAAGCAGATCAATCAACCCGTAAGCCCTGGAGGACCAGACACATTTTACAAAGAATCAAGAACTTGTTAGTCAAATTCATCAGATTAGCAAAATAAATATAAACCTCGTATCTTCTCTAGTTAAAAAGAAGAAGAAGAAGATCCAAAGAAAATTCTTAAATAATTTCAGGTTATATTCTACTAAGATATATTTTTTTTACATCTGTGGAAGATAAGAGTATCTCCTCCATGAATATTTCTAGCAACCCCAGTACATGGAGAAAAACTAACAGATCCAACAACTCCAGGATTATTTCGAGGTACACCTCTTTGGTCTACGGTGAATTGGTGAACTCCACTTGAGAGCAGTGAGTGGGTAACTTTTTGGAGTTTCCATCGTGCCTTTGGTTTGCTTAATTTGATGATACTCTCAGTTGCCCTCAAGTCAAACTTACACATGGACACGTTCGAAAGATCATTTCGATTGGTTTTTGCGTTGAACTTGGCAGTGGTGGGTGGACTGAGATTTAGTGATTGATAAAGTCCAAAGCACATTATGGTATCACAAATCCAGGGGTGTGTGAGAGATTTTGTGTACCTTAAGTTGATATCATTTGAGCTTTTTCTTTATCATTCTGCAGTGGTGCTCAGGTACCACAAGTCTGTCGTTGTGGTTTGTTAAAACTGGCCTGTATTAAAAATGCTTTAAAGCAGGAGGTACGGGGCCCAGAATCCTGGTTCTAATCCCAGCTCTGTCTCCTACGTGCCTTATGATCTCCCTCTACATTCTGTATCTTTCTGCTGTAATTTTTTTTCTTTAAATTAGGTAAGTAATCGGGCGCCTAGGTGGTTGAGCACCTAGTGCTCACCTAGTTGGTTGAGCAACTGCCTTCGGCTCAGGTCATAATCCCAGGGTCCTGGGATCGAGCCCCACATCAGGCTCCCTGCTTAGTGGGAAGCCTGCTTCTCCCTCTCCCACTCCCCTGCTTGTACTCTCTCTCTCTCTCTGATAAATAAATAAATAAATAAATAAATAAATAAAATCTTAAAAAAAAAGAAATTTACCACGAAAATACAGGAATAAAATGAAATAGCTAAAATCAGTCACTGGATTGGTCCCCAATTATATCATAAAAGCTTACCTCATTAAATGTCTATAAAGAAAATAGAATTGCAAAATTATAAATATATAAAATGAATGTATTCTTCCAACTCATGCAAGGGTCTACTAGTATGTGAAATTTCTATTAGGGACAAGGAATTCTGTCAAATTCTAATGAGCCTGAGAAACACCACTGGCAGAATTAGGCTGCACTATCACATGAGTCTGCTGTCAGTGTTGTTGAGAAAACACTTTTGGGCATAGAATGTTGTAGGTAATTTGTCACCTAGCGACTGGTTTAAAGGATAGAATGATGTCCTTCTGAAGGATCTGCCCTTGGGTTTTCACTTGAGTCCCAACACATGTCCTTTAGTAAAAGGTGTGTATTGTTATCATTTCATTCCAGTAGATTCCACAAGATTCCATGCTGAAGGCTGCCCTTGCCTCTCTTTGCCAGATTCATCATCAGCAATGGCCTGCAGACCAAACACGAGGTGTTTGAGATCATACTGGAGACTGTGGACAGAGCCTTACCCGTGCTGACCAGGAACAGGGGGCTAAGACTGGCTCAAGGGGCCACGGGCCTACTCTCTCCTGACCTCCTCCAGCTGACTGACCCTGATACCCCAGCAGAGAACCTCACCTTCATGTTGGCCTGGCTCCCACAACACGGCCAGCTTTACCTGCGGGGGACAATGCTGCTTCAACATAATTTCACTCAGCGGGATGTGGACAGCAGGGATGTGGCCTACAGGCACCTGGGAGGGGGCTCCCAGGCTGACTGCTTTACCTTTGTGGCCACAGATAGGACAAACCAAGGCTTTGTGGTGGATGGGAGAGTAGGCCAAGAACCCGTTTCATTCAGCATCCAGGCAAGTATGACAAACTCATGGGTCATTGCCACAGACGTAGAGAAAACAACCTTCCTCCATTCCTTCCTTCTTCCTTTTTTTTTTAAGATTTTATTTACTTATTTTTCAGAGAGAGAGCACAAACAGGAGTGATAGGCAGAGGGAGAAGCAGGCTCCCCTCTGAGCATGGAACTCGATGAGGGACTCGATCCCAGGATTTTGGGATCATGACCTGAGCTGAAGGCAGACACTTAATCGACTGAGCCATCCAGGCATCCCACCTTTCCTTCTTTTATTCAAATATGTGCTATGGGGTGGGTCTACAGCATGCCAGGCATATTAATATGGAAATAATAATGCAAGGCATATTCATATGGGCAAGACAGATGTGGTCCCTGCATGCATGCTATGACCAAGGGTCCATGGCAAGACAGAAAGAAACAGAAAACATGGGCTTTGGAGTCAGACTTGACTAGGTTGGAATTTATTGACTAGGTTTGCCATTTATTAGCTGTACGACCTTAAGAGAGTCCTTTAACTCTTTTGTTAAAGGACTTTGAAAACCTTTGAAAACCATGCCTTACGGCATTGTGGTGAGAATAAAATCAGATTAGATATGGCAGGCACTAGTATATTGCCTGAAATATATTAGAAATTTGGTATCTTGTACCTACTGCTGTAATATCTAAGTGTTCTATTATTACGATACCTATTAGTTTGTATCATTTACTGGCTTTTTAATGGTTTTTGACTGAACACATGAAAACATACAAGGCAGGATCAATATTACACGTGAAATAATGATGGGAAAACAACTGTAGCAGCTGCGAGTTTTGGAGCATTAGCTGTGGGTCAGACCCACTTCATGTAAAGCTCATTTCCTTCTCAGGAAGAGGGGAGTTTTATTATCCACATTTCATAGTGTTTAGGAGTTCACAAGGTCGATAATGTGGTCAAAACCATATAAAGACCCACAGTCTTTCTGATCCCCAGTTCTGTGCCCTTCCTCTTGCCCTGCTCTGCCACAGTTATGTTGACTATTAGATGATTTGGGGAGGGCATAATGTGTTTTTCTTTTTTTTAGTCAGAACATATCACCCTTGAATCCATTTTCCTTGGATGTAGTTTATCCTGTTCTACACACTTCTACCAACTGTAGAAGAGATAAATCTGCATGTCACAGGACAACTTCTGATTATGTAAAGTAATCATAATTTTCCCTTGCTCTTTAATCTCTGTATTGGTCAGGGTTTTCCAAGGGGACAGCACAAATGGGATGTATATGGAGAAAGAAAAAAGAGAGAGGTTTATTTTCAGGAATTGACTTACCATTGTAGAGTCTAACATGTCCAAAATCTGCAAAGCAGGCCAGCAGGATGGAAATTCCAGCAGGAACTGATCTTGCAAGTCTTGATCCTAAAGGCAGTGGGGAAACAGAATTGCTTCCTATCTGGGAGACCTCAGTCTTTGCTCTTAAGGTCTTCAACTGATTGGACGAGGCCCACCCGCACTTTGGAGGGTAATCTGCATTACTCAAAGTCAACCGACTAAAATGTTAAGCACAACTAAAGAATACCTTCACAGCTACATCCAACCTGCTGTTTGACTAAAGAATAAGTATCATAGTCAGGAAAGTTGACACATAAAATGAGCTACTTAGTCTCTATCTAAGGTTGGATCTGAATAGAAAGGTGGGGAATCGTGGTAAAATAGAGTGGATGTTGGATGATTCTTTGGCTCTAGGAAGGTCTGGAAAAATATTATAAAATTATGATGCACTGGGAGAAGAGAGAAGGTACTGATGTAATTGATACAGTATGAAAGAAGTACTTTGTATGTTGTAAAATTATTTTTTTAGTTTTACATGTTTTAATGTTTTAAATGTTATTTGTATCATCCACTCTTCAATCTATTATTTTTTCCTGACTCCTGACTGCCCACACTAGGTAGAGAAATGTAACTCTACTGTCCAACCAATAATACTTTTCTCGGTCTATTTGGCTGCAAATTTATTAGGAGTTATACATTCTAAGTATGGGCAGGAAAGTTCCTTCCTACCCTGCAGAGTAGAGAAGGAAAAGGGAGTAGAGTTTAGAAGAAGTATCAGAACTTAAATCAGTCTTGTCCCAACACCAACACTCATCTCACAGAGCATGGTTATTGGAAGAGAATGATCTCTTGGTAGTTGCAGAATTTATTGATAGGGGAACATTGGATATATGTAATAAATTTTCTTTTTCATCCAAAGCACAAGGTATTTTTTTGCCATAAAATACAATTATTGTAGACAAGGACAGCCTCAAACTTCCTCCTGTAATTCCCCTGAATTTCCTGGTCTTTCAGCACAGAGAGGTCAGGAAGTTTAGGAATTAAGTGACAAATGCCCCTCAGTCTCCTGTTTTCAAGAGCTTCTTTGGTAAGACAATATAATGTCCACCACTGAGTCGTAAGTTGGTCCAAGTGAATCTCTCAAGTGTGGGTGTACTACTGTTCTGGTCCCATCCTGAGTGGAACTGAGGGCAAAGCTACCGGACTTCACGAGAATAAAACACAGCTGAATATCACTGATGCCGGCATGCACAACCTGACATCCATGTTGTAGGAAATCCTGGCTGTCTGACCAGGACGCTGCAGTCTTTCTGCGGTGAGTCTTGTACTCTTCTCCAAATGGGGGCGGGGCTGGCAGCGAGGGGGGAAGGACCAGTGTTGCCGCTGTCTGTGGTTTATGCATGTCTGAGATGATTTTCAGTGAATCCCACACAAGTTCTCAAAGGATGTAGCCTTCTTTTCTTTAAAAAAAAAATGCCTTGGACTCCAATTTTTTTTTTTTTTTGGACTCCGATATTTTGAAATGCTTTTGATATACTAAGCCAGAAGAACTGTTTTTGAAGAAGTTTAATGGGATTAGGAGCAAGTATGACCAAAGACACAACAGGAGACCATGTAACCAGAGTTTTATTTTAAAAAATATTTTTTTAAAATATATTTTAAATATATTAAATATTTAATATATAATACATATTGAATATATAATAAAATTTAAATATACAATACATTTAAATAACATTTGTATATTTATATAAAATTTAAATGTAAAGAAATTTAAATATATATAATAATATATATTTTAAAGATATTTTAAAAACAAATGTTCACAACAGGCATTTATTCCTTTTGTAATACTTTTGTTTTTAAGGAAAACACAACATAAAAAAAACCCACACCTGCACTCAGCTGGTTATAACATTGAGGATTTCTTTCATGGCTCCGAGTATTTTTATTTTTCTTACCCACCATTCACCATCCCTCCTACTGGCCTACTGGCCATCATGGATGAAACAGCTTCTCTCCCAAAAGACCATGATAGGTATTTGACTCCTTGCCTCCCATCCAACTGCACAGTTCTGAGGTTTCCATGCACACTCTTTAGGAGAGGAGAATGACTGTAACTTTCAAAAATTGTTGTTGCTTTTGTTTGTAAAA
Source organism: Nasua narica (assembly GCA_028533885.1). Lineage (NCBI taxonomy): Eukaryota > Metazoa > Chordata > Mammalia > Carnivora > Procyonidae > Nasua > Nasua narica. Next base: position 33,733,249 of record CM052813.1, on the reverse strand, counting down.
TAATTGCTTATTGTAAATAATTCATAAGCTACAGAAAGGGACAAGAAAAAAAGTCCTTCACAATCATTCCGCTCAAAGACGACTATTTTGGGGGCACCTGGGTGGTTCAGTCGGTTAAGTGTCTGCTTTTGGCTCAGGTCACAATCCCCAGGGTCCTGGGATTGAGCCCCGAGTCAGGCTCTCTGCTCAGCGGAGAGTCTGCTTCTCTCTCTCCCTCTGCCCCTCCCCCTGCTCATGCTCTCTCTCTCTCTGGCTCTCTCTGAAATAAACAAAATCTGAAAAAGCAAAAAACAAAACAAAGATAACTACTTATGGTGGCTTCCTTTCATTTTCTTATTCTGTGCAATTAAAAAAATGGAGGATATTATATGTATTATCAAGCATATTGCCTGTTTCTACTGTTCATTCTGTTATGAAAATTTCCTAATGGCATTTGATCTTTCTTGAAAAAATTTTTATTTTTAAAGATTTTATTTATTTATTTGACAGAGAGAAAGAGAGACCACAAGTAGGCAGAGAAGCAGGCAGAGAGGGGGGGGAAGCAGGCTTCCTGCTGAACAGAGAGCCCGATGCGGGGCTCAATCCCAGGACCCTGAGATCATGACCTGAGCTGAAGGCAGAGGCTTTAACCCACTGAGCCACCCAGGCGCCTCAAAAACAAGTTTTAAAGGCTGAATAGCACTCAGTGTCAGGTAGAGATGGTTTATAAATCCTCTGTTGGACTTGTAGTTTTATGGATTTTTTTGTTAATTGCTATTATAAATTATATTTAATGAACATATAGAGAGAGATAGATATAGATAGATATGAACATATATATGTATATATACACACATCTATACATATATATGTTCACTAAATATAATTTATATATATGTACATATATATGTATATCCACACACATTTTGTGTACACATTTATTATTTCTATAGGACATACTCAAAAAAGTGAAAGTTTTGATCGGAGTATATATACATTTGTTATATATATATATGCCAATTATATAATTTATATATCTATATAAGTGCCATATATATATATGCCAAAATATGGCAAATATATATATATATGCCAAATTTCTGTCAGAAAATTTTCACTAATTTGCACACCTACCAGCAAAAGATAAAAGATACCTGCTCTTCCAAATAGGTACCAGTATGATGTATGATTATTTTTGTAAATAAAAAAAAGAACCTTGTCAACCTGAGAGGGGAAAATATATTTGATTGTTAGAAAATTCAAATAGATATACATAATGAAGCCTCATATCTCCCTCACCCCTAGACAACTGAACAGGTTTGTGTAAATGCTCCCAGAATTTTGTTTATGTCTGTATGAACATATAGATGAACAAAAATGGTACTGTAGTCATCTCCTATTCTACAACTTACTATTTTTTTGTTTTTGTTTTTACCAGTTCACACTCAGTTGTGGAAATTGTTTATGTTCAGTTCCTCCTACCTTGGTTTTTAAAATAGCTGAATAATAGTTTATTATATTATCCTAGATATCATCCTATACAAGACTATACAAGTCTTATCATGGCACTTACTCTTTACTTAGCTAGGGTGAACCAAGATTTACAACAGTATCATTTTGGGATAAATGAAGTTAAGAATTGAATGGATGGGAGTAAGAGGAATCGAGACCATGGTCCCAGACTTGTTTTCCTGTATGAATGGTGAACTGTGCTTATCCATTCAAACCTGCTCCTTCCCTAACTTCCAATAGTCATTTGCAAGATGGACCAAGCTTCCTACCATACCTGACTGAGGCCCTTTGCAGTTGCCTCTTGCACTCATGAATAACTGCCCATCCACTCAATATCTTCACAAATTGAGTCTACCTGCTTGGTTACCTGGTTCTCATCCTCAGTGAAATAAATACACAGGTGCCTGTAAATAATCACCTTTCACTTTTTTCTTACTGAAGCATTTCTGGGTTGTTTTTTGTTTTGTTTTTAAGAGAGAGAGAGCAAGTGCGTGGGTGGGAGGGGAGGGACAGAGAAAGGCAGAGAAAGAAGCTTAAGCAGGCTCCATGCTCAGTGTGGAGCCAACTCGGGCCTCGATCTCACAACTCTGAGATCAAGAGTTGGATGTGTAACCAACTGAGCCACCCAGGCGTCTCAGTGTTTCTGTTTTTTATTCAACATTTATGCCATTTGAGAAAAGACGTGCCCCCAGAATGTTCAATGCATTCATGATGCATATCCTTATGTATATCTTTATAAGCTTATTTCTGTGTATCGCCAAACACTGGGGAAATGGAAGAATCCTCCTCTGGAGCTAACGTTAAGTTTGCAATACAATTCTTGGGTCAATTTTAATGTATTCACTCAACAAATACCCCTTGAGCTGCTCTTATGGTTCAGGTACTGTGCCAGATGCAGGGAATAAAGGGAGGGGTAGGGGTGGTGACGTGATGTTTGCCATCAGAGAGCTTATGTCCTCATAGGAGAGTCAGACAATGGACAATTAACAAGCTGGTTCAAAGTTCACAACGGAAAGTTAGCTTCTGTTCCAGGCATTATGATATTTACTGAGGATACTGTGGATGAGCCAGCCTATAGCAGAAATGAATACATGAGGAAGATAAGGAATTTGAAATTTGGGCTAGATTATCGCTATTAACCATTAAGACTCTATGATGCCTGGAGATGAGAAACCTTTGTATAAGATTGTACATCATTATTGACTATCCAGGTTGAGCAGTTGGACAAAACAGCCCCCTACATCACACACTTGCATTCCCCTTCTCAAGTGGGGCTCCTGAAAAATGGATGTTACGGGATTTACCTCACTTCCCACGTGCTGAAGGCATCAGACCGTGACACCGATGACGATCTGATCATCTTTAAGATTTTAAGAGGCCCCCAACATGGACATCTGGAGAACACTACGACAGGTACTTCCTTCCTTAATCCTTGTAATTACTCATCTTAAAATACCCCATAGCTGGCAAGGCTAGAGAGTAATTTAATTAAGTGTAGGCCCATTTGGTGAACACTCCCCAGGGCTTACTGATAGAGGCAGTTTATAAATCAACATTGGTGCTAAAGAGGGTTTGAGGCTGACCGATCCTAAATTCATCTTGAGCGGGAGAATCAAATACTAATACGCAGCTGTTTATTGTTTACAATTCTTTTTAACAGCCAGATTGTAATATATTCAGGGGAACACACAGTGTCAGGACCAAGTTCATATTTGTGACTAATTTTTTTTTTCTAGCCAGAATTCTAGATGTCAGTTCATTAAACAAAAAAATTGGGAGGGGCATAATGGTTTCTCTGGATTGCATATTATTTCTGCTTTATGAAGACAATGATCAAAATATGTCACTAAAAAGGATGGCACAGAATTAGAGATTTTATTACTGGATCTTCCTACTCTCCCTCTATTTTTATATTTTCTTTAAGGCACAATATTTCTGAGCCAAAGTAAATTTTAAAGCCTAGTTTAAGCTTATTGCACATGAGTTTTAAGATACTTGCAATAATGTTAATTTCTTTAAAAATATCTACTTTGGCTGTTTTTTAAAGCTGTCCTTAAATAAAATCACCATATAATTTATCAGCTTTTATTCAATATTTTGTTTGATTCCCCGTGAAATTCATTCATTTCTTTCTTGTAGGTGAAATTATCCGTGAGAAATTTATCCAGAAGGACTTAAACAGTAAGACCATTCTTTACATCATAAACCCATCTTTGGAAGTGAATTCAGATATCATGGAATTTCAAATCATGGACCCCACAGGGAACTCTGCCACTCCTCAAATGTAAATTATTTTGCTTATTCAGTGGTCCTGTACATAATAATGTCCAGAGTATATCTGATTATGAATGAGAAATATTCTTTTTCAAACAAAATCCAAGGATAAATTGGTAGGCCATTTTAGAAGCTCATTGAATTTCTTTGGGAGAAAGAATTTTCTTTCTAATGGGAGATAATGGGAAAGCCAGCAGCCTTATTGGGTATGGGAATACTGAAAAGTTAAGGTGTAGGGTGTTGGATCACTCATATTACTCATGTAAATACATGCACTTTCGTACATACAGCAGTTTCTGTCTTGATAATTCGCTCACACCCAGGACTGAGTTTGCAGGCTCATGGACAAATCATACAGCAAGAGGTCACTCTAGGACTGCGTTAGTAACCAGTCTTTGAAAATACCTACAGCAGGAAGAATGGGGTAATCAGGAGATGCCCACAAAACACCTCTTTCCTCGAAAGAAACCAAAAAAACCGTCCCAAATGACTACTTGTGACTGCTTCTGTAAATTAATAAACTGATCACAGGTAAGATGAAGACAGTGTAAAGGGAAATACTAGGTAACACTTAGAAATTGTATGAAATGTACAAGGGTATCAAATCCTCACAATGAACAAGATGTAACAGACTATCCTAATATTTTGGACTGAGCCCCTGTTCTAAATTCCTCTTGAATATAGAGCTTGAATAACTTACCAGTTATCAGATAATCACAGAAAGATTCATGGGAGTACAATTTCTCCTTTTGCTGTATTTTTCTTTTGAAATTTGACACCCTTCCCAGTGCCCTCATAGAAAAGTTGCTCATTTATCCTAATTTTAGTGTTTGCCATAACCTTGTCAATATGCACATTGTAAGAGAGTACAGCCTCTTTATGGGCCTTTTATGACAGAATATGGATGAAGGAAGGCAACAAATTCACCTCTGTTCTCCCCGTTTTTAATTTTTCCTGACTCTGAGTTGTAGTTCCAACAATTGCCAGCAGAGGTCTCTATAGTCATTGTTAGAAAAAGGTATCCTCAGCAAAATTCATTCCAAGTCCCACCTCCAATTGCCCTGATAAAGGGTAGTAGCTGGCCCAGATTCATAGCCCTCACAGATTTTTATTGAGTGGCTATTATATGTCATGTTCACAGTAATAGATGCTGGGGAAATAGGCATGAATAAGGAAGACCTGGGCTTTGACATTAAAATATAATCATGAGGTTATAAAACTATAATGGAGGACCACTACCCATTAAACTGATCTTGTGTAAGAGAAATGATACCTTGGCATTACAATCTTTATAGAAAATATATTACATAACTGCAATTTCAGACAAGTGTCTTCGAATTCTCAAGAAAATGAAAAAAAATCCTGCTCCAAAATCATTAATAAATTGATTACATTTGCTTTTAAATAATTCAACTCCTGCTTCTGTGATATCAATTTTCATGTACCTTGCTGATGAGATTTATAAATCAGCTTGAAAGGATTGGAACCAAGAGGTAAAACAAGAGGATGAAAAATATGCCTACCAGGGGTTAACCCAGAAGTCATTTTGATTTGCTTCTGACATACATTGTTTTCTTTAGGGTGGTAGGGGGAGATAGAACTTACTCGGCACTTATCTTCATAATTTGTGAATGGTATAGCTGTCCCTAACCTCATTTGTAAATAGATTTTTTTTTGGAAAAAGAAGCCCATTATTCCAGTAAGAAACGATGTGAATAGTCGTTTTTCCAAAACAGCCCACAAATTACATGTATAATATATATTACAGGTATTTGCAGTACAATTGTTTTCTGCTGTTTCTTTTTTTTTTTTAAGATTTTGTTTATTTATTTAAGAGAGAGAGAGAGTGCACAAGCAGGGGGAGGGGCAGAGAGAGGGAGGGAGAAGAAAGCTCACCGCTGAGCAGGGAGTCCATGGGACTCGATCCCAGGATCCCGGAATCACTCCCTGAGCTGAAGGCAGACGATTAAGCAAGTGAGCCACCCAGGTGCACTCTACGTTGCTTCACTGCTCTTCTTTAATCATCACAACCATCAATCAGCTAGGTATCATCATAATCCAGAGTTTATACATGAGAAAACTGAAACACAGAGATAGGAGGTGACTCTTCTCAGCTCATGCAACTAATTAGTGAAGGATCTGGGATTCAGGTCCAGGAAGGGGGCTCTTGAGACCATGGTTTTCCTTATTACACTGAAGAACTTCTTGGCCACTCTTAACAAGTTAATTAAACTGGCCTACCAGAAAAGGAGCAGCAGATTTATCTCCCTTCTTTCTTTCCAGTTATTGGCCACCCAGCCAGCAAAAAAGGAGAAATACATACTCTTCAAGAACTTTATGTTTTAGGGTTTTTTTTTTAAAGTAAATTACAGCTATTAATATTAATGTGCACCCCATGTCCAACACACTGGGAATAGTGGTATAGATAATAAAGAACAAGCCACTGGACTTAGTCAAAGAACAGGGCTTGAGCTTTGGGTCTGCCTGACCTAGGTGATTGTGTAAGTCTTACTTATCTCTTCTGTCAGATGAGGGCGATACCACAATTTGCTTAGAGAAACAAAGGAGATAAAACATGCGAGAGCATCTTGTACATTTAAAGTCCTTGACAAATGTGACTTGTGGCGGTGATTGCTATTGTTCATTCATATGCGTACAAGACTGACTATTTGAAGAAGTGTCCCAGAGACATCTGGGGGCCCATCTCTAATTAGAAATCACTTCTGGGATGATTCACAAAGTAGAGTTAATACAGTTCTTAATCAATAAGCTAAGTCTTGTGTAATTTTATGTTCTTGTTTGACTTTGACAGGATTAATAGACTAATATTACATTTATATGGAGGGGTGAAAACTTTCTGTAATAAAGCTAAAGGGACCATTGAGTACAATCTGGAGCAGAAAGGAAGCTCTTTTAAAAACCAAGAGGGACCCATGTTCAGAATCTTGCTTGCTAGTAAGTTTTTGCTATTGCAACATTTCTATAGAATATCAGTTCTGAAGGATCAATAGATATTCCGTTAGAAAAGGCATTAGGAAATCTTGATTTAATCAAGTTGTTGCAGGCGCCTCTGTGGCTCAGGTCATGATCCCAGGGTACTAGGATCTAGCCCAGCATCAGGCCCTTGCTCAGTGGGAAGTCTGCTTCTCCCTCTCAATTTCCCTCTGTGGGCACAAGTTCTTTCTCTCTGTCTCTCTTAAATAAATAAATAAATAAATAAATCTTAAAAAAAATAATCAAGTTGTTGCTAGCTGGCTAGCTTACACACTGTTTAAGTGCGTCACATCCCAGAATCACGGAGATGCTTGTATGGAGTGGGCATCTGCAACAGGGATATATGGTATATAGCTTATCTCAGCTCGGTTTGACCAAAGAACCACCACCATCCCGCCCCAGACTAGCTCATGGAACAAATTTTTCATGGAATACATTTGGGAGACACTTTATCGTAAATAGAAATTATTTTAGAACACTGAGATGCATGGAAATTTGCATAAAGATTTAGATTTGGCCAAGTGCCTAAATTTCAGGCACCGTGCTAGGTGCTTTCACATATGTTGTTTAATTTAATCTGCAAAATACAATCCTCCGAGAGTGATAAAGAAATCAGGCTCAAAGCATTTCAGTAATTGGCCAGAAGTCACGAAATGAAAGAAAGGCAGAGCCCAACGTGAACCCTGACCTCGCCACCTCGAAGTGAGAGCTCATCTTATTGGCTTGTGCCTTGACGTGACTCACTCACGCCCCGGATCTGCCCTCTAGTCCTGCTCCCATCTCAAGACGGTCCACAGTGCCCCCTAACCCAGCTACACGGGACTCACACTGCTCAAAAACCCCTTTGCAGACCACAGAATGCAGCCAACTTCTGACCAAGGCAGTTTCTTCACACATCTCCTGCACCAATCTCTTTCATGTGCCCACTGGGGAAAAAAAAGTAAATTTAAAAAGAAAAGTTGACCCATGCTGAAGTTCATCATCACTCCGGGTCGCTTCTCCAGCTGCTGCACGATTCCAAGGACTGGTTCTTCTCCTCCCTCTGACTACCCTTATTCACTCCTGGCTTTGAAAGAGAAGGGATAAAAAGAGATAAAACAGTAAAGGAATTGGTAACAGGCGCACCCTGCGATGTTTTAGCGACTTTTATGAAACACCTTGCAGGGGAGGAGATTGAAACTCTTGGCGAGCTGAAGTTTTCACATTACCTGCAAGCCAGAAGTTGGAATATTTGCCTCTGGATAGGTTGAAGAAAGCTCAGAAGAAGGGAAGGGAAATGACACTTATTAAGCACCCACTGTGTACAGGTGCCCTATACATATTAATGAATTTTAATTTTCATCTGAGTATAATTCTCATTTTAAAGCTAATGAAAACTGAGGCCTTGAGAGACTGGGTAACTGACCAGAATCACACACTAATAAGTGGTTGCAAGATGTGTCTGACTCCAAAGCACTTGTTTTGGGTACTCAGTGTGCTGCCTCTTGGCTAAACACTATTTTCCCATTACCACCAGAGAAAGACAAAATGGAAAACACAGGTGTTCATAGCATGAGATTATGGAGATTAATAACATCCTCTTTGAATTGATAAGTCTTAGAATACTCGGAAAAATATTTTTTAGTCTTTCAATTTTTAACTCATATGCTACTTGCTTATACATGAAGATCTAGTTGGAAGAATAATTTAATCACCATTTTAGCTTCTATAACTTTTCACGGAGAAACTCAAAGTACTTAATGAGTATTCATTAAGGTTCATTTAAGCCCTTTGAAGTACAAACTCATCATTATTTACACTTTGGGAAGTGAGGAAACTGAGGCATGGAGCAGCTAAGTGCCTTTTTCACACACTCTTGTTAACCTAGATTAAGGTCCTAAATCCCAAACTGGGGTTTTAATCCCAAGTCTTTCCTTCAGTTAATTGTTTCTTCATATTGACTCAAGTAATCACAAAATGAAATTTTAGAAAGTATCTATATGTGTGTGTGTGTTGTTGTTGTTGTTGTTTTACAGCAATACTATTGACAATTTGGGCCAGGTGACTCTTTGTCATGGGCTAGGGGTGACGTGGGGGCAGGCAGGGTGAGCTGTGCATTGCACAATGTTTAGAGCCCCCCTGGTCTTTACCCATGAAATGCTACTATCACCCTCCTCCCCGTTGTGACAATACGGGGCTGTCCCTAGACATTGCCAAATGTTGAGAATCATGCACATACCTTAGAAAATATAATAGGTGTGTGTTAGTGATCATGTTTTATGGTCTAATGCTCTCTTGTCGACACCATCCTTTCTCAATACTCTAATAAAGTACAGTCATAGCTAAAGAATCCAGAGTACGGGCTAGAAAGAACATGTGAGGATCATCTATCTCAGCATTTTTTTCAAATTTTGAGAAATATGATGTTAACAGGGACAGGGAGATGAAAGATTTTGGTGGTTAGCTTTGCTCGGGAAACAGTAGATAAACAAGATCCATTCATTAAACAAATATCTATTGAGCACCTACTGTTTCTAGCCACTCTCTAGGGGACTCGGAAATGTATCAGTGAACCAAAGACCCCTGTTTACTTGGGGGCATACTTCATATCTTATATATTAACAATCAATTAATTAATAATAAGTTAAATAGTATGCTCTACATGATTCCACTTTGGAAAATGAAGAAGTTGGTCAGGATAAGGGGGATCACAGATGCTGGGTGTCAGGGATGGATTGCAGTTTTATTTTTTACTTTTTATTTTAAATCTCCTATTAATTTGTTTGAAAGAGAGAGAGCGGGAAAAAAAAAAGAAAGAGAGAGAGTATGAGCAGGGAGAAGGGAGAGAGATAGACTTGCTGAGCAGAGAGCCTGATGTGGGGCTCAATCCCAGGACCCTGGAATCATGACCTGAGCTGAAGCCAGATGCGTAACTGACTGAACCATCCAGGTGCCCCTGGATTGCAATTTTAAATTGGGTATTTAGATGGCTTTCCTTATATTCATAGCAAAAGTTAGAGAAATGTCAAGAAAAATGTTATCCTGATAATCAACTGACTGTGAAATCTACAATAAAATTGTATATCTTATATTATTACTTATAAATTATGTTTTATACATTCTTAAATCAGTATTAAACACACACACCTACACACACACACACACACACACACCTCTTCCCTCTGGAGAGTACGGGCTCTCTGCTAAATATTGTTAAAATATTTATAATCATATCATTGCTTATATGAATATATAAAATATAACAAGGGAATATGTAAATTTAAAATATATACTAAAGTTAAACAAAAGAAGAGGCATTAAGTGGAGACAGGAAACAAAAAAAAGCAAGACAGGTTCCTTGTGCTGCACTTTGGGATCCTTTTTTGCACAGCAGGGGGACCAGAAACCTCGTGACTTCTAATCTGATTTAATCTCCACTGATCAATCCCTATGTCTTCCATTCACAGTTGTGGATGTTGGGAATTCAAATTCAGTTTCCCCATTAAATCAAATTTCCTGTTGTGGTAAGTACTCCACAATCACCGAGGGAAGTGTTTCTCAACTGAGGATGACTTACCCCTCAGGGACATTTGGAAATTTCTGGAAGCAGTTTTGATTGGAGGGGTCGATGTAACTGCGTCTAGTGGGCAGAGGCCAGGTGTGATGCTAACCATCTTACGATGCACAGGACAACTCAGCAATAAAGAACTATCTGATCCTGATGTCAATAGTGTCCAGGTCGAGAAACCATTCACTTCTTGCTAAATGACTTGAAATAATTGCCATGTGTGTTTCACAGAAAGTGTGTCCATAAACTTCATTTCTGACCTGAGACTGAGCTTTGCCCACTGGCAGTAGGACGAGGGAGGGATCATTAAATTGTGAAGATTTGACCTGAGCCTTGTCTGTGTGACCCCTACACTCTAGAGCTTTCCAGATTTCTCTCATGGGCTCCTGCATCTGATTATCTACGCGTTGCCCAGCACACAGCTGTGTAACTTCTTGCAAGCGGAATTTTTTTCTCTCAGGTGTTTGTGTAGAATTTAAGCAACAAGCCTCAGCAATAGAAAGATCTCAAATTCAGGGCTGCAGAAACCAATCACATTCAAAACATGTGTTATACCAATCCTAGGGGTGTGCCTGTGCTTTGGGATTGAAATACGTTTCTAGAAAGTATATAGTATGGCTTAATTTTGTGACTTTTCAGTAGATCCTTATTTATAGTGTGGAGTTTTAAGAAAAGAAACTAGAACATTGTGTGATGACAACCTTATCCTGTAGGCAGTTTGAAGCATTCTAATTGTGCATCAGGGAAATGCACACATTTCTCCAAACACCAAAGCCCTTCATGCCTTGAAGCTGAACGCCAGTCCACATGGTCCCTTTATTGATCTAGATCAGCAATCAAATTGCATTTAGCTTTAGGCCTTGAGGTCACCTGGATCTTCACAGTGACAATGATGAATTTTTGCTTGTCCTGGTTCCCAGGAGCAACAGATGGATGGATGGATTTTCCGAAGACTGGACATTGAAACTCATTTCAACCTGATGGAGACTTAGCTGAAATCCACCCATCTGTATCTATTTCACTAATTCCCACTGCTCTTCTGTCCTTCCTGTTTCATCTTTCTGTCCTTTGCCCCAACCCATCTTGTTGATTTTTCCCCCTTTTCACTTAACAGGGTCCTTTAAGAATTCTTTGCCACATTTTATTTTTATTGGCATTTATAATAGCCTCGTTGCTTGTTATCTTGTGATTCTCGAAGCATAGCCATGTGTTTCTTTATTTCTTGACTGCTCCATGCCAGATTTGAATTTGGTCACATCAAAGACCCGTGAGGATCCCAATATTTCTGATAAGAGGATTCTGGTTTCATGTCAAAATCTTATGAAGCCCAAAATGCCAGTAATAATAAGTTTCCTATGTATCGATTGACTAAACATGTATGTTTATATAGATTCATGAACCTCGGCCATGCTTGCCTGGCCTGCAGTCCTTGGAGTAACAGACAGTGTTACTGCGTTTATCTTGCTGGTGAACTTAGAGTATGTGACTGTGACACATGACTGGTGCAAAGACATGAAGTGGATATTAGGGAATAAACTCACTCTCTAATATGAATGGTCCCCAGGAAAGCCTGGAGAACCCCGTGAAATCCATACTCTACATGGCGGCATGCAGAATTTCTAGTTGTGGGAGAAAAAATTGTAAAAAATATATATACATTAAGAAATCTAGAAGGAAGAACCTACATCCAATTGGAAGACTGGGGATACAGTAAGGCAACCACTATGCATTTTGCAAATGTAGAAGGAAAGGAAAATGAGAGAAACAAAAGTGACAGAAGTGTGTTAAATGATCATTGTGAAGATTGCATGTGTCCCATACACTTGTGTCTCTGATTTTCTTGTTTTCTGGAAAAAAAAAAAAGAAAGGAAAGATAAAAAAAAGTTTCTCTCTATATTATGAGGAATAGTGAGTTTCCATCCAATATTGGGCTCACTAAATCTGTGGGAAAAAGACCACCCCCTATTTTTCAGGTTTATTCAGTTGCATTGCTGTATCCAAACTACGTGTCAGTTGGCCCTTTTATATGCACAGAAGAAAGAACAGATAATGTTTATATAACACATGCATGCTGTAATTCTGAGGCACATCCTGAAAGATAACTAGTTATTTAATTGAACCCAAGTTCAGAGAAGGTCTGTGTCTAGAACAGTTCTTGATGCACCGGTAAAGGCCAAAAAAATAAGAGAGAAGATTTCCTATCAATGTCCTTTCCATAAATAAATGTCTCCTTGAACTTCACCACTTCTGGTTCCTTTACCTTCAGAGGATTCATGTTTGAGTCCCTCTGACAGCCTTTTAACCTTAGTTTCTGCATTTGTAAAATAGAACTCTGATACTCTTCCTAACTCATGGCATTGTAAGCGTTGGATGAAATTGTTGATAAAAGTTCTTTCTGGGCTAAAATGTAGCAAATAAGCATAAGAAATTTTTAGCACTGGTGTAAGTAGATGAACCACGTCTGTCACCGGATATGAATCAGTAATTCAATCTCCTAACTAGCAGAGGATCTCTACAGGCATTTACTGTGCATTGAAAAAAAAAATGATTTTCCCTTTTCTTTTCCTTTCATGTCCAGTTTGGAAATGAAGTGGTCTCACATCGAATGGTCACAGACTGAATATGAGGTCTGCGAGAATGTGGGCATGTTGTCTTTGGAAATAACAAGAAGGGGATATTCCATGGACTCAGCCTTCGTGAGTGTAAAGGTAACAACAACTCTATAAAGTGTCAGGCTAAAACTTGGGGTGCTGATTGGTGACTTTGGTTATTTTCTTAAAAAGAAAACCGGAGTAACCAAGGAAATTTCAAACTGCAGGATTACCCCATTATTTTAGAGATTCTACTCCTAACATTTTCTTGTCCGGCCACCCTTTATCTAGCTTCATTAGCTCCTAGATAAAGCATTTCAAACTCATTTTTAGTTTTTTAATCTGGTCATTAAGTCTTGAAGTTTCACTTTACAGTGAGGTATATCCAACCTAGTGAACTTGGGCCAAAGTCTGCTTTGGGAAAGAAAATTTGTATGTAAGACCTTCTATGAGGTTTCCAGAGCAAATTTCAGCCCCCAGATGGCTTTCTCTTAGTATGCCACCAGGATCACTTCCTGTGGTCTTAGTGGAGGAGAAAAATCAAGGAGAAACCTATTTAAAGAGTCACCTGAGCTAAAAGTAAGAGCGCGCACATCAATCCAGGCCTCCAAAATATCAAAATATATTTAGTAATCACTTTTAGATGAGTCAGTTTGTTATTCCTTTCCATTGGCTTGGATCATGGAGCACAACTTAATGGCTTCTAAAATTGAAGGATCTTTTTAGGAGTCACTATCACAATAACACTTCAAGAAAATGGCAGCTTGAAAAGCTTTCCACCAACTAACAATGGTGAATGAGCCTTGGAGACTCCACTCCACAATCTCATGAAAGAGATAGTGATACTAGCTTCTGGAAAAAATGGCCATCTCAGTTCAGTCTGCATTACAATGATACATTCATATCACCCTCAGAACCTTGTGCACCCCAATTCCATCATATCTGCATTTGGTATTTATCTTTCCAGTGGGCATAGACTCTTTTTCCCAGATCTGTGGGTGCTTTATTGTTATTGAAATATCAGACAATTTGGTATGCCCTACAATTTCCCAGCAGATGGTTCGTGCAAAAAGATATCTGCCTGAACAGTTTTTAAATAATGCTTTGGTTGTGTATAGAAAGCATCACATGCTCGAGTCTGGAGTTTGGGACCACATACCATTCACCTGGCCAGGTAGAAAGAATGGTATATGGCATGACATGGAACCTTTTGTCTACCTCGACTGAATGCCCGCTGAGTGTGCAGGCCTTCATCAAGCATGGCCCTGAGCCTTCTGAAACAGCTCCTCCCAGAGTATCAATGCCACTCTAGACCAGAGCATATTGGCTGCTTGACCAGAAGCAGAGGAAAAGAAAGCACTTTCCCCTGTGTTGTCAGCTTTGATTTGAAGCGTGCACCTTCACAGGGCTGATTGCTCCCACCAGCAGGCCTCAGACCATTCCTTTTCCCTCATTGGGGAAATGTCAACTCACTGTCAACTCACTGTCAACTCAGTGGTGGTAAAATGCTAAGTAATTGCACGTGCAAGAGCCCTGTGGGGAAATGTAACTTCCGGCATATGGCGGCTACAGGTGTACAATGGGCTGCCTTTTCACAATGCAAGGTTGTTCAGGAGGAGCCTTGGCATTGTGGGCAAAGCACAAATGGAAGCTTAGCAGGAAGTTCCCTTTTCAGCACATGTTTCCACTGCAGACCCATTTGCAGGTCTTAGGGGCTTTGATGAGCAATGGAGGGAATGTCTAAAGCCATAAAAATAGGAACTTCAAAGTTTTCCATGGTGCGCTTCATTTCTTTGTATGAAAGTAAAGAAATATAGTAACCCACATTCTTGGCCATCTTAAATGTCTAAGAAAGGGCAAAGTAAGTAAGAAAGGGCACAGCTGTCTCTCGTGCTTACACTGGGTTCTCATCTGATGACTTCTTTTTCACACCAGCCAAGGACACTGTGGATTAATGAGGATTTAGGCTCCCTCCAGAGGAGATAAGGCTGTGACTTGAGAGCCCTAAATTGCCCTGGTTTTCAGCCCTGGCAGTGGGGAACAAGAGATCAGTAAATAGTCTCTGCAGACCAGTGCAACTTTTGTTTGTTGTTGTTGTTGTTGTTGTTGTTGTTGTTGTTGTTAACGACTTACTTCATGGAGCCTCGAAAGCCCTCCACTGTGTACTTGGATTGATTTTGTGTGGCCGTTCACAAGGTCAACCATCCCCGTGGGACGCTCATTTATTTCTGTGAAGAGGGGTGGTTTCATCCTGACAGGAAAATGGACCAGATTTGTTTCAGGTCAACTTGTCTAAGGCATTCCGTGCCCTGAAACTCGTAAGATACCCCAAAGCTACTTGTGGGGAGCTGTTGCTTCTCCTCCTCCTCCCTTTCCTCTGAGGCACCATTCAAAGCCAGTTTGGGGTAGAAGGAAGGAGATGTAATAAATAGATCCTCATAATGAAGAGAAAAATGGTGATTAAAATTTATGCTGCTTTCTCTAATGACTGAATTATTTATAAAGAAGTGAAAAGAAAAAGAGAAAAAAAAGCTTTACTTTGACTTCCATTGATATTAGTCTAAGAAAAGGTTGAGTTTAAGGAAGATCCATGTTGCTTAGATCTAAAATGGTTTATTATGACTTAAAAAAAACCCTTTATGTTAAAAACAGACTTAAGAATATGAATTTGGGGTGTCTAGCTGGCTTAGTCAATAGAGCATTCAACTCTTGATCTTGGGGTCATGAGTTCAAGCCCCATGTTGGGTTGCTGGGTATAGAGCCTCCTTAAAAAAAAAAAAAGCAAGAGTTTAATCTATTATGAGACTAGACTAGATGTTTCTCTCTTAAAAATAATATTTATTTTTATTTAAAAAGGAAATTTTATTCTTCTTAAGGTTAACCAAGTGTCAGCTACAGTTGGAAAAGACTTCACTCTGACTCCATATAAACTGATTCAGTTTGACCCAGGTATGTTTCATGTCTACAGTTTGTTTCTTGTTTTTGGAAGAATGTGTGGAGTTCATGGGAACTTACTTCAGTCACTCTAAGAGAGATCAGTTTGGACTGTTTTTGTCCCTTATGTTCCATTTTATCACAAGTGAATATTTATTTAAAATGAGAAGAAAGCTCATAACAAATAAATATAAAATATAAAAGCAAACATCCAAAACATCCCGAAAGGGTGTCATCTAAAAAATTATTTGGAGACGCCTGGGTGGCTCAGTCGATTAAGCATCCAACTTTCATTTTTGGCTCAGGTCATGATCTCAGGCTCATGAGATTGAGCCCCACATTGGGCTTCATGCTGGGCTTGGAGCCTGCTTAAGATTCTGTCTCTCCCTCTCCCCCTCCCCCCTTCTAAAAAAAAAACCCAAAACAAACAAAAAAAATCAAATAAAAAATTACCTGGAGTCCTAACATAAAGCTGAGTTAATTTAATTGTCTCATACTTTGATGGAAATTTTCAGAGTCATATTCACACAAGGCCATTTCTAAATGATTTCTCTTGGAACAGGTTGAAGTGAGGAGATTCCAGGGATGATTAATTAGATAGCACATAATTTGCTTTAAATCTGTGGAAAACATTTTGCTGAGTGCAAAAAGGATTATAAAAGTATGGTGCCTACTCTCAAAGGTGTTCTATTAGGTGGGAAATAGAGACAGGAAAACAACTCATTAAGAGTACAATGGGACCCAAGAGATGAGCCATTGTTCTGACTAAGAGGAATCCTGGAAGACTCCCCAGAGGTGAGGGTATTCTGAGTGAGTAGGAGGAGGAGGGGACATCAGAGTGAAGGACCAACACACTTTTGGGAAACTGTGCCTGATGAACTATGTCTGGAGACACATCTTCCTTCCCTGGCTTCTGTTGAAGGTGCAAGTAGCTCTTCTTCATGGCACACATGGTTCTCTCTTTCCCTCTAGTCTGGGATGGACCTGGATCACATGTCTGGGGGCAGATAGAAAAGACCTTGCAAAGCAGCCAGGGCTTTGTGCCTTTCTGCCCTTCACCACAAGTAGCGTGATGCTTCGTGACTAGTTAATCTATGAAGGCTGCCCTCACAAAATATCACGAACCTGGTAGCTTAAAAAGAGAAATGTATTTTCTCACAGTTCTGGAGGCTACAAGTTCAAGATCCAGGGGTCAGCAGGGTTGATTCCTTCCCAGGACTGTGAGAGAGAATCTGTCCCATGCCCGTCTTCCATGCTCTGGTGATTTGCTGGAATCTTTGGCATTCCTTGGCTTCTGCTGTATCTATACCAGTCCTGCCCTCGTCCCCACATGGCTTTCTTGTGGGTGGGTCTGTGTCCAAATTGCCCCTTTTTATAAGGACATCAATCATAACGAATTAGCGGCCCACTCTAGTATGACTTTATCTTAACCAGTTATATCTGTAATGACCTTAGTTCCAAATAAGGTCACGTTCTGAAGTACTAGGAATTAGGATTTCAATGTAAAGATTTTGAGTACCCAATTCAACCTATAGCAATGAACCTTAAATTTGACACGAAGCTACCCAAATATAATGATTGAACTCCTTCCTGTGATATTTACATTTCTGACTCATGTAAGTTTCTTCTTCAGGTGACCTGCTTTGTAGAAGGGCTATTTCCATAATGTACTCAGTGTTTACCCACAGGTTGCTGCAGGCAACACAAGAGTGTTCTGGTCAACCCAAAGATGAAAGATTTGGTGCGTTTGAACTGTGTATGCCCCTTTTGTACTTCATGTTAAGGTAGTTCAAACCATATCCACTTTGGAGAGCCAAGAGTCTTTATCATATGTCCTCTTTATTATTTGAGGTCTGTTTGTCCCAAGATCGGGCGTGTTTTGGGCTTTCAGTAGATTTCAGGCAGCCCGCCAGGTGCTCCATTTGGATTGATAGCAACTAGAAAGTATCACACTCAGAGGAAGCTCTGAAATCCACCTGTTGGAGGAGGGTCCACTGGATAAGATAGAGACCGATTTGTCTACAAGAGTTTACATGCTATTTTGAGTAGATACTGATGACTTCTGGAGGCTCTCACTGGTCATCTTAAGACACTTTAAGAAAAAAAAATCTTCTAAGTTAAAAAGAAACAATACTTACCTGCTCATTGTTTTGGAATTGACTAGCCAGAAATGGTTTCATAAACTGAAGTCTTACTTTAGGGTATTTTAAAATTCGCTATGTTCACAGGTCCTGTCAATGTTTATTTCCTCCCATATTGTTAAGCCCTTGCCTCTTCCGGGTCTGGTGTTCCCACCCCCCAACCCCCCTGCTTTTGTCCAAAGCAATCTGTTCCTTCAAAAATGTAGCCTCCGCGATGGGCGAAGAAACAAGAGTGAGAAATTAAAGACGGCGGGATATTTTAAGGTTTGAGAACTTTGGGGAGGGTGCTGGAGAGAAAAGGGTGACTTCTCAGTCTAGTGAGCTATGTCTTGCTGCCATTGTACCGAACCCCAAACTAATCCTGCCTACTTTGCATTCAGCTATTGTGGCTGATTGATTCCAAGTGTAAATATTCTTAAGGAAATGATTGTTTTCCTCTTCAATATGTTTTCTTGAAAGGTTTGCTGCTTTCTTAATTGAGACTAAATCATTCCTAAGAGTCAAAATGTTTTCCAAAGAAACAGATCTCTATCATGGCATTTACTCAAAAACACTGAGGAAATGGCTTTCAGTAGTGAAATCTGCTTTGCAGGAAAATAGCCAGTAATTGACCTACTCTGTAAAGTGGGCTATGTCTGCATAAAGTGACACCTTTTGTTTCATGGGAACAAGAGGCCAGTTCAAACCTTCTGAAATTGATTATAATCTCGGTGATTTAACAACTACTTTGCACCTTGAAAATGGGAGAGGAAGGAGAAAGAGAAACCCAGAAAGTTCTTACTTCCAATCTCATTAACCTAGAAAAGTGGGTTCTCTATGCAGACCTGGTAGGCAAGCAAACCAATCAGAAAATATTTAAATGAAATTTGGAAGAGATTTGCTCTAACCATCTGGTTCTACTCCATAAGGTCTTAGAAAAACTTTACTTTGGGGGGGATGGGAGGAAGAAGGGGTACTGTAATTTTAAAAAAATGATTCTTAACAATAAGAGGGCAATAGGTTGGGACTTGGATTTTTTTTATATATTGGAGTTTTATTTGAATAATGCTTACCTTTTGGGGCTTTGAGAGTCAAAACAGTTCTTTAAACATTAAACTTCTTAGTGTTCATGTACTGTCTTCACAGTCTGGTCTCTTATCCCTTCCTGCCTGGCTTATTACAACAGCTGCCCATGTGGTCTCCCCACTTCTAGCCTCTTTGCCCATCTTCCAGCCCCCTAAATCTTCCTGCGTAACACTGAGATTGATTTTTCTAATACCTTCATTTTCAAGAGTCTTCCTTGTTGCCTATGGTTTAAGGTCTGAATCCAGCCTCCTGCTGTCCAGGGCCTTCTGCAGCCTGGCCACAAACTGCCTTTGCTTTTTTACCATCTCCTGTTCCCCAGCTTGGGCTCTGTTCCAGTCAGCGCCTTCGCTCAGCCTTCTCTGTTCAAGGCCTTTGCTCTTCTACCTTCCTGCCTTTGCTTATGCTGTTTTCCCACTCCCTCCTTCCAAAACCTCCCAACTTTGGAGCCCACGTATTCACCATCTAGTCTGTACCTTTTGGCAGCTAATCATACATAGCCTTGCATAGTGGCCTTTTCTGGTATTTACATCTTGTCTCTTCAAAGAGGTTTTAAATTCCTTTATGTCAGGGCGTGCTGCTGTTATGCCTCTGGCATTCTCCATAGCGTCTAAAGCAAAGGTTAAGTCTGTAATAGATACAAAATGTGTATTTTGATGGGTCGATCCATCCATCCAGGAGGTAGGAATTATATGGCATTTTATGTTAGGTGTTTTAACTTCTGTTTTTGCAAAGACTAGGAAAGTAATTGATTTATGGATTCATTTGATACTGAAAGCTTAACAAACCAGCTGCCAGCCTGTTTTTTTTTTAAATAAAATTATTTCAGCTACACTTAATTTTTTTTCCCCTCTAAGTGCAGCCAGGAGTAGGATAAGTGAACAGTTTCATCTTTCCAATGGATTCTGCTGGGGATTGAGGAAACATTGATTAGATCATGAAATCTGTATGTGACACATCTTCAAAAAGGAGACTGTCATGTAGATGGCACGATCGAGAGGCATAAATCTGTAGCAAACAACGTGCAGGGAGAAAGGAATCCAGATTTTCAGAAGAGAAAGTTAGGGAAAAAAATGCATGACTGCTTCTATAGATGGGCTTCTGGGAATAAAAGCCCTCTAAGAAAGAGCCAGTGAGTAAATGCCAGGGAGTAAAAGTTTCCAAAACAGTCCTAGAAAGCTAAACCATACATTTGTTATCTTTTTTTCCCACTTAGACTTGAGCCTTCTTTCTCCACTAAACTGTACTTTTTTTTTCTTCTACCACATTCCCTTCTAAATAAGGGGGATATCCCATAGTCCACGTCATGGAAACAGGTCAGGATCAGAATCAGACAATCTCAAAAGTTTCTTCTAGCTTTAATATTTTGCGTTTCTGGGGTTGCTTTGCGTCCCATCTTCTCGGTGATGGAAAGGCTGGGACTGTGTTTGTAACATCAAAACGGTCAGGTATTAAGTTCACAAAGTTGCTGTGAATCCAGCTTAACTGTAACTCCATGACCAGAGGCAGACAGAAAGAGGAAAAAGAAAAAAAAAGGAAAAAGAAAAAAAAAAAAAAAAGGGCCCAGTCTATTTCTAAAAACTCCCAGGCCATAAATCCTCTCGAGGAAGGTATCAAATACTGAGTATGACATCATTAGAAAAAGCATTTGTGGGCTAGAAGGATCTCAGGAAGTCGAGCAGCCGATGGAGGCAGCTGTCTTTGGAAATCAATCACTTCAAGAGTTCCATGAATAGCATGAAGTACCCTCCAATAATCACTTTTAACTGTCTGTACCAATCTCTTAAGATTTTTGAAACTATTAAGATTTTAAGATTGCGGTACTTGTTTATTCTTAAGGAGAGGAGGGGCAGGTTGGGGGACAGGGGGGCGGAATAAGTCTTGGATCTCATCTCCTAACCTCTTTCTTTCTTTCTTTCTTTCTTTCTTTCTTTCTTTCTTTCTCTCTTTCTTTCTTTCTTTCTCTCTTTTTTTGTTCATCCCTTACATAATGCAGCTTACTTTTTTGTTACAGTGTTTGCATTGAAACGGAATCATCATTGTCCAGGAACAAATGTGGTCTTTTAATATTATTTGGGAGAACAGCGGGACTGGAACAAGTTGCTAACAGTACAATGGCTCACTCAGGCTCCTGCCGCCTAGCTGTGGACATGTTAATTAATATATTTCTCTGACACCTAGGTGATTGAAATAGCAATTAAAGAGTAATTAAAATGTTTACTTCTTGTAGGAATGTCAACGAAGATGTGGAATATAGCAATTACCTATGACGGATTAGAGGAAGACGATGAGGCCTTTGAAGTGATTCTGAACTCCCCCGTGAATGCGGTTCTTGGCACAAAGACAAAAGCCGCAGTGAAAATTTTGGACTCAAAAGGAGGTATTCTTTTGATCCTCATCTTGAAATCAGGAGCGGTCCTGGCGCTCTAGCTGCTTGCTTTCAACAGCCAACGTGCTTGATAACGCCTTCAAATCAAAATGCTTAATTTCTTGTCAAGAAAGCAACCTCGGTCATGCTGTAGGCCCTTTATTCTGCTTTCTGCTTCATGTGGTTTTCCTCCTGCTAAGAACTAGCGTTTGAGAAAAGCAACAAGTCAGCAGCATGGTTGTTTTTTTTCCCCCTACCCGTTTGTTGTTCTCACCAAGGGGGAGACAATGTTGGTGAGAATCTATCGACAATTATTTTCCCCCAGAATTTGTAGGACTGTAATTATCTTCCTCTGTGAAAGAGAGCTCTTAGTGCCTCAAATCTGAACCCCCACTGTAGTGTGACCAGGGAAATTCTAAGAGAGGAAGGAATTGGAGAAAAAGTGACGCGAAAGATATAGCTGGCTAGGGGATTCAGGAGCAGCTGGGGAATATTAATGAATAACCTGGGGTTGCAGAGCCAACTAGGTCCTGGACAGGGTATGTAAAAGAACAACCTGTGAACTAAACAAAACAAAACAAAACAAAACAAAACAAAACAAAAAAACCCTTAAAAAAAAACAAAAAACAAGCACGGTTCTCGGTGATCTGATTTTTTTTTTTTCTACCAAATACTTTCTACTTAGGTGTCCGGTTCGCATTTGACAAGCGTCCAGTTACCGCGAACTGACTTAGACCTCAGCTTTTACACCTGTCGTGCCCCGCAGTATGTTTTCCCTACCCGAGATCCACTCTCACCTCTTCTCTTTCCTATAATGAACACAAACGCGATCCCCTTGCCTTTATGATACGTTGATTTCCACAATATCTCTCCCCATCACCTTTATGGCCAAATTGATTTTTTTTCTCCCATAGAACTTTCATAGTCAGTACATAAAATACATGAAATACACACTTTATACGTGAAGTACAAAATAGCCAGTGAGGGTTGTGGGTTTAGATTTTTGCCATACTAATTGGAAATGTTTCCAATAGAAGTAGCTCCGTTAAGATTTTCTGGCTCTTTGTTCTGTAACAGTCGAATGCTAATTTTTTGTAACTGTTACTTGATTTCGCCTCTTCCGACAATTCCAGTGTCTACCTCTAGGAGACCAGGGAAAGGCTGAGCCCTTTGGAGTGTTTACGGACTGACACTTGATCAGTGAATAAACCATCTTCCGTGCTATAACATGAAGAGAAGTGAGGCAGTTTCCCCAGTACATGCTCTGATTGTAAAATTATGACAATGGTTTTCGTTTGTCGTTTGTGAAATCAATTGTGAAATCGAAAAATCAATTTATAACCACCCTGCAGAGGTGCAGAAGGGCACAGCTCTCCCACATAGCAATGGAGAAAAAGTAAAGGAGTTTCTGGCAAGTGGCAAAGAGGCAACATCTTGGGGGAAACCATCCATCCAAGTTTAATGCCCAAGCTGCTACAAGTGCTGTGTCAATGCGATCGCTTATCTTTTGCTGTACAGTGAACTGACCTGCCATCTTCCATGCCCCCAGGAAAGTGCCAGCCTTCATATTCCTTCAACCCCAACAAGCACAACGCATGGGAGAAGGGTACTTGGCACTCGCTGTCCCCAAGGTCTTCCTCACCCATCACTTCTGGTTCCTTTCATCTGGAAAGAAGACCCCTTCCATCTTCCAAGCGGCCAGCAGTCCCTAGGGGAGACACGCAACAGGGTTTTGAGTCTCCAGGTCTTTCTCGTATGAAGCTTAGGACCCGGGGGAGTGGCAAAACGGTAAGGACAGGGAACTTCTGGGATTTGAGGTATGAAGGACATTGTAAAAGAATAAAAAAATATATTAATAAGTGTTCTAAAAGACTGACGAAGCTGATTCACAGTGAATGGGAACCATGGTTCCTTGCACAAGCACACAATCCCTTTTTTTTAAAAGCTTTTATTTTTAAGTAATCTCTACACCCACCATGGGGCTCAAACTCAGGACCCTGAGATCAAGAGTTCAATGCTCCACTGACTTAGCCAGCCAGGTACCCCCATGCAGTGCCTTTTGGATACAGATATCATAATGCTGCCCACTTCCTTAATTAGTACTAACTGAAGTGATGGGTATACTGACTCATCCGTATGATTTCTGGTTTGGTTCCTTTTGTGATCAAAACAGATAGGGGATAACCAGTGACCCTGGAACAGAATGAGATTAAATGATCTACTAGGGTGTGAAAACATTGACTTTGACCTTGTTAGCACAGGATTCTAATTAAACACACACCCATGAGTGGAGATGTGTATGTGTGATTGTGTGTGTGTATGTGTGTGTGTAGGTTTTCTTCGACCTCTGTGTACTATAGATATGCCAAGAAAATAAGGATGTCTTTTCTCCATAACTGAAACTATGAGTGTATGAGCCTACACTGGTAAATTGTGATTAACTGTAGTGATTTTAAAAATTCTAATGATTTGGGCAATGGAAAGTCTTAAGTAACATATGTTTTAACATTTTTTTCAACTCTAACGAGGTCTTACTGAAAGGGCTTTACTCTGTTGCTAGTTATTATTCCAGCCAATTCTGTTCCTGTTTTGTTCTTTGTTGATTTCAGGTCCTTCCGTCCTCTGTTTATAGAAATGGAACCGACATCATCTATAATGTAAGCATAGCCTGAGAGAATTGCTAAATTTCTTGTATTTATGGATGCAAAATATTTAGTGAAACTATTTTTTAAAAATTTCTTCTGTATTTATATGTTTCTCTTAAGAGCCTGTTTTAACATTTGTTTTCAAGGCTTGGGTGGTCAGAAAAAAAAAAAAAACAACTTTTATCTTTCTGCATTAACCCAATTTTTGGATTGCTTATTTTTCCAACAGATGTTTTTATTTGTTATTGGGGTATATGCTTTCACTTTATTGTTGTTTTCTGGTTTTCTCCAGTATCATGGAATAGTTTCCCTGCAGCTGGAGGAAGACGGTTCTTCATCCCACAAAAGGAAGGCCAAAGTATCCATTATGAGCCAGACACAAAAGACAAGCAAAGTGGCAGATAAGGTGGAATCCACAACCGACTCACACTTCCCCAGACAGGTAGGAAAATCTTCTTACTTCCTATTCATCCTACAACAAACTGTTTGCTAGGCCATGAAGCAGGCTTCAGGCTTGGGGATCATTCGCTGAACACAAATGCTACCTAACAAATGAAGAGCCAAAGGGGGGGAATGTGCAATCAGCTTATGTGAAGTCCAATCTACATTACCTCGCCTTCCGATAGGACCCACTGCCCTCATTTCCAAAGAACTGCACACTGGAATTAAAGGGACTTCTCCACTTCCAAGAAAACCTCCGAGAGCTGTATGAGTGCAATGGAATTGCCTGGAAAGCTTGGAGCCCCCAAACCGAGGTGGGACATGGGACGAGCCGTGAAGGTTCTCTGCTTGCGTTATGCTCTGTGATAAGCTGATAGACAGGAAATGATCTGACCACTCAGGCTACATCCCCCTGCCCTCATTCTACTTTGAAGGTGAAGAGGAAAATACAGCCCAAGGGGTGTTTTACAAATCACAAACCACGTTCATTAGGCAATACAATTTAAGCAGGTATTTACTCATTTTCTTTAATTAGAATTGTCATTAGAATGTCAAAAGTGTAAAATGGAAACAGTGCTGACTTCAGTAGCATTTTCTGTAAACCGCCATCATGTCCCCCAAGGTGAAGAATTGGGATAGACATCCTTTCTGGTGACAGAAGTGCTCTAGTCAAGGGGACTCATGGGACTCTTTATGCTGAGAGCAGACTCTAGAGAGTAAAGACTATTCTGATATGAATATGGACAATGTTTTTCAGGCGGTGGAAGGTAAATCCTGCCCAGCTGGGTGGTACCATCACTCAGGGTACTGCCACTCCCTGGTCACAGAGCAGAAAGGCACCTGGAATTCAGCTGCCCAAGCTTGCAAGGAACAGTAAGAAACCCTCTTTCACATTAAGTAATGTTTTCTTTTGTACTTTCTCCTGCAACTGCAGGGGCTCTGTTTATTGGAGCGTTGAGTGTCCAATATCTACTTGGTTTTGTTTTAGGAACCCCCAGGAGAGCTCTGTAGTTCAGAATGGATTAGAAATTGACCTTGATAATGTGTCATGATGTATCTTTCTATGTGAAAACTGTGATGTTGCAGAAATTCTATGTTCTAGCTTCTTTCGGTCTTTTGGAGAAAGAGGAACTTAGTTCTGAGTCAGCGGGCTTGCAGGTTCTATCTTTTTTTTAAAAAAACTTAGTAGTTTAAACTACTATTTTCAAACTGCTAATTTGAAAATACATAGCAATGAAAGGTCTTATAATATCAGACCTATGACAGTGTCAGAGACAGTGAGGATTATGAAACTAGACAAGTTAGACAAAGTGTCGGTAGGTAATGGAACACTTAGTGAAGGATGACTTGTGGTCAGATCATGACAACAAAGTTTATCTAGCCCAGAAGGACTTTAAAAATGCATATGTACCTATCCCTGGTACCCCCCTCTTTTTTGCCCACCTGGATATTATCCCGAACAATGCAATTAGACTAATATGCCCCGTGGCTGGAAATGGAGACTAGAGAAGTCCTTCGTGAAGGGCAGTCAGACCTTGCACTTCATCAAATTCCAACAGTTAGGCTTATCCAAAAACACTGTTAAGAAGTCGAAAGGGTGAGCCACATTTGGCAAGCTCATCTCCAATCCTCCAGCTGGTCTCAAGTCTCAAATCTAGAAAATACAAACAATTCCTATAAATCAGTAACGAAAAGGCAACCTGATTTAAAAAAAAATAGCGGATGACTTGGAGACTTCACAAGAAAAGATATAAACTGGTTGATAAGTGCATGAAAATATGCATTCACATTAGAGAGCAGGGGAGTGCCAATGAAAAGCACAATGAAATACCACTTCACACCCAGTATAAAATCACAAAGACTGACAATACCAAATGGAGTTCTCCTATATACCGGTGGAAGTGTAAAATGGTACAACTGCTTTGTAGAGCAGTCCGGCAGTTTTTTTTAATAAAGTTACATACATTTATGCTGTGAGTTAGCATCTCTACTCCTAGGTATTTACCTGAAAGAGAAAAATTTATGCTAAAGGTGTGGCTCAGTTGGAGGAGCATGGGACTCTTGACCTTGGGATCATGAGTTCAAGCCCCATGTTGGGTATAGAGATTACTTGAATAAATAAAACTTTAAAAAATATGTTAAAAAAAGACATTTACAAGAATTTCATAGCACCTTTTTTTAAAGATAATAATAATAGCTTGGGTATGGGCACCTGGGTGGCTCACTTGGTTAAGCATCTGCCTTCAGCTGCTTAATCGGGTCATGATTCCAGGGTCCTGGGATGGAGTTCCACATCAGGCTTCCTGCTCAGCAAGGAGTCTACTTCTCCCTTTGCCTCCCCTTGCTCATGCTCTCCCTCTCTCTCACTCACTCTGTCACATAAATAAATCAAATCTTAAAAAATAATAATTTAAGTCATTTATCTTTTGTTGTTGATTTATGGTTCTTTATATTTTCTCCATCAATAAGGAAATATATAAATATTCTTCTTCTGAGGAATTATTTTATGAATGATAAAATGGAGTGAACTACTAAATCTTCCAACAATGTGAGTAAATCTCAAAAATGTGTAGAGAGGAAGCAACCCAACATAAAAGAATGCATGCTCTATGATTTAGTTTATATAAATAGGAAAAACGAATTTATTAGTTGGTGATAGGAAAAAAAAAACAAAAACAGTTATGCCTGGTAGGGATTATAGGGTGACTAAAAAGTAGAATGAGGTAAGATTCTAGAGTGATGGAGATGTTCCATTTCTTGTTCTGGGTGGTTGTTACATGTATATATACAATTGTCAAAATTCGTTGAACTAAATGCTCAAAATTGCTACACTTTACTGTATCTAAATTATAACTAGATTTTTCTTTTTTTTTAAGATTGATTGATTTATTTTAGAGAGAGAGAGAGGGTGGGCTGGGGAGGAGGAGAGGGAGAGGGAGAGAGAATCTGAGTGCAGGGTCCCACTCTGGGCTTGATCCCACAACCCGGAAATCACCAGCTGAGCCACAACCAAGAGTTAGAACCTCAACTTACCGTGCCACCCAGGCACCCCATAACCAGATTTTTAAAGAGTTAATAAAATATTTTAAAAGCCTATGCCTCTTTGGTGGCCCAGTTAATTAAGTGTCTGCCGTCAGCTCAGGTCAAGATCCCAAGGTCCTGGGACTGAGTCCCATGCTCTGGCGGGGGAGCTTCCTTCTCCCTCTCCCTTTACCCCTCCCCCTGATTTGTGCTTATGTGATCTCTTTCTCAAAGGAATGAATAAAATCTTTAAAAATATATATTTTAAGTCTTTTTAAAAACGGGTCAAATCAACCACCCTTTTATCACTGATGTATTTTGTGTCTTAAGAGTACTATAGGGTTGAATCAGTGGCTTTCAGGTTTTTGTTGATGAGTGGATGGTATAAATAAGGTCAACTATTTTTTTTTAATTTTACAAATAATTATTGTTTAAATATATATCTTCCTATATTGCTGTATGTTAAGGGACAATGAAGACCTTCTTCTACCCAAATAACTGGGTGTCTTACTTTCATTTAAAATTTGTCTTGATGCATTGATAGCTCAGGTAGGAAGAGTGGTATAGATCTTTTTTCCTTCTTGAGGAAAGGGTCTGGTGTGGAATAACAAGCTCTCTGATTTAGCAAGGAGAAGATTGCAACATGTTACGAAGGGGAGGGTGTGGTGTCTATACAGACAAAAATGAGGGGGAGTACAGAAGTGCAATTATACTCTATCCAAGGTTACCCTGATCAAATTGCTGCTGGGATTTGTTGGTAAAATATAGGTGAACAGAGTGACAGAACCCCAAACCTCAAGTTTAAAGGCAGCCGTATTGTTCCTCTTCCAATAGTCCTCAAAGGACAATGCAGGTAACTGCTGGTCTATAATGAAGCTCTAACTGGTTCTTCATGTTATGAGAAAAGTAAAGACAATGTGTTTTGAGCGATATCTTTCCAACCCTTCATCAGAGTTGGCCTCAGTTCACCAAGTATCTTTTCTTAGAAGGACGGTTCTTTACTCTGATTCTATGATCCTCTCACTTTTTGGTGTCAAAATTCATTTCTTTTGAAATCATGGCAATTTGTAATAATATTGATATCTTCCTGGTGACCAGCCTATGTTAGTCCCCCAATATATTTTTTTTTATTTTATTGATTCACCTAATTGCAGCTGGGTTTTAATGGTGAGTGCAAAGAGTCGGAAGACTAGTTAGGCATCTATTAATCTTGTCATAAATCTATTAATATTATGCAATCCCTCATCCCAATAATAAACTTGAGGCCCAAATTAATTTAAAAGTCTAGCTACTTCCTCCTGCATTTGACCTAAGATCTCATCTGCGACTTGGGTTTAAAGCATGTTTATACCCTGACCCTTTTACAGTAGCCTGACCTAGTTCTACATGCCTCCTTGCCAATAATGCCTTCCTTTTATGTTAAACTATTGTTTACAGAATTCCTTCACCTATACTACCTTATTTGATCCTCCCATCCCTTCTGTGAGGAAAGCATATATTATTATCTACATTCTACAGATAAAACAAGAAGAGATTTGGGGAAGCAAAATCACTCGCTTATGGACTTCATTTCTATTATAGTCTCCAAAATAGCTCCATAAGCAACAGGGCTATCTTGTCTCAGGTGAATTGGGAAGCACACCTATGTTAATTTTGTGTTGAACTAACCTAAAGTAGGTTTCAAAACTATGTATGAGTATTTTGTATCTTTCACAGCAAAGATACACTGCAATTTTTATTAAATTATGGACCCTAAGTTTCTTTTGGATTGGAATCAAAGTAACCTTTCAGAGCAAACCTAAGATACAATCAGGTTCTCAATTTATAAATTCATTCATTCAGCAAATATTTGGGCACTTACTGTACTGGAAATGTCTAGGCCAGACTGCATCTTAAAGTATTATCCGCCAGTATTGGCCCCACAGCCTAATAACTAAATCATTCTTCATTTATCAGTGAGCTTCAGAGAAGTTGATACTGTCTCCCTCCAGATACAGCTGTCCTATATGGCAAGCCTTCATTAAAGATTTTTTTTTTTAATTTGAGACAGACAGAGAGAGAGAGAGAGAGAGAGCCAGTGCATAAGCAGGGGGAGAGGGAGAAGCAGGCTCCCCACTGAGCAGGGAGCCATTATGGGGCTCCATCTTAGGACCCTGGGTTCATGATTGAGCTGAATGAAGGCAGACGGTTAACCGATTGAGCCACCCAGGCGCCCCTATGGCAAGTCTTTAAACCCTGCATTTTACATCAGTAAGGTGTCATATAATCCTGACAATTCCTTCCTACATCTCCTTCTCACAAAGCTCTATTAAGAATGTGAAAGTCAGTGGGGTGCGTGGTTGGCTCAGTGGGTTGAGCATTGGACTCTTGGTTTCAGCTCAGGTCATGATTTCAGGGTGGTGATCTCAAGGTCATGAGATCGGACCCTGCATCAGGCTTCCTGCTCAGTGGGAAGTCTCCTTGAGATTCTCCTTCTCCCTCTGCCCCTGCTCTCTCTCTTTCTCTCTAAAAGTAAATAAATAAATCTTTAAAAAAATGTGAAAGTCACTAAATTTAAATGGCAGCATTTAGCTTTCATTGAGTTGATGCCTCTGGGCCTAAATGTAAATAATGTGAGCTACAAGCTGTATTTGTTGATTGCATATGTGGAAACATAAATCGTATTTAGAAATAGTATAAATAGAAGGATATTTTATACTAGAATAACTATTATAAAATCTATTATAGTAGTGATGGAAAATTTCCATCTCCCATATTAATTCAAGGGTATTAAAGATCATATCTAGTAGATCAAACATGGTATTATAAGCAGGTTCAGAAGTAATTTGTTCATATTACTTTGAAGTTATTTTGGTGAACTCTAGTCTCAGGGAATTATTTTAAGCTCTAGAACTGTGATTTCTTTTGAGATATAAAACTGAGAAAACTTTCAGAACAAAAAAAAAGTTTTTAGGGACAATAGGAGTTTTTCCATCATATGTTAGAAAGAGACTATCTTATCAGTAATAAAACTCTTTCAAATTACATTTTATCTGTTTACCAGATTGGTCCAAAACTTAAAACATCTATCAAATGCCATTTCTGATGGCATTCCAGAATGTGTAAGAGAGGTAAAGATGAATATGCATTGTATTTTGAAAGGATGAGAATGATTACCCCAAGAACAGTTAATACTAGTTATAGACATTTCAAAAAATACCTAGCAGTAAGTTAAAAGCAAACTGAAAGGAAGAAGAAAAGATCTCCATATCCCTTTGGTTCAGTCATTCTAAAAGAAATATTTTTGGACAACAGGGCTACCTCCTTGGTATAATTTTTCTCTGAGCCCCAAGACCCCCTCTACCATTAAATGTGTTTATATTTACCCAATAGGCCCCTCTGCTTTGTTGGACCCATTACCTTTCAGGTTCATTGTGTTTTCTTCTTCTCCACCCTCGTTGTCTTAAAAGCAGATATTCTTCACTATATCATACACCTGAATCTACAATAGCCCTGTATGTTAGCATACTGGAATTAAAATTTAAAAAATTAATTTTTTAACATATATAAACATATATAAAAGGAAGAAAAATAGATATTCTGGGGAATTATCCATTCCTTCTATGATATAAAATTTATAGTTTCAACCTTTCACAACCTGGGTATTTACCTTCTCATTAATTAATTTTAGGAGATAGTTTTAGATTTTCTAATTAGAATTAATATTAATATTGGTATGTTTTTGATTTGGTATCAGGGGATTTTATTCAATTCTGGACTGTGTTTCCTGGGGCTCTCTTCCCTGATGATCCTTTACAAAAGGTCATTTGCAACACCCATGTTTCAAGAACAGCAAATTTTGCTTTCCTCCTTATCCCTAATCAGATCGCTAACTCAACTCAATCTTTATCTCCAATCTCCTTTCCTCTCCATTGGTGTTTTATTATTTTTCCAACCCAGAGGAGCTAGACTCCTAGATTAGGTATTTCTTGAATTTGCATATTGTAATCTCATCTGCTCATTTCCTTAGGCAGTCATTGTACATTTGGTAATTCTATTATTATAAATCATTATCTATAAAACCATTTTGTTTTCTCACAGCAGTGTCTGGAACCCCTGCTGGCCTGGCCTTAAAGAGTTACTCTGAAACACATCTATACTTAATCAGAACATTTCAAAGAAGTAGATGTTTATTTCTTTAACTAGAAAAATTAAAGTTTCTGTTTTTATTACTATACTTTGAATGCCTTCAAATTTCAGAGCTGTCCAAAGATTTTTTCTGTGTTTCTATATTTTATTTTTATATCTCTCTTTATACACATCTATATAGATAATGTTCTCACTATTTGGTCTATATATGGGCATGAAGGAAAAGGAACATTTTTGGTAAAAATAATCAAAATACCAGTACTTAAATGCTTCTTTTATAAATAACTATGGTCTAATATGTTACCTGCTATCTTCCCACCTTGCTCTTTGGACACTTTTTGTTTCTTGGAGAGACAAAAAAGAAATCAAACTTGTACTTGACCAGCTAAAATGGATTTTACAAAGTCTGTTTTCACAATAGTTTCAAGAATCTTAAAGCAGGAGATGTTAAATATCCTTGAATAAGCCCTGTTACTTCCTAATGATGAAGGTGAAGTTGCAGTTACAGCCATAAAGGAATTAGGGGCAGAACGGGAAGAGAACTTAGATCTCCTACACTGTGTTCAATGCACTATATTGACTGAGGCAGCCCCTCAAGCTTTCCCTCAGCCTGCATATCACACACCTTTGGTATTCTGAGTTCTAAACCCTCAGCCAGTTAGAATTACCATATTAGATGTGAGAGGAAGGGAAGAAGTTGTGCTCTCGGATCTGCTGGATCTGCTGTCCCTGTCAGACGGGAGACGACATTAAACAATGAGGTCAGAGCCAAGTCACAAAACCCAAGTCCAGCAGCCTGAGGACATTCAGAGAAAGGGTGAAGAGACTTACATATCTCAGAAGTCCTAGAAGTCATTACTGCGGGACAGAACAATAAAGTACTGATTTAAGCGGGGAAAAGGCCATTAAGAAATGGATAAATTATGTTCACCATATGTGATCTGGAAAAACAGAGAAATGAACCGGAAGTTTGGAAAGACATAGGCAACATGAATAACATATCAATGGATATTAACGGGGCAAGATCGTGACTTTATTTCTTGTTTGAAACTTTCTATAGTTAAAAAAAAAAAGGAGAAGATATGAGGTGGAAATGATTGGATGAAAGTGGTCAAAGGTACAAACTTTCGGTTATAAGATAATTAAGTCCTGGGAGGTAATGTCCAGCATGATGAATATAGCTAACACTGCTCTAAGGAATATTTGAAAGTTATTGAGAAAGTAAATCCCAAAAGTTGTCATCACAAGGAATGCAATTGTTTTTCTTTTTCTTTTTTGATGTTTAAATGAAATGATGGATGCTAATTGTGGTCATCATTTCACAATATAGGTAAGTCAAGTCATTATACTATACCTCTTAAACATAAAAGCAATTCTATTTGGGGGGAAATATTTATAGATATTTATAGGAACACATGCTTTAACTTCTACACCATTTATGACGTTTGACAGTGAGACCATGCTTATTTCATTGAGTATCATCAAAGGGTCACAACTATTCAGGTATTTGAGTAAGTATACCAAGTGCAAAATGTAGACCTCAAGTAATTTTATTTGAAAAGTTTGGGTTACCTTGCTGATCAAATTAACTGGATATTTATCAAAATTATGCCCACTTAAAGATAGACTCCCTGTGAGAGGAGTAATATTTTGGCATTAATAGGCAGTTGCTGATTTTTCTAAAAAGATGTTTAAAACCTATTGAATTTGTGCTTTAAATCTCAGATAGTATTTATAAAATCGCACTTTCTTTGGTATCACCAATCCCACCTTACAGATAGTCTTTAAAGTAAAAAAATAGAGTATTCAAATCCTGGAAAGTCCTATATATATATTTTTTTTCTTTCTATTTTAAACTGATTTGATTTCTGTTATGAGTTTCATATCAACAGGAAAGTTGAGCTCCTTGTCACTTACACTGTCCTTTTTGTTTGTTTCCTTGTAGTCACCTGGGCAGCCTTGTAACCGTTCTCTCCAGGCAGCACATGCAATGGCTCTGGGACATCAGTGGAAGAAAGCCCTTTTGGATAGGCAAGTGTTTGTGTTCCACTAAGGAGGGAGGCGAGAACATCAAGAGGCCATTGCCCTCCCATGGGCCAAATAATTGTGGCTTATGGTAAAAAGCAACAGTTAGATGATTGGACAATCTATTTTTTTCTTTTTTGGAGAGGTTGCCTGTGGAGGGTCTGTCTTTCAAAGTCATCTTGGGGCACCTGGCTGACTCGGTTGTTTAAGGATTTGCGCCTTTGGTCAGGTCATGATCTCAGGGTCTTGGGACCGAGTCTCACATCCGGCTCCCTGCTCAGCGGGGAGTCTGTTTCTCTCTCACCCCCCACCCCCCGCTCATTCTCTCTCTCTCTCTCTCTCTCTCTCTCCAATTAACAAATAAAATCTTTTAAAAAATAAAAAAAGCCAACTCATTTTAATTACACACTACTGTGATTTGTAGACATCTGTCTCAAAGAAATAATAAGGGACGTAGTTTGGTTTATAGGTAAGAGAATTCAACAAACACTATATCTAAAAGTAAAAAATTAGAGATGGCTATAAATAGGGCATAGTTAAATAAGTTATGGTCTATCCATATGAAGGAATATTTACTATTTAATGCTTTTGTAAGGCATTGAATATTAAAGACATGACAAAGTGCTTTATGTTTATTATTTCATCCAAGAAATATATGTTGGAGGCATATTATATATAAAATATGTGATAGGGGTACCTGGGTGGCTCAGTGGATTAAAGCCTCTGCCTTCAGCTCAGGTCATGATCTCAGGGTCCTGGGATTGAGCCCCACATCAGGCTCTCTGCTCAGCGGGGAGCCTGCTTCCCCCTCTCTCTCTGCCTGCCTCTCTGCCTGCTTGTGACCTCTCTCTCTCTGTCAAATAAGGAAATAAAATCTTTTAAAAAAATATGTGACATATATTTGTGACTGGATGCTAAGTAAAAAAGCAGAGTCCACAGCCATATTAAGAATAAAATAATTTAGAGTAAAATATTTATATATGTGATTATATATACATATATGCATATGATATATATACATATATATGCACATGATATATACATACATAAAAATATGCCAAAGAATTACAAATGTTTATCCCTATTGACAATTATAGGTGTATTTTAATTTTATCCCTTGTTTTCTGAAGTTTTAGTATCTTCTTCAATTTTAACAACAATACAAATCTCTTCATATTCTATTTTTAGTAGAATTCTGGGGGCACATCCAAGTCAGAATTTTCACCATCTGTCCTAGAAGGTATTGGATTTCAGGGAACAATAGTAAGCCCAATCTTGGCTTCTCAAAATCTCTGTCATACTTAGTACCTCTCTAAATTCTGAAATTTTCTGAGAATATTAAGTTAAAGCTGGAGGGAGCCATTTTCTCTGCTTCCATAATGACTGATTTCAAGGCTCTATCCCCACAGAATGCTTGGGCATAACGTCTCCCCTTGATCAATAATGCAAGGAAACAATCCAGAAGGAGGTAGTAGTTCATTTTATTGTACCCCAAAATTACCGAGGGAGAATCATGAGAGAAGGTTATAAGCTATGCAATGAAGACTGTTTTCATGGTTAAACTTGGTTGGGAGATGTCAGATAGTGCTCTTACAGGGGACTCTTTTCTCATTGTATTCTCTTTGTTTCTGCAATGAAGGAGAGTGAGGAGGAGGAATGTTTCTTTAAGAAAAAATTACAAAAGCTCTGCAACACTAAAGTACAATTTGTAGAATAGCTAGTGGGAGTAGAGAGGCAAGTGGAGAAAAGCTGCTTTTTGTTGGAATTACAGCAGACTGAAAAGAATCTACGTTCCAGCCTAAAAATAATACCTAGTTAAGCTACTTTCAAATTTGAAAACCAAGGCATTTACATAGCGAGAAAGAGCAACAGTAGACCAGAGTGTATCTGTTTCCCTGGGATAGGAGTTCTGTCTGTAGAATAATGTGAACAATAATCACTGTTTACTAAACATGTGTGTATGCCTGGAACTTGACATGCATTATCTTATTTAATACTTTAAACAGCCCTTGATATACTATTTTTATACCCATTTCTTAGATGAGGAAACTAAAACTTAGAGTGGTTAAGTAACCTGCCCCAAAATGCTCAACTAGTAAGTGGTAGATCTATGATTTGGATTCGAATCCGTATGATTCCAAAGCCATATGTTGTTGCTTTTCAAAAATTTTTAAATTTTAATTTTTTGAAAGATTTTATTTATTAGAGAGAGAGAGTGAGAGAGAGCACAAGTGGGGAGGAGAAGCAGAGGGAGAGGGAGAAGCAGATTCCCCACTGAGCAGAGAGCCTGACGCGGGGCTCGATCCCAGGACTCTGGGATCGTGACCTGAGCTGAAGGCAGACACCCAACTGAATGAGCCGCCCAGGTTCCCCTCAAAGCTGTATGTTCTTAACTGCATTTTAGGATTCCCAGGTCCTATTCTGTGTTTTAGAACGTAGGCCCGTGTTTGTATATGATTGTATATGATTACTGAACTTAGAACAATAGACCGGTAAGATATTCAAGCACAAACATAATATTGGCCCATTTTTTGGTTCACATTAGGTTTGAATGATCAAGTGCATGCTGGCCACTGGGAGTGGATCGGCGGGGAACCCGTCAGCTTCACCAACTGGAGGAAAGGACCCCCTCAACGTTTGAAACCTGGCAAGAACTGTGTTTTGGCTCAAAGACAAGGGAAATGGCAAACGCAGGACTGTAGGAAGGGCAAACCTCACAATTACGTGTGCTCCAGGAAACTCTAAATGTAACTGACCTTACAGGAGCCCACTTAGGATTTCTTACCTATTTATTTACAGGATTTGTGCATATTTTTCAATACAAAACAAAGTGTCATAACTGACTTAGTCCATTTTTTTAAAATTGTAGTTAGTATATGAGTGATTCTGTCTGGTAAAAAAAAAAAAAAAAAAAAAAAGGAACATTGAAGAATTGTTCCAGGAGGATTGATCAATAAGCATTTCTTTCAGGAAGAAATATAATTCTTACAGCTCAGTACTTTCAAAATAAATACCTAAAGTATTATTTGGTACAAGATTTGCTTATTCTGGAATACTCCCATCCTGACCCCACTTTGTATCTAAGTCCTTACCAAGCTCATGGTCCTTGGACTTTTTTTGTCCCAAAACCTCAATTTTTTATCCCATTCTGAAATCTGTCCTGACAAGGGCTTGTACCACTTCAATCTGAGGAAAGCTATCCCTACCAGCTTATTCAATCAGGGTCGAACAGCAAAGGGTTGCCTAGTCTCTTTGGAGCCCTTTTGAATGTGAAACCTAAGAGGAGAGGCTTGTGGATAAAAAAGGAGAATTCTCTGTGCTGGAAAAGAAGGCTTTAAATGGGAGGATCTTGCAGATGGAAGCTCATTTACAAAGTTCTGGTTCAGGTAAGAATTCAGAGGCAACCTGTATGTCAGGGGTCTACCCATCCCTACTCATGAGACAGAGCTCTTCTTCCAGTAAAAATGTTGGCCTTGTACCTTCCCAGGGTTAATCATGCTGTTTCCCCCGGCCTCACAGATTCAGGAGAAATTTGAGATAATGTGAACCCCTCTTTTCATTTGGGTACATGGTACGGACTAACATTTCTCAAGGACATTTGGAATAGAGTTTATGCGAGTGATGGTTAACACATGGAAGAAAAACGCTGCTTCCTCAGAAGTGTCCCAGTGAACCATGCTGATGAACAAAGAAAGATAACGCTGAAAACAGAGCCCTGGAAAACCTATATTCTCAGAATGGATTTTGATATAACTTTGAGCCCTTACATCTCTACTCTTTCTAGAAATGGCATGCTAACCCGATTCGGTAACATAAAGGTCCCTTATTAATTAATAATATCAGCTGAATGAAACATTTTTGTACCAGCGAAGTGTGTTGCCGCCTTACAGGAACTCCCTTCTGAAATCAAGGTTTAATTACAGGAAATTAGAAATTTATTTCTGAAACATTTGCTCAAAATGTTCCTCTTTTCATAATCACTGAAAAATACGGTTGTGCCAAATGTAACTAACTTGCTCTGTGAGTCGTTCAGAGTAATTTCAAAGTCAAGATGGAGTTATCAAGTAGACTAAAGCTTTGGTGCAGGTTTTATTAGAATAACACATTCGGTAAAATGAAAATAAATGGAAGAAATTCAGTCCAGTTTCTGGACATAAAACATGACAAGGTTGTTTTATTTCTGCTCATTTATCGAAATTTTCGGCGTTAGAAATATTTGCAAAGAGAAGTGGGGATCATGTTTTGGCATTCCTACCTCTTACTTAAATTTAAAAGCATGGTGGCGTCGGGAGGCCCCCTACTTTAGGTATCCCACGTAGGCTCTGAACTGATTATAACATACAGGTCTCTGTACAACACAAGCACTCTCTGGTATTTAACTAAAAGATGGAAAACCCACCCTCTGTACCAGCTCCAATCCCTTCTGATCCACTGGCCTCTGCCGTCTGGGAAGGCGAGATGCTGGATAATGTAGCAAAGAGCTGTTTACCTAAAGAGCGATATCCTAGAAGGGAAAGCAAAAGCTCAAGAAATAAAGAGTTCAGGGGCCACTCCCTTCTAGAAGTCCAGAGCTATAGTAACTATTTAAAACTGGGAATCCAGAACCAGGACCGTTAACAGAGAATCTGATCAACACGGTAGATTTTATTATACTTGCTTGCAACAACAATGATGTTTAAGTATAGTTACAAATGCTAGCGCAAAGAGAGAATGAATGTTTTATGATTTTTGTAGCAGCTAGAAATGCTAGGATAATATATTTTTGAATGTTCCTGATCATGAAAGCATTAATCAGTTCGTAAAACACAAGTAACTCAATGAGGATACAAACAAAAATTCAGGCAAGTTAGGGTGTTGGGCAATATTTATTATGACCTTTATTTCTTTCTCATGATTGGGCTTTGACTCGGGACAAAAAAAGCAAATGATTGTCATCTAAAAAAAAAGAGAAAGGGGTGCCTGGCTGGCTCAGTCGGTGGAGCGTGCAACTCTTGATCTCAAGGGCTGTGAGTTCAAGAACCACGGTAGGTATAGAGATTACTTAAAAATAAAATCTTTAAAAAAAAAAAAGTAAATGATGGTCATGGTTCTTGCCACCTAGATTGGTCACTGTCACTTGTCAGTTTCCGGTGGGAGCAGGAAGGGAGGAAATGGAATGATGGCAGATGAAGGAACAGGTGATTTTATGAGAGAGAGGAGAGAAGGGTTGAGCAGGGAGAGATGGGACAGGTGGTAGCTAAGAAGGAGAGCATCAGAAAGAAGGACTTAAATACCACCTAGCTCTTCTCCTCAGGTTTGAATACCAGCTCAGGAAAAGCCCCCCTCTATCCAAGGGCATCAACCTAGCTAAGTAGCTTTTCAAAATCCTGTGATTTTTGCTCTTTAACCAAAACATACATAGGTATATGGCATATATTTTGCGGAACCTAAACCTAAAAGCATATTATAATTATTTCACCTCCTTCCAAGGAGGGGTAAAAACGAACGAACCAGGTGACATTTATTTACATTTCTATTTTTGTTTATTTTTAATACAGCCAAAAAAAAACATGCACATATTTTCATTAACACTATGGTTTGTGTAATTCAAACCAGGAACTGGTGCTCATTAATTTCTGCAACAAAGCAGCCTATGAAATGTACTGTTTCTAGCATTGTATCAAATTAATAAAATAAACTTACTTCTACTTCTGAACTACTACTATTGCTTGAGTTTTTCACATTTTATATTTATTCTAACTATTGTAAGATGGGAAAGGGAAACTTGAAACCCTTTCCATTGAAAGGGAAACTCAACATGTCTTTTTTATCCTTGCTGTTTAAATCAACCTTTAATTACATGGCTTTCACCCATCTACCAAGCCACCCATCCATCCATCCATCTACCATTTATTCAACGACTACTATTATCAAGTGCGAGCCCCTCACCTATTCTAGACACTTGAGATATTACTGTGAACGGGATAGGAAAATAGAAGTATAAAAGCATAGTGCATAGTGTATACAGGCAAATTTCTAATAGTTTTTTTTTAAGCATCACACTTTTTATCAGGTAGGAAGTCACAGTGGAAATCATTGATTAAATTATCCCTTTTCAGAGTCAAAGGGAAACACACCCCAATACAAACAGCTCAAGCTGTCTTTTGTTATATGTCTCTCCTGATTAAGAAACCGCATTACTTCCTGTGTTTATGATCAGGTCAAGGTGTTATGGATAGCAACTCTCCCACATTTCCTGTCTCCAGATCAAGTGAAGAGCTAAAGTTTTCCCCAATCCGTTGACTGATTTTTGCAACAAGACCAGCAGTAGGTGTCTCTGTGTCTCTGAGATCCCAATGATATCATCTCACCTGATATCCTAATTGTAGAGCAGAGGACATTGAAGTCTTCAGAAAGTAAAGTGGGAAGAGATTAGCACTAGAACCAGAGACCTCCAAATCATAGGCTGAATCTCTTCAAATTATTCTACATATTCTCATTCTTACCACTCTGAGAAAAGGGTTTGCTTATATTCCAGTAAAATATCTTTGATGAGTATGATAAAATTGACATACGCTTGCAACATTATTGTAAGTAAAAGAAGATGGATAGGGAAAGCCATGTACTGCATGGTTCATTCATATGAAATGTCCAAAATAGGCAAATCTGTGAAGACAGAAAGTAGATTCATGGTTGCCCAGGGGTGGGGAAAGGGGAAATGGAAACTAACTGCTAATGGGTACCAGGTTCTTCTTGGGGGTGTGGAAATGATCTGGAATTAGATAGTGGAGATGGTTGTACAACATAGTGAATATACTAAGAAAAGACTGAAGTATGCACTTTTAAATGGTGAATATGATGTTATAGGAAGTATATCTCAATAAAAATGCTATTAAAATCACCATATAAAAATTTTAGAAAGCTATAAATGGGTTGATATATTTGCTGTGTGTTTATCTGACTCACCCAAGATACTTTTTCCAGTCTTTGCCTAATGTCTCACCCAGGTTTTTGTTTGTTTATTTATAGAGTTGGTTAAGAGGAAGAGAATGTTGATTGGACGTACTGTTTAACTTACAGGACGGCTTTATTGATCTTCCTCCTTTCTCCCCATTAATCATGAGAGGGCTATTACGGATGGCAGAGTGTGTTTGGATATGTGTAATGTCCAGAATGCCATGGTTTTCTAAAATTAATTCTACAAGTCTTTAGAACAGGATCATACAGGAAATGAATATACCCTCCTCGTAACTTACACATATAACTGTTCATTTTGAACAGTTTTTATAGGTCTTATATTCTGCTAGGTAATAAAGTCTAGTTTATCTTAAGACAGAAAGGAATGAAAATCAACCAACACTTCCATTAAGGGCCTTATGGTAACCCGCAATACTTTTTCCAAGCAATGAAGTATGAGTTCACCTTTTGCTTCTATCCCCATCTGTATTTTTGCTTTCCAAAGGCAATCAATCCCAACTTACTCTACAGAAGAAAAATGGAAAAATATATGCCATCCTAAAACTAGTCAAAAGCAAGCTGAATCAGTTATATTAATATCAGAGTAGGTTTTAGAGCAAAGAATATAAGGTTAAAGGAGCTTATTTTATAATTTAAATGGGTCAATACATCAAAATGACATAATATTTCTGACATTTATGCACCTAATAACAATGTTTAGAAATACATGAAGTAAAAACTGATAGAAATAAACAAATGTGGTGCATGAACAATCAATCTTGTAACACTGAAAAATTAAAATAAACATATTTGGGGAGAAAAAAAGAAATACATCTATAATTATATTCAGAAATGCTAATGCCCTCTCAATAACTGATAGAACAAGTAGGCAGAAAATCAATATGGATTTAGAAGTGTGGACAATGTTAATCAAATTAACCTAACTGCCATTGCTAGAACACTCCACCCAGCAACAGCAGAATAGACATTCTTTTCAAATGCACAGGCAACATTTGCTGGGGTGAGCCATTTTCTGAGACATACAATGAGTCTCAATAAATTTAAATGGATTTAAGTTATATAAAATTTGTTCTCTGACCATAATGGAGTTAAATCAGAAATCAATAACAGAACTATCTTTGGAAAACACTAAGTGTTTGGAAACTAAATTATAAACTTATTCAACTCATAGCTTAAAGAAGAAATCAATGGGCAAATTAGAAAGTATGGTGAATTGTCTAAAAATGAAAACAACAGGGGCCCCTGGGTAGTTCAGTCCGTTAAGCATTAGACTCTCAATTTCGGTTCAGGTTGTGATCTCTGAATTGTGGGATGGAGCCCTGAGTGCAGGGCAAAGTCTGGTTGAAATTCTCTCTCACTCCCTCTGCCTTTCCCCCTGCTCATGCTCTCTCTAAATTAAAGAACGTAATTACGCTGAGTCAAAGAGGCTGACAAGAAAGATCACATGATGTATATGTACTCTATTTATAGAAAATTCTAGAAAGTGCAAACTTTATGTATAGCAACAGAAAGCAAGTCAGGTGTTACCTGCGAATGGGGGAGGAGAACAGGAAAAGGCAGAGGAAAAGGATTGAAAAGGGACATATGGAAATTTAAAGGGTCATAGATATATTCACTATCTTGATTGTGGTAATAGTTTCACAGGTATACATATATATGTCTATAATTAAAAAATTTATTTGACAGAGAGAGCACAAGCAGGGGGAGCAGCAGGCAGAGGGAGAGGGAGAAGCAGACTCCCTGCTGAGCAGAGAGCCTGATAAGGGACTCCATCCCAGGGCCCTGAGATCATGACCTGAGCCTAACGAAGGCAGACGCTTAGCTGACTGAGCCACCCAGTCGCCCCTATATGTCTAAATCTATATACACTTTAAACACAAGTTTATTATATGTCAG
The DNA here is from genome assembly GCA_028533885.1 of Nasua narica. Lineage (NCBI taxonomy): Eukaryota > Metazoa > Chordata > Mammalia > Carnivora > Procyonidae > Nasua > Nasua narica. Next base: position 33,690,734 of record CM052813.1, on the reverse strand, counting down.
TTGTATTTCAATAAAGCTGTTTGAAGAAAGAAACAATAATTTCTACAACATGGAAAATTTTCAAAAGAAAAGAAAGCTCTAAGTATAACAATATTCTTATTTCAGGGCAGTAAAATATTGGCATAAAGTTGTATGATTTAAATATCCAATGACGGAGGAATGCTTAATGGAAAATTATATTGTCTCCATTAAAGTGACAATTCTATCACATAATGTTATTTTAAAATAGCAGAGTATAAAATAGAGGATGCATCATTTTATTTATTTTTATTTTTAATTAACATATAATGTATTTTTTGCCCCAGGGGTACAGGTCTGTGAATCATCAGTCTTTCACAGTTCACAGCACTCACCATAGCACATACCCTCCCCAATGTCCATCACACAGCCACCCTATCCCTCCCCTCAACCCTCTAGGGTTGTTTCCTGAGATTAAGAGTCTCTTATGGGGGGCACTTGGGTGTCTCAGTGGGTTAAAGCCTCTGCCTTCAGCTCAGGTCATGATATCGGGGTCCTGGAATTAAGCCCTGCATCGGGCTCTCTGCTGAGCAGGGAGTCTGCTTCTCCCTCCCTCTCTGCCTGCCTCTCTGCCTGCTTGTGATCTCTCTCTCTGTGTCAAATAAATAAATAAAAATCTTAAAAAAAAAAGAGTCTCTTATGGTTTGTCTCCCTCCCATCCCATCTTGTTTCATTTTTTTCCCTCCTTTCCCCCCACAGCCCGCTGCCCTGCCTCTCAAATTCCTTATATCTGAGAGATCATATGATAATTGTCTTTCTCTGATTGACTTATTTCACTTAGCATAATACCCTATAGTTCCATCCACATTGTTGCAAATGGCAAGTTTTCGGGTTTTTTGTTTTTTGATGGCTAGATGAATCATTTTAATAGCTACATTGCAAAAAGCAAACTTACAGGGAAGACAAACATGAGGTGGGTTTATATCATGATTCCACCATTTACTCACTCTGTACCTTAAATTCTTTAAGCTTAGGTTTCTCATGTATAACGTGGGGTTAACAATAAGTTTCAGGAAAAATTGGAAGATTAAATGTGAAACTACAAAGAATATGTCTGGAACATAGTAGGTACTCAATAAAAGCTATCTTTTTAAAAGCTGTTGTGTGTGTGTGAGAGGGAGAGAGAGAGAGAGAGAGAGGGAGGCAAAGTACCTGGAAGAGAGTGACAAGTTTTTTTTAAAGATTTTTTTTTATTTGAGAGAGAGCACGAGGAGGGCTGGGGGAGGAGGGGGGAAGGGGGCAGAGGCAGAGGGACAAGCAGACTCTGTGCTGAGTGTGGGGCTGGATTCGAAGTTCAATCCCAGGTCTCTGAGATCATGACCAGAGCCGAAGCCAGATGCTTGACCAGCTGAGCCACCTGGGCCCCCCAAGAGAGTGACAATTTTAAACAGTGTTTGTGCTCACCAGTAAACAGGGAAGGAGGATCTGGGGGTGGGAGAGTCGGGGGTTTAAAGTTCTGTATGACAAGTGAGAACATTCCCACATGTTAGGACATTTGTGTTGAACGTGGAAATGGTTCCAGTTTTTGGAGAAATCCAGATGACCGAGGAAGCCCTTTTTAAAACCCCAATATGCCTTGCTTTCAGACATGATCTGTGATACACAAATCTCATGATAAAGAGAGACTCGCTAGCAGATGGTTTTTCACACGACAGAAAGAATTGTTTGTTGCTAAGGACTTGAAGGATAGTTCTTTTCTAAGAATGGCTCCTCCATGGAGCCATGTTTTCACAAGTCAGTATTTAAGGAACACACTTGTTCCATGTCTTGAAGATCCATCCTGCCCCCAGATGAACAAGTGAAGAATTAAATGGTGCTAAATGAAGAGAAAGGTGGTTCGGCTTGTATGGCCATCAGGAAGGATTCAGGCAGGAAGTGAAAGGACAGGAAAAACCAGCAGAATCTGGCTCCCAGGAAATCTCCTTGCCTACGGGTTTTCTACCCACCAGAATTCTTGGGTCATTTTAGTGACCAGCCTCAAATAACAAGCTTCCAAAGAGTTTCAGATTAGAACCAAGAATTGAACTTTTGCAAATGTGACAAAGGCCTGCCCAGCTTTATGGCCAACTTGGGCCTAGGGTCAGGTAGGCAACGGAAGGCAAGCCTTCCTGGAAAGTTCTGCTTTGCTTTTGCATTTTATTGTCATGATTTTTCACAGTTTGTTTTATGTCACCTTGTTACTTAATTCCCACACCTCCAAGGGAAAAGGAAAAATGTGTAATATTTTAATATTTATGTTCCAGATACTTAACATTATGTTTCTGCATAGGTGTTGCCAAGATAGTCAAGCCAATCTTTATTTATGGAAGGTAGAGAATATAAATCTGTCTGAAATGTTTCACGAAATGAAGGCCTTAATATTTCCAGAGTTGATTTTGGTGCCTACTCTTGGAGAGTCTTAGAAAAGGCTTGTCAATACAAGGTGTCATTGTTTTAGGTTTCCTATCCATGAGTTGCTTTTTTCCCCCAACTTCCCTCTCTTTTGGCAACTTCTCCTTGCATTCTGTCCCACATTTGGCCCCGAGTCAGTTGAAAGCTTTGCAAGTTGATTTTCCATTCCCATCTGAATTTTAGCTTAGCTGTGGAACTGTTTTCCATGTGTTTTTAATCATTTGTCCATGTGTTATGAGCTTATAGGGACAATATGGTTCCCCCAAGCTGCCTGCATTGTATAAGCAGAAACTGGCAAGGTAGCCAGTAGGGAAATGGTTTTCAGACAGATGCCCCCTACACTCATTTCTGTTGGTGATACACCACCCCCATCTTCCAACTGGAGGAAAACAATTTATAAGCTGTGTAAGTCACCTAACACAGATAGCGTCCTCTGGCAGGAGCTACCTTTCCTAGAAGTGTAATTATCCTCGAGGAGAAACTTGCCTGGGGACTGTGGCTGGTATGACAAAGTTCAAAGACCTACTCTGAGGTTGTGGCCAGGGCGGAATATAAAGAAGGGTTTATTCTGAGTCTTCCCAGAGTCCGTGGAAATTTGATTTTAAAGTAGAGTCTGAACACAGAAAATTAAGGATAAGTTCTCCAGGACAAAGAGATAGCTCTTAGGAAGTAAAGCCCAACAAGGCTGTGTGTCAGAAGTTTCCGCCTACATTTTTGTTGGATTTGGCATGTTGAAATGAACACTCATTAACCTCCTAAGTGTCAAGCAAGGGACCAAGAACAGAAAAGAAAGAGAAAAATGCATTTAACAAAAATCCCTGTTCCCAGCTGCTGACAATGGCATCTCCAGCAAACGCAGACCTTGCCTCCCAGGAGCCTCCTCTCCCTAGTTAGGAAGACACACATGCACCCAAATTAAGTCAAGTCTGAGGAATCAATAAATGGCTGAGTAAAGAAGGGACTCTGGTGTTCTTAGTGAGACGCCCCTTGTAAATCCTCCACTACCCAGGGAGCTGACCAGATGGCTGTTCTGTTCTTATAACTTAAATATTCAGGATTTTCATAGCTATTTTGCCCACTCTGACCTTCTTTTGTCCATTTTCTTTAGGACCAGATTTATGAGAAATGAGTTAAATATTGCAAAGAATTGCAACAGCTACAAGGAGGGATGGGTGATTCTGGGAAGGAGGATTTAAGGAAGTGCTGAAGCCAAAGTCTGCTGTGGGTTGATGTATCAGGGGTTGTGAGAACATGGAGGCTGTTTGAATAATTCTTTCTAAAACTTTCCCATGAAGGCAGAAGACAACACCAAAGTGTAGAACCTGAAAACTTGCAAGAAATCAGGAGACATTTTTAAAAGATTCAAAATAAGTAAAGATTATATAAACGCTAGTAGAAGGCAGCCAGTGGAGAAGAAGAAGATTAATGGGGGAGAAAATTCACTACGGTAGGTTGGAAAGGGTGGAATCCAAGAGCATAGTGGAAAGGAGAAATGAATCAGGATGCCGAGATGGTCAGATGGGAGGGAACTCTCCGATCTTCTGGCTTCCATCTTTGTCCGTGGAAGAAGGGATGAGATCATTTGCTGAAGACCATAGAAGAAGTTGAATTGGTCAAAGGCTGAAGACAGAGAAGATTTTAAAATAATCTATAGAGAAAATGAAGACAAAGTTGACTAGAGTAATAGGAAAGATTGCTGGGCAGAACCAAGGGTTCTGTTAAGAAGGAGGATAGTTAGTGTATAAGGAACCCATATTTGTCACTTTGACATTGACCCTGCCAGCATTCCACAACCCAGATGTGGCCCAGGGAAGGTGACAGCTGGGTGTCTCCAGACTTGGAACTTCACTAGATGGGTGCAAGAGAAGGACAAAGGGGCAAGGGAGTTGGGAATATTGCAAATGTTTGAAGCGATGGGCCCTGAATCCAAGTGAAGTGAAGGAAGTGAAAACCAGAGAGCTTAGAGATAGTCATTCAGTCATTTTTACAGCCAGTATTTTGAGCGCCTACTATGCGGTAAGAACTGTTCTAAGGCCTGAGATGGTGCTTCCAGAAGACACAGTCATACTTACATGGGCTTTAAAATCTAAAGTGGAGACAGATGTTAAACAAATGTTCAGACAAATCATCATGTAGCTACAACAGTGGTAGGACTATTACAAGGATAACAAGGACCACAGGGAAGGACTCTACAGAACTGAAACAACAGGAAGTGACAGAGAGAGAGAAAGAGATTGTGAAACCTGCTGTGTAGAGGTGGAGCCTTTCCTGATAAAAACAAGAGTCGAACTGGAGGGGGATGGGGATGCTGGGGGAATGGAGGTCATCAGACTTCCAATAGGGTCTTGAATGGGGCAGCATGCCACACTGATGACCCATCCGTGCAGACACTGATGTCACACAGGGTGACAGCAGGATTTGGGGTGGAAAGAAAGGCAATGAGCCCAATGAGGAAGGCAGGGCAAGCAGTATTCTCCCTGGCAAGGTTTAGGGACCCAGAGTGCTTGTGATCCTATAGCTTCCAAGCTGGAAGGCAGAGTCGGGAATCAGATAAACATTTTCTGGCTTCCAGTCCAGAGTTACTTGCCCTTACATTACTCTCTCTGAGAGCAGCCCTCTGCAGAATGAGAAGCACCAAAGTGAATTTTAAGGATGCAGAAGAGATGCATAGCAGAAGCTTAGAATTAGTGACTGTAAGTTGGGGCTGTGGGCAGTGGGGACCGGTGGATGGCAGGATGGTGGGGTACGTGGTGACATTGCTTCAGCTGCCTTGGTCTTCTTTTAGATTTGCAGGAGCCCTCACTGGGTACATTTCACAGTGATAGATACATACCCAGTTGCAAAAGAAATGGAATGTTTCTCCATGGTGTGGGAGTGTTTGGGACAGAGAGCCATAGATCACTGAAACTGCAAATGGAATAATCTGACCCTAAAAAGTAACTTGGGGATCAGTGCCTAAAAGTGAAAAAGGGGAATTTTTGTGATGTGCTCCACCATTTGATATATATCATTTTTATTGGCTCCCCATTTGGTTCTCTTCGAGTGATGTATTAGTTTGCTAAGGAGGGAGGAGCATAATGAAAGGTCCCAGACTGGGGGGCTTAAACAACAGAAATTTATTTTCTCACAGTTCTGGAGGCTGGAAGTTTAAAACCTGGGTGCTGGTAAGCCTGTTTCCTTCTGGAAGTTCTCTCCTTGGAGTGCAGACTGCCATCCCTCCTGATGTCTCCACATAGTCTCCCCTCTTTGTCTTTGTCTTCATCTATTTTTCTTATGAGGACACCTGTTGGATTAAAGCCTACCCTGATGGCTTCATTTTTACTTCCTTACCTCTTTAAAAGCCTTCTATTCAAATATGGTCATATTCTGAAGGACAAGGGGGTTGAATTTGCAACACGTAAATCTTAAGGGGACACGATTCAGCCTATACCAGGTGACAATTTTAAAAGCTTGAATATAAAGAAGTTGATAACAGTGATTGCCTCCATGGCAGGACAGGAAGCCTGGGAGGTCACGGGAAGATTTTCCATTAATTGTACACTTTTATATTGTCTGAGTTTTGTTACTGCAAGTATTCATCATGTAATCAAAAATAAGAGAAAAGTATTGCATTGATTACACATCTTTGCACTCAGCACTTTTATATATTTATCAGAAGAGGAAGAAAGAAAGAGAGCAGGGGTGGTGTGGCGAGGGGCAGAGGAAGAGGGAAGGAAAGAGAATCTCAAGCAGGTTCCATGCTCAGTTCAGAACCCGACCTGACGCAGGGCTCGATCTCACGACCCTGAGATCATGACCTGAGCTGAAATCAAGAGTCTGATGCCTCACCAACTGAGCCACCCAGGTACCCCTCAACACCTATTTATTGAATAAAATTAACATAAGCACAGTGTGACAGTCCACTGTGTCTTTTGAATTTGGATCTACTTGAAGGTCTTTGATTAGTACAGGAATGGTGTCTGCCAAGGTTTTCCTCATGTAACTTATCCTGAAGAAACCAGTCTCCCCCTATAGATGGCAAACTCCAGGGGGCCTGGGCAAGGACAACCTCACCATTTTATCCCCAGGACCATGCACGAAGTTGACTGTCATATGTGCAGTGTAAATGAATTGATCAGGAAGTCCAATATGAGAGCAGCTTCGAGGAATGAGGTTCTTCTTAACATGTCGGTTCCATAGAAAGTGGTAGGGAGGGGAGTGCACAAGGGAGAGTCCCATGTTTTGAATAATTTACTAAACTAAATCAAGATAACAGGTTTAAGAGGAAACCACTCACCCTAATATGCCCTAGTCCTTATTTGGCAAAAAAAGTAGGAAGTTTCTGCCTTCTTTGAGGTTCCTCTGAAACAACCCAACCCCCTGCAACTCTACTGCGTTTCCATATTTTGTAAAGAGATGTAGCTAGCAGTGGCATGCACCCTAAGCAGATTCCTTTCACAAATCCATTCATCCAAATTCCTTTTTCTGACTCCCAATTTTCCTCCGATGTTTACCTCTGACCCTAACACAGCCTCTCACCTTTTGTTGTAGGTCTGGGGTTACCAGGAAAGAACTTTAGCCTCTTTGTTACTCCTCAGAGAGCACTAGACATTTTATAATCCCCTTCTGAGCGTCTGCAAGAGGGGGACAGAAAAATATGGCGGACAGGTCCTCTCAGGGACGCTGGGGGCCCCACCTGGTCCTCAAGACACTGTACTGCCTGGGAAAACCAGGTCAGGTTGAAAACAGAGTTGAGGTGATGCTGAGCTTGAGTTGTCAATGCAGAAAGAATGGATGAGGAGATTAGACCCTCTGGCTCTCATGAAGGCTTGAGGTTGTCCCAGGAAGTGGACTTAGCTTATATAAGCCCGGGCCTGCCTCTCACCCTGGCATTTGGTACTATGTACACCAACAGTCCTGTGGTGCTCTCTCCGCACGACCACCTCCTGCCGCATCTGGGGGCCCCCTCCTCACCTTCCTCCATTTGGCTTCATCCAAACAGGGAGGTAACTAGATGCATATGTCACGGGGTATTTTTGTTAAAAGATACAAACTGTTTATGCTCGTAAGAGTAAACTATAATGTATCACATACATAGTATTAGATTTAATGAAAGGACCCAGTGGTGAAAGGTGAACACCATCTGCCCTGAGCTCACTGTGAAAGCCAGGGTTTGAAGACAGACTTATGTTCTCATCACAGAAGGCTTTGCTAGCTTTATCCTTCAGGATATTGGTACATCTTCTCAACGGGAATGACAGAACAGCAAAAGCAAACTCTGCATGAATAATTTTTATTTATTTCTTAAGATTATATTATTCTTAAGATTTTATTTATTTATTTGAGAACAAGTGAGAGAACATGAGCAGGGGAGAGGGGCAGAGACAGAGGGAGAAGCAGCCTCCCCCCTGAGCAGGGAACCTACTTCAGGGCTCCATCCCAGAAAGGGGGAAATATAGCTGGTGTCCAGATTATATTTATACTCAAGGCAGAGTGGCCAACTCTGGAAAGCCTATGTCATTGGATAGTTGAGGAGAATCAAGAAATTCAACTAGAAGACAACTTTAAAAACTACATTAAAAGAAATGGCAAATACTAATGCTCATTTAATATAGGTCAAGTGTATCTTAATTCATACTAGCCCGGGTCCTGTGGGTATTTAGTACAGGCAAAAGATGTCTCTTCTGAGAGAATTCTGGAGAACGGTGGTCCATTTAAAAATAGCTCATTATTGTAAATAAAGGAACTTACTTTAGGCTTTATGTTGCAGCAATCAGGCATGACTATTAAAAGGAACACAAATGTCTGGAAAAAAGATTCCAATGGGTCAATTCTTAGAAAGAAAGCTTAATCAGTATGAAAATGGGGACAATGTTCCAGGATTATACGTGTTACTAAAAGCAAAGAATATGGTAATTAAATTAAAACAGAAGAAATAAAAGCAAGTATGGGATTAATTTCCAGTGGAAATACTATTCAAATCGTGTGGTGGGACAACTCAATTCAATTCTGGGGTTTCGGTTTTGTGGGTGTGTTTCTTTCGCATACCCTTGTGTGATTTATAACCTTTTTGAATGATAGTCTCTTTTTTTTTAATGATAGTCTTGTCATCTAACAAATTTTCCTTTGATTCCTGAAGATGCATACTTGTCTCCATCTTTAGTTAACCTGGTCATCAATTACTGTGGAATAAGGAAGATGATGTGGATTCTGTCAGGTAAAGGACTGACCAGCCAGCTTCAGGCCCAGAGCTATCAAACTTGGTTCTCAGAATCCACGTTCTCAAGTCTGGCTCTTTGTTTAGTGAAAGAGAAAAAATCAATAGAGTGGCTTGAGGGAAACACTTCCCCTATCTTCCTCGAAGGCTAATGAGCAATCCATTAGTGTGGATCTTGTTAAGAAATTTGTGAACAATTGAAAGAGTTTATCTGATGGCTGACCAGTTGTGAAATTTAGCATCGAGTGTTTGATTCTTTAAGTGAAGAGGTTAATTTGGGAACTGTGAGTTTCCTTGTGTGGTAAAGGAGAATATATTCCCTTTATTCTGTCAGCATACAAAAATCAACAACCCCAACCACCTCTAAGTGAGAGGTGCTTAACAAAGTTAACATTCTGTTTGTTCCTTTTCCTTCCTTATAATTTTGATATACTTATTTGGCTGGCTGCGTGTGTGTGTGTGTGTGTGTGTGTGTGTGTGTGTGTGTGTAAAGCCTAAAGGCCTGGGATTTTGCTAAACGTATGCCTTTAATTTTTATCTGATATACTTCTGTCATAAAAACATGTCTTGTCTTTCCGATCCCAATACAAAGCAGATGCACCACAAATGTTTGTTGACTCTGGTTCTCCTAATAACAGTGATGGGAAATCCGGGAAAAGAATGTGTTGTTTTCTCAAAGACTGTTCTGTAAATCTCAGACGATAGATAAAGTGCCAGCTAATTACCCCCTGGGTCTCAGGCTTTCACTGGGGCCTTCTAAAATACACAAAACTCAAGTGAAGGCATGACACCATTAGCACTACATAATTCAAGCAAACAATAAATGTGTTTACTCTGCCTGGCTACTGACCACCTGCCTTTCCATCCCACAAGGCAGGTATCTATATATAGGATCTCCTTGTTTGCATTCCCGCAGAGAGCAAGTCTTTCTCTCCTTTGGGCCTCACCATCTGTGAAAGCGAAAGAAGCTTGAGCCACCAACAGCATGTGTCTTCTCTTACTTCAGCTGCTGGTGCTCCTGCCTCTAGGGAGGGCTGCACAGCAGGATGGCCGCCCAAGTCCGAGTTCTGTCTCCGCTGTGCTCCCAGAGAGGAATCGCAGAGAGGTCCCCCTTGGCAACCAAGAGGACGCTGAGGAGAAGCCGGATCTTTTCGTCGCGGTGCCCCACCTCATAGGGGCAGGAGAAGGCCAGAGGCAGAGAGAGAAGATGCTATCCAGGTTTGGCAGGTTCTGGAAGAAGCCCGAGAGAGACCTGCACCCAGCCCAGGACTTGGTGCGTGAACACATCCCACCTGGGACCCACGCCGACACTAGGCCGAAAGATGGGATGCAGATGGAAAAATCTCCTCTTTGGGAAGAGGCCAAGAAATTCTGGCACCACTTCATGTTCAGAATGAGTCCAGCTTCTCAGGGGATCATCCTGCCTATCAAAAGCCACGAAGTACATCAGGAGACCTGTAGGACAGTGCCCTTCGGCCAGGTATCTGCTCTGGAGAGGGGAGGGGATCAGAGTTGGCAAGAAAGGGGCAAGCAACCGGGACAGGTGGAGAGTAGGGGAGGAGGCTGCCAGGAGCGTAAGTCCCACCTAACTTCCAAATTGATTCCTCGGGTATTCATCATAACATGTGGCAAAGTATCATTATACTTCCCAAATTTCCTTCTAACTCTCCCTTGTCTCTTGGTATTCTCGAAATGCTGTGAGAATGGTATGATGCTGGTGTTCAGATGAGTAATCATTCATATTGATTGCACAGACCTTTATTTTAGGGAGTTTTAGTTATTTTTATGCTCGAGGTGTTCTACCTGGAGAGATAAGTAAGACCGTCCCCTCAGTTAGGAGAAGTGGGAACCTAGAGCGCTAACCAGAGCTTCTCTCTAGCTATACCTCTACACTCTACGGGGATGTGGACGAGCAGGTCGACTCTACCTGTGAATAAGGTGGGATACATTGAACTCCTCGCCAAACACTCACGTACACAAGTATCTCAGTCTTAATCCCTTGTATTTCCCACCCAACTATTTCATAGGCTGTCAGACAGAAATTGCTACATCATTTCTACCATTACTGCAGCAAAAAATAATTTAACTTATATTCTCATAAGCTTTCAAGAAATAATGTCACTGTGAGATCACATTTTCTCCCCTTAGAAACACCTCCTATTTCATGTCGTGTTGGCTGACTTGTGGTTATTGTGATCGATTCTGCACTATTAAGACAAAAGGACATTTTCTACTAGCCATTTCCTCCAGTCAGTCCTGGCAAGCCCTGTGCTCCAAATGTTAAATTAAATTGAGAAACTGCATCAGGTCCTTAAACACAAAGATACTGAACCCAGAGCAATGCAGGGAAGAGTAAAATTTTACAGTCCAATAATGCTACCCAATTAAACAGGCAGTATTATAAGGTAATTGACTGTGTAAGGCAGTTAAGTATTCTGCCTGGAAAGGCAAGGGTATGTAGTAGTAAGTGCATTATCAAATAATAATGACTGCTTTGTTGATCATGTGCAATTAGAAAATTGCTCCCAAGAAATCGTGCAATCGAATTTCCTTTGAAACTCTTATTTTGAACTCTATTGCTAATTAGATTAAAATTAAGGTGTTTGATTCATATGTCTTGAAGGGCACATAAAGCTAGGTGAAGGGGGGATGGGAGGGGCAAAGGTGATGTAATGTATGATGATTTGCAGATGTATCACTTTGCCCCCATGCAACTTCTTAGATTTGAGTGTACTGTAGGCCCTGCAAAATAGAGTAGAATTCATCTTGATGTTCTGATCTACTCTATAAACAGTTGAAAAAACACGTATGGAGAATCTATGATGCATAATGCACTGTGGGGTATAGAAAAATAAGGCACATTATTTGTGTAGGAAGTTAGTCACTTGAATTTTTCAACTGGTAACATCTAATTAGACAAAATTTCTTAAAATTTGGCATTTAAGATGTAAAGCATTTTCTCATTAACTTAGGGATTTCCTAAAGGCTAATTTAGTGATCTATTCAATAAAAGAAATTTAGTTGAGGTGGCTTTATGCCCTTAGAGATTAACCATTGCTCAGATATTGTAATATATCCCAAATTGGAAAGTTTTTGACGTTTTAGGCTGAATTATCAGACTTAGAGTCTTTTGCTTCTGTATCACGTGCATTAATGAAATGACTCAAGATAACTGAATGGAGATGTGTTTGCCTTGTAGACGATCACCCATGAAGACTGTGAGAAAGTCGTTGTACAGAACAACCTTTGCTTTGGGAAATGTGGGTCCATACGTTTACCCGGAGCTGCACAGCACCCCCACACATTCTGCTCCCACTGCTCGCCTGCCAAGTTCACCACAATGCACTTGCAGCTGAACTGCACCAGCCTTGCCCCTGTGGTCAAGGTGGTGATGCTGGTGGAAGAGTGCCAGTGCAAGATGAAGACTGACCATGAGCATGGACACCTCCTCCAGGCAGGCTTCCAGGCAGGATTTCATGCCCAGGATCCCTTTATCCCAGGATTTTCTACTTAAAAAGAGATCCCACTATTACCTTTGAAAAGCAAAACTACAGTAGCAAAGGTGCTGGATTATTCAGCTTGGAAGTGTTAGTGGGTACACTCTATTTAAAGGGAAAGGTGGTTCAAAAGTAGTGAGATAGAACAATTTAGAGGCAATGGTGTTCATCTAGTTACGGGTACATATTTGAGTTCTACTCTTGGCTCTGCCCCCCTGGTGGGAGGACATTAAGGAGTTCTGGAAGCTTTCTCCATCTCGAGGGCTTCATCTCTACCCGAGTGACTTGAATCGAATGATTGCTAAAGTCCTTGCCGTTACTAATATTCCATGACCTAGGGTCTCCATGTTCTGGTAAAAGTCTTCCATCTAAAGTTGGAAAAGAAAAAAAGTAGGTCCTGAAAATTGGCTTCTTTAGTAGCTTGTCAAAGCACCACCAAAAATACATATCTAGAATTTGTAGGGAGGATTCTTTGCATTTCAGACAGTGTTTTATTTGCCTTCCATAAGATGATTACTTAACTTCCATGGATGTAAGGAGTAGCTTGCTTGGTTGCCTCTTAATTTTTTGGATACGCCTCATATAAAGTTCTTAATGTCAGATCCTTGGCTTTGAAGAGGGAGCGGTAATGTTACTTTCAGTGGTTTATATAGGGACAGGGAGCAATCATCAGTAGCTACACAAGTATCTCCAAGATGGGTGAATAAAAATATATGACCATTACCACGAGGCTTAAAGGTCAATTCAGAGACACCAAATGAAAGTAAACAAAGAATTCCAGTGAACGTCAAATTGCATAAACTGCAAATGCTTAAATGGAAACAATTTACTGTGAAATTCTTTATCCATTTTGGAGTAGGTAGTAAGTTAGAGTTCTATGTTGGGATGACTGGTTTTCTGCTGCGCTCTAAAAACTTCATATTACAGATTTTTATTCTATCAGTGCCGTACTTGCAAGGTCTGAAAACATTCTGAATATTTTAATGTATTAAATTTTAGTGTATGAAGCATTCTGGGAAATGTCATGGCATTCAATTAATGAAATGCATTAATGAATTGTCTTAAATTCAATTGTCTTAAATTTTGTCTTAATGGTGTTTTTTTCTGTCCCATAACTTAAAGGTGCTATCTGGAGATTATGTACCTGCAGCATTTCTCAAATGTCTTCAGAGGCTAATGATAACGCCCCAAGTGTTTCTCCTGACACATCCAGCAGTCTTCTGCTAACAGAAAAATCACTGTCCTTAGTGATTCCATTTCTCCTTCTGTATTTATTTGTACTCATACATTGTACAGACCTGGCTTTCCCTCGCCCTATTTGTTTTTCTGTAATCATTCTTTAAAAAAAGTCATCTCGAAATTATTTTGATTATTCAAATCTTATTACTTACAGTATATACAAAAGATGTTTCCCAGAATATTGATTTTTTTAAAGGAATCAATATATACTTTAACTCTATTTCTCTTTAATCACACCATCTAACCTGGTGTTCGGAAGAAGTGGATGCATTTATATTTAGTGTATATTCTACATCAAAGTAACAGAATATGTGATATACAGATACACATGTGGCATTTACATCAGAATATATTATACCCTTCGGTGGTCAAAGACAACCTAATTGGCCAAGATATGGCCATAAGGATGAAACTGTTAAGCATTAATGATATCCCAGCTGGTCAATATATTTTCGTGCCAAGAGCTATTGAGCAACTGTCTTGTTTGCAATTGCCTAACCCTGATTATGTAAACCTATCTCTGCCAATTGGACTGTCCTTCTCCTCCTTACATGGTTGCAAATCCCTTTTATTTATCCTTGCAAATAGATTCTCAAACCCAAGCCCCAAACAATCATCAGTCTTATTCAAACTGCTCTGCTCTTCCCTCATGTGAATTCAAGATGAGATAGTGGATAGTGGTATCAGAGCTGACCTTCATAGTGCAAACTTCATGAAATTGCCAACGTTCATCCATTTTTACTGGAAAGAAAAAAAAAGGCCATTCTCAATGGTTCCACATAATACACAGGAGTGTGGACACATGAGAGGAAACACACAAATACTGAACATCTATTAAGGGCCAGATAGTATTCTGAATCTCTTACATAAGTTATAAATTAGAAAACTTATATAATACATCAATACATATATTATACAATCTTCACAAAAATCTTTTTAAATTTTTATTTAAATTCAATTAATTAACATAAAGTGTATAATTAGTTTCAGAGGTAGGGTTCAGTGATTCATCGGTTACATACAACACCCAGTGCTCGTAACATCATGTGTCATCCTCAATGTCCATCACCCCGTTACCCCATCCCCCCACTACCTCCCCTCCAGCAACCCTCAGTTTGTTTCCTTGAGTTAAGGCTGTCTTATGGTTTGTTTCCTTCTCTGATTTAATCTTATTTTATTTTCCCCTCCCTTTCCCTACGATCCTCTGTTTTGTTTCTTAAATTCCACATATGAGTATAATCCTCGCAAAAGTCTTATGAGGTGGGTAAATACCCTATTTTACAGGTAAGGAAAATAAGCCTTAAAAAGTTTAAGCAACCAGCCTAAAGTCACTTGGAGCATATTTTCTATTTGTATTAAAATATTTGCTCATTCATTGCCTATCAGTTTAGATCCATCTCTTTGAGATCTCTTGCCTATAGGCCTCAAAGCTAATTTCTTTTATCTCTTGCTCAGCAATCATATTTGAAGGACATCAATGTTACCTCTTGAAAGAGAAATCATCCCTTGGTCAAGTTCTCAGTCAAGCATTACCCTAACTTGAGAGGGGACCATGGCAATTCCCTCATTAGTCTCATTTCCTGCCCAGATAGCATGAGGGTAATAAATAATTACTTCAAAATTATTGTGGGGACACTTGGGTGGCTCAGTCATTTAAGCATCTGACTCTTAATTTTGGCTCAGGTTATGATCTCAGGGTCGCAAGACCAAGCCTCATGTCGGGCTCCACACTGAGGAGTCTGCTTGAGATTCTCTTTTTCTCCCTCTTCCCCTGCTTCTCCCCCTGCTCGTGCTCTCTCTTGCTCTCTAAAATAAGTAAATAAATCTTTTAAAAAGTTATTGTAATGATCAAGTGTAGACAGCAGCACATCAGAGAGCTTTATATTCTGTAAAACCACAAGGGCTGAGTTCACTCTTTTCCATTCAGATGTTCTTTCTTTGAAAAAGTTTTGTTTTGAGAAATTCAAAATACATAGAAAAATGCAAAGAATATTATAGTAAACACTCTAGTTCTTACCACCAGAATATTTGACATTTTGTCATCTTGTGCTTCTTGTCTATTTTTGTTAAAAAAATAAACCATTTCACATATAAGTAAAGTCCCCTTCAACCACCATGCAGAGTCCCATCCCCCAAACCCCTGAACCTCTCAAGAACGCTCCCAGTATTCCTATTTATACTTTCAATATCCTTTTATATTTTTATAAAGGTATGTATACATCCACTTACAGTAAATAGTCTTATTTTTCTATATATGTTCCTTTATATAGCATGTATTTATGGATCTACAAGTTATGTGCTAGATACAGCTCTAGGTGCTGTGAATATAGCAAGAAAACAAGTCAGACAAGCTCCCTGCTTCCGTGGAGCTTACATTCTACTTGGGGGAGACAAGCAACTTGAGAATTAGTCAGTTCGTTAATCAGCCAACCAAAAAGGAAACATATCAGGTGGCTATAAGTGATATGCAAGGAACTGAGATAGGGAATTATGCTAGAGGTTAGTTACCTTAGTTTGAGTAGTCCCTGAAAGGGTGACATGAAAGTAGTCCCTGAAAGGGTGACGTTCTATCTATGAATTTCTGTTCAAATTGTTCTATAGTAATTTTTTTCCTCTACACAGGATTCTGTCTAGTTTTTTAATAGTTTTTATTTATTTATTTATAAAATAATTTTTTTAGTCAACTCTTTTTCTTCTTTTAAAAATTTTATTTATTTATTTGAGAGAGAGAACAAGAGTGGGGGCGGGGAAGAGGAGAGAGAGGGAGAGAAGCAGACTCCCTGCTGAGCCGGGAGCCTGATGTGGGGCTCCATCCAGGAACTCCAGGATCATGACTTGAGCCAAAGGCAGATACTTAACCAACTGAGCCACCCAGGCATCCCCTTGTAACAGTTTGTAAAATTTTTAAAATATATATATATTTTTTATCTTGATTCTATAAACTTGGGATTAAGTATTCCCCACAGAGAGTGGTTAGCTTAGCTTTGATAATTTATTTTCTCAATGTACATAGTCTCTTTAAACTGTCAATTTGATTCCTAGTTAAGAATGTCGTGTACCTTCTTAATTTTTATAAAAGGTCTATTCTGTGAAAGACACTGTGCTGAGAACCCAGAGATAAGCAAAGATAAATAAGACATATTTCCCTCTGTCCTGGAACTTACAACATTGTAGCAGAGATAATTTGTGCAAATTATAAAGCACTAATGGTAGTAATAATAATAGGAGCTACCAATTATCAAGCCCTTACTATGTGTTCACATGGTTTCTATTCCTCATCTCCTAGAAATAGATACTTCATATCCTTTTTTTTTTTGACAAGGAGAGTGAGTGTCAGAAAGCTTCATTCATTTAGTCCACAACTATTTATGGTAGTAATGAGCGTGGTCATTGGGCTGGGTACAAAGAATGTAAATAAAAGAATGCATCATTATTTGAATATAATTCCTGACTTTAAATAGTTTACAGTCCAGGAACAAGTAAATAAATGTATTTGTTTCTGTAAAACTAGAATGATAATCTTCTTACTGTGCGCTTCTCAACCCCAAATTGGAATTCCACTTTCCCAGTGAAGCCCTCCTTAAGCCCTACACAAGGTCAGTTTTGCCTCTTGCCTGATTTCATGGTACTCTACACCTTTACTTCTCAGCACTTGTTTCAGTTTCTAGTTACACCATTGTTTGTGTCATCAGTACTCAAATGAAAAGCTCAATAAGAGCAGGGATCATACTGGGTTTTCTTTCACCCCTGTTACCAATGCCCAGGAAAGTGTCCAGCACATAGTAGGTATTCAATACAGACGTTTTGTCCGCACAAAAGAAACAATAGCAACAGATATTGTATGTTGAAGGTGTATCACTTACCAGGCACTGTGCCAACCACTTCGTATACATCTTTTCATTTAAGCCTCAGGAAACTCTACAAGGTAGGGAGTACTGTATTATTTTATAAATGAAGATGTTCGTATAAATTAAATAACTCTCCCAAAGCAGAACTGCTCAAGGGCTGTGGAAGCTGAATGGTTCCAAAGTCCCAGATCTTTCCTGCTATGCTACTTGGGTCACGATAATAAAGATAAAAAATACATAAATCAATATGCGTATTTCTATATGCACATATACACATATATATCCAAGCATATTCATATACATATATATATATACACATACATAAACATAATACATACACACACATTTAGGGTTAAACTCCTGATTTATCCACTACTCTAACTCTTCTCTGATTCCCAGAGCCCATTATCCATGCCTGTCTTAAGATACTTAATCAGTGAGGATTCTTTCAACTCAAGTACTGGAAAACGCAACTCAGAATAAATTAAATTATAAAGGGATTTAGTATTTCACTAACAAGAAGCAAGGAAGGCAGCTAGTTTCCTGGTTGGTCAAGTTGAAAGCTCTACCGTTCTTTCAAGGACTAGAATTCCTTCCATCTTTCTGCTCTGTCGTTCTCAGTGTGTCTTCCGCAAGCTAAAACCTTTCAGTCACAACGTGGCTGCTGTACTTCCAGACATCCTTTGTCACGGTTCCCACACCAATGTCTATAGTAGAAAAGAGGGATTCTCTTCCACTTTGCATTCCTTTTATTTATTTATTTTTTGTATCCTTTTAAAGAGCTGAATAAAATTAGATACATTGAGGATAATTAAACAATGGAAAAAAAACCTTTGCTCCAACAGCAAGGAATAAAAAGGAAATGATGGTTGAGTAGGCAAACAATGGTGTCTGCCACAGCCCTTTGCCACTTTTTAACTTACGTTATCATTATTTATTTATCTTTACTTCTAAATTGTAAACTCGTGGACAACAAGTTCCATATATTTTAGTTCTTTGTTACCCCTCTGGTTCTAATATAATGTTCTATGTTTTATATAGTTTATATTATTTTAATATATTTTAAATACATTAGAGATACTGTTTTAGATATCATATGTACTTATATTTTAATATTTGTATCCTGGCCTATATATAGAAACATAAGCATATACATATATAAAATATATAATTTTAATGTTTTAGGTGAGATAAATGCTCCGTACATGTTAGCTTAATGAATGAATTTGGGGAGCTGCTCTTGGAAGAATAGGTAGTATAGATAGTGTGGGGAGCTTTGAATGACAGCCAACAGGTTTTAAGGACATATTTGGTAGGCAATAGGGAGTTTTTGAAGGTCTGCGAGCAGACTCAGATGGCATGGGTTTATAACAGTCGCACTAGAAGGGCTCATGAACCCCCTGAAATGTGCACATATGTTGCAGGTATGGGCATCCTTCAGGGGAGGAGGACCAGAATCCTAATGAGCTTCCCAAAGATATCCATGAGCCAAAAATCTCAACAGTGGGTATGATAAATTGGAATGGAAAGAAAGCATGGGGGCCAGAAGAGCTGGAAGAAACCATGGAAATCGTGTGCACCAACCCCATCCGACTGGAACTTGGGAAAGTCAAGTTTCCGCTCTCGGAACAGAGGATGAATCTGAAATACACACCGGTGGGTCCTCTTCACCTTGTTTCCTCCAGCGCTCACATCCAGGAGCTTTGCAGTGCTGAAATGTGTGAGTAATAATTCCCTGAGCAATGGAATAGACTTTCCTGTAATACTAGTTTCTCCAAAGCCAGGCCCCAATTATCCACCCACATTTCCGGGAGACAGCTCAGATTTTCGCAGAGTGCCTGCCTCCCTCTTATTCTGTTTTGTTCCTTTTCCTTTTCTCCAAAAGAAACAATCACCAGTGACCCACCTGTGGGTGGGAACCCGGGTTAATATTTTACAAAGAACGTACCACAAGTTCCTCCCATCTACCAGCTAAGGGAAACACACCTCTTTATGTCCAATATTTAAAGAACCAGAATTTCCAGTAAACGCTTTTCCTTAAGTCACAATTCTATTACTGAAAGGAAACCTGCGTCCTGCCCAAACCTCAGGCAAGAAATAGGTGAAAATTAAGTGGATAGACAGAGTTCACATTTTGTAAATATGCAAATAATATCTTGGGGCTTTTCAGGACCATGGGAACACAGTACAGATCTATACATGAAGCAGTTTCCAAATGTGTAGATATCACAAAAAGAGACTTTCCGCCCTCATTCTCCTGCTTGCCTGCAGAAGAGCTTATGAGCCCTGGCACAGCTCTGAGGAAAATTGTAAAACAGGTGGAATTTTTTTTGGTGTCTACTTTTCCTCCTTTCTGCCAGGGACCTCACTCTAGAACTTTCCTCTCGCTCTTCCTTTCCCTTCCCTTCCCTTCCCTTCCCTTCCCTTCCCTTCCCTTCCCTTCCCTTCCCTTCCCTTCCCTTCCCTCCCGGATATTCAAATTATCTACAATGGCCCAGAGCTCCTATCATTTATCTATCTGGCCGGTCCATGTATTCAAGCCAATTAACATCTGTTTAGAACCGATTAAGTGTAGGACACTGTGCTGATTCACTGGGGTATCAAGATAGTTGTGATGGATTCCTGTCCTTGGGACTGAATTTACCTGGCTGAAGAGTTTCGGTTTCAGCTTCTTAGATTTGTTTGCATGTTAGAATTACCTATGTGCTTGTAAAATACAGAAACTGTGTTCCAGTGGTTGGTGGTAGGGGGTTAGGGACAGCAAGCAATCGTCGGTATATTTTTAAAGCTCCACAGGTAATTTTGCCCCAGGCCAAATTGGTGGAAGTCACTGAAGAATTCTGGTCTTGGGAATTCTGAACACTTGCTCAGATCTCTTCGAGATCCACAACATGATGCTCTTCTCCAGCCCTTCCTGGCCCTCCATAGAAACCATATTCTGTGTTCTTCAAATTTCATTTCTGGGCAATTCATGAGTAACATGACTCTTGCCCGGTTAACAAAAGTGGATTTTTGGCTCAGAGGAGATAGAGGTGTTCCACTGAATTTATTTCTCTCCCCCAAATAAATTGCTCTTTTTTTTTATCACATACCTATTGCACTTATTCCTTCGTTTGCATTTAGCACGATACTTCAATATATCGGTGTGCCTAAAACTTGCGTGGGAGTCTCACAAGTCTCACATACATCTAGGGAGTATGATTCACTGAATTCGAGTTATTCCTGGGAATCTGCATTTTTCTAGTTTTTCGTTATAAAAAATTTTCAAAAATACTAACAATTCAAAAAAAAAATAGCACCAAGAACACCTCCATAACCTCCACTTTAACTCAACAATTATTGACATTTTCCCACATTTGTTATCTTTCAGTTTTTGTAGATGTGTGTGTCTGTGTATTCACTCCATAGTTTTGGACCATTTTGAATCGTTTGAAAGCAAACTGCAGATCTCAGGACACTTCACCCTTACTCCTAGAATGAGGATATTCTTACTTAGTAAGGATAATATCATCATCACTGTTAAGAAAATTAAAAGTATTTTCAAAATCTCATCTAGTCACTTGTATTTTAACAGATGCCTTCTGGATCTCATTCTCTCCGTCAAAATTACAGAGGTGGAAGTTTCAGATGTTATGGTGGGTCAATAGGAGACGTCTATGGGGAGCAAGCAGGACTTAAGGGACAATCCAAATAAGTCTTGAGTTAGCTATGAGGTCTCGTAAATCAGGGCAGACAAGGGTCCCATCTTGGCAGAATGTTTATTCTGCTTGGCACAGAGTCTCAGAGAAGTCAGACAGTTCACAGTGTGAGTGCTAGGATGCACTCCCATAACCCAATTTTAATTATAAGAAAGCTGAAATATTCTTTCCTTCCCTGGGAAACTTCAAAAATAATTCTCCTGCCCTCATCGTTACAGTAGAAAGTTGAGTGTCAAGTGCACCAAAGGGCACGGAGGGCATTCAGGACACACCTACTTTAAAGGATAAGATTTGCTTCAGCAGAAATGATCAGTAGAGTGATTCCCTGTAGTGACTAAAGAGTTAAGATTGTGGCTCAGCGTCCTGCTTCGGGGGGAGCTGTAAGAAATAGGGATCATGGGAGTTGTAGTGTGCTCCGTTTCCATGCTCTTTAATTCTGTCTCCATAAAACAATATCAGCTGCTGCTGCACATGGTGTAATTTTAACATGACCTTTTAATATTTACAGGGTGCTTATAAAAGACTTCCCGATGACAGTTGGTGATTCCTATGGCAGTTAATGAATGACAGCACAACCATGATCAAAAAGGGTTTAGGAAAGAGTCTCTTGGTATGCTGGTTTTCACAGATCTAGGCCTGGGGATGATTCGTGGGTGCAAGATTTTCTAAACCCAAGGTTGACCCCATTTGATTATTACCTGCATGGCTCTGTCGGGTTGTATCTCCAGGTTCTCCCCAAACAGCAAAAGTGGGATAGGAACAGGTGGAGTAAACAAGGAGGTTGCTTGCTAGAACAGGTATGAGCTTTGGGTTGACTTTTCTTGTCTTTTTTTTTTTTTTTTTTTGTAATGCAGTTAGAGTCAAAGTTACTCTTTGACTAAGAGAGCAAAGAATAAGATTATCAGTAGAAATTAAGTGTGTGTGTGCATGCCTTTGAATTTGGCAGGTGTCGTTATCCAAAGCAGCACAGGTATTTAATTAACCCAAGATGTGGTTAGTGCATTCTAAGTCATTGGTCAATTTTTCATCATTGCTTCCATGGAATTCCTCTATTATGTGTTTGCTGCCCCAGTACTGTTCATTGTGACCCTCTGAGCCTGAACGATGACCCATGGAATTTTCTCAGCCATCTTTATATACTGCTGCCAGCTAAGCATTAGACTTCCTGCTGTGGCACTGCAGGATGTCAAAGGATGAAATGTTAGGGGGCCCCATTTTTTTTCATCTGCTCTGTGCAGATACAACGAACCCAAAGCAGATCTGTGAGTTAGCATATTTGGAAACCCACAGAAGTTAACTCCACTTGTTGGAGACAAAGTGTTTTAGAGACCTAACATATAGCAGAAAGTACTATTTTTATTATCTCTGGCACCCAGGTTTTTCTAGAAGGACTCAGATTATTTTATTCCATTGGTCAACATCTCCACATGAGCCATGTGGGCTGTCTCGTTTAGAGTCTTCATCTCCTTTCCTGGAGCTGGACATGCCCCTCTTTCCTTTTCCTTTCTGAGAGCTCAGCACATCTTGCTCTGGTGTCTACGTGAAGATGGAAGCCATTGAATTTTCCCTTTTCTCCCCTTCAAAATATCCTACCTGTTCATCGTCTGGCTTTTCTTTTGTTACTCACTTTGAGAATTAACTAACTGTTTCTTCTCCTACCAAAGATAACTCTCCTATTTGGATTCTTGATTCTCCTGGTGTCCCTGCTCCACACTTTGTTTAAGCTCTGAATTTTTTTTAAAGTTTATTTATTTAAGTAATCTCTATATTCAATGTGGGACTCAAAGTCATGACCCTGGGATCAAGAGTCACATGCTCTTCTGACTGAGCCAACCAGGCAGCCCTAAGGTCTGCATTCTAACTTGTCTTCCTCTACTGTTTTTTAAAAAGATTTATTTATTGGGACGCCTGGATGGCTCAGTGGGTTAGGGCCTCTGCCTTTGGCTCAGGTCATGATCTCGCGGTCCTGGGGTTGAAACCCCATCGGGCTCTCTGCTCAGTGGGGAGCCTGCTTCTCCCTCTTTCTCTGCCCGCCTCTCTGCCTACTTGTGGTCTCTTTCTCTCTGTCAGGTGAATAAATAAAATCTTTAAAAAAGAAGATTTATTTATTAGAGAGAGAGAGAGAGAGAGGGAGTATGAGTTTAGGGAGGGGTAGGGGTGGGGGGAGAGAGAGAACCCTGAGCGGACTCCCGCTGAACATGGAGCCCCACACCAGGCTCCATCTCACCACCCAAGATCACAACCTGATCCAAAACCAAGAATCAGATGCTTAACCAGCTGAGCCACCCAGACACCCCTTCCTCATCTCTATTTTTATGTCTCCGAGACAAACCTAGGCCCCCCCATTCCCATTATTTCTTTGGCTATGGTTTTTATAATAAAATCTCTTAATGAACATCTCAGTCTCTTTGCTTCATGCAATGAGGTCTCAGCATCATCAAAATGACCCTATTTTTAGTATGTCCTTTACACTGAACCAGGGCAGAACTTATCATTTTTCCAGACCCATTTTACTTCCGTCTTGGATTTCTGTGAATCCCGTTTACTTAAGTTAAGCTATTTTCTAAACACTACTCATAAAAATTGTTTTAGAAGCACATTTTCAAAAAAGAAAAATAAAAACTAAAGCCCATTTTCTTTCCGCTTTCTACCTCAATCCATATTTCTCCAGAAGATGAGGGAGTGCATCGCTTCCTCCTGTGTTGGAAGAGTCCATGTGTGAAACTGCTGAGTCTCATTGCTGAGAATGGTAGCTACTTTATCATACCATTGACAGAGAAAAGGAAACTTCTTTCCTGAAGAGCCCTGACTTTTTAGTCCTGACAATGGGTGGCTTTCATTATCAAATGGGTTGCTAAAACTTAACCAGCTAAAGACTACCAGGGACAAGCCTGTAGCTTGACAAAAATCAGATTTCTTGCCCTTCAAGGAGGGAGGGCTCTTCAGAGAAGTATCACTAGACCAGTAGTAGGGGCGAGCCCATTGTACATTGGGTTTTCACTGAAGGATTTTGAAGATGGTCTAAGGGAAGCAGGGATCAGTTTTGGATCGTTTGTTGTTTTGAGGTGGGATTAGAAAAAGAGGGAATTAATTAAAAATTGGGCTCTGTCGTGACATGAAGTTGGCCAAGCATTTGGGTATCCCCAGTAATAAATGAAAATAGCAAGTGGTCTCAGGCATCACTGGTCAGTACTCACCCAAAGAGGGGGATCATTATAATAATTTACATCTGCCACATGACCTTGGCAGAAAGAGTGTTTGCTATTAACTTGGCAGCTGGCTTGACCTGTGTCTCTCTTCCCAGCCTGGTTAGTGACAGGGCTTCTTTTCTCTTTTCAGTCTCAGTTGATTTTCATGCTTTCCAAATAAATTTTAACTCTTTCAGTGCTCTTGATTTGAAATTCACCAGAACATTCACCAGGATACGTTTTCTCACCGGCACTTAACAAACTGTAAGGATTTCGAGTTCATCTTGATTTAACTTAATAGAAATCTCTAGAGCAAACATCAACCAACCCTAAAAAGTTGAGATGAAGCCATTTGGCTTCACTAATAGGTTCTGATTTAGGATATGGAGAATTTTTTTTTTTTTAAGATTTTATGCATCCATTTGAGAGAGAGGGTGAGAGAGAGAGAGAGAAAGAGAGCACAAGCAGGGGGAAGGGCACAAGGTGAGGGAGAAGCAGACTTCCTGCTGAGCAGGGAGCCTGACACAGGTTTCAAACCCAAGACCCCAGAAACATGACCTGAGTTGAAGGCAGATGCTCAACCAACTGAGCCACCCAGGTGCCCCATATGGAGAACTTTTTAAAATGTTCTACTGCCCCGCATTTTGATGATGCTATGGCACTCACTAATAAAGTCTTTCCGGGTTACCATACTCCAAAAGCTTATGTTGGCTCGTTATTGGAAATAGCGTTGAATTTGAGACTCACTGTGATTTGACTCTGTTCTAACTTCTGATTTTCTTCTCTCCATGTATTTTACTTTTGAGCCACACTGGATGGACCACTGTACTTTCATGTCTTCTTTCCCTTATACTGGAGGGACCTTTTGTCCCCAAATCCTGTTCTTATTTGCCTGATGCAAGAACATTTCTCCAGGAAGCCACTCCTGAACCACTCTGTTGACATGATTGGCTGCTTCTTTAGCACTCCCAAATGTAACTCCGCTTAGCATTGCTTTTGTTCTATCTCCTTGCACACAGTGGTTTTTAGAGTTATCTTTGATATTTGAAAAAAAGAAGGTTATTTTGCCTCTTTTCCATATCCTAAAGCAGACTCTTAACCTGATGTTCATGACTTCACTGTGTTCCTCGGAAGGCACAAGCAGGTAGGGCAGCTTCTGAAATTTTATTTGTGTATATATGTGTATGTTTATATAATTGCATGTATACGCACATGCTTCATTGGGAAAGAGGCAAGAGTTAGGCATTCCCTAACTTTCATTAGATGCTCAAAGAGATGTGTAACCCGAAAGAGGTTAAGAGCAACTATTAGAATATTAGACTGTTCTGGAATGGGCACTCTGCCATTCAAACAGATGGGGGAGATGACGATAAGCAACCAAGAAATCATGAATGTGCATCAAATGTGGGTGCTTAGGGCATGGTACCCAGCTGGGCAGGTGGAGAACGCCATCCACCCAAAGCTGCCAAGGGCTATTAGCTAGTGTTGATTAAACTCTGGACTGCACTTGCACTGACTTTTGGAAATTGCAGTCAAATCCAGTCCTCCCCCGTCACGGCACAGAAGCACAGTAGTTGGCTGAGTTTAGCCACATAAATGCCCTGACTATGCCTTTGTTGAGAAGCTAAGTTGGCAGTGGCAGCCATGTTGCTTGTTCTTGTCTACTTTTTCAATTCCCAGATAAATACTAGTTTGATTAATAATCACGTCACAGGAAGGGTGAAACAGACTAGAATTCTGGAGGAAGAATACAGCATATCTATCTTCTCTCCATCCTTACAGTAAATAGAAAAGCTTCTGAAAAAGATTACATGATGCCCTATCTCCCTCACCCTCTCCTTATGACACAGGAATCAAGTATATGGGTCGCAACATAAGACAGTCATGCTTATGACTTGACCTTCAGTGTAAGGGATAGATAGGCCCTTGATTAGACCTCTTAAGTGCCCATGCTAACGAGATCATGATTTTGAGAATGGTTTTCCTCCCACTTCTCTCCTTCCATGTCTTATTTAGAAAATTCTCTGTGGGGCACCTGGGTGGCTCAGTTGGTTGGGCAACTGCCTTCGGCTCAGGTCATGATCCCAGAGTCCTGGGATCGAGTCCCACATCGGGCTCCCAGCTCCATGGGGAGTCTGCTTCTCCCTTTGACCTTCTCCCCTCTCATGCTCTCTCTCACTGTCTCTATCTCAAATAAATAAATAAAATCTTAAAAAAAAAAAGAAAATTCTCTGTGAAATGGGCTTGGCTGATAAGAGACAGGTTAATAATGACAAAATGCATGAAAAATACATATATTTCCACTGTCACAGCACTCACGTGCCACTCAACTAATTCTCATTTTGGTACTTGTTGAGATCATTTACCACAAATTATTCCTCTTACGGTAGTATACTAAAAAAGAGCAAAATAATATGCAATTCAGATACTTGAATTTTGGAAGTAAAACTCCATGTTTTTCCTTCACCCAAAGTTATGGGTTCTAACTAGTTATAACATAACTAGTTATGTTTCCTTCCTTCCTTCCTTCCTTCCTTCCTTCCTTCCTTCCTTCCTTCCTTCCTTCCTTCCATTTATTTGAGAGAGAGAAAGAGAATGTCTGTGAATGGGGAGAGGGGCAGGGGAGAGAGAATCTCAAGAAGACTCTGTTCTGAGCTAGACATGGGGCTCCATCCCCTGACCCTGAGATCATGACCCAAGCAGAAATCAAGAGTCCAACACTTAGCAGACTGAGCCACTCAGGCACCCCTGTACCCTTCCTCCCTCCCTCCCTCCCTTCCTCCTTCCCTCCTTTCCTTCCTTCCTTCCTTCCTTCCTTCCTTCCTTCCTTCCTTCCTTCCAAAGATTTTATTTATTTACTTGAGAGAGAGAGAAGGAGAAGGAGAGGGAGAGAGAATCTGAAGCCAACTCAGCACTGAGCACAAAGCCCAACATGGGGCTTGATCCTACAGCCTCGAGATCATGACCTGAACCAAAACCCAAGAGTTGGACGCAGGCGCCCCTTTCTTTCTTTTCAAACAAACCAAGTAACAAAGATCCTACTACATAAAATCCATTATGAAAACCAAAGACAATTCTTTCAAAAGCAATAGTCACCGCCCCTAGCCTAGTTACGCATAAATGGAGGAGCTGATTGCTTAACTTGAAAGGCAATAAAACTTGCATATAGTGAAATCAATCCCAATCATTGAGTTCCTTTGGGAGTAAAAGACAATATTCTAGGTCAGTAGTTCTAAAACTTGAGTGTGCATAGAATCACCCGGAAGGCTGGTTAAAACACCGATTGCCAGACTTCATCCCCCAAGTTTCTAATACAGTAGATCTGGAATGGAGCTGGAGAATGTGGATCTCTCACTAGTTCCCAGGTGCTATTGATGCTGCTGGTGCAAGGACTATACTTTGGTAACTGGTGATGTAGGTCTTTAAGGTCCTAAGGTGTTTGTAATTGATTCATACATCAGAACATAACACGTTTAAAGATACCTAACAGTGACATATGGGTCTAAAACAAGCTTCATGTATGTGATATAAGTGCAGTGGGGGGAGAGTACGCAGCGCTGGCAGGATTTGAACTGACTCCCAAGTTTGGATAAAGATCATCAGGGAGGAAGACAAAGGGCATCCTAGGAAGGGTAAATGAACCAAGTTCATTTGTGCTAAGACTGCACATGTAAGTAGAGACAAGTTTGTGATGGGCTTTCAATGCCATCCTATAAGAAGTTCAGATTTTAGGCATCAAGTAATATTCTCCCATCCACATATCATCTTCTGTGGCATGCAGGCACAAAGATTTAGCTCTACATTACTACAAATGCTGTAGTACTGTATCCAAAGTACTGTTCAGCCTAGGTGAGGGAAGAGAGGGGAGGTTTTGAAGTAGGTCTCTGGGGGCCCCCTGGGTGGCTCAGTTGGTTAAGTGAGTGCTCAGGTCACGATCACAGAGTCCTGCGATCGAGCCCTGCATCTGGCTCCTTGCTCAGTGGGGAGCCTCTTGCTCGGAGGGGAGCCTGCTTCTCCCTCTCCCTCTCCCAGCTACTCTGCCTGCTTGTGCTCTCTCTGTGAAATAAGTAAATTATAAAATATATATATATATATAAATGAAGGTCTCTGGTCTCTGGTCTTTGGTAAGATACCAGCTTAGACCGGGAGGTGGGTTATTTACAATGTTGAGTCAACTTATTTTTCCTAGGTTGCAGGGATGGGAAAGCTGACAACTTTTGGATGTCTCCTTAAATACCGAGTAAAGCTTGTTTGGGTATGGACTGAGGTCGCCCACGGGAATAGGCAACACCTTAGATAGCTGGGGCAAGCCTGGCTCTTGCTGCATAGATCGTCTGAAGAGGGCAAGACACTAGAATCTGGTGCCTTTCAATACTTAAGGTGCACATGTGGGAATCACCTGGAGATCTTGTTAAAATGCAGATACTGATTCAGCAGATCTGAGGTGGTGCATTTCTAACAAGTTCCCAGAGGATGCAGATGCTGCGGGCGCACTTTGAAACAAGGTACCAGGGGACATCCAGAACGCCTTAGCGGAAGACAGAGGCCTGTGGGCCATTATCCCTGAAGGAAGAGGGAAATTTGGCAATCCTTACACGGAGGCGCCTCTACGGTACCCCAGACAGGGGGACGGTGAGGGTGTGGGGACAAAGAGAAGGACGGCCCGGGCACAGCTAGGAAGGTGGCAGCAGGGGAGGGCGGAGGCGCCGAGGTGCGTCAGGTACGAGTGTTCCGGTGACGGCGCGGGGACCGCAGCACGCGGCCTGGGGCCGCGGCGCAGGTCCTCCCGCCGGCGGCGCGATTTCTGCTCTTTCGGCCCTCGGCGGCACCCATCGCGGCTCCCGGCAGCGGAGCGGAGACGGCGACGGCGGCAGCCGATGGCCTCAGCGCGCGGGCGGGCGCACACCCACCCCGCCGGCCCCGGCGCTTCGGCTCCCGGAAGCGGAAGGGGAGAGCGGCCCGGCCTGGGCGACGGCGGCGGCGGCGCCGGAGGAGGAGGAGGGGAAAGCGCGGCTCGCGGCCGCGAGAGCAGCCGCGGCGAGAGGCGAGCCCGCCGGCGTCGGTGAGTGTGTGCAGGCGCGGGGCCGACGCGGTGGCCCCCGCCCCGGCCCCCGCCCCCGCCCCGCCGGGCCCCCTCCGCCGCCGCCGCTGCCCGGCGCCAGCCGCCCTCACCTGGCCGCGCTCCCGCCCCGCGCCCTCCCCCTCCCCGCACCTGCCCCTGGCACCTGCTCCCTTGCCCCCTCTCCCCCTCTCCCCATTTCCCCATTGAGCCCCGCTCTCCCCGGTTCCTTCGGGTCTTAGAGGAGCTGCAGCCGGAGCCGCAGCAGCCCGCCAGCTCCCCCTCCTAGAACTGGAGGGTGGGGTGGGGATGGGGGTGGGTTCCCGCTCTAGCCGAGATGATTTAGAGTGTTTATTTATTTATTTAGCTTTTGGTTTTTAATTTATAAAATCTGTGCCCGGAGTTTCTCGCCTGTGAACTCCTTTTTCCCTCTCTGCATACCCGCCGGGAGACCTGCGCAGGGATCCCGGATTTCTCTATGTCCTCGCAGCCTTTCATTCATTTCCAGATCGCTAGTGTGAGGCTGTGGAGAACTAGGCAGGAACAGTAATAGCTCCTTTATTGACCTTCTGCCTCCCTCCCCCAGATCTGAGAGTGATTTTGAGAAAATGGCTTATGGGTGGCATCAGTTTGCACTTGTTACCATTCACTATAATAAATAGGTCGCTGATTTTAAGTGGAGAGTCCATTTAAAGTTGTGGTTTCTCAAGCTATATTTGGGTCACATTTTAAAATCCCTTGTGAGTCAGTGGAGGATGTCTGTATCTCTAGGGCTGAGAGAACCTGACCGGTTATTACTAGAAAATTTTGCAGTTATGGCAGTCCCATAAAAGTACAAGAGGAAAAAAAAATCAAGGTCATTGTGGGTGGGTCATAAATCATAGTGTAAAGTTACAGCTTAAAAAGACGATTGAGAATAATTAAGCGCAAGTTGAAAAAGATGATGTGTCAGATGGAAAAAGATGATGTGTTAGATGGATCGTCAGTTTAGGATGGTAATATGTATGTATCCTTAAAAAAATTCACTACCTTCTTTGTGGTAAAAATTATAATAATAATAACGAATAATAATAGTTATCATTTGATGACTGCTTGGTATGTGCCTTCCTTGGCTTTTTGCACAGTGTCTTGTTAAATCCTTCCATTTCTTTAGATTTTACTTATTTTACAGATAAAATCCAGAGTAGTGTTTTATGTTGCTTTAGTTGTTCAACCTCTTAATGGCAAAAAGGTTTTTGAGGAAGAGATGAGGTGAGAAATGAATTGGAAGGAAAGAACCAAATGAGATTTAGTGTAGTGGAAAGAAAGACTCAATTCTAATCCCATTGCTGTCACAGTCTAGCTATAGGGCCATGGATAGGTGAGTGACCCACCCTGTTTTCTCATCTATACAACTAAGGAGTTAGGGTAAATTCTTTAAGGCTCATTTTAGCTTTTCCATACCTATTTGGCATATGCTACTTTTGTAATTAACTTAAAACCCTTTAACATGTTAAGAGCACATTTTAAATGTATACCTGCAGAAGTATTGGGAAAATTATATCAAAATATAACTAAAATATATATTTTGGAATAATATTTGGTGTAGAATTCCTCATTTTGGATGTAAACCAACAGGATCATATTAAGACCCTTCAAACTGTGATGATTTATGTTAAACGTAAAGTACTTTAGAAGCTGTAGTTGGAATCAGTGAAATAGAGCATATTTTAAAGATTTTATTTATATATTTGACAGAGAGATACAGCACAAGCGGGGGGAGCGGCAGGCAGAGGGAGAGGGAGAAGCAGGCTCCCCGCTAAGCAGGGAGCCTGACATGGGGCTCAATTCCAGGACTCTGGGATCATGACCTGAACTGAAAGCAGCCACCTAACCCACTGAGCCATCCAGGCGCCCTAAAATAGAGCATATTTTAAATAAAATGATGGTAACCGTGTCACACTGCCTATCTCTGGGGTGTTTTATTTGATACAAGAAATGTAGGTATTTTAAAATGCACACATGTAACCATCAAATTAATAGATTCTAAAGAAGAAGTGATCATCAGGATGAATCATAAAATTTTTACTACTTGTTTGCCCACTGCCTGATTTCTTTAATTCTTAGGGACTGATTCAGAACGTGTGGAAAAGTGCATGGATAAAATAATGCCATATATTAGTGAAGAAATTAATTGAGAAGTCTAGTATTGTCTCCATGGAGCTTTTTTTCTGGGATTGTAATTAAGTGTGAGTCAATACAATCTTTTTCAGCATAGAAGGCTATATACTGGTACTATCAATATTAATAGGTATAACAGGGAAGGCAGAGGAAAGCTATTTTTTTTTACCAGGGAATTTTCCCTAAGCTCATTTTTACTTTTATATGAAGGCATGAAGGAATTTTATATTGCTTCAGTAAAACATTAGGGCTCAGAGTCAATTTTTCAAGTGCACTAAATATAAATGGCATTTTAACATCTAGTAGAATAATCAGTGTGCTTATGGCTCTTATTAAAGCTGAAAATGTGTGAACTCTTTTGTATCAGTGAAAAATACAGGTAAGAGACAGGAATAAATGGGGAAAAACCCCTTTTTTATTGTCAGCATAGTGATTCATAGGTTAATTGAATAAACCTAGTTAATCACAGATGTGGAGTAGCACTGCTTTCACTGGTAGCTACCTTGATAAAAATATCTTAGGCTGTTGGTAGTTTATTTACTTATTTCCCTCTTTTGATGTACCCTAGGGAAAAGACGTGACATTTTGTCTTCTGCCACTTAGGCCTCCTCTTGCCCTGTGCTTTACCTCGTAGGTAAATTAACTTCATCCCATTTAAGAGGCCGACTAGGTATCAGCTCCCTTCATCTAACTGTTGCTGCTTCCACAAAAGGGCAGGTTAGGTAAAAATTAGTATTTTGCCATTCGCTGATGAATTTTGTTAGTTCTTTCTAACTTTAACATGCTCATGTGTAATCTCAGCCAACTTTCTGATTTTAAGCCTTTTATCCATAATTATGGAATGAATAACTTAACCTCCTGTAGGATTTTTAGCTTCAAGCAAGTAAGGAGTGATGATTTCGTTTAGTAGTTCTTGAACTGTGCCTACTTTGGTAAGTCTGGTGTGAAGGAAATCTAATTTAGTTTTTTTTGTTGTTGTTATTTCAGTTTGTCTTAGTGGAGTGGGTACTAGAGGTAGGTAGCTAGTTTCCCTTCCCCCTTGGAAGAACGTGTCAGGTTCATGTCCAGGAGACAACAGAGCCTCTTCATTTCTGGCTTTTAACTGAAGGTTTTTCTTTGTGCTGTGTTTGAAGCAAAGGTTATCTATTGCCTTCTGTCCCTACTCTACATTCAGCCTTAGTACTTCTCACCTTTCCTGACCCTCTCCCACATTCCTATCTTCCTAAGTGAAGATTCCCATGTAGACATTTTATACTGACTGAGGCAGTATTTGGTATCTTAAATTCATATCATCCCATACCTTCGAAGCTATTTTTATTTTCTGTTAGGGAATTCCGATGAAACATGTCACTGCAGTGCTGTATTTTTAATGGAGGTATTAATTTACATTTATTTTTCACTCATGAGACAGTTACACAGAGGAGCAATGGCTTATGTTCAGTTTGCCTAGAATGTAGTGATATCAGGACTTATTCTAGAAGTCGGTTCTTGAAACCATTGATGGTACAAGTTTATTCTTCTTTGACACTTTGCCCACCCACGTTTTCACACAGAATTCCTGGAGGACTCAGCTTTGAGTCAAAATTCCTTACTTGTGCATTCTTCATTAGTTTCTGAAAGTGGGTCCTGATTTGCTCCTGTGTTTTAGTCCCTAACTTACCAGCCCTTCTGCTTTTCTGCTTTTCCTTGAAAGACTTTGGTTGCAGGTTTTAGTTCAGTCCCTCTATTTTAGTTCAAATCTCTATTTTCAGTTTCCTGCTTGAAGAGACCCCATGCCAACACGTGGAAATAAAACTTCCCTCTACACTCATAGTATGGTAGCAGCTGAAAGACTGGGCTGTGGGAGGTTTCTCATCCCTGACAAGTGTTCTCAGTCTTTAGTGTTAGAGGAAGTAGAGCTGGGGTATGGTTAAATTGTATCACGGCTTTAAAGATAGGAACCCAGAAACATCTTTTGATTCTGGAGTTTGTAAGACTTAAAAGTAAAACTTACCTTTGTCTCTCTTCCTCTCCTATTTCCTACTCCCCATTAAAGTTACTGTTTTGGGAGTTGCTTTTCATTTGTCAGGCAGTTTCTCATTTAAGCATGACAACAATTCCATGAGTTATTTTTATCACCATTTTGCAGATGGCTAAACGGAAGCTTGAAAAGAAACGTCAGCTTGGAGGCTGTGTCATAATTTGAATGTGGCTCTCTTTTTCGTATCCCCACAAGATTAATTTCCTATTCTGTTGAAATTATATGATATTTTAAAAATTGAATTACCTCCTCGGCTAATTATTAGAAACAGCTATAGCCTGATATATTTTTTTAAAAGATCTTTTTATTTATTTATTTGAGAGAGAGCGAGAGAGAGATCATGAGAGGGAAGAAGGTCAGAGGGAGAAGCAGACTCCCCACAGAGCCGGAAGTCCGGTGCCGGACTTGATCCCCGGTCTCCGGGGTCATGACCTGAGCCAAAGGCAGTTGCCCAACCAACTGAGCCACCCAGGTGCCCCTAGCCTGATATATTTTTAACTTTTTTAATATATATATATATATTTTAATGATTTATTTATTTATATATAGAGAGAAAGAACAGGAACAAGGGGGTGTGAAGCCTGATTCAGGGCCTGTCCCAGGACCCTGAGATCATGACCTGAACCAAAACCAAGAGTCAACTGCCTAACCGACTGAACCACCCAGGTGCCTCTGTAGCTTGATAGTTTAAGTAGAATTATTTATCCTGGCCAATTTTCAGGGTAGATAATATCAGAAGTTAAATATCTGTATAAATATGTTTAAAAGTATATAGTTATAACTTAATTTTAAGGTACAGCTATAAGT
The DNA here is from genome assembly GCA_028533885.1 of Nasua narica. Lineage (NCBI taxonomy): Eukaryota > Metazoa > Chordata > Mammalia > Carnivora > Procyonidae > Nasua > Nasua narica. The sequence goes on along the minus strand of CM052813.1, from coordinate 33,656,613 downwards.
TTAAATTTTATATATCCATATATTATCCATTTTGGGAACTTTCTGTGGGATTTTTTTTTTTGGTTTGCCCTGTGAATTGTTGATTGTATTCTTTCAGACATCACAATGTTAAAAATACCTAATGATCTTATGACCTTTTATAGTTATGAAACTTGGTGATATTCTTCATTATCCCAAAATTACGTGGAGTTTTAAGTCTAGCACTGTTTCTGTACCTCATAGGTGAGATTTGATTCCATGATGTCGGTGATACTGCTGAATTAGATAAAATGGTCATCCCATTGTAAATGATGTGCAGTGTAGCTCTAATAACTGAAAATGTAAAGTAGGAGTTTTCCTTGAGTCTAAGCCGGTGAGTGACTGGGGTTTGACTCATAGATGTTTGACTTGGGCTATTACCTAATAATACTGATAGGAAGTACTGTTTTGCTGAAACATTAGGAAGCCACCCTCGAGTCATAGCCATAGCAGCATTATTGACTTTGGCCCTGTCTCGGACATTTTGTTGTACTGCATTTAATTCTGCTTGTGATATTTTTCTAGAAGAAGATCATTTCATTCATTTGCTATTAGAGTAGCAGCTTCTCTACTTTGTCATTCCATATTTTGTCTCTAAAATGTCAAAAGTACAGGCAAGGAAAGCACTCTAAACTAGCTTAGAAAGTTAGAGTAGACACAAATCATATTTGACAGTCATGGCCATAGAAAAATTGACTCTGGGAGAAAATAGAGTTAAAAAAGTCTATAAGGGGGGCGCCTGGGTGGCTCAGTTGGTTGGGCGACTGCCTTCGGCTCAGGTCATGATCCCAGAGTTCTGGGATCGAGTCCCATATCGGACTCCCGGCTCTGCGGGAAGTCTGCTTCTCCCTCTGACCTTCTCCCCTCTCATTCTCAGTCTCTCTCTCTCTCTCTCTAATAAATAAATAAAAAATCTTAAAAAAAAAAAGTCTATAAGGGGAATGGAAATGTAATGCTAATGACTTCGATATATTCTCACATCCTCAGAATGTAATACTTTCCTTTTGCAATGGTAAGCGGTATGCTTAAGAAACTCCTCACTTGTCCTTCATTTCCTGTCTTGGAGAATGGTACCACCCTTCGTAGAGTCCCTATGCCCCAAACCTACAGTCTGCCCTTTGCTTCTAATTGATCACCAAGTCCTGTTGATTTTACTCATTAAATTCTTAATCTGCCCGTTTCCAGCATGTCTCCTGTCCTAACTATTCCTTCTTTACCCCTGCTGCTCCACACTCCCCTTACAAGTCACTACTGTTTTGGTTTTCCTGTGTGCCCTTATTTCTCATCTGGGTAACCAGTAAGCCTAGTTTATTTTATAGTCAGTTTTGGAGTCTTATCCATCCACCCAAGTCCATCCTTCATAGTGTTGCCATTCATTCCAAAATGTGAACTTCATCATGGCATTCTTCCGCCTAAAATCCTGCAATGGTTTCCCACTGTGTTCGGTGCAAAGTCCAAACTCATTAGCATGGTTTAACAGTGTTTTTTGCTCTTAGATGACTCTTTCCTTATGGGTCTTGAAATCCCTTTAGTGGGCTGTGACCAACATTATATATTTTTATTGAAGTGAACTAGGATAAAATAGAGTAACAGAATCAGAGTACATCCCATGTAGTAAGGGAGAATATTTCATTAAACCTTTTCAATTATATATTTCATTTAATGAGTATAAAACATTCTCATATATTTCTGTGAGTACTGGTGATGTTACGAAGTATATTTCTTAGAGGTGAGTGGACTCAAAAGATTAAACATGTTTTACCCCATTCTTCCATATGCAATGACCCTAGTCATTTCAGTTTACTTCGGTTTTCTTGGTCTGCTTCCATACTTTTTCTTATTTCGCTGTCTTGTTCAGAAGAGTCTTCATTCTTTGACTAGCTAACTTACAGGTTTCACTCTCTCCAGAAACCTTTTCCTGGTGGCAACTCACCATAAGAAATACCTTTTGTACTACTACCTAGATGCACTTAAATATTCCCATAACTGAAAAAAGTTCCATGAGCCAATACCCTTCCTGTATGAGCTGCATTCCTGCTGTCTTGCCCTCTAGCTCACCTTGTCTTACAAGGTATTGATCTGGTCTGATAACTAGTCTGTCTTCACTGAGGATGGGGCCCATCTCTTTTTTATCTGTATCCTGTGTAAAAGCATAGTATGTAGTCAGTGGATGCTAATTGAATTAATAAAATACTGAATCAGTGTATGTATATTATCTAGAACTCTTTACAGTATTATTGTTTAAGCTTGAACTGTAGAAACTAACTTTTATGGTTGATTCTCTTAATGGTTCATTACAGGAGGATAGCTTTTTTCCCCTTAAAACATTTTAAACTAAAACTTGCTTCTATTTTAAACTCTTTAGTTTATGTTTATCAATTGTGATTGGATAGTTCCAGCCTCACATCTTGATAGACATTACAGTGCATTTTGTCTCATCAGTGATCTCAGAATCTGTTGTCATTTTGTGATTTGTGGTCAGGAAGTTTGATGAAGCCCAAATGTTGGACACACAATACTAGTTTCATTTTATGGGAACTGGGTGGTTTCAAAAGAGATAACTTTCCTGTATAATGGTAATCAAATGCAGATTTGGGGAGGATGGAGTAGGATATGGAAACACAAAACCAGGTGGAGTTGAGTCATCTTATTTTTGAATTTAAAACTTCTGTAATTGACATTTTCACAGAATATTTAGCGACTTACAATTTTTATCTTTGTAAGAGATCATTATTTGTTATATCAATAATAGATTCTCATGGAGAACTGTTTTTGAGGAGAGATCCATTTGTTGGGATGTAATTGAAAAAGGAATGAATCAAGATAAAACCTCTAAATGCAAGCACCAGAAAAATTACAACACATCTTGGTAAATTTGCAAGTTGGTAAGTCTACATTTAATTTTACCTGGGAATATGTTTCTGTATCACGTGGCATATTATCCTTAAAGTCTTATTTTTAGATTCATTAAATGACTACTCATTTGCAAAAAAGATAATTGTAGTTACATTATGTTTATTTAAAATTTTTCACGTTAAATTTTAAGTAGGCATTTTCTTAAATAAGAAATTTCTTTTTCCATAGAGAAAAGTAAACTGTAAGTAATACAAATTTCAGAAATACAATTCTGATATGGCTTTACAGCTGATGCCTCTACACTGCATTTTAAAAATAGTTTTTTAAAAGCACTTAAATTAGTGTAAGGATAAAGAAAGCTTAAATTAAACATCTTATATACAAGGTTGTAGAGTCTAATCAGAACCCCAGGCAATCTTTATTTTTTAGTTGATTGAAAAGAATTTGGAAGTGCATATGTTTATTAATAAACTTAGAAGAACACATAAGCCATACATGAAATGTGAAAACTTTCTTTTCACTGCTCTTTCCCTTAGATAGTCCAGTGATAACCATTAGTGTTAACAGTTTGATGGAAATGTTTTCTTTTGTATTTTTTTTTCCTGTACATATATAGAAATTACTAACACATGTTTTTTTTTTTTTTAAAGATTTTATTTATTTATTTATTAGGAAAGAGAGAGAGTGAGAGAGAGCATGAGAAGGGAGAAGGTCAGAGTGAGACGCAGACTTCCCATGGAGCTGGGAGCCCGATGTGGGACTCGATCCTGGGACTCCAGGATCATGACCTGAGCCGAAGGCAGTTGCTTAACCAACTGCGCCACCCAGGCGCCCCTAACACATGTTTTTTAACAAAAATAATCATGTTATACAAACTTTTCTGTAATTTGCTTTCCCTTCCAACATTTAATTATGAAAAATTTTAAACAGAAGAGTTGAAAAAATTTTATGGTGTAATACCTGAATACCTGAATCACCCTAGTTCTACAACTAATATTTTATTAAACTTCATCACATGCTCAACCATCTCTCTGTCCATTCATCAATCCACTTTATTTTTTTTGGATCAATTTCATAATAAATTGCAGACATCAGTACATTTCTTCCTTCCGCCCCTTCCCTGATACTTCAGCCTACATATCATTAGTTAGAGTTCAATGTTCGTTTATAGGGTTTTTTTAAAGGTAAATTTACATACCATGAAATGTACCATTCTTAAGTGTAAATTTGCTGACTTTCGACAAATCCACAACCTGTGTATCTCAAATTCATCCCAAGATCAAGATCTTTATGAGAGAACCAGAGCGTTCCCTTATACCTTTTCCCTAGTCTCTCAGTATCCTCCTCTCCTTCAGGAAACCACTGTTAAGCTTTTTCTCATAACCTCCTTTCTTTCATTCAACATTATGTGTGGGTGGCCACATGCAGATCTAAATCTTTCTTTTTCTTTCTTTCTTTCTTTTTCTTTGCTTTCTCTCATTTTTTTTTATTTGCAGTAGCTTGGAAATAACACTACACCTTGGATGTCTTATAATTTATTTGATCACTCCACTCCCTCTTCATGAACATTGATGTTGTGCCCAATTTTTAGGATTACAAAAAGCACTGTGTGGAGCACCTTGAATGTATACGTACCTCCACACTCTAATGAGTACTTTGCTAGCTCTTATTAGAGATAAAACTGCTGGATCAAAAGTTTGACTTTTTAATAGATACTGCTGCATTGCCCTCTAAAGATAATTGTATTAGTTTACATGCATAGCAGTAATGGGTGGGAGTGTCCTTTTCTCCATGCTCTCTCGTCATTGGATAATCATCTGTCTTTCCAAAATTTTGTGAATACAAAGGATGAAAAAGCATACCTAGTTATTTCATATTTTCCAAATCAGTAATGATTAGCCATTAATTTTTCTTTTCCTTTGTGAATTGCTTTTCTGTGTATTTACTTTGTATGCCTCTTACCAGTCATATGTTCTAATGTTTTTTTTTTAAAGGGATACTTTGTCTTTTAGCTTTATCTTTGGTATGTTTTAGGCTTCAGAAATTTTAATCTTTCTGTGGTCCCGTTTATGAAAGTCTTCCTCATTTTGAGATTATAAAACCACTTGCTATTTTCTTGTACTAGTTTTGCTTTGTATTTGGAATTTAGAAGAGGAAAATCACTGTGAGCTGAGGTAGCAGGAAAAATTTCATCTGGAGAGTGAGATTCAAATTGACCTTGAAGTATGGATTGAATTTAAATAGAGTAAGCAAAATGGTGGGGACGTTTCAGATAGGAGGAATGAGAGAGGGAAAATTTTTTTTCATATTCATGGAACATTTATAAGACTACTAGCTGAGGTGGAGAGTCATATAAAACTGTAAATTTAGAAAGAACATTTGGCTAGATTTCTTGTAAATTATTTTGGCTAATTTTTATCATTTTCTAAAATCCGCATTTTGATGTTGTAGTTTTCTGTCCCACAAAGTTTTCCATCCCTTTCTTTTTGTAGTGATTCGAGTATTCTTCCTGAAGAAAATACATGGTAAAATTCAGTGGCCTAAAAAGGCAAAAAAGGAAAGGTCATTTCCTCCTCGAATAGTTTGGTTGTTGTAAATATTTATGTAGTCTAGTTTATTAGAGTTGAATTATATCTTTTAAAAAAAAAGTTGGTGCTGTAGTAATTTATATCATTAATGAAGTTAGTCACAGCACTCACGTAGAGTTACCAGATAGCAATCTTAAAAAATGTGGAAGTACCAGTATCTCCACTAGTTACATCAAAGTTTGACTTATGAGCTCACCTTTTAATATACAGATTAGGATGTCAGGATCTCTAGCTAATGAAAGTATTTTACAAATGCCACCCTTAAGACCGAGTAGCAGCGCTGTGTGTTCTGTCTGGTTGTGTCTCAGGATGTGTAATAGTTTCTGCTTAGCCATAAGCCACGCCTGGTAGATATTAACTGAGGGGAGTGAACCTACAACTCTACCAGGTACGTGTTTCTGGGTGTAATCTGATTTGGAGCTGTTGGAAGACTACTGTTTGCTTCTCTACAGTCTAGCTGTAAAGCTTATGTGGCACTAATTTTCATTCATCAGGTATTTAAAAAACAATTCAACATCTTATTCATTGTTCTGTTTTTCTCTTCTTTGCTTGCTTTTCCTTGGGGATGCTTGTTCTCTTAGAGCTTATTGTCTGTATGTGCTCACACACAGGGAAATCAGACACCCTTAACTCCTTAACTCTACTTTTCAGTATCTAGTATTTTCATCTGTGAGAAATCTTCTAAGAAAAACTTGTTATTCTCGGGGCACCTGGGTGGCTCAGTCAGTTAAGAAAAACTTGTTATTCTCTGTAGAGGAGAATACAAATAGAGTTCAAAAATATGAATGAGTGTTTAAGAATTCTGCTACTTGTTTTGCTGGCTTGTATGCTTTTCTGTTTCTAATATTAATAAATTTAGAAATAAGTAGTGAAGTTACTCTCTTCTTTGTGATGCTTGGAACTCATAGTCTGTTTTTCAGTCCTGACTGGAACTGAAACAGTACAAGAAAGAAGGTATAAGAAGTTGATAATATTGAACATGTTGAGAGACAGAGCCTTCTGTCATTTCTTTTGGCACTTGATGGTTGGCAAGACTGTAAAAATAAACATTCTTTTTAATGTTTCTCATTTTAGCCATGCAGACGGCTTATCATTCATATTTGAGCTCCTTTAGTTTTTAAAAACCAAGATACCCAGTAAATTAAATAGCAAAATTTATCCTCTGTGACTTTCCTCACTTTAGTGATAACTGATAGGCCTTTTAATTTCCTAATTAAAAGGTAATGAAGGTCAACTTTTACTTTTCTAAAGGCCTAGGCGCTATTCTTATTTTAAATCATACATAAGGACTAATTTAGACCATATCTGATTTAAACAGTTGAGTAGTGTTGCGTTTGAGTTCTTTTTTTTTCTGCTGTTCCAGTATTTGCATGTTTTAAAGATGATAGGATCAGGGTATTACTTTAAAATTAGCTAATCCTAAATCATTTTTTTTCCTTTGTTCCTGTAGCTTTGTAGCTTTAAAGAACATTGGCAAGACCTCTAAGGGGCAGGACCCTAAGTCTCTCCAACTGATGATAGTGAGGGATAGAAGATTTCAATCGGGAAGTCATTCTTGACTCTCTTCCATGACCCCTAATATCCAGTCAATTAGTAAAACATACTGGTTTGATTGTAACTATTTCCTCAGTTGATCTCTTCTCCAAACCTAGTTTTGGCTTTTGTCTTTCTTTAGCCTAACTGATCTTTAATTTTATCCTGGACACCAGAGCTTCAATACTTTATTTAAAGTATAAATCTCATTACGTTACGTTCCTGCATCAGTAGCTTTCCAGTGTCTATGAATGAAGTCTTAGTATTCTAACATGACATCTTTATGTCTTTCATGACGTAGCCCCTTATTTCTCACCCCTCACTCTCCACTGCGAGCTTTATGACATATGACAGCAATTTGTAATACCTCCTACAATGTTTACTCTTGTGTACCTCCTGTTCTTCCTTCTGATTGCCATATTGTTGTCACTTTTCTTTGCTTGGATAACTTTTACCCATCTTTTAAAACTGAACAGATTTCACCACCTGCAGGAATTCTTGCCCTAACTTAACTAGTCCCCATCCTCCATGCCTCTGGTGACATCTTGTCCACATCTCTGAAACGTAACATGTTGTATTAAACCCATTTTTATGACTCTTTTCCCCAGTAGACTGTTATTTACTTTAAGCAGAGACCACATCTCATTCATCATTGTATCTATAGTAACTGGTATGTTGTGGCAGCTCTGTGAATAGATTTGTTAAACTGAGTTCAACTCATTGCCCTAACATTGAAGTCTTAGGGAAGCTTTTGGATCAGTAGCTTCTAGACACCAGTCTGCTCTATCAGAGACACCTGGGGAACATTTTAAAACATTTTATTGATTTTTGAGCTTTTACTCCATAAGCAATTATGATTCAGTAGATCTGGAAAGAGGCCTGGGAATAAGTATTTTTAAAAAACTCCTCAATTGATTCTGGTTTGCTTACAGGTTTGAGAAACACTGTCCTAGTTTATTATTTTTATTATTCCATTGTATTTTATGTAAAAGGTGCCCCTTGACCTTATAATTTCCTGTTCAAGCCTTATAAATTATATCTACTAAGGGAGACATATATTTTAAATCACTTTTTTTGATACCATGAACATAGAAGTATCAACTTTAAGTGTCTCACTGGGAGGTCGATGAGCATTTTGTTAACACTCATATGAAAAAAAGCGCATTTCTTCTTGAATTGTTAATAGTAAGATTAGTTGAGCTTCGTTCTGTGAATTTGAATATTTTTGACAATTTGTGATTACTCTGCTTTCTATTATGATTTTGCAAAATTATTAGGCATTGTTTTGTGGTTTAAAATTAAAATAAATTGCACAAATCGTAAGTGTACAGCACAGTGAATTTTTACATATGTATATACCTATGAAGCACCACCCAGGTCAAGATATAGAATGATTCTAGCCCCTCAAAATTTCCCTTAAGTCCTTTCGCAGTTAATAAACATCTCTCCCGGCACATTGAAGTCTTAGGGAACTTGAAGTCACTATTTTGACTTGTATGGCCATCAGTTAGTCTAATGATTAGAACTACTAAAAAATTTTGCACCTATCTTTTAATATGTGTCTCATTTCTCTTGGGTTGACAATGGAATTGCCGGGTTGAGGACAGACTTGTGTTTAGCTCCAGAAGCTATTGCCAATTTATCCTCTATGGTAGAAATTCATAGTAAAAGTTGGAATTAAATTATTTGAAGCTTCTGATTAAATTTGAATATCCTGAAACTTCTCTTTGTTTTCCAATGTGTTTCATTTTGTCAAAAATATAGAAACAGAGCTCAGTGTCATTTTATAGTTGCCAGTAATGTAGTGTTTAGTCAAATGATTTTTTTCTATGTAAGTAATTTTTTTCTTTGTTACCTCTCCTTAGGATCGTCTTTCCTTGTGGGTTGGCACGCAGTTGTAGGACTGCAAAATGGGTCTCCGGATTCACTTTGTTGTTGACCCACATGGTTGGTGCTGCATGGGTTTGATTGTCTTTGTCTGGTTATACAATATTGTTTTAATTCCCAAAATTGTCCTCTTTCCTCACTATGAAGAAGGACATATTCCAGGCATATTAATAATAAGTAAGTTTCTGATCTTTATTTCTTTATATAATTAGTTTTCTCATTGTGAATATTTTTGGAGTATGGTATCACTATGATAACCTTTTAATATTATTAGTGCTATTAATATTAAGTTACTTACTAAATTAGGGAAGTTTTAAAAAAGACTGGCTTTTATAGATTTTGTAGCATTGGATAAATGTGGCATCTCCATATCTAACTGCGAAATATATAAAGGTCGTCTTGCTTAAATTGAAACTGGCACAGTAGTGCTATTTTGTGTGTGTCTATGTGTTTTTTAATGTTTCTATTATGTACTTATTTCAAATGTGGAAGGAGTTTTAAGAATGCAGATCATATATGTTACTGAGTAATGAGAATTTCATGATACAAAAATTGTTGATTATGATAACACTGAGCTTCTGGATAATTATTTTCTGCTGTAGTTTCATTTGGTGATGGTTTGCTTATGATTAAAAGAATAAGATTGAAATGATATATTTTACATGTACATGGCCATGACAGTTTCCTTGTATGTTATGTCCTTTTGGCCTCACAGTGCTAGGGGAAATATAATCTCTGTAATACAAGTGATAAAACTGACCAGTACCATGCAATCAGTCCTGGAGTTAGCACTCAAATTGAGTTTCCTATTACTGGTGTGGGGCCTTCCCCTTTCCCCACCAAATGCCCATTTTTTTGTTCATTTAAAAGGTAGAATTATAATGAATGAGTCTATTTTTCCTTACTGTTATTTTTCTAGTTATTCTTTTAAAAACTCAAAATTTCTAGAATCTTTACTTTCACATTACATTAATATCTTAAACTCTATTAAAAGGAGCAATTGAATATCTCTAACTCAAAGTAATTTTGAAGATAGCCAATTAGAGGTAATGAAAAAGTTTAATTGTAGGATGGTTTTAAAATGCTGCTTTGATTCTGTCAAATATATATTTGTACATGTAGTAATTAAAAGGGAGCCCATTCATTTATGCCATTATTGACAAGGAATCTCTGTTAATAAAAAATCTGATTTATAACAGGTTTATCAGTTATGCAAAATAATATTTAAAGTTAATATGTATGAGATAGTCCTCTTGGCAGTATTATTTGATGAACGAAATGAATGTTTAATTATTTTATTTAATCACTTAATTTTTCCATTTTAGTTTTGAAAATTATTCTGATGGCATTAATTAAAACATGCATTTAAACTTTGAATATGCATCTTGATAAAATGTTTTGAAGAATGAATGACTAATTTTATTTACTTAACTTTCTTATTTATTTCAAAGTATTCTATGGCATTGCCATATTTTGTCTGGTTGCTTTAGTGAGGGCCTCATTTACTGATCCAGGAAGACTCCCTGAGAACCCTAAGATTCCACATGGAGGTATGGCGCTTTTCAGATTTGTCACTTTTGCTTCTTGTCATTATTACCTTTGTGAATGTACTTTATGGCCTTCGGAACGTATTTATTCTATATGTCCTCTAACACCACTAGCAAGTCTCTTCTCCAATGTTTCCTTTCTAGAGTTCTTTATATCCCCCACTCCCTGCCTCTTATTTGTAGTTTACTTGTTGGTTTTTCTTATCTCCTACCCTAGATCTATACAGCCTCTGTGAGGGTATCGATTTTTTGTTTTCTTCATTTGTTCAGTGCTCTATCCTTAGTGCCCATCTCTGTCACTTAGTAGATGCTTGGTAAATGCTTGTTGAATGATACATAAATACCTGATATATTTTTATTTAATAAAGGAATCTTTTTGATGGTGCCTCTCTCTTGGTGATATTATAAATATTGCTTAGCATAAATATTTGCAGTGTAATGATACCATTGCTATATTTTTCCAGGTCCTAACAATTCAGTGAAAAATTTGAAAGCTTTTTATTCTAGTGTCAATTGAAGTTGGTTTTGGGTCACCTTATTGCACAATAACCATTTGAACAATAAAAGTGAATTGAAAATGTATTGCTTGTTTTATTACACTTGATCTTAGCCAAAAGGCCGAGAAGCGTATCGCTTGTTTTATTAAATGCCAGGTATGGTAAACCTCAGGAACCCTCTGTCCTCAGTTTCACTTTTTCATCATTTGCTCTACAAGCTTTGAGAAATCTCTGTACTTTCTTATAAGGAGACATTTCTATGACTTTGTTGGACATTAGAGAACCAGAATACTTTCTATAGTGCTTCAGTGCTTTCCAGCCTTGCTGACATTAGAGTCACAGGGGGAGCTTTTAAAAATCTTGGTGTCCTGATTCCAGTCCTGTATCAATTAAATCATAACATATAGAGGTAGGAGCCAAATATCAGCATTTTTCAAAGATTCCAGGTGATTCCAGTGTGTAAAAAATTGGGGAACCTATTAATTCCTTCTGAAATTAGACTTGTGGCAAGTCACTAAGGGAGCCTCCCTTGAGTTTCTGAATGTTGTTTTTTGAGACCCATCATGTAGGGACATACGTGGCCTTGCAAGTTTAATGATTAAATGGGAATGTAAACTGATGTTTACATGACTGTAGAAGTTTCTGAGAACTGTGTCGAGTATTTCGTTTCTATTCACTTATAGAAGCAGTATCACTGGCAGTTAGTTTTTGTGTGTGTTTGGGTGGGGATGGTGGTAGTCTACAGTTTGTACCAAATCTCTTTTCTCAACTAGCCTAACCCAAAGAAATGCTCTCTAACACATTGGTAAATGTATATGTGTAAACGTATTGCCTTCTTCAATTCTACAGCCCAGTGTTTCCAGAAAATTAGAGAAGCAAGTGTTTCCTAACTCAGGACTGGGTATTACACGCAACTAATGAATCGTTGAACACCACATTAGAAACTAATGATGTATAATATGGTGGCAATTGAACATTAAAAAAAAAAGACCCATTTCTGACAAAATCTTTAGTGTACAGTGGTCACTCAAATGTCTACATGTATCAGATACTGCTGATCAGTGAAAGGGGCCAAGAAAGAACTATTTCATATTGAAAATCTCGTGTCCAAAGGCTGCAGCTACAGTGAAATTGTCACGTAGGCCCGGTGTTCATAGATCTTAAAATTTTTAAAGAGAAAACAGAGAATTGCAGTTTTTAAGGAACTTTTATGATTTTATAAATATTTTATATATATACTTTAATTTATAAAATTAAAGATTTTAAAAACATTGGTTTTAAACGAAGACTAAAGAAATGATGTCTATAGGCCTAATTGAATCTACATGAAACCACCCTGTTACCTTTAGCTTATAGACCCTAGTGGTGGAAGACTCCATGATACCTTGCTACTAGTTGTGGATGTCTGCATTCTTTCTGATCTCAGTTGACATTTGGCCTAGTTTTCTTCACTGAGTCCCGAAGACTTACCTTTTGCCCAACTGAAAAAAGAATGCATTCATTTATTGTATTTTAATGTTTCCAAAGTCTTTTACTAGCTCCTGTCATTTGATTCTCATGCTAATTGCATGAAGTAGGTAGACTGAATAATCAAGTGTAGATCATCCTCTCTAGGTCACAGAGCGGTTTGTTACAGAGCTTGTGATACCCAAATACTTGTCTCCATTATCTTTTTTATCACATGTCTATATTGAGATTAATAATTTTAGCCCTTTATTCATCTTTGCTTTGGTTCTGGGGAAGATTGAAGTCATGTGCCTTGTGGTGCTGATTTCTTGATTATTTTGTAAATACGGTTTTAATTTAGTAAAAAATACAAAATTTTAACAGTGAAAAAATAGCATAGCATGACTAGAGAGTTGGGGCTATAAAAAGTGACATTTATGCATCATTGTTTTAAGGTTGAGCAGTTTCATATAATTGAATTCTTTAGGAAAGGAAACTTAAGCCCTAATATTTTGATTTTAACCATGGTTTAGTTGAATTACTCTGAAATATTTTACATGACTTTCTGTTTTTTTAAAATAGATTTTAAATAAATTTAGTATCTATGTAACCTGCCAAATATATGAGGCAGTTCAAATATAAGAGGATGTTCCACTGTCCCACACAAAGATCCTCAGAATTTGATTTTTATAAACTTCTGAGGATGTAGATGAAGTAGTCAATTAAATCATTTAATGTTTATTTATATTCAAATTAATCCCATGCATGTTTGAAATATAGAAATATTACTTTATGTCATTTTCAAGTTTTATGAAATGATTTTACTCAGTCCCTTAAACTTAAAAAAACCCAGCTTTTTTGAATATAATTCATATGCCATATGATTCACCCATTTCAGATGTACAATTTAGTGGCTTTTAGTATGTCCACAGAGTTGTGCAACCATTACCACAATCAATGTTATGTATGTATGTAAGCTTTGTGTCCAAGGTGGGGCCTGAACTCATAACCCAGAGATAAGAGTTGTGTGCTCTACTGACTGAGCTAGCCAGGCATCCCACCACAGTCAATTTTAGAACATTTTCTTTATTATTTTTTTTTCCAAGATTTTATTTATTTATTAGATTCTGGGGAAAGAGTGAAAGCACAATGATTTAAAAGAGAGAGAGAAAGAGAGAGAGCACAAGCAGGGGGGAGGAGCAGAGGAAGGGAGAGAAGCAGGCTGCCTGATGAGCAGGGAGCCCGATGTGGGGCTGGATCCCAGGACCCTGGGATCATTACCTAAGCCAAAGGTAGATGCTTAACTATCTTAATTACTTAAATACTACTTAACTAGATGAGTCACACAGGCACCCCTAGAACATTTTCATCATCAAGCTCTTAACTCACATGTTTGACTTCAGTGTTTTTGTCGTCATTAGAGCCACTTTGAGTAGAGTCGCTCTGTTACAGAGCAAAATCTTCCAAGTTTGAAAAAAAAGTAGCATGTTTAAAATTTGTGTGATTATGTCCCTTAAATTTTACCCCAAGTGGGAGGGACACATGTGCTTTAATGCTCAGGGTCATGTTTTCTCCTGTAGTTTTGCTCCCCTCCCCATTTCTTAAGTGGCTTTTTAAAGGAGATCTGTCAGAGACTTACTGCTGTTTATTTTCTGTGTTGGCAAGTGATTCTGTCAGGGAACCTCTGTAAAGAGCCAAAAGTTGTATTGATTTTCCTAGTTTCAAGATACATTTTTCTCCCTAAAACATGACTTTGTGGTTTGAAATACAGTAATTGAAAGGGCCTATACGTAAGGCTTTTAAAAGTCTTAAATAGAAGGTGATTCCTTTCTTTCTGCAGGATAAATAAAACAAAACCAAATCTTGCTTTGTATTTCTTCCTGCATGTACAGCATTAAGAGCATCTGTGCTGCACAGTACGATACTATTTACTTAGGTTACGTACTTAGGTTTACCCAGCCATTTATGGGGTTTGTCTTCTTTTCTTTGATTTGTTTTATGTTTTGATTTTTTTTCCCTTTAAAAAGAGTCACTTATCAATTTTTCTTTCCTTTAAAAAAAATCCGTTGTCAATTTTTCTATGGCTACCTTATTTTAGCAATTTAATTCTCTCTCATGGGCTTTTTTTTTTTAATTTAAAATTTTTATTTTCATCACTTACAGATGATATCTTGTCTCTGATTTTTTTCCCTCACAGGCTCTTATTGTATATTAGATGGCTGGTATAAAGTTTTTCAGACATCAGAATATGTTAGACAGCAAGGTCACATTGGGAATGAATAAACCTAAAGAAGGAAAGGGAGAATAGCAAGAAATAGTTTCTAGATATTTAGGGTAGGTTAAGATGGATTTTTTTTTCTTGCTATAGAAGACAAAAACATAGATGATACTTTAAATTTCTAGGTGTTTAAAATAGTGAATTTTTTCTTTGCTCTCCAAACACATAAGCGCGCATGTGCGCGTGCGCGTGCATATGTGTGTGTTTGTGTGTGAGAGAGAAAATGTGAGTTTTCAAAGCCATTTTAGATGCTTGTATAGTATCTTAAGTTTAGCCAGTGGAATGGTTCAAGCTCTTTCTTTAAACAAATGTATGATCCAGACTGTAGATTGGCACACTATTCCTTACAGTACATATCCAGATAGTAAATTTTTCAGCTCTACAGACCGTAGAGTCTCTGTCACAGCCCCTTAGCTCTGCCATTGCAACCCAAAGGAACCTTGGATAAAACATAAATGAATGGTTGTTCATTTGAACTGTGTTCAAATAAAACTTTATGTGTGGACATGAATTTGAATTTCAAGATCTTTACATATCATGCATTCTTATTTTCAGTCGTTGAAAATTGTAAAAACCATTCTTAGCCCATGAAAACAGGTGGTGGCCTGGATTTGCCTGTGGACTATAGTTTGCCACCCCGTGGTCTAGACCACACAATTAAAGGCTTTCTCTCGCTATAACCAAATGCTGTCTTCTTTTCCGAGGGCACAACATTTCAAGTATGAAATAAAGAATTTTACTCTCTAGAATATTATATGCTGACATGATCAATAATGAATCTACCATGTTTATATTTTAAGGCACTCGTTTAAAAACTAAAGTTTTTCTGTTGTCTTTTGATGAAAGGTGGCTCATCAGGGGAATTCTGCTTCCTGATGGTATTCCTTGAAATATGTGAATTCAGATTTTTAATGCTGGGATGTTTGGGAGCATCTAGCTAAGTGGGAAAAGAGTAATATGCTTATGACATTGTATTATGCTACATATGAAATGAGTTTTCATTTCAGTTACAGTTAAATAATACTAGTTTATCGAAGTTAAACTTTAATGTTGCTTTCTCACAGAAGTTTTTATTAAAATAAGAACTTTAAGAAATGAAAGAGGATCTTTAGGAAACAAACTGAGGGTTGCTGGAGGGGTGGGCAGATGGGGTAACTGGCTGATGGGCATTAAGGAGGGTACATGATGTGATGAGCACTGGGTGTAATATGCAACTGATAAATCACTAAATTCTACCACTGAAACTAATAGTATAGTATATGTTAACGAAATTGAACTTAAAGAATTAAAAAAATGAAATTTTAAATTTCATTTAAAAGTGAAAAAGTTAATTTTTCTACTTTAATATTATTGGAACAATTAATTTGATATTATTATTATTATTATTATCACTATTATTGATTTCTTCTATAGCAGAATATTTTCCTAATACTTCACTATATAAAATTCCAGTATGTTGATTTTATTCCTTCTCATTAAACTAAAATAATGGAATTAAAATAAGGTATCTTTTAGCAAATCAAATACTACCTAATTTTGTCTTCTTTTACTTATATTTAGAATCTTTTATTTTTAAAAATTCATGCTTTAGCAAGCATTTAGTGACCACCTACTATATGCTAGGGTCATACTTTGCATATACGAATATTCACTCAATATGGGAGTTAGGTTACTATTACTATGCCCATGCTTTTAACAAGGTTAGAGTATAGTTTAAATATAAGTGATGGAAGGTTTAAGAATTTTGTAGAAGTAAAATTCCATTTCAACAAATATGAAATAGATATTCTGTATAATAAAGCAGTTGTCTTTGTAAATGACTTTCAAATAGTTCTTATAGATCTGATTAGAAAAATTTATAATGAAAATAAATGACTTTTTATTTCTGTAAATTTAATGTTTTTAGCACAAAACTTAAATGTGTGCTCTTTAATTACAAGGTAGAGGAACTTGCTACTTGGTGGTAAGAAAGAGTTTGGTAAAGAACTCCCTTATTTCCATTAAATAATAATTTCTTTGTAATCTTCTTTACTTCTAAAATCATTCTAATACCTCCTAAACCCATCTGAAACCCTTTTCCAACCCTCTTACTTAACCACTCCCAAATGAATTCACTGATACTAAAATATAAAACGGTTAGGGGGTAGGAATGCTATCTCTGTTTTTCTACTGAGTTTATAGGATTGATTTTTTTTAAACTTTTATTCATTTATTTGAACGAGTGAGCAAGAGAGAGAGAGAGAGAGCACAAGCTGGGGGAGAGGACAAGAGAGGGAGAAGCAGATTCCCTGCAGAGCAGGGAGCCTGATGCGGGGCTTGATCCTAGGACCCTGCAATCATGACCTGAGCCGAAAGCATATGCTCAACCAACTGAGCTACCCAGTTGCCCCTATGGGATTGATTTTGACTTCTTAATCAGTGAAACTAGGGTTCAGCATTACTTCTTCTTTAGAGTTTTTTAAAAAAATTTAAAAATTAATTTTTATATAAAATTCTATTAAATTATATTGAAAATCTTTTAATATAATAATTTGATTGTACTTTCAGGTTTTGTCATTAAATTTTACTTACAGCAATTATGTCCATAACCCAAATACATTATTTTCTATCCCTTAATTTGACTATTAATGACATCTTACTATTACAGTGTTTATTTTTATTTTTTTAAAAGATTTTATTTATTTATTTGAGAGAGAGAAATCACAAGTAGGCAGAGAGGCAGGCAGAGGGAGAGGGAAGCAGGCCCCCCTGCTGAGCAGAGAGTCCGATGTGGGGCTCCATCCCAGGACCCTGAGATCATGACCTGAGCTGAAGGCAGAGGCTTCAACCCACTGAGCCACTCAGGCGCCCCTATTATAGTGTTTAAAATTAGAAATGTATAGAATAAGACATGCATAGAATAGTAAAGCAATATTTATGGCAAACTCTTCTACAGTGAAGATGTAGAAAAGGAAAAATCTCCTGGACACATATATTGAAGACTTCCTATAAAAATATAAACCGTTGTTGATAAATTTCAACATTACTCATTTGCCATTATTAAATGGACTTTAATTTCCTTCTCTAGAACGGGAGTTCTGGGAATTATGTAACAAATGTAATTTGATGAGACCAAAGCGATCCCATCACTGTAGCCGCTGCGGCCACTGTGTTAGGAGAATGGATCATCACTGTCCATGGTAAGAAATTTTTGATTTACTTTTAGAAAAAGGAATAGTAAAAAAGAAATCTTAGTACTTAGCAGTTTTAAATGAAAGTTATATTAAAGTCATGCAGGTTTTTAAAAAATCCTTCAGTGAGGATAGCTTTATTCTACCAGGCTCTGTCAGGTTCTATCAACTGCCATAGTCATTTTTGCACAGAGATCCTGTCTTTTCTAACAAAGGTATTAGAACAGAAAACTGACATCCAGATGCACCTAGGTATACAAGAGACCTAAGATGGTTGTATTCAATGAGGCAATGTGTGTAAAGCATTGTAGTTAGTATCCAACACATAAAAAGCAAATAATAGCTGTTACTGTCTCTAACCGTAATAAACCGTATACATCGCATTGTTTGTATTTCCCTTTCCAGTCGTTTACTTAAAGAATAACACATCTCAGATACCCTGATAACATCATCTCTCCCCCTGTAAGCTTTTTTCAATATTATGTATTGGACATAGGTATTACAACTACATGCAAGCTGGATGTGTGTAAGTGGTAGTTAGCTGATTCCACTGAACTGCCAACATTTTTGGTCAATAGGGGGCTCTCTTGTAATATTTTTAAAAACAGTTCAGTTGAGAAAGACTTGAAAACAAATGCTGTGAGAATTCTGCATTGTATCTCATTTCAAAGCTGTCACAAAAATCTGTGAACAAGATATTGTATTTAATTCTGTTTTTCTAGCATGGGATCTCTGTATAAATATTTAAACTTGTATAGTGTAGCACTTTGTAAATATATCTAAATACATATATATTTATGTTTGTACACACATACATGCACATATACAAAGTTAACTGCATAATGGGCTTCTTAAATTTATAACTGCATTTATCTATAGTTGACTCAGTGGTGGAGTTTAGCTTTGCCAGATAATGCTGACCAATTTAGAGTTTCCCATATTTTTGATAACTTCACTCTGATAGCACAAGTTAATATTTGCAAGCTTTTAGTGAAAATTTGATTTTTACCATAAGCTAATTACTTATACAGAAGGTAATTTCCCAAGATTAGGAAAAATAAAAGCATTTTGGATAAAAGCACTTTGTTATTATATTTAAAAAGTTTAAAATCATCTAAGTCCGTCAATGGGATAGTATAGTGTATAATATATAGCTGATGTTTAAAAAATGTGCCTTGAATTTAAACAAATTCTCAAGTGATTTTTCTAAACCTCAGTGATCTGTTTACAATTATAATAGTAATATATTAAAAAAAAAGACTTGGTAAAACATGTATTATTAGGCAAGTAGTAACTACACTGAAAAACTCAATTGTATAATTTTTTTTAGAGTAATGTTTCTGATTAAGAATATAATAAGTGTTCATGTTATGGTTGGATATTGATATTTCCTTTTAAAAGAATGCAATAGTTTAAGCTTAAAAAATAATAAACCAGGAGATGTTTTGGTCCTGTGGAGATTAGTAACATTCTTTCTTTATTTTTAAGGAATAGAGATTAACTTGGTGACAGAAAAATGTGCTATTTATCTAAATTCTAAGATTAGGGTGATCTCTCTGTTTGTTCACCTCTTCCATGATTTTCAACTTCTCAGAGTACTTGTGGGAAGAAAAGTGGAAGTTGAAGGAGTTGGAGGTAGAGAGGGAAGGTAACCAGAGGCCTTTAATAGATCAAGGGACTTTTCGTGATTGAATTCCTTAATAGGGGATTGCTGAGGTAGTCAGAGGGTGAGGGAAATGGACAAGCAAGGGAAATGTTTGATATTTTCAGAAACTGCATTTCTTAACTGCCTAACAGCTTTAGCTTTGGAGGTCAGTTCTCAGATCACCTGGAGCTTTTCTCTCTTTCTGGCTTCCTGAGTAGTTTGTTACCAAGAAAACTCTTATATGTAGACTTAGTATCTTTGTGTTTCTCAAAGCTCTCTGGTTAAGAATGCCATCATTAAAGCAGGTAGGGTCAAGGAGAATGGGACGAGGCTAAGTCATTGAAGCCACAGCTGTTGGAGAGTATGTTTGAGTGCACACATGAACACACTTCTGTGAAGACCCTGCTTGCAAGTCGCAAAACACGGGAACTTTGATGTTTACAAAGCATGAGCTCTTAAGTTTAGGAAATGCCTCTTTGGGTTTTGCATTTAGTTCTACATCTGATTTAAAGAAAATAGTTTAATGATACACCTTTGAAACAATAGTTTGTTAGGAATCGAACCATTTATATCTTTTTTCCCCCAAACAATAGTAGTATAATGTAAGTATTAATAGTATAATAACAGTAATATAATGCTATAGTGAAATGAAAGCATTTGTGCAAGGTAAGTTATTGTTTTGAACTAGAGTTTTCTGTGGGAATTGTAAAATATTCTGAAAATGTGGAACAGTACAATTTTCAGCTTGTATTAGCCTTGAAAATTTTACGATTATCACGTTAATTTTTTTTCCTAGCTATGATTCAATGTTGTCATGGTGGAAGTGTAGCTCTTAAGAATTCGTAAATACTTGTGGGTATATATATTTATTTTTAGGGACGAAGGACAGAATTGAAAAATAAGAGAATTGGGAGTGCTTAGCAGGAAGGTCAGAGAGTGTCAGGTTTCAGTCCTCTTACTTCAGATCATTCAAATTGCTCTCCACAGCTGGGATTCTGTAATGGGAGAGCAATATATAGAAGAAGGTTCTTGTTCTCTTGGCTACTGTCGCTTCCTCTGGCAAGTGTCTTCACTCCTTTGTTCCTGTTTCCATACCAATGAAACGGGGAGACTGCCATCTGCTCTTCCTGCCACACCGGGTGGTTGTGAGCTGAAGGCAGCTCGTATCCATGGACTTCCTTTGTAAAGTAGAAAGTGCTTTGCAAATGCGAGGTGGCATATTTAGAGTCTTGTCTGTTCCCGTGTACTATTTGCTTGTAGGTTTCAGTGGCATTAGCTTATCTCCATAAAGTCAAGCATATATGAAGTAGTTTGTGCTTATTTTCAGTTTTTACCGGTCCTGAGGTGAACATCTTACTAAAGTTTAAAATATTATTTCTGTTTTCCTTTTTCTTCAGGATTAACAATTGTGTTGGTGAAGATAATCATTGGCTTTTTCTGCAGTTGTGTTTCTACACGGAACTTCTTACTTCCTACGCTCTGATGTTTTCTTTCTGCCACTATTATTACTTTCTTCCAGTAAAAAAGCGTAACTTGGTAAGAAATGTTTATATCCACTAATGTTAGAACGACTGTAGCATACAGTTATTAACATGGGGTTCCTTTAAGTGCAGAAGATTGAAAACAACAGCAAAAGTAAACTCCAAGCTTGGTGAATTTTAAAATATATTGGGATTGAGAAAAGAGGCCCTAATCTGCCACTCCCTTTTAACCAAATCCATTTATGATTATTTATTCGGATTGAGTGACTTTCTTGAAAAAGCAACATGTTAGATCTCTCAGTATATATGTCTCAGTTTAAAAATACCTACAACAATGGGAGAGTAAGTGAAAAATGTTAACTTGTTTCCTTTCAGGAATAAAAATAAACTTTAATTTTTTAAAGGCTCTCAAAGGAATGTTACATTTTTGAGAAAAAAGGACTCCCCCCGACTTTTAACAATAACGAAAAGAAGAATTTGCAAGATCCTTTAAAAAGTTGTTGTTATATATACCATTGGAAATAGTGCGCTTCCCATTTTGCAAAGAAATAACAGATCTTAGTAAGGCTTGCTTCAGATTGGTGATGAAAGAGGTGGTGGTGGGAATAAGAGCAGCAGCATGTTTTAAGTATTTGACTATGTACATATCAACACTACACTCTAGGCTTGTTGTTTCCATTCACTTTAATGCACACAACAACCACATGAGGTGGGGTACACTTTTCCCCCATTTTTATAGATGAGCAGACAGACTAATAGAGGTTAAATAGGTAGTTCCTGAAGGCACAAAGCTAGTAAGTAATTATTCGACTGGTTTTAGTGATAGAGCTGGGATTTGAATCTGCTCATATGTTTTTGAATCTTCTGTGTTTTGTGTGTACAGTTGATATTCAGCCTGATTTTATGCATTATTTGGACTTGGATTGTGTTTTTGAAAGACTGTGTGTGTGTGTGTGTGTGTGTGTGTAAGTCAGAGAAAGAGGCATACAGGCAGACAGAACAGAAAGCAAGCATGCACAAAGGGTGCATATGTGTGTGTGAGGAAGGAAGGTAGGGTAGAGCAAGGGAAGAAAGACCAGAATCCTTGGTGGAGAAGGGGAATATTTCTTTCCTACTTATACCATTTTATACCATTTAAATCTTAAAAATAACAATCTCAGTGGTGGCACATACAATTAAATTTTGGAATAAGGGAGTGAAGGGCCTTTCCAAAGAATAAAGTCTTTGAGTTCTGTGTCTTTAGGTCACTTTTGTATATATGATCATTTTTTTAAAAAATATTTATTTATTTTAGACAGTGAGAGCGAATGTGTGAGGGAGAGGGGCAGAGAGAGAGGGTGAGAGAGTCCCAAGCAGACTCCTGAGTCCAGAGCCTGGTGAAGGCTTGATCTCACAACCCTGAGATCATGACCTGAGCTAAAACTAACAGTCAGATGCTTAACTGACTGCACCATCCAGGCACCCTTATCTATGATCATTTTGTCTAATTAAAAGAGGATATTTGCTCTTGTTTCTTGGCTGTGTGTATTAATGGGGCCTTGTGATTATGCTTATTAAATATAGATTGAGCAATTAAAATTAGATACTAATAACTGAAAAAAGTTCAAAAGGGAGAACTTTAAATATAGATGTTTACATTTTCACACTGAGAAGTTAGTACATGCTAGTAATGTAGTTTTAGAAGTATTTCATCTTATTTATAGATTAATTTCTGATATAATTGGCATTATAGTTAGAATATGTAAAAGACTAAATGTATTCTTCCAGGAGTAACCTGTTTCAAATAATGAAGCCCAGTGAGAAAAGCATTAAAATAAAATTGCCCAGTAAGATTAAGGTCATAATTTCTTAAGGAGAGAGAGATACAATTTGGTGATGTTAATGAAAACTTGGTAGAGGTTCTCTAGAAGGAAATGCATTGGGATTGACAATTTGACTCTCCACCTGTTTTTATTAATAAAGTTTTACTGAAACACAGCTATTCTCATTTGTTTCCATATTGTCTATAGTTGGTTTTGGACTACAGCAGCACAGTTAAGTAGCCATGACAGGGTCATATGGCCCAAAAAACCTAAAATATTAACTCTCTGGCTCTTTATATTGAGTTTGCCAACCCTGGTAGTAAAATGATCTTGGCTTTTTAAACAGACACACCTAGGATCAAAGCCTGGCTTTTATTATTATATGTATAACATTTGACAACATGTTTAACCATTTTGAATTATAATGTTCTCTTCTGGAAAAGGTGACTAATAAGAGATTAAATGAGATAACACATGTAAAAGTATCTCATATATATGTTCAGTTTATGTTATGTTTGACTTTTATAAAAGCTCTCAGGAGGAAAGTTTTCCTTTGGCCTATTAATTTTTTTAAAGATTTATTTATTTGAGAGAGAGAGCATGCATGTGCGTGCAGGTGGTGGGAAGGGGTAGTGGGGGGGGAGGATCAGATTCCCTGCTGAATGCGGAACCTGACATGGGGCTCGGTCCCAGGACCCCAACATCATGACCTGAGCTGAAACCAAGAGTCGGATGCCCAACCAAATGAGCCACTGAGGAGCCCCTGGCCTATTAATTTTTATGAAAATTTTACAGATTGTTTGATAGTGTTGCTGGGAGACTAATGACAGACTGAAGAAATTTCAGTACTCAAGAATATAATGGTACTATTTCACTGAAGGATTAACAAATTTGAAATTATAAACTGATTTCCCTTTCCAAATGAAAGGTAGAAACTTTGGAAAAATTCTACCAATTAGAGGAAGAATTACTGTTTTTTTTTTTTAGTGGGAAAACTGATTTTAGGTGATAATATTTGAATCCTTAGAACTTATAAATATTATATATTATATGACTTTATTAAATATATATTTACATGCATATTGAGTATTGACAGGACACCAGCAGAATAGTAAATGTTTATTAAGAGATTAGGGGCGCCTGGGCGGCTCAGTGAGTTAAGGATCGGCCTTCAGCTCAGGTCACTATCCCAGGGTCCTGGGATCAAGCCCCACATGGGGCTTACTGCTCAGCGGGGAGTCTACTTCTCCCTCTCCTCCCCATTTGTAATCTCTCTGCTAGCTCTGTCACTATCTGTCTCTCTCTCTCAAATAAAAAATAAAATCTTAAAAAAAGAGATTAAGGGGCGCCTGGGTGGCTCAGTGGGTTAAAGCCTCTGCCTTCAGCTCAGATCATGATCTCAGGGTCCTGGGATCGAGCCCCGCATCGGGCTCTCTGCTCAGCAGGAAGCCTCCTTTTTCCTCTCTCTCTGTCTGCCTCTCTGCCTACTTGTGATCTCTCTCTGTCAAATAAATAAATAAAATCTAAAAAAAAAAGATTAAAAATGTAGGAGAAAATACAAAAAGTGGGTACAAGCTGGTTTTGTATGGTATAAGATAGAAATATGTTTCCATTCTTTGCATGTGGCTGTCCAGTTTTCCCAACACTATTTACAGAGGAGACTATCTTTTTCCCATTGACTATTCTTGATTCCTTTGTCAATATTAATTGACTGTATATGCATGGGTTTATTTCTGGACTCTTTTTTGTTCCATTGATTTATGTGTCTGTTTTTACATCAGTATCAGACTGTTTTGATCACTAAAGCTTTTTAATATAGTTTGTAAGCAAAAAGTGTGATGCCTACCGCTTTGTTCTCTTTCTCAAGATGGGTTATTCAGGTTTTTTTGTTATTCCATACAAATTTTAGTATTCTTTTTTTTCTGTGAAGAAAATGTCATTGGAATTTTGAAAGAGATTGCATTGAAATCTGTAGGTTGCTTGTGTAGTATGGACATTTTAAGTATGTTTAGTTCTTTAAATCCATGAGCATGGAATAAAATCCTTTTATTATTATTTTCTTTAATTTCTTTCATCAATGGCTTAGTTATCACTGTACAGATCTTCTCCTTCAATAGTTAATTTTTTTTAAAGATTTTATTTATTTATTTGACAGAGAGAGAGAGAGATCACAAGTAGGCAAAGAGGCAGGCAGAGAGAGGGGGAAGCAGATCCCTGCTGAGCAGAGAGCCCGAGAGTCGGGGCTTGATCCCAGGACCCTGATATCATGACCTGAGCCGAAGGCAGAGGCTTTAACCCACTGAGCCACTCAGGTGCCCATCAATAGTTAAATATATTCTAAAGTAATTTTTGTTGCAATTATAAATGGGATTGTTTTAGGATGTCTAGGTGGCATAGTTGGTTAAGCTTCTGCCCTGGGCTCAGGTCATGATCTCAGGGTCCTTGGATTGTGCCCCATGTCAGGCTCCCTGCTCAGCGGGGAGTCTGCTTCTCCCTTTCCCTGTCTCCCCCCTGCTCATGCTCTCTATTTCTCTTCTCAAATAAAGAAAGAAATCTTAAATGGGATTGTTTTCTTAAATCTCTGATAGTTTGTTATTAGTGTATAGATACACAACTGATATTTTTATATTGATTTTGTATCCTGCAACTTTACTGAATTAATTCACTAGTTCTAACAGTTTTTGGTGGAGTCTTTAGGTTTTCTATATATATCATGTCATCTGCAAAGAAGGACAGTTTTACTTCTTTTCTAATTTGTATGCCTTTTCTTTTTTTCCTTGCCTATTGCTCTGACTTGCAGTACTAAGTTGAATGAAAGTGGTGAAAATGGCCATTCTTGTCTTGTTCCTGGTCCTGTAGGAAAAGTTTCCTTGTTTTTTTTTTTTTTTAAGATTTTATTTATTTAACAGAGAAAGAGAGATCACAAGTAGTCAGAGAAGCAGGCAGAGAGAGGGGGAAGCAGGCTCCCTGCTGAGCAGAAAGCCTGATGAGGGGCTCGAACCCAGGACCCTGAGATCATGACCTAAACTGAAGGCAGAGGCTTTAACCCACTGAGCACCCAGGTGCCCCTAGGAAAAGCTTTCCACTTTTTGTTATTGAGTATGATGTTTCTCTGGACTTGTCATATATGGCTTTTATTATGTTGAGATATATTCCTTCTTCACCTAATTTAAGACTTTTTATCGTGAATGGATGTTGAATTTTGTAGAATACTTCTTCTGCATCTATTGAGATGATTATGATTCCCCCCCCTCCCATTTTACTAATGTGGTGTATCACATTGATTGTTTTATAGATGTTGAACCATTCTTGTATCCTTGGAATAAATCCTACTTGGTCATGGTGTATGATTTTTTTAACGTATTATTGAATTCAGTTCTAATATTTTGTGGAGGATTTTTACATCTCTGTTCATCAGGGATTTTGTCCTGTGATTTTCTTTTCTTCTAATGTTGTTGTCTGATTTTGTTATCAGTTTAATGCTGGTCTTGTAAAATGATTTCCTTCTTCAATTTTTGTAATAGTTTAAGAATGTTTTGTATTAATTCTTTTTTGAGGGTTTCAAGCTATCTGGTGCTGGACTTTTCTTCGTTGGGTGGTTTTTGTTTTGTTTTGTTTTGTTTTGTTTTGTTAAAGATTTTATTTATTTGACAGGGAGCGATCACAAGTAGGCAGAGAGGCAGGCAGAGAGAGAGGAGGAAGCAGGCTCCCTGCTGACCAGAGAGCCTGATTCAGGGCTCGATCCCAGGACCCTGAGATCATGACCTGATCCAAAGGCAGAGGCTTTAACCCACTGTGCCACCCAGGGGCCCCTATTGGGTGTTTTTTTTTTTTTATTATTATTACTGATTCAGTTTCTTTACAAGTAATTGGTCTGTTCAGATTTTCTTCTGTTTCTTCATGAGTCAGTTCTGGTAGGTTGTATGTTTCTAGGAATTTATCCATTTTCTTCTAGGTTGTTGCATTTGTTGCTGTAGTATAATTTTTTATAGTGGTCTCATATAATCCTTTGTGTTTGTGGGGTGTCAGTTATAATGTCTCCTTTTCCATTTCTGATTTTATTTGAGCCCCCCCTTTTTTTTAAGTGAGTCTAGGTAAAGTTTTGTCTATTTTGTTTATGTTTTCAAAGAATCTGCTTCTAGTTTCCTTAATCTTTTCTGTTGTCTTTTTAGTCCCTATTTCATTTATTTTTGTTTTCATCTTTGTTATTTCTTTCCTTCTACTAAATTTGGCTTGGTTCATCCTTTTTTTTTTTTTTTTTTGTTCTTAGTTCCTTGAGGTATAAAGTTAGGTAGTTTGAGACCTTTCTTTTTTCCTAAGGTAGGCATTCATTGGTGTGAACCTTTCTCAGAACTGCTTTTGCTGGATCTCCTAAATTGTAGTGTGAAGGACTTTGTTCTGGTGAAGGACTACTTTTTTAGTTTCTACTTTCATTTGCCCCAAGATATTTTTTGATTTTTGTTTTGATTTCTTCTCTGACCCATTTGTTGTTCAGTAATATGTTGTTTAATCTCCACATATTTATGAATTTTGAATTTTTCAGTTTTTTCTTATAATTGATTGCTAGTTTCCTACCATTATTAGAAAAGATGTTTGATATGATTTCAGTCATCTTAAATTTATTAAGACTTGTTTTGTGGCCTAAACATATGATCTCTGCTGGACAGTGTTCTATGTATGTTTGATAAGAGTGTGTATTCTGCTGCTGTTGAATGGGAGGGTCTATAAATGTCTGTCTGATTGAATGTGTAATTTAAATCCAATGTTTCCTTGTTAATTTTCTGTCTAGATGATCTATCCATTGTTGCAACTCAAGTATTGAAGCCCTGTTTTGCTCTCCATTTCTCCCTTCAGGTCTGTTAGTATTTGCTTTATGTATTTAGGTGACCCTATATTATTTGGATAAGTATTTACAAATATTATATCTTCTTGTTGAACTAATCCCTTTATCATTATGTTGACCTTCCTTGTCTCTTATTACAGTTTTTGACTTAAGTCTATTTTGTCTGATATAAAACTATAGCTGCTTCTGATTGCTTTTGGTTTCCATTTCCATCTTTCACTTGCAGTCTGTGTGTCCTTAAAGCCAAAGTGAATCACTCATAGGCACCATATTGTTGAGGGTTTTTTTCTTTAATCCTCGTTAAAGAAAACAAGGGTTCTTTGTTTTTGATTGGAGAATTTAGTCCATTTACATTTAAAGTAGTTATTGATAGGCATGCACTTAATATTGCTATTTTGTTAATTATATTCTGGCTATTTTATAATTCTTTGTTATTTTCTTCTCTTGCTTTCTTCCTTTGTGATTTGATGATTTCCTATAGTTGTGCTGTTGTGTAGGAATTGCTCATCTAGTTTCTGGATTTCTTTCAAAGAGAATTGTTCCACATGTAGCAGTAGATTCACTGTGTCTGTGAAGAGTTGAATTCAGAAGTCTTGTATGTCACCTCCTTGGACTGGAATTCCTTTTTTTTTTTTTTGGTCTTTGTAGTTTAGTGGTTATTCTGTTATGTGCTTCATTGTCTTCTTTGCATTTTTCCTCTGTGAGAGAGTTTATATAATTTCTTGAATCTCGGGCTTGGTAACATTCTTAAGTTACAAACATATCTTGGCCTATGTTACTTCAAATATTGTTTCTGCCAAACTTTTCTTTTGCATTTCTGATATTCTGATTTTACGTACATGAGATCTGACTGTACTGCATATCTTTCAGTCTTTTCTGTATTTTCTTTTTTTTTATTCTTCTCTTCAGAGCGGACATTTCTACTGACCTTTATTCTGGTTTACTGATCAGCTCTTCTGCTGTCTAATTTGTCAAACCCTTCTACTGAATTATTAAATCAGTTTTGTTTTTCACTTTCAAAATTTTCATTGATAATTGAATAATTAGATAAATAGATTATCAATTATCTATTAGGATAATAATTATTAGCTAATTAGATAATCAATTAGATTATCAATTGATAATTAGAAAATTAATTTTTCATAGATCACTCTTTAGTGAAATTCTCCATTTGTCATCTATACTTCTGAACATTTTAATTAAGTTATGTTAATGTCTGTCAATTTCAATATTGAGATCTACTTATGGATATGTTTCTGTTGACTTTTTTTCTGTCTTAGTTTCCAGCTATTTGGTCCTTTCTTCTGACATGTGTGATAGGTTTTGTTGGATAGCAGCATTTTATATGACAAACTGTAGAAGAGCTGGTTTTTTTTTTCCCCAAGGTATGATTTACTCCTTTTTTTGGATAGGCAATAGAGAGAAGGCTCATTTTGATCCAACCAAGGGTTTATATGACAAATATTTCTAAGGTTAAATAACAGAACATTGGTCTTAATACAGCAATTCCTTTGAACATGATATTTATTACATTTTTTGAAGGTTTTATAACGATTTATGATTACTGGGCTTTGTCTTGGTGAAGGACTACTTTCAGTTTTCCTTCTTTCTTATGACATAACCCTTTGTGAGGCTCAACTGAAAAATTTAAGTGTTTACTCTGGACCATGCCTTTTCCTTGTTCTCTCCCCAACTCTGTGAGATTACAGACAGCTCCGAGCCTCTGCTTGTGCTTGACCTTTCATACTTGGTATGAATTGGCAAGTCCTTTATGGTAAAAGACAGTGCAGAATGTAGGACTCACCTTAGTGCATTTCTGTACTCTTGGGTCTTGGCCCAGTAAGCCTTGGCTAGTTTAGCTCCTTCCCAGTGTCTTCAGTCAGTTGTTTATTAACTAATTGGATTTTATGTGGCTTTTCATAGTGTTCTTATTGAGGTGATTCTCATAAAACTGTTGCTCGCACAGATGACATTGGCAGTAGCATTTTGTTTAAAAATTTTTTCCCAAGTGATTCTTTTGCCTTTTTTTTTTTTTTTAAAGATTTGCTTATTAGAGAGAGAGTGTGTGTGTGCACATGCAGGGGTAGGGGCGGAGGGAGAGAATATCCAAGCAGATTTCCGCTGAGCTCAGGCTTCATTCAGGGTGATCTGAAGAGCCATGAGATCAGGACCTGAGCTGAAACCAAGAGTCGAATGCTTAACTGACAGAGCCACCCAGATGCCCCACTTCCCAATCCGTTTTGCCTAACTGCAACTTCAGGAGGCAACACTCATGTCATAGTCTATGTAAAAGGTATCCTATGGAGTTGTGCGGGAAGTGCAGTTCCAACCATAGGGTTTGAGAACTGTTGTGCTGTAGGGAATGAGGCTTGGTGTGGACTTTATTACGGGTAGAGATTAACCAAATGAGGAGATGAGGGAAGTCGCTGTTGGACAAGAGAACAACTAAAGGCTAGAGGCAATAATTGAAATAATTGCTTTTAAGGTCAAATCTGTTCTAAAATACTAATGTACTGTATAGCAAATATTTCTGAGGTGAACTAATAGGACTGTGTTCTTACTATATTAGTTCTTTTAATGATGACATTTATAGTATTTTTCTATGATAAGGTAGAAAAAAACTACAAGTAATTTCAATACAGGAGTCACCATTATTACCATTGACATTAAAAAAAATAACGTTTTGTAGTGGAATATTCTTCAAATAGCCCTGTCCCATCAATTTTTTTCTAAATTTTTGCCTGTATCTTTTTTATTTTTCTCTAAAACAAACAAACGAAACTATAACCAACTCTTACCTTGTGTGGAAAGCTGGCCAGATAGTGTCAGGAACATGTTCATTCACATAGTTATCCTTTCAATTATTTGGGATATGAAATATCCCCAGATGTTCCTAATTATCTTTGGAGATTGTATTAATGATTACTGTGCATCTTTCTTGTGGTGATATTAGCACAATTAAAGGATGCCATGGACTTTGACCCTGTGTTCTTCTGTTAGTCAAAAAAAGTGAGAGCTTTAGTCTTTGTTCTTCTTATCCCCTTTCGAATTGGTAGATGGCAGCATAGTATCTCTTCTAGCCAAATTCTAAGGCCAACTGCTTGCTCTCTGGGTGGGAAAGGAAAGTGTTAACAACTCTTCCTTCAGTTTTGTTTCTTTTGTTTGTTTGTTTTTAAGGTAAGAGTGTTTCTTCATTAAACAAACGAAGAAATGGATTGCCATTTAGGATTTGTTGTAATGGCAGTCAGCTTGTATTCAGTAGAAAACTGAAATATTTTGGTTAAACTCAAGGAAAAGAGAGTTGAGAGAGAAAGCAAGCTATTCACAAACTCTGGGAAGTGAAGGGCTAGGGATCCTGGTTTTCTTCCATTTCTCTTAGCTTCCTCTTATCAGGGGAGGGCTTTCTCGGCTGGATTGTTTTAACCAATTTGCAGTTGTCGGATTGTTTTTTTAGAGTAACAATACTTTTTAAATTTCTTCTTATTCTTTACTTTTAAAATATCCACCTATCATGAACTTTCAAGGATTTGTATGTTTTTAGTATGTGAGGTTTTGAAGAAATATTTCAAATATCCTTTAATGAGGGAAGGAGGTAGTAAGAGGTATAGGAGATAAAGAATTTATTAATGAGGAATCAACGCCCAAAATAAGGATATATTTTTAAGCTGTAAATATTAATATATATATTCTAAGTTTTATACTGAAGAAGGCCTACAAACCTAAAATGAATAAGTATTACTATCTTCTTTGTCAACAGTCACTAATCTCAAAATTCTCAGGATCATAAAAAAAATACATTAGTGGAAAAACTGCAGATACTTAAGTAATGGGCATCTTTCTAAATAAATAGGGATAACTTAAGCATTTTTAGCTAGAATCACAGAATCCAAAATCAGTAAAGATCATAAGCTTTGAGATATTTGGGTAAGTTTTTCAAATGTTAGATGTCCAATTAGTTTGACCATCATTTGTATTTATCATGACAATATGATGTTAAATTTTACATTTTAAAACCTCTCTTGAAACAAATGTCTTATTTTAGGTAGTTAGTGGGATGAAATCATTTTAAAAATTTTAAGACCTATAGATTGGCAATGATTTGGCATTTTAAATGAGTAAAATAAATGGATATTAAAGGAAATTTTCTTTTTTTAAAAAAATATTTATTTATTTATTTGAGAGAGAGAGAGAACATGAGATGGGAGAGGTCAGAGGGAGAAGCGGGCTCCCCGCTCAGCAGGGGGAGATGTGGGACTCGATCCCGGGACTCCAGGATCATGACCTGAGCCAAAGGCAGTTGCTTAACCAACTGAGCCACCCAGTGCCCTAAAGAAAATTTTCTTTGACCAAGGACCACATTTGACTATTTTCCACATAGCTATCTTAAGTATTTATAAGCAAATGCTTAGTCATTTGGTATATTATTAAAATATAATAATATATTTCATTTTATTGTATGCTAGCTTACCAAAAGCAATATTAGAAAATTATAGTTTTATAATTAAATATGAAGGAAAGTATCACTTTACTTAGTATGCATTTAAAAATTTATTATTCATGGAGTCATGAATATATCATTAGTCATATTTTTCATGAATTTTACATTCTGTTATTCTGGGTCTGTAAGCATTTGCTTAGTGGAAAATGCCAAGTCATTTAAAATATCTCTGAGAGGATAAATAGTATGGTTCCCATTGTACAGAGAAGGTGACTAAGAGTCAGAGAGGTCTAAAACTTGTCTAGTCCAAGAGTTACCACTTGGCAGAGATTTAATTCTGGCCCATTTCTGTCCATTGCTGTCAGTGTTTTTTCCATAGTACCAAGATGCTATTGTACTTTTTGTATTTTTCCCCCTGGTTTTTTTTTTTAAACAATATTATGGTCACATTGTTAATTAAAAAAAAAATACCGATTTAAAAAATGCTAAAATGTCACAAAAACCTGTTCTTTAGAGAAATCTCATTGAATTTCCTAATTGGTGAATTCATACTTTGCTGTTTTCATCTTTCACTGAGGCAACCCATTTTTAGTAGCTTATCTAAGATGAGGACTGTCAAAACAGACCTTGTAAAGGCATTATAGTGGTTTAAATATTTTTAAAAATATGTACCTGCTGGCAATCTCATATTGTGGACAGTATTGTCTCTCTAGGTGAGAAAAATCTGAAGTGGTTTTCTTTTTGAAATAAATAATTCGCAGCCAGTAGTGTAGAGATTTTGTAGTAACCATTTGTGTCCTATCACGTTAGTTCTAAGTTTTTATTTATTTATTTATTTGACAGAGAGAGATCACAAATAGGCAGAGAGGCAGGCAGAGAGAGAGGGGGGAAGCTGGCTCCCCGCTGAGCAGAGAGCCTGATGCGGGCCTCCATCCCAGGACCCTGAGATCCTGACCTGAGCTGAAGGCAGAGGCTTTAACCCACTGAACCACTCAGGTGCCCCCCTACCACGTTAGTTCTAAAGTGACATGTTTTAAATTATTTTTAGATGGAGTGGATTCAGATAATTTGTAATTGGTTCTTTTATACCTGTTTTTTTGTGAAGGCCCAAAACTAATGTATTAACTACATTTAAGGCTATGGGGGAGAGTGACAGAAAGGGGAAGGAGGGGAGAAAATTTCAAAAGGTACATGCTGCCAATATTCAGAAGAGGAAAATAATGTTTAGCAATCTGGCCAACTCTTCATCTAGGAAGATATATTATTATTATTCCAGTTAGCTCATAGCTAATAGCGTTGCTAAGGATTTGATGTCAGATATAACAGTGTGGCAGAATTAGTTGTGTAGCTTTTTGGCTAACAAAGAATAGAAATAGCCAGAAGATTTGATTTGTAGGTAGCTTCAAGTGTTGGTAAATCTCCATTCTTTCTATATAATCGATTTTAAAGTGTCCTGAGTACTTCTATTATTTGTAGCTATTTAAACAGTATTGTAGACTTTAGTCAATAACCTTTGCTTTTTGGTATCAAGTCATTCATTTATTTATCATGATCACCTTAGAATGGATAAAAATCACTGAAACACGTATTTAACTTTTTGGGTTTGGGGAAAAATAGTTGAGAATAGGCAAGAATAGTGTAAAATTAAGAGAAAATGAAATGAAAATTATTTTTAATGCTAATATGATGGTAATGTGGCATTTTTGTGCATATATCCTGAAATGGTGGTGAAGATATCATCCCTTGGTAATTTTTTTTTTTTTTTGCTTGAAAGTGAATAGTGTCAGATATATAATTACTTTATATTTATGAAAAAAAAAAACAGTTTAAGAATACCCTATTATTGGGGTGCCTGGGTGGCTGAATTGGTTAAGTGTCCCGACTCTTGATTTCAGCGCAGGTTTCCATCTCAGGGTCCTGAGTTCAAAAAAACCCAAAAAGAATACCCAATTATTCTAACAATTGTCAGTTGAATGTGTCAGTATATCCCTGTGCTTTTAGCGATAGAACATGAAACCCTTATAATAAATCTTGACCTTGCCCTACGGTACCAGGTCTACTGAATATATGTCTTCAGTAAATTTGTTTATATAGCTAATTATTTATAAATATTGTATCATTTAGCATTGAAAACCTGGCAGTTTTTATTCCTCTCTGAGAATGCTGTTGTCACTTTGAGTTTAAATGGTTATAGCCCAGCAGCAATTTTATTGTCTCCCTCATCTTTTTTCTTTTTTTTAAGATTTATTTATTTTAGAGAGAGAGAAAGAGTGTGTGGGGCCGGGGAGGGGCAGAGCGAGAGAGAGAATCTCAAGCAGGCTTCGCACACAGGGCTCAATCTCACGACCCCAAGATCATAATCTGAGCCGAGATCAAGAGTCAGACACTTAACTGACTGAGCATTCAGGTGCCAATCTCACTCATCTTTGACTGAATGACAGAAGATAAACGGTAAATGTAGTAAGAAAATATCTTTTTTTTTATTATTGCTCTAGTTTTTCTAGAGTTTTTACTACTGAAATATGGGAAGTCCGACAAAATGATTTTTCTAAAATATTTTGCCCTCAGCTGTGAAACTGGC
Organism: Nasua narica; assembly: GCA_028533885.1. Lineage (NCBI taxonomy): Eukaryota > Metazoa > Chordata > Mammalia > Carnivora > Procyonidae > Nasua > Nasua narica. The sequence continues at coordinate 33,622,003 of CM052813.1, read as the reverse complement.
TGTCAGGTGCCAGTGCAGTTTGCTCCCTAAGAAAACTGCAATTATATCTGTATCAAAATTTAATGTGTCATCCTGAACCCTCAATGATAGCAGTTAGCTAGGTATGAATAATGATTTGTTTTCTTATTAAATATTAATTTCCATTAGAATTTAACAAAACTGAAAAAGGGCATCTTACTTGGGGGCTGGATGTGAGAGAGGGATGTATAGAACAGTCCTATAACTTCTTTGGGATAGTATGATCAAATTTAAGGCTTATTCCCCAAAGTGCTGATAACTATACAGATATAACAGGATTTTATTTTCTGTAAGAGTAATTGCCACAGGACTCTAATTTCAGCATGTGATGTTGGTTTTGACGCCGTTTTGAAAATTGAAATCTGTATGCTTTAGATAATACAGCCTATTTATATTTTTGAAAAATAGGGAAAACCAGATCCCTTCCAGCAGTGCAGTGGGGGGAGGAGGGAGATTTTGTCCCCCAGCTCCCCAGAGAACATTGGTCACATCAGCAGACATTTTTTGGTTGTCACAGATCCGGGGAGTGCTTCAAGCATCTAGTGGGTAGAGGCCAGGGATGCTGCTAAATATTCTAGAAGGATAGGGTAGTCTCCCCAACAGAGAGTGATTCAGCCCAAAGTATACATCATGCTGAGGTTGAAAAACTTTGTAGTAAGAGGAAGATCCTCAATACCTCAAATCTTGTTAATTTTCAGATTAGTTTCATAAAAACACAGAAAACTACTTAAAAATGGCTTATAAATAAAGATTGCTTCCTACTGGTGCTATAAAAACTTACATTTTATAATAATGTAAAATTTTATTTATGAAACATGTTTACTTTAAAAAACTACAAAACCACTCAGTCATTTAACGAATATTCGTTGAGTGTCGACTGTGTGCCTGGGTCCCTGGTCTAGGCTCTGAGGATGCAACAGTGACTAAAACCAAGTTCTTGCATTAAGGAGCTTATATTCTAATTGGAGGAGACAGGCAATAAACAAAAACATAACATGCAAAAAAGTATTATTAAGTGTAATACATTTGGGTAAGGGATAGAGATTAATGATTGATAATACAGTCAGAGAGGGCCTTTCTCAATAGTGACACTTGAACAGAGACCTGGAACTCAAGGAAGTCACTGATACTGGGAGGAAGAGCATTCCACAGAGAGGAAAGAACCTGTGCCAAGTCCTCCTGAGGTGGGCGCACACTTGATATTTTCAAGGAGCAGTAAGAAGACCAGTCTACCTTGAGTGGAGTAAGCTGGGGAGAAGGTAGGAGGAGCTGAATTGAGAGCAGTGAGGGATGGAATTGGAGGTTGGAGATGGGGTTTTTTTAGGATGTTTAGTGGTTGGGACTTTGGAAACTATTGGAGGGTTTTTAGCACAGTTACACAAACTCATTTACGTTTTAGAAAGAAAACTGATGGTTGGGAAATAAATTGAGGGAGAACAAGGATGACAGCACTAAGACTAGTTGTGAGACTTAATATGTAGTCCAAACATGAGATGATTATGGGAGTAGTAGAAGTGTTGAGAAGTGGGCCATTATAGTTTGAAGAACTAAATGATTTGGTGATGATTTGGATGTAGGGTATGAAATAAAATGTGACAAGTTGAAGATGATTGCAGGGTTTCATGGCCTGAACTGCTGGAAGAATAGACACATCACCTCCTGAGATGGAGAAACCTGGAGGAAGAGTTGGTTTTAGGAAGAAGTTAAAGATTTTGGTTTTATGTGTTTACTTTGAGATGCTTATTCCATATCTAAGAAGAGATATTAACTAAACAGATGTAGGAATCAATTTCAATGGCATGATGTGAGCTATAAATCTATGAGATTTCCACATAAAGATGGTATTTAAAGTCACAGGATCTGATAGGAGATTTTCTAGGGAGTTAGTATACATAGAGAAGAAAAGGGGTTTGAAGACCAAGCCCAGGGCACTCTTAAATGTTAGAAGACAGAAAGATGAGGAGGAATCAGAAAGGTGACAAAGAGCAGCCAGTGAACCAGGAGGAGAACAGTGGTGAAAGAGAGGGTCAAGACAGTTGATGGTGTACTGAGGAAAAGTTAAGGCAGTGAACTGGGGAGTATAAACAAGCAGGGAGTCAGTGAAAGCGTTAGGGGAAGACAGTAATAGGTAGTGAAATGTTGGTTGGGTCAACAGATTGGAGGTCCCACTGATGTTGACAATTTGTTAGCATCAATGGCCTACAGGGAGTTAGGCTCCAAAGGTAGGAGATAGGTGTTCAGAGTGTGCTGTGCTTGAATTTGCATTTATGTTATGGGTACAGTTGTAGGAAACAATATGATATAGGATTTAATCATAGAATTTGGGTCAATATTAAGTTAGGATAGAAGATAAAATTGTTGAAAGAAATGAGTTCTAGGAATTCATAGACCCAAATATCGTTAAGTGACCAAATCCAGCTCTTGGCTTATTTTCATTTAGCTTGCATCAAGAGGTGATGCCCCCACTGCTCTCTGGTTTTGTAACAGTTTGAAAGTTTAAATGATAGCATTACAAAAGATTGCCAGATGGGAAGGAAGGTATTTATTCCATGTATATGCTGCTCTCTTCCTCTGTTGGTTTGTGCAGCAAGCATGTGTACATGTTGCCTGTGTGTTTCTTTTTCCGTCTTTATCTTCGCTATTGCTGTGTGTGTAGCAGTCTCTGTAGGCAGTGCTCCAGTGTTGGGGAGGAGACTCTGCTCTGTTGTCTCACGTTCTTCTTCTTCATTTTCATTCATTCACATATTCATTCATTCATTCATTCATTCAAGAAATACTCACTGAGTACCTGCTGTGAGCTAGAAGTGGTTCTAAGTTCCAGGGACTCATCATTGAACAAAAAGGCAGAAGTCCCCATCCTCAAGAAATATACCTACTATTGAGAGAGTACTGGGTCTCTAATTAGGTAGTATTCAAGCAGAGTCCTGAAGAAAGTAAGGGAGTAAACATGGGTATCTGGGGAAAGAGTTTGCCAGGAAGAACAAATGTAACAGCCCTGATGTGGGATTTCCCTTGATATGTTCGTGAAAGAGCAAGGAGATCAATAAGATGGGTTCAGAGAGGCCCCAGGAAGAAAGTGGTAGATGAGATCACAGAGCAGTGGGACTTCTCCTCTCTCCTTTTTACCTTCTGTCTCATATCCTTTCCTATAACTTACTTGACATTTTTATGTCTCTCCTTTCACAGGCCGTATGTAACCAAATTTTATTTTACATGTTGTTATATATATTTTAAGAGTTTTGTTTCTATTTATGAAATTAACAAAGTTTTATTATATTGTATATTTCAAGGTCACAGCTTTTTCTTCTCAGTGTAATTTCATTTTTTGTACCTTCTATATTGTAAAACACACAGAAGAGTGTACGAAAATAAAAACAAATGGTTCAGTGAATTATCATAAATCCTCTTTGAGCAATCCTTATAATATTCTTTTAGTTATTAGACATAGTTTCTTTTCATTGCTATGAATATTACTTTAAATTTATTCATGGTGCAGTTGACCCTTGAACAGCACCGGAGCTAGGGGGGCCGACCCCCTATGCAGTTGAAAATTTGTGTATAACTTTGACTCCCCCAAAACTTCACCGCTAATGGTCTTACAGTTGACTCACAGCCTTAGCAATAACATAAACAGTCAGTTAACACATATTTTGTACATATTTCTTACAATGAAGTAAGCTAGAGAAAAGAAAATGTTATCAATAAAAGCACAAGGAAAAGAAAATACGCATATAATATAGGGGAAAAATCTGGATATAAGTAGACTGGTACAGGTCAGACTAATGTTGTTCAAGGGTCAACTGTAGTTCATTGAATTTAAGACAATTTAGTATCCATTCTATTGATGGACATTGACATTGTTTCCAGTTTGGGGCTGTTACAGATAATGGTGCCAAAAAGCAGCCTTGTGTCTCCTCTATATGTGCATGTATTTCCCTTGGACTTAGAGCTAGAAGTGGATAGTGTTCAAAGGGTATATCTGTGTTCCTTTAGATACCATTACACAGTTTTCCAAAGTGATCCTACGAATTTAAACTCCTACTAGTAGAGAATATAAGTTCAGAGTGCTTCATGGTCCCACTAATACTCATTCAGGTCTTCTTTTTCTTTTTCTTTTTTTAATATTCTATTTATTTATTTGAGAGAGACAGATAGAGAGAGCATGAGCTGGAAGGAAGGAGAGAAGGCTCCCTGCTGAGCAGAGAGCCTGATATGGGGCTCTATCCCAGGACCCTGGGATCATGACCCGAGCTGAAAGCAGACACTCAACCGACTGAGCCCTCCAGTGCCTTCCTTCAGATCATCTTAAAGTTAGCCATTTTGCTGGAGATGAGCAGTACTTAATTGTGTTCTCATTTGCATTTCTCCAATGACTAATGGCATTAAGCTCCTTTTCATATGCTTACTGACCATATGAATAGCCTATTTCTTGTAGTGTGCCTGTGTAAGTATTTTGCCTATTATTTGACTTTCTCGTTTTTGTTTTGTAATTTTAGGGCATTTTAGATTTGAGCTCTTTTTTGAGTATGTGTAATAAGTATCATCTGCTCTCTAGCTTACCCTTTCTCTGTTGATATTTTTTGATGAACAGAAGTTTTTAATTTTCATATACTTCAATTTATCAGTCTTTTCCTTTTCGGTTAGTGCTTTTCAGGTTCAATTTAAGAAGTCTTTTCCTATCCCCAAATCATCAATATAATTCTCTTACGTTGTCTTCCAAGTATTATATATATTTTTTTTACATTTCCACCTGGAATTGGTTTTTGTGTTTCCCATGAGGTATGATTTGGGTTTCATTTTTTTTCTCAGATGGATAGCCAATTGATTTAGCACCACTTATTAAAAAGATAATTCTTTCCACTCTTCTCTGCAGTGCTATCTTTGTCAGAAACCCAGCCGCATATGTGTATATCTGTTTCTGGTTCTTTGCTAGTTCGTCGGTCTATTTGTCTATCCTTGTGGTTGTACCATGCTGTCATAACTGTAGTTGTATAGGAAATCTTGTTATCCAGTGGAGACTCCTCTTTTTTCATTACTTTTGCTCCCTTGGGAGCCTTTTTAGACATTTTCTCCCCTTCCCTCTATGAAATTAAATATTAAGGAATAAGATTTTGTCAGGTAGGATTGATTTGTGTATGGCCACAAAACTCTTGAAATAGGTGATTTTTTTCTCCCTGGAAGAACCAGTGTTCTCCCTCCTTTGGGGGCCATATTACCTATATTGAGAATGCATGCACTAAGCCAAACTGTCCCACCATTTTCTTTTTATATAGGAGTCGTATGGTATTCGTTCTGTTCTGTTTGTTCCCATGAAATTTAGAAACAGCTTACTTAGCAATTTGTACAAAGCCAAGCAAAGTAAAATTAAAAAAAAATTAACTGCCATCAGTAGACTATATGCTCTTCTGGTGGATTTTTATTGGGGTTGTATTAATTTTATACATAAGTTTGGATAGTTGACATCTTTAATAGTACTGAGTTTCCTGATCGTAAACATAGCATAGCTCTAAGAAGAAAATTGTTTCAGGAAGAAATTGGAAACAGGAGGAGTTCTATAACCATGAGTGAATACGTAGTTAAAACTTCTGCAAGAAATACTCACAGATTTACCAGTGAGTTCTGGCTCTCTCAAATATGAAAGGAAACAATAATTCTAGTCTTATACAAACTCTTTTAAAAGGAACAAAAATAGAGGGAACTCTCCCCAGCTTGTTTTATGTGTGCAGCATATGTTGAATACATAACTTATCAAAGATAATGAAGAAAGAAAGAAAATTATAGACTAGTCTGATTATGAACATAGATAAACAACTTCTACACAAAATATTAGCAAACTGAATCTAGATATATATGTAACCAACCTAATCCAGTTGTGTTTATCTTAGACATGAAAGGCAGTTTTTACATTAGAAAAATCCATATTTTTATCACATTAACAGATTAGGGAAAAAAATCATGTGTATGCAGACAACCGTTTAGACAATGAAATTAATAGCAAAGCCATTTATAATAGAATCAAGAAACAGGAAGTTCCTGAATTAAATCTGGCCAAAAAAGTACAAGACCTCTGGGAGAAAAATATGAGGCTTGAGAGAGAGAGAGACAGTGTGTGTATGTGTGTATAACTTGAAAGACTGATGAAATTTTTTCTGAAAATAGAGATGGATATCCATATAGTAAAAGTAAACTCAGACCCCTATATTACACTGTGCAGAAAAAGAATAAACATCAATTCCAGGTGGATTAGTGATCTAAATATGAAAGGCAAAGTTACAGAGCTTTTCAAGGCTTCGGAGGATAATGTAGGAGACTGCCATTATTACCTTAGGATCAAGAAAGGCTTCCTAAACAGGAAATAAAAAGCACTGAAGGAAAAGGTTGATACATTGGTCTACATCAAATTAAAGCCCTTGGAATTATCAAAATATGCCATAAAGACAGTGAAAAGGTAGACTCAGTCTAGAAGGTATCTGCCATATACAACTAAAACTTGGTTGTATCCAGAGGGTATGAACAATGAGTCAGTAACCTTTACCTTCAGGGTAGGAATGAGGGAGAGAATGTGATGGGGAGGGAATGCTCAGATGAAAGCTCTGTGTGCTATCACGTGGTTCTCATTCTTGAGAGGGTGGTGTACCTTTTCTCTAAACTGAACTTAACATCTTATGCATTTCCTGGATATAAGCACATCTCTTAAGAAAAAAATGGGAAAAATGAAAATGATAAAGGAATACAGTTATAATATCCGTTTGCTAGGGCTACCATAACAAAATGCTGCAGACTAGAAGGCTTACACAACAGAAACTCATTTTCTCACAGTTCTGGAGGCTGGAAGTCGAAGAGCAAAAAGTCAGCAGGTTAGGTTTCTCGGGACCCCTCTGTCCTTGGCTTGCAGCTGGGCCACCTTGTCACTCTGTCCTCACATGGTCTTTCCTCTGTGCCTGAGCATCCCTGGTGTCTTCTTGGCTTTCTCTTATAGGGACACCAGTCAGATTGGATTAGTGCCCACCCTAAGGGACTTGTTTTAACTTTTTCTCCTCCTTAAAGGCCCTGTCTCCAGGTATGGTCACATTCTGAGGTACTAGAAATTAGGACTTCAACATATGGATTTTGGGGAAGACACATTCATAACACTGAATATGTAGGAAAGATCTCGAATAGCAAATGGGTTCTTGTGATTTGGATAAAGTTTTCCAAGCGAATTTTTAGATCTCTAAAGTGCTACATCCAAAAAAAAAAAAAATTCTAAAATAAAGTGAAGATGTTGTTCTCTGAAGAACTTTGCTAAATGACCAAAATTTGGATTTAGTACTGAAGATGTTAATTATGTGTGTGCAATCTTGGAATGCAGTTGTGTTTTGAAGATGTTAAGAGGGATAGAAAGAAATTTTTCAAAGTATTTTACTGTTTTACACGAATACTCTTAAATGCAAGTGTGCAACCAAGTGAATAAATGTAATGTTAGAGTTAGATCTTTTAGTCTCATCATCCCCAACATTTATAAATTCTAGCTGGCAAAATTTGTTTGAAAGCTTTTCACTGGGAGAAGAGAAGATGTTTTTTATTTGGTCATATATGGTATCTTTATTACACCAAGCTCTACTATAACACCATATGTACATTTCTGAAATTCACCCTACTATGAAAAATTATGCTGCGAAAACCACAGACCTTATGAGAAGATGGAGGCACAACACTCAAACTTTGTCAGTGACACTGAGAAGGGTCAGGACCTAGTAAAATCAGCAGCATGGTTTCACACATGTTAAATAGTTAAGAAATACATAAATATGATACTGAACTTGACACTTCACCTTAGAAGAGAGACCTGCCATGTTGTTGTGGCAGCAGGCATCAGATGGGTTCCCGTAAGTGACGTGCTGGGAAGTGACGGAAGGAGAGTCATCTGAAATCTGAGGGAAAGTTGCAATAGCAGGTGTGGTTGAGTGTGGCTCCTAACACACATGATCAGTTGTGGTAGTGGGTAGGTGTTCAGATGTGCATGTGTTTTGTGTATTCCCATAGGCCTTCCTTTAGCAGGGTGTGGTTTTCAATGTTCATTTAGGGTTTCTAGCGGATGAAGTCACACACAAGCAAACACAGAATTCTTGCTGTGCTCAAGTTGTTGTTTCATGTATTGACCACATTGGAACAAATTTGTGTTTTCAAAGAGCAGTATAGCAGACTTCCTGCACTTAATTTCTTGTATCATGCATAGCTCCATCTTTTCATCATACGTGATTTGTAAGGACTATGTTAGGCTCTTTGCAGTGAGCATTTGAAATGACTGCCCGATATCTGACTGCTATACAGAACCGTAAGTGTCTTGGGGGAGTTTAAGTTTATCCAGGCCAATGGACTGAGTGGTTTAGGTGTAGACTTAGATTTCTGCTTGAGTCTGGTGGGTGGTCATTGTGATACACCGAAAAGCATCAGCTCTTTTGTTTCAAGCAAGCTCTTTATGTTGGGTGATCTCCTTTTTTTTTGATGTTGCTACCAGGATACCTTTAAGCCTGAACCTGAATCAGTATTAAAAAGACATGTGGGTGGTTATGTTTTCAGGGTCCTTCCCATTCATCTGTTGCTTCTGTCCAGAAGTAATACTTCTAAGGAAGTATTACTGCACAGCTTAGCAGTGAGAGGTTTCCAAAACTCCATCTCACTCCTCTGGTCTGTCTGATTGGTCCTGTCTTTCCACCACTTTCTTCAGTTCACTTTCGAGACACTCATTTTTATGCCCTGAGCCAGGAAAGCAGCGTTCCCTCACAGCATTTACATTTATACCTCCTGTCTAGGCATTGCTTGGTGTTTCTACAGTCTTCTACATGCATCCCTGTTAAAGCATAGATCGCACTGTTTTGGATTTTCATAATATTGGGTTCTCTCTCTAAATAAGCTGCAACTTTTTCAGGGCATGGATCGTATCTTTTTTATTTTTATTTTTTTCTATTACTTAGTGCCATGCTTAGCGGTGGTGGTCAAGTGGATGGATGGGTGAAGTAGGCTTAAAGAGAACTTGTCCACACGATCCTATCATTAATATTTCCCCCTCATTTTGACCAAGTGACGTAATCTCTGGGTATCTTGGCACCCGAACTTTAGTACTATGAATCAGGCTTGTGCATTCAAACTCTTTAGCACTATAGTAATAAAATTTCCTTTTGTGTAACCAAAGGTTGTACACTCTATGTTTTGTTTGCGTTTCTTGGAGGTTTTTGTTTTGTTTTGGTTTTTTTTTTCGACACAAGAGTAGTAAAAATCCTATTTTTTGGCTTGCACCTATGAATTAAAAATAATTATTTTTGAAATATTCTAAATATTTATATAATGATTAAGTGGAATAAACTCAAAAGGGGAAGAGTATTTTTTTTAATATAATAAGGGGCAATGTTATGGGTTAACTCTTGACTGTTATTACAATTATAAGTAACTTTTCAATTTGTTTTTAAGTCTTTCTTTTCTCTTCTTCTTATAGGACCTCTTTGTTTTTAGACATGAATTGGCCATAATGAGACTAGCTGCCTTTATGGGCATTACTATGTTAGTTGGGATAACGGGACTTTTTTATACTCAACTAATTGGCATCATCACAGTAAGTATATTTTTTTAATGTAATGTATTTATGAACACATTCCCTAATTATGAACCTAATTCTAAGAAGTGACAGAAAGTTTAGAAATTAAGGAGAAAATTACCACATAGTCACTTATATATTTTCATTCCCATATGCCTGTGTAATTTTAAAGTAGTTATAATCAGCATACAGAGCATATATACAGTTTTGTTTCCTGCTTTTAAAAATTCACATATTTCTGTATGGCTACATACTCCATGTTTATAGTTTTTAATAGTTGAATATACTGTGTTTAGTGACTATGTCATATTATAATTAATAGTTTTCCTGTTGATCATCTAGTGTGTAATCTTTTTTTTCTATATTATAAATAACAGTACTTTGAATATCCCTTTTTCCTCTTGAAACTATTTAAGACTACTTAAGATAAATTCCAAAAAATGGAGTTGCTAGTAGAAACATTTTATTAGTAATTGGGTCTTATTTTAATTTTTTTGCATGTATTTATTAGAAAAGTAGGATTTATCACAACAGAGAAGTTCAAAAAGTGAGGAAAATTATATTGAGTAAGGATGTAAAAGTTTGATAATATGCTACATTGTAGAAGATGCAGGTTAAGGTTTTCTCCTACATCATTGATGGGGATAAATTGCATAATCTTTTTGAAAGGTGAATTGTCAGTGTGTATCAGACCTTAAAAATCATTTCGATCAACCTCATTTGTTTTATAGAAACTATTTATTGACATGTGTGTAAATAAACATGTATGTTAAAAAAGATCCCCCATTGTTATATTCTGTATAGTATTTGTATTGTGTTTGTAAACATAAGTGTTTACCAGAATATGTTCAGTGAAAATGATGTATAGTAAGAAAAAAAAATGTTATCAAAACTTACTATGAAGTAACAGTAATCAAGAAAATTTGCTGCTGGCACAAAGATACACACATAGATAAATGACCTAGAATCGAAAGTCCAGAGATATATGTAGGTAAATATAGTCAACTGATTTTCAACAGGGGTGACAAAACTATTCACCAGGGGAAAGAAAAGTCTTTTCAATAAATGCTGCTGGGGATAACTGAATATAAAAAAATATATTAAAATATAAAAAGAATAAAGTTCGACCCTTACCTCACACCATATATATAAATTAACTAAAAATGGATCATAGACCTAAATGTAGATCTAGGTCTAAATGTAGATCTATAGATCTAAATTATAGAATTCTTGGAAGAAAACATAGTAGATTTTGAAGTAGGAAATAGTATCTTAGATATGACACCAAAAATGCAAACTACAAAGAAAAAAATGGATAAATAAAACTATAAAATTTTGTGCTTCAAAGTACATGATCAAAAAGTGAAAAGGCAGCTCATGGATGGGAGAAAATATTTGTAAAACCTGTATCTGATAAGGGGCTTTTATATCTAGGATAGAGAACTCTTATAAGGCAATACTAAAAAAGCAGCCTAATTAAAACATGGCCAAAGGATCTGATGCACGTTCTTCAAAGAGGTTACATCAATGGACAACAAATATGTGAAAAGATGTTCAACATCACTGGTTATCGGGGCAATGAAAATCAAAACCAGAATGAGGTACCACTTCACATATACTAGGATAACTGTAATAATAATAAAAAAAGATAACAAAGGTTGGTCATGACGTAGAGGAATCAGAACCCTCACACACTGCTCATGGAGATGGAAAGCAGCACAGACAAGTATCAGTCTGGCAGTTCTTTAAAAAGCTACACATGGAATTATCATTTCATTCATCAGTCCCACTTCTAGGTGAATACCCAAGAGAAATGAAACGTATGTCTGTGCAAACATTTGTACATGAATATATATAGCAACATTATTCATACATAATAGCCCATTCTGAGAGCAGTCCAGGTACATGTTAGCTGATGAACAGATATACAGAATATGGAGCATCCATACAATAGATCTTATTCTGCCATAGAAAGAAGTGAAGTATAGATACATGCTGTAACATGGAAGAACCTTGAACAAGTCACAAAAGGCCCTGTATTTGTGTGGTTCCATTTATATGAAATGTCCAGAATAAGCAAGTCTGTAGAAACAAAAAGGAGGTTATTGATTGCCTTGGAATGGGGAGCCAGATATGGGTAGTGGTAACTAGCCTCTGGATAAAACTGGAAGAATGCAGTCAGAAATGGAGGGAAAACATACTTCTTGTATAAACCTGTGTTTGCATACTTTATAAGGTACTCATAATAACCTTTCCTCCCTAGGTTTTATAGGAAAGACACTATAAACACACAGGAAATTATAAAGAATTTTATAGTGAATAAGCCAACCACAATTAACATTAGAATACTTGCTTTATCTCATGTCAGACTGTCTATCAATCTGTTGTATGTTTTGATACATATCAAAATAAATTGCAGACATCAAATTGTTCACCATGCAAATCATTAATAGAGCTCAATGCCTGTTTAATTTTTTCCTTCATGTTCTTATTGGCTATTCATGATTGCATAATGTCTGTTTAAATTATTTTTATTGTTACTCAGCTTGAAATATTTTCTAATATCTCATGACTTCTCTAAAGATGGTAACTTAACATGGTATTAAGAACAGTGGTAAAGATGAGAGTAGGTCTTTGGCTAAAATCTTTTCTCTACTTTTATACTAATTCATAATTATTTTATAGCCTGTCTATAAGTCATGTCAGAATTACCAGATTATACTTGCATTTTTTGAATTTTCACTTTTGGATTTCCAAAATCATTGGTATATACTTATATCTCCCAGAATGAGAATTCTCAGATATCTTTCTATATCTTATGATGAATGACTGGAAGTGGACATTTGGGATGTTGCTGCTAAGAGTACCAGTTACTCATGAGGGCTGTTGGGGTTATAGCTGGGGGAACAGTTTCCTTCTCACCCAGCAGCCCCAGAAGCTTTAGAGAAAGGAGGTTGGCAGCCAAAGCTCCGGAATCTTTTAAGAATCCCCAGTCTAAAATTTGAGCGTTCACTTCTGAGCTGACCCTACAGTTATTTATTGAGTTTCTTGATTTTTAAAGGTTGTGTGATATCAGATTCTGTTCTGACTCTATTCCTTATTACCAACATGTTAATATTTTTCAAATTGCATGGTTTTTTTCTTTTGCTATAATCCTGAATAGCATTTCATTGTCTTAATATGGGGAGGTTGGTTCTGATGTTTTGATATTTCTAAAACTAAATAGAAACCACATTTTTTATGTAATGCTTTCTCCAAAAGTTTCATTTCTTTCTGTATACATATAGTACCCCCTCAGCATACTTTGTACTAGACAGTTCTGATGTCTGTAGAAATTCTACATTTGTGAACATTCAAAAAAGAATGCAGTGTTAAAGTAAACATTTGTTAGTCCAGGCTTTACTCACCTTACTTCCTCTTGAATCCAAGTACTTTGAACAATTACAGTCAATTTCAATTCCATTTACCTGGGCTTTCATAGCGACCTTCTAACATCACTCTTTTCGGATTAAGAGAAAGAAATTCTTTTAAGGTTTGCAGAATGCACTCCTCCTCACATTGATTTAAGGCTCTTGAAGCTTTAATTATTTAAGGTTGTTAAACCTCAGTATTAATTTTAAATTTAATGAATTATTAGTAAATAAAATAGAATTTAATATTTTAATTAAAGTTAAAAATATAGAGACTTTGCTTACTTTTTTTTTTTTAATACAGTATGCTTGTTGTTTTCATTTTATGAAAAAATTAAGACTATCCACAAGAAATTTCATACCTGGGCATGTTTCTGTCATAATTTGAATCCATGCATCTCTCACAATGTGAAAGAAGTGATGAATTAGGTAGCATAAGAAAGAAAAGGAGGAAAAGTAATCACAGTAAATTTAATCTTTCCACTGGAGTCTTCCTCCCTCCTCTATTCCTGCTCCCAAAGACCAGGAGGCATTTGGGGAAAACACTGGTAGGATTATATAAACTGTGTCATTTTGTAACTTGAATATAGGCCTAGTAGACAACAAACAGGTAAAACAAATGCTGTCTCTTTTTAAGGTTTAGATTGAGGCTTTGAGGAAGCAGCGCATCTGTTTTCAGTAATTTTTCCCCATTATTTGTTCTTACTTGGAATATATAAGTCATTTCTCTCCACGTGAGAGGGAAGATCCTGTCGTCTTATTGGTGGTAGAATGTAACAGGATAATCACAGTAATGATTATCTGATGTCGTTTTAGAGTTAGTAAGAGCAGATTATCTGTGACCCAGATAAAATACCTAGAAATTAAGTTTAAAAACATTAAACAAAAACATTAAACTGAATTTCTAATCTTATTTCCAAGGTTAAAAGATCTCAACACAACCAGATGTTTCTGTGGAATAGAGTAATCTTCAACCCAGTTTTAAAGGATTACCTTTGATTATTTTTAGATTTCATTTTAGACGTAGGTTTAAATATATGTTTGTGCCTTTTTACTAAAATCAATACTGAAGTTAAAATGTTTTCAAAGCAATCTGCTTTGATGCGTTCTCTATTTAGGGAACAGATTATTCTAATTACTCCTTACTTTGCCTGTTTAGCCTTTTTCTGTTTCTGTTTCCGCTTGAAATGGATAGTGATGTTGTTATTCATGTAATTGATGTTGTCAGAATTTCTTATTGAGCAGTAGTTCACACACAGCCAAGAATAATGTCCATTCTGATGAGCACCGGTACTAATAGTGCTGGGTGATTGTATTAGTCCTGTTTCCAGTCCTGGGGCTTGGGGAGAGTCCGGCAGGAAGCGCTGTAACAGCTGGTCCAGCGCCTTCTGGTGCGGTTCTGACAGAGAACCATTGTGTACCATGACACTGCTCTGACAGTTTATCTCAATTTCATATACAAGCATTTTTGTTTCCTGGGCACCGTGGAGTTGATATAATAGCTTAAGCTTTCGATGGCGTCTCTGGAGCATAGAGCTTTTCTCAGTTGTGGTGAGGTTGATGGTAGGGTGGGGTATATTTAGCTGTGGTTTTGTGCTTTAAATTTTCAAGGAAAAAAACAGCTTTTACCTTTGGTCTCACAGGTACTATTGTTGAACTGTACTTGAATTACTAAAGATGGCTTAAAGGAAAGCTTTTCAAATTAAAAAGGAGGAAATACCCCACCCCCCAAGTACTGACTCCTGATTACTTAAATAAATATAGAAAGAATCACAAAAGCAGGGGTGACTTAATTTTCACTTGGTTATCTTATGCAATGAAAAGTATCTTCTGTTCAAAATGTATTCAATTAGTTTAAATGAGATTGTCTATTAAATAGCATTCTCATTACTCAGACAATTAGTGGGTTTACCTGCCTTTTAATATGTACCCAGAAATGTAGTCCTGAGATTATTAGTCCTTATAATTAAATTTTGCCAAGTATCCCACTGAATCAGTGTGGTGAATTAGCATCATTCAGTACAGCCTCTGTACAAATGATGTTGGTTTACTCAACTCTAAATCAGCATTGCAAATATGGAAATCATTGCTAATTATGTTGAGCCCAGCTCACTTAACATTTTTATGAAGGGCGCTTTGTATAGCGTTTTCTTTTCTGAATTGTATTTTCTGTTTAAAGAAAACAAAATGTATTTCTAATAGAATACTCCTAGTTGTAAAATTATATGAAATATCTTCTCAATGGCTTTTAAAACCCTAGAAAAATCATTAAGATTTTAAGTGCTATTTCTTACATGCTTTTAATATTATACACGAATATTTCTTTGAACTTTGAATATGTAGAGAACTTCATAGAACCTAGATTCCCCCTTGCCAAAGAATTGGTTTAAATACATACTAAGTTATGTCGCACAGTAATAAAACAGCATTCTTTTAAAAAATGCCTGCTGGCATCAATATTATTTTGTGTGGGATTGGATTGCTCTTTACCATAAACATGTTCCTTCGTGAAAAATAAATTTGTTATGTGTCATCTCTCTGGCTCAGTGTCATAACCTCCTTATAAAACCTCCTAATAAAATTACAAGTAATTACAAACTATTTAAATCTGTTGTGAGATGTTCTTCCATAGGAATACTGCATTTTAATTTTCTCAAAGCATTACTAATTGCTCAAGTGATTAAATTGATGCTTTTTGGGGGTAAAGAAGCTAAACATTTAGGTTTCCATTTTACTTGCATTTTTACCCAAACATTCATTTTATTTTCTCATGTTCTGAATCTACATGAATTTTTGATCTGACTTTAAAACATTGCTGTAGGATTGATGAAAACACTAAATCTTGTATTTATAGTTAACTTGTGGATCTTTCCCACAATGATTCATATGCTTCTCTCTGTCACGTTTTGTCAATCTATTAGTTACTCCCTAAGTTTCAGCCAGAGAGGCACATTAGACCATCTTACCAGTACTGGTAACCAAAAATCTTATTGAAAGTATAATTTTGTATTAAAAATATAAGAATAGTTGACCTGGAATGTTGGCTGGGAACATGGTTTCCAGCTGTCTCAAATATTTAGCATACTTAGCATAAGGCTTACTTATACAATATGATACTATATGTAACCATTCTCTCTGGCATTCTCTGTGTATTTCTATACAGTTATCTTGTATACTTGACTGCTTTCACTAGACCGAAAGCTCCTTGATGCTAAGGACTGTGTTATAATAGGGCCTTAGTAAATTTTCAATAGATGGGCAAATGAGTATAAGATCCTGGTTTATGTACACAGTACTTATTTCTTCAACTGGATTATATGCCCCTTGTGGACATTTGATTTTATCTGTGTAATCTCCCATAGTGCCTGCATTTTATCTTTCATTATAAATTCCACCTTTTAGAAGTTATATTCTGATGTAATTGAGATATTGTATCTCTAAGCCCTCTCAAAAAGAAGGGTACTTGGGTGGCTCAGTGGGTTAGAGCCTCTGCCTTCGACTCAGGTCATGATCTCAGGGTCTTGGGATTGAACCCCACATCTGGCTCTCTGTTCAGCAGGGAACCTGCTTCCCCCTCTCCCTCTGCCTGCCTCTCTGCCTACTTGTAATCTCTCTCTCTCTGTCAAATAAATAAATAAAATCTTAAAAAAAAAAAGAGTGTATATAGTAGGAAGCAATATCAAAAGTATAGTAAGCCATCTTGGGAAATGTAGGACTGCCATTTATTGAGGAGTTATTAAGGGCTCTAACATATATTAACTCATTTAATGCCCACAAAAATCTATGAGTAAGGGATGATTATATGAAAATTGAGATAGAGAGTTTTAGTAATTTCCGTAAGGTTTTATACAGCCGGAAAGTGGCTTAATGAAGAGAAGTACAGGAATTGTTTTGGAAAGAGATTTTCAGTGACTATACATGTAAGTCTTCTCACTTCGGTTCCTATACTGCCTTCTCACTTTGGTTCCATGATCGATTAAATGTTCATGTAAACTCTAGATCTCTAATAAAAGATATAGCTAGTCCTCTACTGATCAATGCTTAAAGAACCGATTATTTCAAATGAGGACTATAGTGAGTTCTGACTTCAAAGGAAGAGAGTGAGCTATGATTAACAGGAAATAGTCTCTCTTTGGATTGCAATGAAAAAAAAAATTAAGGAACCATGCTATTTCTGTTCGTGTTCAGTGAGTTTAGTGCTGCAAACATATATTGAGAACCCACTCGACACAACATACACTGCTAGGTGCTATGGAAGGTGACAAAGCTGCTGTCCATACATTGATAAGAGGAGCTAGGAAGTCAAACAAAAGTCTGCTAGAATTAATAGACATTAGCAATAGATAAAACAAGTACATAATCTCTAGTTGTGAGCAGTTTTTTAAAACTCCAGATTAGATCAACAGAATCATTGAATTAGGTATGTACAACAGAGTAAAGTAAGAATAAAGAGTGTAGGCGATCATGGAGGTTAGGTTGAACTGTCTCCGTGTCTTTGTGATAGAATGCCCTTAACTTGCAGCAAGTTTTCAGTTAGGCAGTTCCAGAAACTCCATTTTGAAAACGTTTCCAGAGTCAGGTCCAGAGGCAGTGAGTTTACTTCCAGACTCAAAAGTGGTAGTTGTATAAACCAGATTGACTCTTTATTCCCTTGTGTGCAGTCGTCAGGTGTGCCAAAGGACTCTCCAGCACATTCTTTCTCCTGTATGACAGCATAAATGGCAGTGTTGCTTGGTAAAAATGAACTCAAAGCAGGATGAGTCAGAGTTGGATGGATTGTATTATTAAGCTGTCTATTCCAAGAGGGCCACATTCTCAGGACTGTTAACCATGAAATGTCTGGTGATAAATTCTTGCTCTCTGGCCCCCACTCCTAATTTTTCTAACAAACAATAAGTACTTTCCTCTCCCTTTCTGTTGGGAACTTTTTTCTCCTCTATTCCAGATATAATCTTATTAGTTAGGATATTTTAACTTATCTTCTTAGATTGAACCTGAAAGATCATTTCTTAGGGTAAGATCAGTCCCAGGACAAGATAAAGTACTGGTTGATAAAATAGGCAAGGCCTATATAGATCTTGCTATTTCCACTTTATTCTTTTTTAGATAATGAACCTTTCATTTTTAAAATAAGAAAGCAGGGGCACCTGGGTGGCTCAAGCGTTGGTTAAACGTTCAGCTCTTGATTTTGGCTGAGGTCATGATCTCAGAGCTGTGAGGTCAAGCCCTGCATTTGGCTCTGCGCTGGGTGTGGAGCCTGCTTAAGATTTTGCTCCCTCTTCCTCTGCCCCTCCTCTGTCACTTGCATGTGCTTGCTCGTGCTCTCTCTCTCTCTCTCCAAATATAAAATAGGAAAGGATTTTCATATATCTCTTAGTTATGCAGATAGATGGAAGTCTTAGATATTTTGGTCATTAGACCCATCATTGTGACATAAATATTTTTCTGGAGGTAAGATATCCTGATTCTAGACAACGTACTATAAAAACTTGTTTCTTATTCTTTGAAGGACGAATTTTTCTGGATAGCTGAGTTTTATGAATAACTAAGAATTTATAAATTATATTTATACTCCTTAAAGATGGCAAGTATCTTATTGGTCATCTCCTGATGGTCACTAAAGGTATCGACTCTTTTATGCTGAATGAAATTATCTGCACCAAAATCTATTTTAATTATTTTTAGTTTGTTTTTTCTAAAAGAGTCCACAATTCCCGGCTTTGCAACACATACACACACGCACACAAAGTATATTTAACCTCATTTGCACTTTTAGCACTAACTTGTGGTTTTCAGTGTTAGCACTAACTTGTGGTTTTCAGTGTTCTGCCGTTAGTAACCCTCTCTCCTCCTCTGGTTTGCAGTTTCTGTTGTGTTTATGAATGTGATAGCATGTCGACTTGTGTTGTCATAAGCATGTTCTGTAAGTACCAGGGACATGTTTGTGCCATGTTTGGCTATTCAAATACAAATTGCATTTTTTTCTTATAACAGTATTCTTGATAGCTTAGTTTCAGAGAGAGATAAGCATTTGCTATTTCTAGAGGCAAAAAAAAAAAAAAAAAGCCTTTTTTTGGCTAGCCTCGTAAATCCTGTTCACAAAGTCATGGTAAACATCACATTCCTTGACAGAATAGCCATCTGTGTATTATGACTTAACAGGTACTATTCTACGTATTTCTTGAATCAGATTCTGGAAAGATGTCAAGAGCACTTGGAAATAAAAGCTTTTCCCACATGAAATCTAAATCCAAAGTCTTTGAAATTGATTCTTTTATTGCCACAAATAAGTACCTCAAAGTTTTAATCAAATTGTAAATTTATGCGTAGTAAAAATTTACTATAATACTAGGTGTAGTAGTCTGACTTTGCAGTCGGCTTCCTTTTCCCGAAATAGTTTGGAAGTATTACCCACAACTATGATTTGAGGCTATTTACTTACCTGTCCTAAGAGCACTTACAGATCTTGTCCTGTCTTTTCCTTTGCCTGGGGCACAAGCTGCCTACATCGTTTTGGGGCAACGTGTTGCCCATCAGTGCTAAGAACCTGTTCAAATTACTTCATTCACTTTCTGTGCAGATATGGAAGCAGAGGGACCACTTTCTCCTAAGCCCATAATCAACGTTCTCATGTATTTGCAGACTGTGTTGTCACAAAGTAAAATGTTATTTTGAGGAAATTATGCAACAGAACTGAGGAAAGTTAATTATAAATAGACTTGTCATTGGATACCATGAATTTCAAAGCATGTTAGGAAAACTAATGAATATGGAATATGTGGCTAATCTACAATCTTGTCGCAAATTCCTGGGGAAGATGGAAACGAAATACTACTATTGGTGACTTTGTCATTTAAAAAAATAGATTTATTTTCTCATATGTGGGCTAACTATAGCTATTCAACTGTTCGTATATTGAGAAATTAATATTGTGAGCTATTGATGTAAATGGTATAAAGAGATTTTTAAAGTCAAACTGTTTTTTATTATTATCATTTGAAGAGAGTTCTACAACCAAAGAAATTCTTGGGATTGGAGTGGCCACCCCTGATATTTGCATGAATAGTACTGTTTAATAACAGCATAGTCCACCTGCCATATGTGAGCAAGCTCTTGAAGTAGAGGATAAGAGGAGGGAAACCTCTCTGTTTTTCATTTATTTAAAAGAACGTATTTTCTTCTGTAGTACTTTGAAGTATGTTTAAAATGTAAATATGTGTCTAAAATAAGATTGTGTAATTTGTGTTTTGGTTATCTGGCTATTACTTACCATCACAGTTTCTCAATCTAGTGATGGATTATTCTCTTAATGTAAATGAAACCAGTATGTCTAGAAACTGTCTTCTCTTTGTTGACTTGTTTTGCTTACCTGTTTGTGTTAGAGCTTTATAGAAAGCACATAATAAGAAATTGTATTATTATGAAGATACTGCTTTTTCTGTTAAAGAAATAGTTTCACTTTCCTTTTCAAAGCGATAGATGCTGTAATACAGCAACTGCATAGATTGCCTTGTTGGATTGTGTTTGTTTATAGAAACGCAGAACCAGTAGCCCTCTTTGACTTTTGGGAGTTTTCTGTTCATTGGTATCTTTAATTCATCATTTTGGTATTTATTTTTTAGTGCATATCCACTGACAGTTGAATTAAAAATAAATTCTAGACTTTTAAAAGAATTATCAAAGAATGCACATGTAATAAAAGGTTATATTTTAATAAAGTGAGACTCCTACAATTTTTGTGAGGTTTTGTAATTGAATAATTTTTTTTTTTTTTTTTTTTTTGGCACGGTGTAATGTTCATTCTGTTTTTGTCAAGGGGATTTCAGCAATGTATGCAGTTAATTTAAAATTCTTAGTACCCAAATGTAAACTGTTTAAATCTTTAGAATATTCTCTAAATATGATGAAAAATCTCATAAAGTAGATGTAGAATAAAGCCTTGATAACCTTGTTCCATCTGAATATAATTTTTCTTTAATTTTCGATAGGATACAACATCTATTGAAAAGATGTCTAACTGTTGTGAAGAAATGTAAGTATAAATGTGAAGTCTGTAGTGCTCTTATTTAAAAATGGAAACAGCTGGCCACATTTGAAAAATGTGTGCATGTAGTGGCAAGATAACATAATGCTGGCTTTTTCTCGGGGCCCTGTCTAAGGCCTGAGCTAGACAGGCATAATCCAGTCTTCCAGTAGGGGTCTTCAAGCCATGATAGTTTTCAAACAAAATAAGTACTGATCCTTCTTGTTCCTTGTCTAACTAAAGTAAGTTAAGTTATTTGTCCCGAAAGTACATCAAAAGAGATTTGCTACTGTGTTGTTGACACACATTCTGTTAATCCCGAGATTCTCCTCTGCTTCAAAAGTTGTCCTAGGTTGATTGACGACACAGATACAATATCTGCTATCCAGAGTTAAAACTCAGCTGCATGCCATAATGAAAGAAAAGCTGTATTTGTGATGCTGGGACACAATTCATCAGAGTCCAGTAATGGATCCCCAGCCAACCTGTATTGTTTTAGCTGACTGAAGTACACCATGGGAGTGCTGTCTTTCACTAATAATGCTGTCTTCTGTAGATCGAGGCCCCGAAAGCCATGGCAGCAGACCTTCTCAGAAGTTTTTGGCACTCGTTGGAAGATCCTGTGGTTTATTCCTTTCAGGCAGAGGCAACCACTGCGAGTTCCCTACCACTTTGCCAATCACGTCTAAACAGATGGATGGTGGGCACAGATGGGTCCTCCATGCTGGAAATGCGTTACAGGTTTTCTGATAATAGAACTATGACAGTCTTCAAGTCAATTAAAATCCACCCACCAATCTTAGGCATCATAATGTGCCCCAGGCTTTATTTTAATAGTGATCTTGATCCTGTTGTGGGACTAATACGAGATCTATATTTAAGTTTTAAAGCATGTTTACTTTCAAATTAGCTTTCCACAGGGATTTCTTTAAATGCTTTTGTGATTAGACCCCAAAGGCAGTGATTGAGATGAAATAATTGTGCATAATTTTTTTTAGTACTGACAATGTTACAGATTTTAGTTTATGGGGAATTTCAGATGTTATTTAAATTTTTCACTCTTAAGCAGTACTAACCAAATCTGAATTTAATTCTTTGGGTTTACAAAAGTTGATTCACCTTATATTATATGTAAGTTTTCTTTTTCAAATACATCATAATTTAAATAGCAATACTGCCTTTTATATGTGCTGCAGGATTTTTTTAATGCAGTGTAGAATTGAACAACAACAGAAAAACAACAAAAAAAACCAAAAAGGGCAGTGTTTTCTTAGAAGTAGGTCTGTAATGTTCTGTTTTTCTCTTCACCAAAAACAAAATAAAAATACCACTAAAATAAAACACCAACTACCTACCTTATTTTAAAGGAAAGATGAATTTTTTTCCATATTAACTTTCCCACTTCTTTTCCGTGGACTGATGTAATTATTGGTTGTATTTGAAATAATTGCTCCAAGGCAGAATTTTTGACCACATGGGCATGTATTCTATTTTACCCTAAGATTTTGATGAGCTAAAAGGGTAGAGAGTTTGCAATAATTCCACAGGTACCTTTTCTAGTACAGTTGTATTAGAATGCATATGTTTTTAAAATGTTAGTGTACTAGATAATATATAATATACAGTATAAAGAGAAATGTGCTTTTAAAAAACATATATATATATACTTTTTACTTTTATTTACCTACTAGTACATCTAAAATTACACATTGAAGGTTTATATGTAATTGGCCAACTAAATAACGAAATTTTATTTGTAGGAAGTTGCTAGTAAAAATAAGTAAGTAACCTTTGCGTACCTATAATCACCCAAATTGAAATGAAATTTTAATCGGCCAATTATAAATTGGATTGAGAGACCTTTTGTTAGTAGCTAATGTTAAGAAATGACCTTAAAATAAGAAAACATTATGATGTATATTTATCATTAGCTAATACAGATTTAAATGGCTAATGGTGATGGTCTCTTGGAAAGCAGAGAAAATTTGTGTGAAAAGACATTTAGCAGACTTTGAAAAAAATTCAGGCTTTACATTTTTTCCATTAAAATACTGCAAAATCCATATATCTTTTTAGAAAATGTATGTCCTTACAGTCTTTGAAGAGAAGATTGAAGGGGTAGTCTGTTCTTGGAGCATATCAATATTTTCCTTTTAGTTTGTTTTGAGAGTCAGGAGTCACACCTGAGAAATCATGAAACCGAAGATTTCTATGGTCAGCCAATTAACTATACTGTAGTTAGTTCTTTCAGGAATTGTAAATATCTTCTAAAATAATTGAATAAGCTGTTCTCAGAGATATAAATACCATGTCTTTTATGTTCTGACTGCAGTGCTTTATTATTTAAAAATGTAGAAGTGTCAGATGAAAATATTTATTGGTGCTGATAAGATGCATAGTAAATTTAATATGAGAAGTATATTTATAGAGCTTAATGAACTACAAAACTAGTGTGTTTTTGTCAGGCAACTGGGTTGGGTTTCGTGCAAGCTAATGTATTGACCAAACTTGGTCTGGTGACAGAATAGTTACAGGGAAGTAACGTGTAGATACATAGATAGGTATCCGTCTAATGCCTTATGCTGTATACATTCCTGTCAAATGAGAACCTTGAGAAAAAGCAAAGCCTACTGTAGACCCCCCCCCCAAGAGCTTTTTGGACATATTTATACTTGATATAGTAGCAGTAGCTACCTTAAAAGTACACACCTAGGAGGTCCTCAGTCCTAGCCTCTGCCTTGGCAGGGAGAGCCGGAGGTGGTCCCTTTCTCACTCAGAATGTGGTTTTTGTTTTTCTTAGATACACCACTTCTAGGCACATTTTCATTCCTCCTTTCTCTCTACCCTCCCTGCTCCTGATCCCGCTATTTGATTCCTCTAAGTTACTGGGATATAAACTGATACACTAGGCAAGGCATATATTTATTTTGTTTGAATGGCAGAAATGCTATATATCAATCTATTTATATAAGAATCTATATTAAAGCATAGCTATATATACTTATGCTGTAACTTTTGGTATTCCCAAGTTAGCACACCTAACTGGGTTTATAATTCTTGTGCCAGGACTTGAAAGAAACCAACTGGCAGCTTCTTAGCGAGTGCAGCAAGTCTAGTTGTGTTCTGTCTGCGCCCTCTTTTGGTTAATTGGTGTAATTATACTGACTGCAGAGATCCACTTCGCCACAATTATTTGTATAGCCTAATTCTGAACATGCCAGAACTTAGGGGGAGTGTATGTACAAAAATGTAAGAGTTTATGAAAATCAGTGTGTTCCACTTTATTATGGCAAGGTCTAGTTCATGTAAGTGTGATAACTACTTAGCTTCATTTATGTATATTCTTATAATTTTGTACTCTTAATTAGAAATTTCTATCAGATCAGGATAAACAAATGTAAACCATTTTATGAATTTTATTTTAAACCTTACCTTGGCAAATTAAGTCCTTAGAATCAGGAAAGCCATGACTTAAAATGGCCAATTTATTATAAAACACAGAAACTTATTGTAGTTAACATCAGTAAGCAAGTAGCTAATGTGTTTTAATGGATATTAAAAAAAATACGTTTAGTTTTTTTCATCTCAGTTTTGGAATGACTTTTTTTTTTTTTACCGATTCTATTGCATTAAAAAAAAGAGATTAATAAATCTTTCTATACTTCATTTTTTTTTAACTCTCCTATTCAGAGTTACAGCTGTAACTTTAGTAGTCATTGTGTTATGTATTTTGGATAACCATGAAAATAAGTAATGATGTTGAGCGTTAGAAAATAGTTATGAGTAGTGGGTTTACTGATGTGATGTGTTTGTTGGAAGAAGTATTTCCTTATAAACATTCCATTTCGTTTTAGGCAAAATGTATGTTAAAGGATGCTTTACATCAGCAAAGTTTGTAGTTGGGCTTCTGGAAATAAAAGATTTTTAGCTAGATGCTCTAGGTTATGCCTTTTGGTCTACGGCCATAGCACCCTGAACGCGCCCGATCTCATCTGATCTCGGAAGCTAAGCAGGGTCGGGCCTGGTTAGTACTTGGATGGGAGGTTACACCTCTTGAACAATTATATTTGTTGTCATTCTCTTCTGTAAACAAACATGTTTATGGGCCCAAGATTGCGGGCAAAAATTGACTGAGTTCAGAATCCCCCAAACTGTAGGCATTCGGTTAAAGAGCTTTGGTACTTTATAACCAAGACACAGAGTTTTAAAATATGTGAAGGTGTTACATTATAAGAAAAATACTATTTTGCTTAAGAGTTGTATTAAAAATATTTGTGATTAACATAAGAGATAGCTGTATTTAACATTTTAGTTAATGATTTCTTTTAACAGAAGAAAGCATAGTGTACTTTTAATAGTAATGAAATTAGAGCACATAAACATATATAACGTTCAGTATAACAACTGAGTTAAAACTTCTGTCAGATTGAACATCAGTGAATTTTTGCTGATGCTTAGAGATATTTTTCTCTAAGGATGCTGGTTAATTATAACTATTGTCATCAGGTTTTTTCAGGTCACTTCCATAAAAGTAATTACTTGAAGGTGTATTTCAGCCAAAAGGATATATTATTTCTGAATGCTAATCATGAAGACGTAGGTTAGAGTAACACTTCCAACCAGGAAATGTGAAGAAATTTAGATTATGGCCACACAGTTTTCTATGTATTAGATCAGAGGGCAGTTTCAGTGTTCTCACATGTGTTGCTCTAAAATCAGTGTGTCCAGCCCTGGTTTACAGTGGCATTAACGTTAACAGAGCTGCTAGTCTCTCCCTGGACTTTTTTCTAGTGTCTAACTAATTCCCTTGTGCTTCGTGTATGAATAGATTATCTAGCTCAAGTTTACTAAACTATTGATGCTTCAGTAAATAAAATTTTGACATCACCTCTAATATATGTAGATATACCTGAATTTATTTGGGAAAGCTTATACTTACAAACATTAAATAATTTACTAATAGATACAAGTATTAGATTTTTTTACCCAACTTACTCTTGCATTTGAAAATGTAAGTATTGGCAAATGTAGTTAGTCTTGTACATTTAGTATATTCTATTTGCTAATGTTATTAACTATATAATTAACAGTTCAATGAGTGTATTATTTAATGTCCACATTTGTCACCTTCTACTCTTAAGAATCATCCTCAATTTCTCTATAAATCAAAATTTCATTATGCTCCGAATTTAGCCGTCCTCAATTGAATTCTAGAATATTCTACAGTAGATTGTGAGAAACTAATAGAAGCCACTTGCTTAAAGTAGTTTGAACCAATGTTGTTATTTTATAAATCAGCCAGTATTTAGCATTTCTGCTGCCTTTGGAATGATGGTGGTTTAATTTCAGGAAAGTGTTTTTTCTGATGTCTCCTTTCGTTATCATTGTGCAATTTTTAACAACAAAATTTACTACATTTTTGTCTGTTCTTCGGATGTTGTAATAGTTCCTGCTAGTGCTGATTTGAAACAGAAATAACAGTATTTACAGTTCTTCAGTTGTTGATATTGCCAGTATTTTCCATTATCGTTTATATATATATATTTGTATTTTATTATTATATGTCCTTTCCCCTTGTCCACCGTAGAGGGCAGGTACAAATGAATAGGGAGTAGCCAAAATTGAATAGAGAGAGTGGGGGAATTTACAGCGATGGAGAGAAGGCTGGACAGGACATGGATAAGCAGCATCTCAGCAACAGGGCTGATGGGGGTGCAGTTTCTGTGACATCAGAAAACCCCTCGGCTACAATCATTTGAACCCTCTCTCTTGTTGATATCATTTTACCGTAAGAGTGGCTACTGCGTGTAAGCATTTGGTTAGAGTCATTTTACGTATATTGCTGATTCTCATCAGTTGGCCAGATGCCTTTGAGAAATGATTTTCAATTTTTAAATATCATAGTTATGTAGCATATGCGCACCTGAAGTGTTACGAATAATGTGTAGAGGGAAAACGGACAGGTTGTCGAAAGTTTGAAAAGACCAGGTCCTTTTATACAAGCTTCCTATTGCAAAGAAAGGATATTGAGCCTTCTAGTCAATTTTGTCACTAGAGGAAAAACCAGCGATTTGTTTATACAGGATGATTTTCACTTTAAAACGTGGGCTCTTTTGGAGTTCTTGATCCCCCCCAGAGGTCACCTAACCCATCAGTATCATAAATACTTGTCACAGATAATGTGCTACTTACCACAGCCGTTCACCACTTGGAGCTTTTTGGTATTGATAGCTTTATATATAAACAGAAAGGTGGACAAATCAGCAACAACAAAAGGTGTGTTATGTTTTGTGGTTTTGCTTGTCGGTTGGACTAAGTGCAGGGTTTAATCACATAGGCTGGTAACTAAAGGGAAAGCTTGTCTGTGTGTTGCGAGCTCTGTGCTCTTGCCGGTGTGCTTTGGGTGATATTTTAACCTACCGGTGCCTGAAGTTAGCATTTTACAACCTCAACAACTGAAACATCCTGGTGCTACTCGCTTTAGCGTTGAGTGACATTTTTGATTCCTGTACCAAAGAGTTAATTTTTGTTTTTAAATTTTCGGTTGCCTGAGACTTTTCTTCTCTCACCCTTGTGAACAGTGTTCCTAAGAATAATTTTGATTGATACATCTTCATTTTTGCATACGGCTGCCTTCGCCGTTTAATTGGTTTTAAATGTCTCCCATTTGGAATTTTTTTTGTATATAGTTAGGTGTATTGGTATGGTTTTTCAAGCTGTATTTTAATATAGATTGGCTACTTTAAGAGGTAGTTTAATAGGTTGAGGTTCCAAAAGATAATCGGACACATCACATGATTTTTTAATTTTGTTTTTCTTTCCGCAGGAGTAAGTGAAAAATAATAAGAACTCTCCTTTGGTTTCTATAAATGAGCTACATGGCTTATTGAGCCCTTTTAACAAAGGCTGAAACAAAATGCTAAAATGAAAAGTTAAGGGCCCATTCCGATTTTCAGTGAAGAATCCTGCATCTGTGTATGTGTGAGGGTGGAGGGTGTGTAACCCTTGGAGGCACTAAAGAATGATGTTGCCATTTGTCTCTTTTGCAAATAAAGATAAAATTAAAGAAGACCTTAAAAAATATATATGTGTACACACACACACACACACACACACACACACACACACTTTCCTAAGAGGAAATGCAGATGTACTTTCATTTAAGCAAAACTACTAATAGAAAATTGAACTTCACCAAAGCACACACAAAAAAGAAGTCTGGATGTTGTTACTCACTTTACCTAAAAAGCTAGAGTAAGATTATTTTAAAAGCTAATTCTGCTTAGTGGTTCATTTTACCAAAAAATGGCAGAAAATAACTTTTAGAAATGTTGGTAGTTGTCCCATTGTCATACTGCTTTGTACATTAGTCTGGTTCCTTATTTTTTTCCACAAATTTTCAAGACACTACGTTAAGTGTCTTTAAAACTGCAACTGTAATGGTTAAAATTTCTGGCAAGAAGATAACTGTTCATGTATTGGAAAAGTAGACAATCACGTTTGAGAATGTTTGTCATTATTTTCAGTCAACTGAAAATCAGTCTCTCCTTGAATATAGATACAATATATGGTTTTGCAGTGATTTCTGAATGGAAAAAAAAAAGAATTCATTAAATGAAATAGGACTTAGGATCATTTGAATTATATATAGAAATACATATGTACATGCCATTAGATGTAACAGGAGAATTTGTAAGCAAAATGGAAAAAAACAACAGTATGCTTCTCTCTAACTGTCAACAATATATTTCCTAGATTCTGCTGCTACAATATTGGTTCTGAGTTTTTTGGCTTGTTTATGTATTATTTAAATTAATGTGGCTGAGTGCAGTTACTTGTTCAAGTTAGTGGTAGTGGATCGTTCACCACTATCTGTTGTCCTCCAGTGATGAATATGTAAAGAAGTTCTACTTCAACATAGGTAGAATGAAGCAACTAAGATGATATGATAGGGAGAATTTCCTGCACAATCAGAAATACTCAGACAAGTGAGTTGCAACTCTGACATGGCGGGGGCGGGGTGGGGGTGCGCAGGATAGGCTTTGGGAGGCTTGAGCACGGATGACCATGCTTGTATGGGCTGTGTGTCCCCGGAGCAGACTTTTTAAAGATCTGACCGGAAGTTTAACAAATGGGCAAAATGTGTGGTATTTGGGGACTTGTGTCAACCTGCAGTTGTGTCTAATGTTCTATCACTAAAATATAAGGTTTTTAATAGTGGTGTGTTCTAAGTGCCATATAAAGATCCTGTTTTTAAATATGTCAGGTATTTGTTTTCATTCAGTGCATATGTTTAAATCTGAGGGCTGTTCTGCTGCATTGTCTGTTTTACCCTATCTGGTCCCTCAAGAGCATTTAAAGAAAATCTTCAGTAACGTTTCTAGTACTTATGGTAAAAAGGACAAAAATAGTTGAGAGAAACGAGCCTAGATTGAAAAGAGAGAGGAAGATGACAAGCAGGAGCCATGTATCTGAGTTGTACTTGTTTAAATGAAAATTCTACACTGGTTCTTAAAATGAAAAAACCATGTATCTACCTTAAGAACAATGTTTGTTTGTTTTTTTAAATATGTTCTAGTGATTTCGTTTTTATTCATGTAATATTTCTGTTTTCCTTTGCATATTGTTTTTAATTTAAATTGTGGACTTTTTACTTCTCTTGAAATGTATTATGTACTGTATTTTTAGAAATATTATTTTTAAATAAATATTTTTTAAAAACATAGGACTATTTTTCTCCCCCACCTCTTTATTTATTAAACTCAACCCAAATTCTAGATTCCAACACTAAGAGCATAAGATAGGCTATTTTTAGTTTTATGCAATTTGGGTGGTTATTCATAATTAGTAGCCTTTTGGGGGTATTGTTCTACCATAATCTCAAAATTCATTACACATCAAGAACTAGGTATACATACCATGGTTGGAATTGACAAACAACAATTTTCTCAGTCAGACATTTTTGCCTTAGAGATGATCCAGATTGGGTGGCTAGATTCAGTCACCCAATTTATTTACCTTTGTTGTGCCAGACAGAAATATTTTTTCCCTCGAGGAATAATTGACATAAAATGCAGAAAGTTTAAGTATACATCTAGGCATTTTAGAGCTAGGGATATTGGATTACTTAAAACCTTTGTTCCCAGTTCTATTTTTAACTTTTTGAGGAACCTCCATACTGTTTTCCACAGTCCCTACATCAGTTTGCATTCCCAACTGCAGTGAAAGAGAGTTCCTTTTTCTCCACATCCTTGCCACACCTGTTGTTTCTTGTGTTACTGAGTTTAGCTGTTCTGGCAGGTGGGAAGTGATATCTCGTATTTGATATCTCATATATGATACCTTGATTTGCATTTCTCTGATGATAAGTGATGGTGAGCATCTTTTTCATGTGTCTGTTGGCCATCTGGATGTCTTCTTCAGAGCAATGTCTGTTCATGGCCAATGTCCGTTTCTTAACTGGATTACTTGTTTCTCGGGTGTTGAGTTTTATAAGTTCTTTATATATTTTAGATACTAACCCTTTATCAGATGTGTCATTTGCAAGCATCTTCTCTCATTCCATAGGTTGTCCTTTAGTTTTGTTGATTGTTTCCTTCACTGTGCAGAAAGCTTTTTATTTTGATGTAGTCACGATAGTTCATTTTTTGCTTGTGTTTCCCTTGCTTAGGAGACCTATCTAGAAAAATGTTGCTGTGGCTGAGGTCAGAGAAGTTACTGCCTTTGTTCTGTTCTAGGATGTTAATGGTTTCAGGGCTCAGTTTAGATCTTTAATGCATTTTGAATTTATTTTTGTGTATGGTATAGGAAAGTGGTTCAGTTTCATTCTTTTGCATGTTGCTGTCTGCTTTTCCCAACATCATTTGTTAAAGAGACTGTCTTTTTCCCATAGAATATTCTTTCCTGATTTGTCAAAGATTAATTGACCATGTAATTATGGGCTTATTTCTGAGTTTTTTGTTCTGTTGATCTATATGTCTCTTTCATGCTGTTTTGATTACTAAAGCTTTGTTTTATAACTTGAAATCAGGAATTGTGATGCCTCCAGCTTTGCCTTTCCTTTTCAGGATTGCTTTGGCTATTCAGGGTCTTTTGTGGTTCCATACAAATTTTAGGATTGTTTGGTCTAGTTCTGTGAAAAATGGCATTGGGATTTTGATAGGCATTGCATTGAATGTGTAGATTGGGTAATATATTTTAGAAATGTTTGTTCTCCCAATCCATGAGTGTGGAATGTCTTTCCATTTCTTTGTGTCATCTTCAGTTTCTTTCATCAATGTTTTATAGTTTTCAGGTACAGGTCTTTCACCTTTATGTGTAGATTTGTCCCTACACATCTTATTATTTTTGCTGCAGTTATAGTTGGGATTGTTTTCTTAATTTCTCTTTCTGTTGCTTTATTATTGATGCATAGCAATGCAGTGGACTTTCGTATATTGATTTTGTATCCTGTGACCTTACTGAATTCGTTTATCAGTTCTAGCAGTTTTTTTTTGTGGAGTCCTTTAGGTTTTCTATATATAGTATCATGTCATCCACAAATAGTGAAAGTTTTACTTTATCCTTAATGATTTGGATGCCTTTTATTTCTTTTTGTTGTCTGATTGTTGTGGCTAAAACTTCTAGTGCTATGTTGAATAGAAGTGGTGAGAGTAGACATCCTTGTCTTGTTCTTGACTTTAGGTGAAAAGCTCTCAGGTTTTCCCCAGTAAGGATGATGGTGGGGGGGATTTTTCATTTATGACCTTTATTATGTTGGGGTATTTTTCTTTAAACCTAATTTGTTGAGGGTTTTTTTTTTTTTTATCGTGAATGGATGTTGTACTTTGTCAGATGCTTTTTCTGCATCTTTTGAAATGATAATATGATTCTTACCCTTTTATTGATATAATCTATCACGTTGATTGATTTGTATATATTGAACCACCTTTGCAACCCAGGAATAAATCCCACTTGATCATGATGAATGATTTTTAAAAATGTGTTGTTAAATGCAGTTTGCTAGTATCTTGTTGAGGATTTTTGCATCTATGTTCATCAGAGATATTGGCCTGTACTCTTTTTTAGTGGTATCTTTAGTTTTTGCAATCAAGGTAATGCTGGCTTCGTAGGATGAATTTGGAAGTTTTCCTTCCTTTTCTATTTTTGGAATAGTTTAAAAAGAATAGGTATTAATTCTTCTTTGAATGTTTGGTAGAATTTGCCTGTGAAGCCATCTGGTCTTGGACTTCCGTTTGTTGGGAGTTTTTTGATTACTGAATCAATGTATTTGCTGGCTGTCAGTGTGTCCAAATTTTCCATTTATTCCTGTTTCAGCTTTGGTAGTTTCTATGTTTCTAGGAATTTATCTATTTCTTCTAGGTTGTCCAATTTTTAGCATGTAGTTTTTCATAATATTCTCTTATAATTGCTTGTAATTCTGTGTTGTTGGTTGTTACTTCCCCGCTCATTTGTCATTTTATTTATCTGAGTCTTTTTGCTTTTTGCTCTGTTGGCTGCCTTATCCCTCAGTCCCGAATTGCGCAGGAGCTCTTTTTCCCTGTTACACAGGGCAGTGTCTGGTCCCTGGCCTGAACATGGCATGTTTTAACTGGTGTGCTTTAGTCTTGTCACTCACTGCTGCTGGACCCAGGCTCTGCAAAGCTCAGGAGGCGTGGGTGTAGGGTCCAGGAGATGCGGTGTAGATGGGGGTTGGGGCTGGTCTTCTGAGGGAGGGGGCCTGCCACGCTGGGACTGAGGCAAGTGTGACTGGGAAGGGAGATTCTTCCAGAGCTTGTGGGAGGGGGATTGGGGGAGCACTTGGTGTAAGCAAGTTCGGTAACGACTGTCCGCCCTAAACTGATTCCCACAGGTGTTTCTGTGCTTAGCTGAGAAGCAGGAGGAGGAAGTGGCCCCTGCCAGCTCCTTTGTTCCTAGGGAGTCTCTGTGAAGACTGCCTCTCTGAGATGAACAAATAACCTCCTGTGTGTGCTCAAGGCACTCTTCAGAGAGCTCTTTCCATGCTGTTTGTCTGTGGGGGCTCTTTGCCCTGCCTTCTCTCCAAGAATTGTCCCCATATTCCTTGGCTCTATCCAGTCAGGCCGGTTGACCTTCAAAACTCCAGGCTTTAAGCCCCAAGAACTCAGCAAAATTCAGCGCCTTGAGCTTTCCAAGTGAATTGCTGTTTGGACTCATTTTCTCTGTGTGCTCCCCTGTGTGTCCGTCCGTCCTTTGCCCTTCTCTGCAGGTGCAGCTCCCTCCCCACCCCAGCGACCCTGATCTATTTCCTAAACCAAGTCTGTGTATTTCCCACCTTCTTCAATGTGGCCTCTTCCCTACCTTTGCTGGTGGAGTTTCTTCTGTCAGTCTTCATGTTGATTATCTGGGATATTAAGGATCATTTGATAGTGATATAGTTGTATTCATGGGATGAAGCGAGCCTAGAGTCCTCCTACTACACCACCATCTTCCAGACTGTCCCCAAGAAACTTTTCATATTTTGTCCCATTAAAATCCACTGGTCTGTCTTTGCCCTTTGGAAAGTTCTCTTAAGCCCTACATGATTCTCTTAACCCCTTCATGAACCCCTACATCATTCATTGGTCATTTGGAAAATACTGGAATCATGGAGATCTTCCAAGTGTTGACACATTTCATTCTATAAAGTTAGATAAAATTAAATTTAAAAAA
Organism: Nasua narica; assembly: GCA_028533885.1. Lineage (NCBI taxonomy): Eukaryota > Metazoa > Chordata > Mammalia > Carnivora > Procyonidae > Nasua > Nasua narica. The sequence goes on along the minus strand of CM052813.1, from coordinate 33,588,309 downwards.
ACTTAGTACTACCATTGACCCTGTCAGAAAAGTAAACATTGGAAAAGCTGTTAAACTCATACATTTTCAAAATCCTAATTTTTATCTGAAAACTTGAATTTTGTTATTTATAACCACATACTGTCTGTAGTTTTCCTTGAAATGACAGGATCACTTCACCTAGTTTTGAAAAAAAAAAAATTTTTTGTGAAATGCCTGCATCTGAAAAAGCATGGTCACTCAAATAAAAAATAGCATTCCTTGCAAAACATGGCTAGTTCAGCTTGCAACTCAAACAGTTGCACCGGAGCTTTTCCTCAGGAATAACAATCATACTTTGAAATGCAGGTGAAATCTTTATGTGTACTTTCCATCCTGTCAAATGGAATATTAGAAATGTACTCCAAGATTTAATAAAATGAATCGTTTTTACTGATCCATCAAGGGCAACTATTCAGTGAAGTTTGCCTCTCCTTTTTAAGCAAAGTTTATCTGAATCTACTTAATTTGGCTCTGTGTAGGGAAGAAAGCAAGGGAGGAAGATAGGGCAGAACGTTATGCATCTGAGACTCAAGTTCATTTACTCTATATTTGATAAGTGAAAAGGAACAGGAGCTGCTTAAACAATTTGCATCAGTATATTCCTGCTCTTGAAACTCGTAAAATATAGCATCCTTAAAGATTTACATCCATTTAGTCCTGTTATAAAAAGACAAAAAACTCAAAATGCATGACAGTATCATATTGCAAAATAATTTGAGAAGCTGCCAGATACTGTAGATGAACAAATCCATATAAATGCTGCTCTAGGCTGACCAATTACCAATATGAGCAGCAATTATATTAGCGTGCAAGGGCAATTGGAGGGAAAATTGGACCCTGTGGACATCCAGCTGAGCAAACAGGACTGAGGAAGGATGGAGTATGTGTTTGAAAGCAAAAAAAAAAAAAAAATCTAAGCTAACTTAAAAAAATTATTTGTATCAGTTGCAGCGATATTCTTTACATGCTCTGGTTGCTTAGTATTTTTCAAATTAACTCTCTTCTTCAAACCAAAAAATTGCCTCTGCTTAGATCAAATGCCCAAATAGCAATGTGTTTTGCATGCAAAAAAAAGGCAGAATAACTCAGGAAATAGAGAATTTGGAATATACAAATCCAACCATTCAAATGCTACCATACATATGCACACACAATTGTGGTGTGATCTGGGTTATATTTATCCTTCTTAATACTGACATGTACTATTTTTAAAAAGATTTCATTTATTTGAGAGAGAGAGAGAGAGAGAGAGAACACAAGCAGGCAGAGGAGCAGAGAGGGTGGGAGAGGGAAAGAATCTCAAGCAGACTGCATGGAACATGGAGCCCGACACAGGGGTCAATCTCATGACCCTGCGAGCGTGACCTGAGCTGAAACCAAGAGTCGGAGCCACCCAGGAGACCCTGAAATTTAGTATTTTTATAACTGAAAGTTTTCCCTACTTCTTACAATCCATGGCAAAAACTGATTAATGATCTGATAGGATTTGGAGCTTTTATAGTTCCACATCGCAACTACGGATGACTAATCCTTGATGAGTAAGTAATGACCATCATGTTAATGAAATTTGTTCTATAAATTGTATAAGCTGTGTAACTGTAGGCCAGATAGCCTCATTCCTTTGAGCATATTTTAATGGCAACTAGAAGTAATGGATATCAAAATTTTGGGAGTGGTCTATACTTCTTATAACTTGATTTCTGATTTAGAGAATTCTTGATTGTTTGAAAGCATTTCTGATATACTCAATACGGAAAAGTACCCACAAATGGGGAAGATACCAATCTATCCAAAGTGCTCTAATTTTTGCCATTCATTTTACATGTGCATTTTTTTATTTTCGAAAAATAATTTCAATGATTTGGGTGATCCCTGGGGTAAGAAAGTTCTAAGAGGGCAACCAGTCAGCCACACATCCTGGTATTTAAGTTATTATAGAATCCCCTTTCTTCTTACTGGAGGTAAACACTATTATAAATTTGAAATATATTATTCATGTTTTTATACTTTTATGTGTGTAAGAATGAACAATATTTTATCGTTTTATCAATTTCTAAAATTTACATAAACCTCCCCACAGTAATCCTTGTATTTCAGGGGACAAAATGTGACAAATCTTCACTCTCACTTTCCTCCCAAAGGTAGCTACTGACAATACTTTGGTGTCAATCCTTCCTTAGCCCTTCCTTCACATAAATAAATACATATATTTATCATACGCATGGTTAGTTTGGTTTTCAAGGGAGATTCTACTAACCCGTGTGATTTGAATTTCTAACTTAATGTCTTGTGGTCATCCATACCAAGACATAATAGTCTATGGAATTTTTTAAAACTTTTTTGTAGATCACCATAGCAGTTTCCCATAATTTATTTAACTATGCCTCTATGATGAACATCAAATAGATTCCCTTTTAATTTATATTTTTTTGCTATTAGTAACAATGCTACAGTAAACACATGTGTACAATATCTTTGTGCCTTTACTATTATTTCTCTAGGTAGATTTCTAGAAGTGAAATTGACAAGTCGAAGGATGTGCTTATTTTTACTTTTGATAGGAAATATCAAATTATCTTCTAAAATTCTTTAACTTATACACAGCCTCACTTGATACTATTAATCTTTAAGGTTTGTGTCAATCTAGTAGAGGTGTCTGTTCATTTTTTCTCTCTCCTCCAGATTCCTTGTTTATGACGTTTGAGTGGATTGTTTACTTCTCCTTATTGAATGTTAGTTATTCTCTATATTTTCTGGATATTATTTTTTAATTTATTCACTATGTCTCTAGATTTTAGCTCAATCTCTTGTTTTTCTTTATAGTGATTTTTCCTGTAACTATCACTTTGTAACAAATAACCCCACACTTAGTGAGATAAAAGAACCAACCATTTTTTTGTGGTCACAGATTCTGTGGGTCAACAATTCAGAAAGGACACAGCAATTTTTCTCTGTTCCATGGTGTCTGACCTCATTTAGAAAGACTTGAGCACTCTGAAGGAGTCTATCACTGGAGACTACAATTAGCTAAAGCCTCACTTACTCACATGTCTGTTGGTAGATATTGGCTATCAACTGAAGCCTAGCTGGAGCTGTCATCAAGAATACCTCCATGGGCCTTTCCAGATATCACATTGAGCTTCCTCACAGCATGGTGGATGGGTTTCACAAGAAAGTGGCCCAACAGAAACAGGCAGAAGCTATATCACTTTTTATGACCTAGCCTCAGGAGTCATAAAGCCTGCTCAGAATATGTGAAAGAGAACTAGACTCTAACGATTGGGAAGAGTGTCAAAGTCGCATTTCACAGGAAAGCATGTTAGTTGGGAGATACTGTTAAGGACATTTATGGAAAACAAAACTTGCCACAATCATTGTCTTATGGAAGAAGTAAATTATCTTGAAACTTAATCATTTTCCTTAAGACATCTGGGGTTTGGGTGGTGCATGAACAATGAATCTTGGAACACCGAAAAATTAAATTAAATTAAATAAGACTTCTGGGGTTTAAAATTTAATTTAATTTTTTGTTTTTTTAAATATTTATTTGGGGGTTATGTTTTATTTTTTATTTTTTGGGAGGTTATGTTTTATTTTTTATTTTTGGGGGAGTTATGTTTTAAAAAGCATTGCCTAAATGAAGGTTACAGATTTCTTTTTATTTTTCAAAAAAACTTTGATAATGTTTCTCTTTTGTATTATGCTGCTAAATCCATTTAGAGTTTATGAACATACACTCTAACTTTAATTTTTGTGAACTTCAGAGTTTTTTATATACTTCTATAGCCTTTTATTTTCATAATAAATGTGTAGTGAGAGAGACTAAGTTGAATTTTTTTAGGTATACAAAGTGTCACCCACACAATTTTTTTCTTGCTTAGCTTATTTTTTCTTTTTCATTTTTCATTTTTTCATTTTATTTTTATTTGTAAGGTCACTTGTATCCTTGGAGAGAAGTTGTATGCATTTAATTCTTCTGATTAATTACTGTTAAAAATTTCTGAAGCATTCACTAGTGTTTTTCTAATCATAAACTTCATGTAAGGAATACCCCCACCCATTTGAAACAAAAACTTCTCATGTTTCTGTTTTCTAGAACTTCACATAAATGGAATTATACATACACAGTATGTCCTCTTTTTTTTTTTTAACAGGCTCCTGCTCAGCATAATGTTTTTAAGATTCATTCATGTTGTATCACTTTGTTTTTTGCTGTTGTTGCGGAGACTTATTTTGTATGAATAATCCTCAATGTGTTATCTCTTCCACTTCCTGAAACAGTTATGAAGGATTGGTATTAGTTCCTTAAATATTCGATAAGGGGTGCCTGGGTGGCTCAGTTGGTTAAGCATCTACTGTCAGCTCAGGTCATGGTCTCAGGGTCCTGGGATGGAGTCCCGTGTTGGGATCCCTGCTTAGTGGGAGTCTGCTGTGCCCTCTCTCTCTGCCCCTCCCTCTGCCCGCTCATGCTCGCTCTCTCAAATAAATAAATAAAATCTTAAAAAATGTATTTGATAAATTTCACCAGTGAGGTTAAATGGACCTGAGCTTTTCTTTGCTGGAAGATTTTTAATTAACTCACTCAGTTTGTTAACTTGTTATAGGTTTATTCAGGTTCTTCCATTTCTTCTTAGTTTGGGGAATTTATGTCTTTCTAGGAACTTGTCTATTTTACTCCAGTTGTCTAATTGGTTGGCACAAACTTGTTTATAGTGTTCCCTTAGAAGCATTTTAATTTCTGTAGTGTCAGTAGTGATGTTCCCTTTTTCATTCCTAATTTTGCTAATGTGTCTTCCTTTTGTTTTGCTTTGTTTTGTTAGTGTACTTTAAGGTTATGCAATATTGTTATCTTTTCAAATGACATACTTTTGTTTTCATCGATTTTCTCTATTTTTGTTTTCTATGCCAGAGTTTAGAAATTTCTCAAATTTATTTCTACTGTAGGTTTCTACCTTAATTCCACTGTCATTGAAAAAACACAGTTTCTCAATTATTTTAATTTATTGAGATTTATTTTTTGTCCTAGCCTGTGATGTCTCTTGAAGAATGTTAGAAGTGTGTTTGAGAAGAATGTGTATCCTCCTGCTGGTTTGGGGAAGTGTTCTGTAACTGTCAGTCATGGCAAATTGGTTAATATGTTTTTTCAAGTCTTCTATATCTGTAGTGGCTCTCTGTCTGGTTCTTCTCTTAATTATTCAGATTAGAATATTACAGTCTCTAAATACTGTTGAATTGTATATTTGTTCTTTTAATTCTTTAAGTTTTTGTTTCATGTATTTCATAACTCTGTTGTCAGATGGGTATAGATTTATAATTGCTAGAGCTTTCTTTTTGTATACCATACTGTTTGGTTTATAACATACATTTTATATATAATATATATAGATTATATACATATGGATATGGATTATACATATACACAATAACACAAAGGAAGAGAGGAAATGGATTTATATTGGAACAAAATTTCTGTATCTTGCTGGAATTAAGTTAGTGTTAATTTGTAGTAGATAGTAGTGAGTTACAATGGAGATTCTAATCACCGAAGTAACCACTAAGAAAGTAATCCAATAAAATATAATTGAAAATCAGAGGAATTAAAATGGTACACTAAAAATTATGTTTAAGACAAAAGAAGGCAGTAGGAAAGGAATAGAAGGGAAAGAAGATACAAGATATAGAAAACAAGTAGTAAAATGATATATATAAATCCAATTATATCAATAATCACTTAAATGTAAATAGAATAAAAACTCCAATCAAAATGTACAGATGGTCAGACTGGATAAAAAAAGCAAGATCCAACTATACACTGTCTGCAAGAGATAAAAGACATAAGTGGACTGAAAATAAAAGGATTATAAAAGATAGACCATGCAAGCAGTAATCATAGAGAGCTAGAATAGCTGTAATGATATTGGACAAAAGAGATTTTATACCAAAAAATGGTACTAGATACAAGAGGGAAGTTTTATAAAAGAGGTGTACTAAAGGGTCATGCTTTAATAATATCAGTAATTTTTACTGCTTCATGAAGGTTTTTCTTAAGTGGGACTTTTTTCCCCTGCAGATTTAATGAGGATGAACAATACAATGATTACTAATACTGTGTGATGTTCTGCCTTGATTTCTGCTAAAGGCCTATAAACCATGGATTTAGAACTGCTGATTTAGACCATTTATACTTAACATAATTATCATTATGATTGTGTTGAAATCTAACATCTAGCTATTTTTTAAGAATTATTTGTCCTATTTCTGTTTTCCTGCCTTTTTTGGGGATTAATTTAGTGTTTCTTTAATACTCCATGTTTTTCCTACTATTGGTTTATTAACCAATAATCTTTTAATGTTTTCTCTCAGAACTACGATATGGCTCTTTAACTTTCTAGTCTATTTTCAGATATTATTATTCCATTTCATGTATAATGCAAAAATCATACATTTTGTTTCAATTTTCCTCTTCTTTCCTTTTGAATGTTGATGTCATATATTTACTGGTACATGTGTTACAAAGCTCACAATAACACTGTTATTACTTTTCTCTTACCAGTTAATTATCTTTTAAAGAAATTTAAAAGTAGGAAAAATATTTTTAAAATTTGCCCATCTGCTTACCATTTCTGGTGCTTTTCAATCCTTTTTTTAGATCTTGGTTTTATGTATATCTTTTTCCTTCTGTCTGAGAATTTCCTTTTACATTTCTTGTGATTCAGGCCTGCTGGTAATGAATTCATTCAACTTTTGTTTGTCTGTAAAAGTTTTATTTCACCTTCATTTTTGAAGGACATTTTTGTTGAATATAAAATTCTAGGGTAGAGGGGTTTCTTACCCCACTTTTAGCCTCCTGTATTTCATTGTTTTCTGGCATGCATATTTTCTGGTGAGAAGTTTGTTATAGTTCCTTATTTTTTTCCCCTCAACATATCATTTTTTCTCTGGCTCTGTCTCGTTTAATGGTCCCTTTATCGGTGATGTTCAGCATTTTAATTATGATGTGTCTTTAATTATGATGTGTCTTATTGACTATCTTTCCCTCTCGTTATGAGTTACATGCTCTTCCTTTTCGTGTGTCTAGTGTTTGGTTAGATATTGGACCTTCTGAATTTGACACTTTTGAGTGGTAGATACTGTTGCCTGTCTTTAAGACTGTTAAATTGCTGACTAGTTTGATCCTTTCAAGGCCCAACTTCACCATCTTTTCCTACTCACTTCTTAGAGCCCAAAGAACACAGATGCTCAGCTGGCCTGGTGACCTGGCCAACTTTTAGAGGAAAGATTATTAATCTCTTGGTTAATGAAAAACAGGCATGTTGGAAATCCCCAAACTTAACTAGAATTTCTTTTCGGATTTCCCTCCCTTAGTTTCATGGAGAACAAATGTCAGTTACCATCCTCCGTGGGGAAGGTGGGGTGGTATAGCCTCTTTCTCTGAATATTCACCCAGAGACCACACTTCCCTGCCAGTTCTACCTTATACCAACTGGGGGACTAGGGTCTAAGGTGCAGAAGATAGAAACAAGCACCTCTCAGTAGACCTAGGACATTTTAGGCCATGACTTTCTTCCTTCATTACGATTCCGGGACAGTGAGGAAAATTCTGTCTTACAATGACAACGATAACAGCCATGAAACTCTACTACTAGTAGCTAGTAATTATGAGATACTTACTTGGTGCCGCACATGCTGAGAGCTTTATGGGCATTAGCTTCTCTAATCTGCAGAACAAGCTTATGAAAGTGGCCCCATGATCTCATCTTTACAGGTGAGAACATGAAGATCACTCAGCTATTAAATGCCGGGGCCAAAATTCAGATCTAGAATCTGCATTTTCTAACCACTCGTGCTATTTCCCCCCAGATTGTGCATTTGTTTGTCGGTGTCAGTGATGCCCTTGCACGTTTCCATCTTGGCTTATATCCTCATAGGTATCAATGGGAGAAATGGCCGGGAAGCTGGTGCTGTTAGAAGCCCTTTTCAACCAACAGCCTCATTCTCCCTTTGGAGTCTTTTTAACTTTAGGATTCTGTGATTTAGACATAAATAATAAATATAGTTTAGTAGAGGATAATAAAACACTCATTGACTTACTGCCAACTTTACTCTAGGTCCTCATTTCTTTGATTCTCTTAGGGAATAACTACCTCTTTGGGAATGAATTTCCCCATGTGGATTTGAATTAATTCCCTCAGGCCAAAGAATTGTAATCTGGAAGAGTTCATTTAGCAAATGGCACCCAGCTTTTCTCACCCTGGTTTGCCAAAGACAGTGTGAGGCTTTGTTTGAACACAGGCAATGGTTCTGGACAGCAGATGTTTGCAAATAGCATTTGTTTAATTGCTTAGGCACTTGATAATATATTTTTCTCCTAAGCTGTGGGAAACACATCCTTTATCAGCTTTAAAACAGAGTGCAACTTTGGAGGGCCATTCTGTCTGTCTTTTTTCCTTGTGCATTGGTCCAGACAGATTGAGTGAACAAAAAGAAGAGAAAGGGGAGGCTGTTGGCAGTTACCCTCAACTTTGCCTCTTATGCCAGCAGCAGCGATATAGAAATGCGTACCCTTTCCCATCCCACTCCCCACCCCCTGAAATAAACCCAACCACCAAAAAGGCACTCTCATTGCAACTCAGAAGCTGAAAAGACAGTCAAGGAGAAGAAGGCTCACATGGCAGCAGCTTTCTCTAGCAGCCCATCTTGCTGCATCTGCAGTTAGCTAGTGTCCCAGGGACCTGGCATCACCTTATGCCTGCCATCAGCTCTAATGAGACACATACATGGGTGCAGTTAGAATGCCGGGCATGGCCTTTCATTCTGTGTGCAGTGATTCAGGCTCTTACCCAGGTTGTGGAAGCTTTGACAGTTGCACCTTTGAAGACATGGGCGTGTGGTCATGGGTATAGGTTTCAGATGTAGTGCTGGTCTTTGATGAGGCACACAATAGGAAATGAGGGTCTCCAAAGCCTTCTTCCATGATGTCTTGTAGCCACAGGCTCTTCCTGCCCTAGAATCAGTGTGCCAAGCCTTAGCCCCATTCTGTTCCACCCTTAAAGAATTCCCAGACATGCCTCCCAAACTCCATATAGCCGGAACTCACTTGGAGAGTTTGATTCAGTCTGTCTTGATCTGGACTCGAGAATCTGCATCCATGTCTCAATTCCTAGGTCTGCATCCATGTCTCAATTCCTAGGTGATTCAGATACATAGCTGGTGTTGAGAATCCCTACCTTAGTGCTTTCTGAACTGGCGCACTAAATGCATCATTTGTATGTACAGTTACAAGGAAATTCTCTAGAGCCAAGAGCCTTAATCCTAGCTCTGGCACTGGTTAGCTGTGTGATGTTGCACAGTTAACCTTTCTGTGCCTTATTTTCATAATCTCTGACATGGGAATGATAATTTTACTTACCACATGTGGTGGCTTGAGGATCAGATAAATTAGCACAGGCAAAACCCTTAGAATACAGTCCCTCAATAAGTTGTTGTACACGTGAACTTGTTTAGAAGGAGAAAAAAATGGCAGTATATTTGCTTTGAGGTTTGTTTTGTTTGAGTCTGGTAGGAAAACAGGAAATTGCTTTGTTCTACAGCTGCCTACCCATTATGGTATCTGAGCACAGAGAGAGCCACGGCGCTGTAGGGCTACTTTGTGGTGCCAGATTTTCCCTTTAGTTCTTCCTGTAATTTTTGTCTCTCTTAAAAGCTTTTTCAGAGAATCCAGTTGTAGTAAAGAGTTAATTATATATTTTAAATCTCTGAAGGGATTTACGTCTGGCTGCTTCAGGAGTCAGGAGTCAGCCTGTTAACCAGATAAGGCACTAGTCCCCTGTGAAAGATACACATATTCTGGGCACATACTCGGTATTTTTTTTTTTAATTTTTAAAGAATTGTATTTATTTATTTATTTGAGAGACACAGAGAGAGAGAGAGAGCAAGCATGAGTGGGGGAGGGGCAGACAGAGAGGGAGAAGCAGACTCCCCGCTGAGTATGGAGCCCCACATGGGACTTGATCCCAGGCCCCCGAGATCATGACGTGAGCCCAAGTCAGAAGCCTAACTGACTGAGCGAGCCACCCAGGTGCCAACATACTCAGTATTTTTAAGTTCAGTTAACTTTGACAAATATTTGGTAAGTTTATACTGGGCATGAGGCACTTTTGGGAAAGGGAAGAAATAAGAGAAAGGAATTTGACATTTATTGAGCGGCTGCTTTATGCCAAATACTGTACTAAGAACTTTATATAATCACCTTATCTAATAACTGTGGTTGCTACAGTTAGCTGTATTTTATAGATTAGGAAGCAGAAACTTCATAGAATTCATTGTCCTAGGATTTGAGAAAATCCATGGCTCTACCTTTACTCCTTTTCTATACCACCCCAGAAGGTTCAAAGATGAAGGTGGATCATCCTTTATTTCTATAGCATGTTATTGTTTATAATGACACCCCCACCTCCAGGTGCATGGGGACTTAGATCCTGGAGCTGCTAGCTGTTGTGTATTCCATGTTACTTTCACAGAGCTGAGAATAATAACCTGTGTTTGGGGGGACTTGATGCTAGGGGAGTGCTTTTGTCTTACAGGATTGTTGCAACAACCCCATGAGGGAAATAATAACAGTCATAATGATGGACAGTATTTAGTAAGAACTTATTATCCAGGTCAGCCTGCCTCTGAAGCCCAAGGTCTTAATCACTATTACACTATCTCATTATCTGCATTTTATGAATGAGGATACCAAGGCTCACAAGAGGTATGTGACAGCTAGATTGAGAATCAAGCCCCTCTCTTCTGATGACATGTTTCTAATCAGTCTGGTAAAGAGGACTAAATGGTATACAAACAACTCTACCACAAGGCAGAATATGAAAGGAAATAGGAAAATGACAGGTGTGTGGTCTAGTGAGGTAAGGAGAGGCTTATGAAGGAAGTGAACGGAGTCTAATAAGATGAATAAGATTTCTAGAAACAGAAATACCCAGGAAGAATATTTGAGATGAAAGCAAGAAAATGAGTAAAAGTATAAAACATGGAACATCTAGAAAACAACAAGTACACTGGTGTAAATTCAGCACAAGATGAGGTACACACAAAGGGTGCTGGAAGACTGGGTTAGAAAGTTATGTGTGCTTGAATGCAACAAGGGTTTGCTCTACATTGTTGGAGAATGGGGAGCCATTGAATGTTCTTAAGCATGTATTGTGTCACGATCAAAGCCACAGTAGGAAGATCATTGTGGCGGAGAACACTGAGACCAGGAAGAGGCCATTATAATAGTTCTTAGTATAGAAGGAGGATCTGACCCAGTACAGGAAGTATGGGAAGGGAGAATTCAGGAAAACATTGCCATGAAAAGTTGGCAGAACCTCCTGATCTTCCAAATGCTGGGGCCACACAGAGGGAGGCAGCAAATACAGTTCTATGTTGGCATCTAGGTCCCCAAAGAATTGTGTTGCCATACATGAAAAGAGGGAATTAAGAAAGAAGAGCTAATTTGGGGTTGGGGGGGGAGATAATTATCTCAGTTGGAAATAGGGCAACTTTGGAGTCCAGGCAGGTTATTAAAGTTGAAATATGTCCAACTTGAGTGGAGAGTGATGCAACCAAGTATTTAGTTGAAGGAGACATTCAAATGAAGGTGATCGCGGGTTAGGTCATGAAGGGAGCAGGCACAAAAGGAGAGTCAAGGCATAATCTTTGGAAATTCCTACATTTAGAAGGCAAATGGGTGCTGAGCAGCCCTTAAAGGAGGTAAGGAAGTAAGTAGAAAGGCAGAGGGAGAACCAAGCAAGTACAAAGATATGGAAACCAAAGAAGGGAGTGTCTAGAAAAAAAGAAATCACTAACAGTAGGGGAAAGGGACAGTGAAGGAAGCTGAAATCAGAGAAAAGATCGTAAGAGCAAGTTTGATTCTACTGTGAGGGATGAGTAGGGAGGGGTTAAGAAGTGAGTGTCCTGGATCAGGCAGAATGCATGGGCCGCTAACTCCCCCAAGAAATTTATCAAGGAAAGAAACAAAATCAATTCACTCCTATTTTGGAATGCCACGTGGTATAATGCACACAAGTCAAGGAGGGGTGGTGGGTAATAACTTTTATATACGAATCTGCATTTGTAGGGGATTTGGAGAACATTTTTTAAGAAGTGTTGGGAACCAACATGAGAGCGACTTCCAAGGCAATTATTCTAAAGAGAATGGATAGAAAAAAAATCCAATATCACAAGATGGAAATGAACTTGCAACTTAAGAAGAGATCACAACTTTGGCTTTTACACAACATTCCACTAATAATTAGAGAGCAAACTACAGCCTCCGGGAGAAAAAAAAAATTCAAATCATTTCCAACCCAGACAGAGTTTCTAAAAACAACTAGTAATGCACCTGGCTACACATGGTCCTTATCTTGTAGATAAACAAGACAGCTTCCTCAGAGAGACACAGTATTCAGTGTTCTCTTAGTAAATGCTTCATTTCAAAGCATTCATCTCATGTCTCCCAGCAGATTACAACAAAAGGACAACATTCTTTTGTTTTCCCATATTATTTTTTTGCAAGTTCTTTTCTGCATGTTACAGTGAGGGTCAGATTAAAACGGGCCCTTTTAAAAACAGTCAATATTGGAGTATTTGAAGCGGATACACAGACTTGCAGTTCATAAGCTGTATGGATGTAATAACTCTCTCGTGTGCTCTGGAATAAAACCAGGTTACACAATGAAGAGACTATGATTCTAGATGGTCCATACTTACCTCTGACCTTGAAGGACCCCAATCTTCTTTTTTTTTTTTAAATATTTTATTGATTTATTTGACAGAGAGAGAGACACATTGAGAGAGGGAACACAAGCAGGGGGAGTGGGAGAGGTAGAAGCAAGCTCCCCGCCGAGCAAGGAGCCCGACGCGGGGCTCAATCCCAGGACCCTGGGACCGTGACCCGAGCCGAAGGCAGACGCCTAACAACTGAGCCACCCAGGTGCCCCTTTTCCCAATCTTCTAATTCAGGTACCAAGACCTACTCTTCTTGAGGGAAATGGAAGTCTCGTTTTAAAAATAATTTTGGCACATGGCTGCCTTTAGATGGGCTCGTCTCTCTTCCCATACATAACTAAGAAGCAGGAAACCAATAAATACTCATTGCTTACTTACTACTTCAGACCCTTATAACTCATGAGAACCCATTTGCCCTATTCTTAAGTGTTCCTTCCATTTAGAAAATTTTAGAATTGAAACAGTCACTTCATTAATTGCAGTGTTATTTTTAATAAAACTGCATTATGGAAGATCCCCCAAAAGAAAGAAAAACATTACCTATAACTCTATTCTAAGACCACAATCTTTATTTTGATGTATGTCCTTCAGTCTTTTTTGCTATGCATATTTATTACATAATTTTACTACAATGCAGTTTTGCATTTTCTTCATGTAATTTTATGTCTGAAGCAACTATGTCTTTGCTTCATCCCAGGGACTAAAACAAAGATTCCCTACCTTGTCAAGGAAAGCAACCAGGAGACTGATGTTTACCAACTCTTCTTTCTTGAGGGAAAGATGCTAGTTGGTTAAATCTTAATCCTGCTGTATGCTGTTTGCATTTCTTTTAGTTCCTTAAAAACAAAGAGACGACATCACTGTCCAAAAGACCTACTTGTCTCTCCTTCACTTCAACAATGTGATAGTTCTTTCACCTTTGGGAAAATAGGAAAGCGCCCTGATTATTTAGCAATGTCTGCCTCAGAGAGTGGGAAGTTACAGAACCGATGCCTAATGTTTGCCATCCCTTCAGAGAAAGATTTGTTTAAATCCTACTTACTATATGCCATGGACTCTGCCTCCACCATATGATATATTCCCCATAGCTCTGGTAGGAAACAGATACCATTTTCCCATGTGGGCAGAACAGGAGGGCAAAAGTGAAATGTTCACCTGAAATCAGTAATCGGGGAAATAAAATTACCTCAGAGGGTGAGGCTGTGAAAGCAACACAAAATGAAATGCAGGAAAGGAACTTAAAACTTTCTGCTGAAGAAACTGGTCAGATTGGCTCCCAGGAGAGTAAGACTGTTGTTTGCCAATAGCTGTTATGTAATGATTGAAGCATATTTTAAAGGATTGCCCATCAGAAGAGGATTTGATTAATAATGGAAGCTTAGCTCGGTGGGTGTCACTGAGTCAAATATAGGCTGTACGTTCCCAAGCAAGACCATTCAGTTAGTTATATTCAGCAAACATTTATCGAATGTCTCCTGTGGGCCATGCATTATACCGGATGCTGGACATGTAAAGATAAGTAAGATACAGTACTTGCCCTCAAGAAGCTCACAGTTGGTTGGAGGTAACAGACACATAAACAGTTGATTAAAACAAGTGCACGAGATTAGAGATTGTGTATTTGAAAGTCTGGAGGAAAAGCATGCACCCCATCTAGGAGGAAAGGCTGAGGTTTCCTGGAGGAGTGGGTATTTGAGACACGTCTTAAGGCATCTTCTCAAACAGCCCATAGTAAAGGGCTCATTTCTTTTTCTCTTTTGCTAGGTAAATACAATAAAAATGGAGACTAGACCAGTAAAATTAAAAAGAATAAGCCCCAATTTTGTTATTAGAGTACACCGATATATAATTACTCCAGCATATTACTATAAAAGTTTCTAATGCTTACTTTTACCTTTCAACCTTCCCTCATTTCACTGGCTAAAAAACCCAACAAAACAGTTCAGAGCCTGGCACAGATCCCTAGACCACACTTCAAGTGGGCTCGTGTCAGAGGATAACTAGGCATTAGCCACCAGATGGGGAGGGGACTGGGGGGTGGAGAGCATAACCTAAACAAGGACAGGACCACAGGGCTTCCTGAGCACAGGGTTGGGGGTGGGGGGGTAAGTTCTCTGGGCCATTCAAGTGACTCAAGTGACTCTTCTTACCCCTGGCCCATGAGGGTTTTGTTTGCGAACTCCCTCCAACCCTGTGCCTTTGGTCTCTTTCTCTCAGATATGATTTTCTTCTTCAGGCTGTGCTTTCTCCTTATCTCCTTCCAAACCTGGAATGACAACTTTTCTTGGGACCAGGAGACAAAAGGAAAGAGGGGGAAGGCGTGATCAGAAGAACTGCTCCATTTTCCTTCTTCTTGGTTCTGGTCTGAGAACATTTCAGATTCTTACTCAACATTCCCGAGCTTACAAAGTACATAGGTAGAAATGGGACTGATGTATTTGAATCTGTTCAATTCAAATTCCAGAGTTAAAGGAGTAAGGGGTCATTCTCACATTTTAATTTTCTGAATCTAAGACCTTGAGAGGGAATGGAATTTTTTAAAAAGGTAAATAAACTTAAAAAAAAAGAAAAGGTAACTTTGTAACGTGTCATTTTTTTCATTGCCTCAGTATAACTCATGCTCATTATGAAATTTTGTCATAGCCTCAATTAGAGTAATGTCTAACTCAGAGCTTTAGAATTGGCTTCAGTGAAGCTTCTGGGTGTGGTTTGAATAAACTGGCTTTCCTACTTTTAGAAGGCTATTTATATGAATGATAAACAGAATACGACTGGCATTAAACTCAGTTGTAAACAAAGCAAATGATGCTTGCGTTGAACTCTCCAGGGGCTCAAAGCAATGAATGGATGGGCTGAAGAAATCATGAGGGAAAATTTACAGACTCAACTCCATTTTTTTTCCTCATTTTTAAAATTTTATTTTATTTTTTATTATGTTCAGTTAGCCGCTGTATAGTACATCATTAGTTTTTGATGTAGTGTTCAATGATTTATTAGTTGCGGATAACACCCGGTGCTCATCACCACACAAGCCCTCCCTATTGCCCTTCACCCTGTTACTCTGTTTTTAAAAATGAAAACTTTCTATTATATTAAAAACTTCAAAGCCAAAAGTGAAACCAAAAACCAATGGGAAAAATATTTATAACTATATTGACAAAGGACAAATATCTATGTTCTATAAATAAATAAGCATAATATCTATGTTATATAAATTACTTACATACATTAATGAGAAAAACACCAAGGATACAATAGATAAATGAGTAACGGGTGTGAGAACCCAGAAGTGACATTAGCTAAAAATGGAAATTGTAAGGTAAAAATGTTTTTAAAGGTTAATAAAGTTAAATGAGAAAAATATTCTAATCTCTAAGGATGCTTCTGACTAGCACCTGGTTGAACTGCTCTGAGCAGCGTGAACATTTGAGGGAGTTGGAAGCCACTAGGCCGTTCTAGACCCTATAGTTCGCACCTGTGTGACCATCTATGGCAAATAGATCGTCTATCTGTAGGAAACCGTTTTTCAAAAGGAAAAATACACACTATATGTGCATGATATCATTGTAGCATTGATTAAAAAACTAAGATGTCCAATAACAAGAGAATGAGCTATTAAATTATGGCATATTGACAGGATGAAATAGAAGTATAACCCCCTAAAAATAATTACGAGATTACAATTCACCAACTTACTACTCTCATCAGAGAAAATAATTTGTGGCTTAAAATATCAAAGAAAAAGTTAATATAAATTTTAATTGTGCTATGATTAAGTGATATTAAATGGATATGCCTAAGAATAACAACTGGAAGAGAAAAGAGAAGGCTGAAATAAGTAGTTGTTTCACTGCAGTGCAATGCTGTTTAGAGTCCCTTCCTTTCTTCCTTTCCCCCTCCAACCCCCACCTACTTTCTTTCACACATTAAATAATACATTGGTGTGACTTCTCAAAAGCAAGCTTCCATTTGTCCTGATTTCTTTTATAACTGGGTATGTTTTTACAGGTCAAGCTAAATTGTTTTTAGGAACAAGGTTAATTATAAATTGATAAAAATTGAAAAAATAAATAAAATGGTGAATAAAAGAAGAAAAGTTTGCCTTAGGAGTTGGCTGTAATTTCATGTCCACTCCCCACTCACGCGTGGGAACAGCCTCTCAGCGGACCCCACTAAAGTAAAGATTCCTTATCGGCCTCAAAAACATAAAGTCTAATAGAAGGAAGGACAGACAGTTAAACAGGATGCTGTTAAATGTAGCTAAAGGCATGAATGTGTTTATTCATGAATGTTTCGGTAAACTAGTCCTATAAACACAATCGTGTGAAACCATGTAAGGTAAAGTCATGAACTTGCTTGCGAGAAGGAGAAGTTGTAAAGAAGAGAGGACATTTAAGTAGATTTCATTTACTTAAAAAAAGAGTAAGTTTTTATTCTAAAAACATAGTGCATGTATGTAGTTTACTATGTCTAGTAGTTGTGGGGCACCTGGGAGGCACAATCCATTGAGTTTCTGACTCTTGGCTTTAGCTCAGGTAGCAATCCCAGAGTCTTCAGATCGAGGCCCCTGTGGGATTCTGCACTCAGCATGGATTCTGCTTAAGACTCTCTCTCCCTCTGCCTTTCCTCATCGCACATGCTCTCTCACCCTCTTTCTAAATAAATGAGTGATAAATATTAAAAAAAAATGTCTAATAGGGCTCAGTCAGTTAAGGGTCTGCCTTCAGCTCAGGTCATGATCCCAGGGTCCTGGGATCAAGTCCCACATTGGGCTCCCAGGGAGCCTGCTTCTCCCTCTGCCTCTCTGCCTCTCTCTCTCTCTTTCTGTCTCTCATGAATAAATAAATAAAATTTTTTAAAAATTTGTGTCTGGTAGTTTTACAAAGTTTTTCATGAAATCAGACAAGCCCTGAGTCCTACTCCTGAGAGACAATGATTTCTAGCACTCTTCAGTTTTAGTTCTGCTACCAATATATTTCTAAATAATATGTTTATGATGATATTTCTTAATTTTTTCCAAGGTGAGTGTTGTGTGCTAACTTATGTCTATGGAAACATGGAATTGGCTTTCTTATTATGTGACCTCCATGGCTCACCTCCCATCTCATTGGTTGGATGCCGGTTTTGTTGCTGTGTGTCTTAGTAGAGACTCTGTTCAGAGGTCTCTGGGCCATGGCAAATGGTTCCTGTATAAAGTTGCCTGGAACAATCTGTATGGAAGGGCTAGCCTGTGGCTGGAGGCTTCCCTTTGGGAGAATCAAGCAGGTAAGGTATCTTGTCATCTTCTGGACAGCTCACAAATGTCAATATTTTTATGGTGTCTGTTTTGGGTTGGCCAATTTCCCTAAAGAGGAGTCCTCCAGTCTCTTGTATGGGATACATAAAGCTGGTTGCCAGCTTTCTCAGAGCCAAGTTGGGCAAGCAGCTGGGAGCCCCTCCTTCTAGCTTGGGAGTCTCATATTCTACTGTGTAGACTTCCCCTTAACCCTTGGCACCGCGTCATAATCTGTGCTTGGTCTTTCTAACCCCAGGGTTCCTCAGGCTTAGCCTCTCTAAGATTAAACTTCAGGGCTTTTGGGTGGAGAGGCTATTTACTTGGCTGTGTGGGGAGCCTAAGAAGATCCAGGAGTCAGCAACTTGTACATTCAATGAATACTGTCTTCAGCCTCTTCCACCCTGCCTTCCGTGGCATCCAACCCTGTTTCCTGCGTCCTCTGGGTTCTGCAATGAGATCCACTTTGTTGCATGGCTCCCCAACCCTGCAGGCATTCAGCCATTTCTGGTCTGCTAAGTTGGGCACCACACATTTGCTTTCTACATTCCAAAGTTTTGTTGAAATACTTTATCACCTGTCAGCTTCTCTACTCTTTGTCCTTGTGGGTTTATGCATCTTTATAAACAAATCCTTTTTTAAAAAAATTAGTTATTTATTTTAGCGGGGGCAGGGGGAAGGAAAGAAGGAGAGGGAGAGAGAGAATCTCAAGCAGACTCCCCACTGAGCACGGAGCCTGATGCAGGGCTCGATCTCACAACCCTGAGATCATGACCTGAGCTAAAATCAAGAGTCTGACACTTAACCAACTGAGCCACCCAGGTGCCTCATATTAAAAAATCATTTTCATATCTTTTTACTAAGTTTTCTTTTTAAAAAAAAGATTTTATTTATTTATTTGTCAGAGAGAGAAAGAGATCATAATTAGGCAGAGAGGCAGGCAGAGAGAGTGGGGGAAGCAGGCTCCCTGCTGAGCAGAGAGCCCGATGCAGGGCTTGTTCCCAGGACCCTGATATCATGACCTGAGCCAAAGGCAGAGGCTTTAACCCATTGAGCCACCCAGGTGCCCCCGTTTTACAAAGTTTTCATGAGGGAGCGGGAAGATTACATCTTCAATTGGTCCCTTTAACTTGGAGCCGTAAGTATAAAGCCATACTTTAAAGGACAATTTAAGGGTGAAGACATGGGAGAATGAAAAAGGCATTTTTAGGTCAAAGAAAGCAAGGCCACAAACATGGATTCTCAAAGGGTATGGCATCATGTTTGGGAAACGGGGATCCCAGTTGGCTGGAGTGTAGGTGAACTGGATGAGGGGGCCCGAGGCAGGTAGACACAGCCCCTGTGGTAGGTTGGTTGCAAAAATGACCCAAATTATTTTTGTTCCTTGATGCAGTCCTTGCAATGTGACCTTGCAGCTTCTTCCATTAAGGGGGAGAGTCTAGGCCCTAACCCCGGAATCTGGGTCAGCCTTTGTGGTGACTTTGGTCAATAGAATGTGGCAGCAGTGATGATGTGCAGTTCACCCTAGGCCACAACGGGCCTTCCATCTTCCACTCACCATCTTGGAACGTGCCCGGGTGCTGTGAGAACAAACTCAGACTGTGGGAGGATGAGAGTCATGTCACCCACCTCACTTCACGCCAGCCAGTCCCCAAAGAAACCCAACTGATGTCTAGCTGACCGCATGGACAAGGGAACCCAGCTGAGACCAGAAAAAGCACCCAACTGAGACCTGTCTAAGGGTCAAACAACTTAGTGGTTCAGAATTCTGAGGTAAATATGGTTGTTTTCAGTGATGGTGTTTTGGGGGTGATTTGTGACTCAACTAGAGCTAACTGATAAGCCCAAGTAGAAATTAGAAGAGGCATCATGAGGCCAAGGAGAAACTACTGGTTAGAAGTACAGGATCAGATTCTAGTTCTTCCTTTGCTACTAACTAGTTCTGCGTCCTTGGGCCAGTCACTTCACCTTAACCTTGCCATCTAATTAAAGACACTGGAAGGTTGACCACATAAGGGGTTGTCAAGCTTCTTTGCAAAGTAAGCCACCCAATAGCTTGTTAAAAATAGCCATTTGTCCCCAATCTTATAAGATGGAAAAAAACTCTAATTTTATTTAAGTTCCCTGGTGACTCAGATGTAGCCAGGCCAGCAGGCAACTCACACACCACTGTACCGTGAGATTGTCAGGATGGCCTCCACACTAAAAATGCCTTGAGCTTCTTTCCCTTCAGTGGGGCTTTGCTGTAGCTTTAGAGTCTTCTCCAACACGGTGCCTAGGTTCCTTCCTCCCACGGGGGCGACGTCTCTCTCCATCTGCCTGCCCTCCCTCCAGCCCACTCTACTCCCATAGCCTCAGGCGGCTGTTTACAGCTACATGGCTCACCCCCTCAGCAGCCATCCAGTTCAGAGCTTTCCACAAACTCTTCACTCTTCCAGAAAACGGTCAATCCAAAGAAAAAAAGAAAACAGCCATTCCACCTGGGCTGTCTTTATCCCTCAGTCTTAAAGGGGAACCCATTCGGCATCCTCAGGCCCTTCAAATAACTGGTTTCACAGTCCTTCGGATTCTCTGATAGATATGGCAGATTTCCAGTGTTCTTCGACTGGTTTCCAGTTTTCAGGGACCAGTGGCCCACACCGTGTCATACCTTGTTCCATCAGCTGTTGTCCAAGGCTTTGTGAATCCATATTTTAAAAAGACCTCAGTCTCCTGCCCCTTGACATCACTCGTTTCCCATCTGGAATGCTCTTCCCACAGTCCCACGTCTCCCAAACTAGGGTGTCTCCTAGGAAACCGTTTTACCATGGATACCAGTGGTTCTAGTTCTCAAATTGAATAACAAGCCTTGGTCTAAGCCTTCCTGTCATTTATTCTCAAATCACATTTCGCATGTGTGGTCGGGGGAGGGGCAAGGAGAAGGAAGACTTTCCATAAACTGCATCCATATTGTGTACTCCCCCTCCTATCCCAGAAAAAAAAATAATATAAATGATCTCTGGACATCAGACAAAAATTGTAAGGCAGATGGCAAAACCAAAGTGGTTCCCACCCTCAGGATAGTGGATGGGCTTTGCAGGAAGCAGACCTCCTGGGAGCTCAGGGAGAAGAGACACCCTTTGTCATCCTGGGTGACCCTACAGTCTGACCTCATTTAGTCCTATATGCTCCCTTCTTTCTGGATTCCCCTCTGCACTGGGAGTCAGCTCGTCCAGGGGACAGTGATTAGCAAAGCTGAATAATTTGCAGATAGGTCCTACGTCCTGTTTAGGATTTAAAAACTAGTAGGGGTCAATACTGTTTATTGAACTCTTTTTATTGGGAAGCTAGGGCAATTTATTCAATAATTCGATATGCACCCCAGGGTCTTATAGCCACTCACCACATACTTACCCAGCAGGGCTAAAATACATAACCTGTTAACTTCATTTCTTTGCAATACGATGTTCTAGCCATAAACTTGGCTTTTTTTCATACTTTAAAATAAACAACTCTGTTTCTTCATTGTTTGGCCCATGAGTTAAGGTTCCATCTCACTCACGGATCTTTGGATAGATCTTTGTGAGCAATCTGAAGACGAGCCAGCATTGTTTCAGATTGGATGGTTCCTCTCACATTCTTCTTGGGTTGGCCTCCAGATTCCATGTCAGTCATCCTATCAGAAGCTCAGTGGTGGTAGGGCCTGTGGGGTCTCAGAGTTCACGTGTTGCCCCACGGCAGGAGCACTTCCTTGTGTTGAGACAACTGAGTTCTACCTGGGGCTGGGCAGGGACTGGGCTGAGTGACCCGAGACAATTCTTTTTACCTCCCTGCCTCTCTGGTTCCTTATTCTATATAAGGGCACAGCACAAATGGTCCCTAGAGCTCTTTCAATGCTGACATTATGAACACATTTGTGATTACTATTTCAGCAATTACTGAAATTACTATTTCAGTCCTTTAGTAGCTGGCGAGGAGAAGAGACTCTGAGTAACCATCCAGAGTTCCTGACTGACTGATGGCGGTTCCTGTATGACTGGTTCCTGTTTCTATGACTGGTTCCTATACTGGTTCTTGTATGACTGATGGCGTTGGGGTCAGTATCAAGTTCCCTCTCCCTCTGATCAGTCCTGGCTACTATTTCTTAACTTCAGAGGGGAACATTGAGACCCTTTGTTTCTGATTCAAAAGAATCTCAACACTGAATAACATTCATCATTCATACTCCAAATGCCAGCATGAGCTTTGGAGTTCATTTTTTTAATCTGATCCTCACCCTATGAGGACATTAGAGCAATGGTTAGCATTATTTGTTTGACAGAAAAAGAAAATCAGGTCTTGCTGCTCTAAGTCGCTTGTCCCGAGTCACATGGCTAGTGGTGGTGAAATTGGCTTCGAATTCGGGCTTTGTGCTTTTCACCAGGGCCTCCTACATCATAACGAATATCCCAGCAAAATGAAGGGATTTTGACCATACACCTTTCTTGGACAAACACAAGGGTCTCTCTGTGCCGGGCTGGGTGCTGGGAACACAGTGTGACCCAGGCATGAGGGGCTTGGGGTCAAGGGAATAGGATGGATCTGTGCCATGTGAATCAGCCACCTCAAGTTCAGAGTTCAGGCTTTAGGACCATAAATGCATTCTTCGCTGGATTTTCTTCTCCATCTTAGTCTCTCCTTTGTCCAATACCAGAAGAAAATTAGCTCAGAATGGCACTGCTCCTCTCAGTGTGTTCTCCAAGGCAGCACGGTCCAAAGGAAATAAAATGTGAGCAACATGTATGATTTAAAATTTTCCAGCAGTGGCATATTTAAAAAGTAAAGAGGCAGGTAAAATTATTTAAGCCAATACACCCAAAATGTTATCCTTTCAGCATGCAGTCAATACAAAACTTATTGAGACATTTTACATTCTTTTCTGTGAAATAGTGGGTATCTTTTAACTTTTCCCAACATGCCTCATTTTGGACCGGTCACTTTTCCAGTCCTCAGTCAGTGCCTTTGGCTAGTGGCCACCATGTTGGACAGTGTTGCTCCACTGGGTCTGCCTCAGAGAAGACTTGTAAGGCCGCAGAGTGGGGCTCTCACCACCAGTCCCTCTCTGTTGGGCGCCTACTCCAAAGAGTCCTAGACTACTGCTCTGATGATGCTCTGGAGGGGGAAGCTGCCCCATTCCTCCTGTTGCTGGTTGATCAGCTGCAGGGAGCCCTTGGCCTCCCTCAGGTTCCAACCCCTAGCAGGCCTCCTTTCCTTATGGTGAAACATGACTATTGCCTGAGCCTGGCTGGCAGGTGCCCCCCAGAGCATGCCCCCATTTGCAGCCCTAATGAATTGCTCTTTCTTTTCCACAGCACACAGAAACCATTTCCCTGCCTCCTCTTACCCCCATGGAAGTACCACACTGCTCAGCGGAGGGAGCTACACAAGGCTCCCTTTGTCTCTCAGCTTGGAGCACTGCAATGTACCTGCTTTCGATAAAAGCCTTACCCTGAAAAACCACATTTTTGTCTCTTTTCTTTCTTTCCCATTTTTACAGAACCAATAATCAAACCTTCACTTTCACCATTTAACCTTGCAAAATATGAGCAGGTTTCGACTTTGGCAGTGGGCTAAGTGCTCCCCAGCTTCCTGCCCGGGGTTTGGCTTTCTGAGAGGAGAGCTAGCTAAGAGCCAGGCATCAGCTCTGAAGGCTCCAAAAATCCCTTTATAATGCCTCGTGGTCATTTGGGGACCCTCTGTTTTCCTCTATTTCTTACTAAAATCTTTTCCTAACCTCAGGGCAGTGATGTCCTTTAAAGAAACAGGTTTTGATAATGCTGTGCAGTTAGGTAATTCAAAGAAAAATCAGGAAGCCGGAGTGTAAAGGGAGAGACACAAATGCCATGCCTGGGAATGAGAGCTGCCAAGGTCTGTGCACTAGAAAGTGGAGCTACTTGCCCTCCCCCTCCGCCTGCCCACACCTCCCTTCCCCCTCCCTCAAGGAACCTGCTCCCCAGATGAGGTGGAGAATTTGGGCTCTCTGGTCATCATTGGTAACTTGTTTTCTTATTTTAAATCCAGAAACCCTGTGTTTGTTGCACAGCAAGACAGCTGGAAACCGCCTCAAACAGTTGTCTGACATTGTCCTAGGTACACCTCACAAAACAACAACACTGAGGACAAGGCAGCCCTGTTGGAGAGCATGGATGCCTCTGGGCCATTCAGAGGTCTCTTACAGCATCTGTGGACACAGGATACTGTTAATGTAGGCACCTGGAACTTTTCCTTTTGGGAGAGAGCCTTGGTGTTATTGAAACCAGTTTTCCCTTGGAGGAAATCATGTTTTTTAATCCTTTCCTTCTCCCCCTTTCCATGTGATTGCCTCCAGACTCAACCCTTTCTAGGACTTTGCCACAGAGAAACTACAGTTCCAATCAGTGACCAAGGATTGAGCGCCAACGCCTTGTCACCGGTAGGACTAAGTAGGAGAGAGGCCCAGAGGCCCAAGAGAGGCTCTACCCTTACAGCAAGCACCAGCGCTGAAGGGGAAATTTTTATTTTCATTCTATAATCATCATTGCCCTCAGAATCTCTAGACCAGGGGCTGGCAAACGATGGCCTGATGGGTAAGTTTGGCCATTTATCTGTTTGCTTTTTAATAAGATTGTGGTAAAATATACTCAACATAAAGTCCACCATCTTATCCATTTCTTTCTTTTCTATTCTTTTCTTTTCTTTCGAGAGAGAGAGAGAGTCTAAGAGAGAGAGAGAGAGAGAATCTTAAACAGGTTCCACACCCAGTGTGGACCCTGACGTGGAGCTCAATCTCATAACCCTGAGATCACTACCTGAGCAGAAATCAAGAGTTGGACGCTTAACCAAGTGAACCACCCAGGCATCCCAAAAGATTTTTTTTTTTGAGTAGGCTCCACACCCAGCAGAGAACCCAATGTGGGGCTTGAACTCATGACCCTGAGATCAAGACCTGACCCAAAATCAAGAGGCAGACGCTTAATCGACTGAGCCACCCAGGCTTACCCATTTCTAAGTCTATATAGTTCAGCAATGTTAAGTACCTTCTCAGTGTTGTGCAACCAGTCTCCAGTCTTTTATCTTGTAGAACTGACACTCTATGCCCACTGAACAACTACCCATTTCCCCTCCCCCTGGTTCCTGGCAACCACCATGCTACTTTCTGTTTCTATGAATTTGACTACTCTAGGTACCTAATATAAGTGGAGTCATACAGTATTTGTCTTTTTGTGACTAGCCTATTTCACTTAGCATAATGTCCTCAAAGTTACATCCATGTTGTAGCATGCTTTGAAGATGGGCGTACAAGTATTTCTTTAAGACACTGTGTTCGATTCTTTCGGATATATTCCCAGAAGTAGGATTGCCAGATCATATGTTAATTCTATGTGCAATTTTTTGAGGACCTGCGAAACTGTTTTCCAACCAGCTATACCTTTTACAATCTCACTAACGGTGCACGAGGCTTACAATTTCTCCACATTTTTGCCAACAACATGTTTTCTTTATTTTTGATGGGAGCCGTCCTAATGAGAGTGAGATGGTATCTCATTGTGATTTTGTTTTTCATTTCCCTAATGGTTAGCGATATTGAGTTTTCATGTGCTTATTGGCCATTTGTATATCTTTTTTTTCTTTTCTTTTTTTTTTTTTGGTACAAGTGTCTATTCAAGTCCCTTGCCCATTTTTTTAATCAAGTTGTGCCAGTAGCCTGGTTTTGGAAACGAAGCTTTATTGGAACTTGCCCATTCATTTGCATTTTGTCTGTGGCTGTTTTCTGAGCTACAACCACAGAGACCATATGGCCCACAAAGTCTAAAATATTTACTCTCTGGTTCTTTACAGAACAACTTTGCCAACCCCAGCTTTAAGAATTGACAATTGACTATGTAAGTGTCCTTCATCCTGTTGAAAATGAATAGATGTTATACATCGCAGCTCACACAGAATTCCACAGATGAGAACTTTCAATATGTGGTGTCACATAAATGTTAAAAAAGAGGAAAATAAGACTGAGATTTTTCTTCCTAGCCAACTCTTAGTCTCATGGGCCATGGCAGTGGCTTGAAGCTATTTTTACTCCCCTTACATACCCTTACCTTAAAACCTTCACTCACTTTTCAGAAATGACCTTGCCTCCTACTTCACAGGAGGAAGAATAATGTAGCAGAGGGATGAGGTTCTTCAAGCTCATTCCCTACTGAATTTAACTGTTTCTGTCCTTGATTTCTGTCTCAAAGGGACTACTCTCTCCACCTGGGCTCACAGTCCCACCTCATCCTACTTTCTCTGGAAGGTCCATTGGGCATCCTCTCTCCTTATATGTTTAGTCTTTCTGTTTTCTAGTTCATTCCCCCATGCTTTCAAATAATGCTTACTTCCCTAAGTGAATCTATCTATCTATCTATTTATCTATCTATCCATCTATCTATCTATCATCTATCTATCCATCATCTGTCCACCTATCTGTCATCTATCTATCATCTGTCAATCATCTCTCCAACCTGTCTTTCCTTCAAGTTACCACTCTCTATTAGAAGTTCTGTTTTTGGTAGCAAATGACAAAGCCACCTGAGTTTGAGCAAACATAAAGGTTGATTGAAGGACGCTGGGGTGGCTCAGAGAACTGAAGGGGAAGCCAAAAGAGCTGAGCAACAGGCTTCAGAAAGGACAGGCAGCTCAGGTGCCTGGAGGTCTAGAACTTAGGGACTCCCAAGGTTGTTCTGTAGGACTCCTTATGTCTCTGTTACTTATCTCAGCTTTTTGTCTGTGTGGCTTCAATTGCTCAGGCTGCATTTCTCCACCAAGTGGGAAACATGGCAAAGGCATCCCCCAGGAACATCTCTTTTCAACATTGCCACCAGAGAGAAACAGCCAATTTTTCTTAGTTCTTGTTAATAATCCCCAGAGAGGGGCTCCAATCAGCTTTTCCTGAGCCATGTGTCACTCTCCATTAGGTACTATGATTGCAGCATTCTCTGAAACGTGTGGATAGAGCAGATCTCCAAATGAAGGCAGATTTGCTTAACTAGAAGAAAGGAAGGGCACTGGGCAGTGAAAATGGATTTTCATGATACACTCTATCTTCCTACTTCCTTTTCCTACCGAATTTCTTGAAGGCATTGTCATGCATTTTGTATCTACTTAGTCAATTGTCATTTATTTGGGCCCCTGTCCTTACCCTTCCATCACTGCATATACCTTGTTAAGGTCACTGATATCTTCATTCTTGTCTTTGACTTCTTTCCGGGACTTTCGACCTGGTGGAACCCTCCTTCCTACTCAAACCCCCCATCTGTTGTGACTTCACTTAGTTCTACTTTCCTTTTGACATTTTGCTGTCTTTATTGGCCCTTGACCAGCTGATTATTTCTTCAAAATTTTTATTCTCCAGGACAGTTCTTTGCCCTAATTTATACCATACACTTCATTTGGGCATTTATACCATACACCTCCTGAGGCTCTGCTTACCATAGGAATTCCCAAATCTCTATCTTCTGTTTCTTTCTCCATCCTGACCTCCTGATCGGCATTTACAAGTTCTTCCTCTAGATGTCCCTTTGGCATTTCAGATGTGTACAGAAACACATGCATCATTTTTTTTTCTCCCTGACCTTCCCTTTATAGACTTGCCTCTCCTTCTGAAAATCCATTTTAGTTAATGGTACCACCATCTCCCAATCTTCACTTTGCCCTCTTCATTTCCTGTAGAGGCAAGAGAGGTCCACCTCATACAAACCACTTGGATCCATGTTCTCTCAATGCCCACATTCTCTGGTTTGGTTCTGAAAGTCATCATTGCTTGTTAGGACCATTGCAAGAGTTTGCAAATTGGCCTCCTTGTTTTTAAACTTTTCCTACTCCCTATGGGGTTATCTTTTATTATATGTGTGTGTTAAATAAAAAATATATAATTCAATTATATAGTTAATATATGTTTAATTATAATATGTATGACATATATAATACAACATAGATTTAATTATAATATATAATTTTTATTATATATTTATAACTAGTTTTTCCAGAATACAACTTCATCCTACTACTCCTTTGCTTAAAAACTTGCACCTTTTCCTTGCTTTCTGAAGCCCTGCACAGTGGGCTTAACTAAAATTCATCCCACCTTGCAGCCCTTGATTCAAACACTTCAAATTGAACCCCATTTTCTTCATACCTTTAAATATATTTAATATTTATTTAGATTAAATTTATACGTGTACATAGTTTTTATAGTGAAAAAAATCCTCTTTACAAGATTTATTATGAAAAACTGTAACCTCTGCCTGTGCTTCCTCCCAGAGCAGCCATTTTTAGCTCTTAACTGTTTCTTTTGCGTTGCCTCCATATTTCTAAATAACATGATTGTCTGTTTTGATTTTTCAGATTTAATATTCTTACCTTTATTTCTGCCCTCTCCTGCCTCACCAACTTACACATACTTTCCCTTCCATATCCTCCCACTATAGTTATATTATACTCTTGATAGATACATGTGCAGACTTTACATTAACACAACTACGTGAATATTTCTCACAGCTGAGCCATGTTATATATTGTGACTACATTTACTTTTTGAACAACTTTCTATTTTCCCTGGAGTTAGCAATTGCCATGATTTTTAAATTGTTTACTTTTCTATCTACCAATCACTGATCACTCCTAAGTTCATTGTTGGAAGTTAAAATATGTTCTCAATATATTCACACATGCCAGTAATCCGTTTGTTTTATTTATATTTTTGGACTTAATCTGCCTGATCCCCTCTGTCTCCTCATCTGATTTTTCAATTTGGGGGGAATAGAAATGAGGTAAGGGGAAAGCACTGAGAAATAAAATATATACATCTCTCTGGCATTTGGAGGGAAGAGAAAACACTTTTCTTTAAATGTTATCCCCATTTACTTTAGTTTAAAAAAAAATCATCAGTTTATTTCCTATGTCACAGTATTGCTTGTCCCCTTGGGCTGTTTGTGTTGAGGTTTGCTCTCTGATTGGTTCATGTTCACTTACATGCAGCCTCCCCCATCAATATATGATGGGATGATAATGCTAGTGATGATGACAGCGGTTCTACAGAAGATGGTGACCAAACATCTCCAAATGATCTCTGTTTCATCTTGCAAAGGAAGAAAAGTGGTCACAGAACAGGAGCAATCAGCAGTAGTGGTTTCTTCCCTATGGAGCTACAGATGATGTTCTGAGAAGCCACATAGCTCTTCACTGGGACACAGATGCACATATAAAGTGCCTATTGGAAAAGCCTACATTTCTCCAGTGTTTATAGTTTACCAGGTGCCGCGCCTGCATTTTCTCACTTAATCCATACAGCATCCCTATGAGTTTGGATGGCTAGGACTCCCATTTGACAGAAGAGGAGACACTGCCCAAAGTCAAGCAACTAGTATATGTGGGACTTGGAGTTGAGTTTAAAGTTGAGCCCAAGTCTGATACTAGAGCCCCACTCCTCCCTCTGTGACTTACTGCTCTAGATCTTAGAAGTTACATATAGGGGGTGGTACCAACCAACAGAGTTACAAATGATTGAAGTGAATACCAAAGGTGTATGGAAGAACAGTGTGCCAACTACAATGTGAGCATTGGACCACTGGGATCTTTTTATGTTCATCTTGATATCTTCAGGATTGCCCTGGGTGTATTTGCTGAACTTCATTGAGTAGAACACATCATTTCCACAAATATGCCAGCATATGTACTCTCTATGAAAAAGGAAGAAAGAGCACATGTTTTTAGCAATACCTGCAAAGTTCTGCAAAATCAGAGCTAGCTTTTTGCTTGGTCTCACCTTTAGACTTAGCATGATGTGTTCCTGGTTATTAAACCTTGCCATTCCCTTATCTCCCATGGCTTTCGCACCTGTGTGCTTTGTTAACACTGTTCCATTGCCATGAAATCCCTTTCTCCCCACCTCCCCCTAGCAAACACCTATTCACCCTTAGGATAGTTTAAATATCACCTCCTTGAGGGACACTTTCCATGACTTTTGCAGAGAATTCCTTCTCCATGTTCTACAAGGATGTGATTTACCTTGCCTCTGGTATAACTTGTCCTCAAGCTCTCTATACCAGTATTTAACACAGTGCTTGGCTTTCTGATGGCATTTAGTAAAAGCTTATTGAATTAATAAACAAATATTGAACAGGTAAGTATTCTGATGTAAACTCTCTCTCAAATTCTCCAAAACCACTTTT
This sequence comes from Nasua narica, assembly GCA_028533885.1. Taxonomy (NCBI): domain Eukaryota; kingdom Metazoa; phylum Chordata; class Mammalia; order Carnivora; family Procyonidae; genus Nasua; species Nasua narica. The sequence continues at coordinate 33,558,044 of CM052813.1, read as the reverse complement.
CTTGGATAAGAAATTTTCCAGAACTCTTCCCTCCATAGTTTGCTTTATCCTATTTTCATTTTTTGTTATTTATTAAAAATACTGTATAATGGAAAATGGCTGACCCTTAATTTCTAACTGACTATTTTTATTATACCCAACTGAGTGCAAATATTTCACTCCATGACTTTGTTATTTTTCAATGTTCAACATACATATTACCCATAAAAATGTGACTTCCTGCTTTCTTTCCAGTGTAACACATGAGGGTTCCATAAAATTTACTGGAGAAAATGAAATGTAGAGCAGACAGGAGATTTTATCTATCCACGTGGCTCCCCACTGTCGACTCATATCATGTAATTCCATTTAGCACTTCTGGGCCCATTTCCTTCAAAGTACTTTCCAAGCATTACCTAAGTGATGTTGTATAGGCGAGCGGATGGGACGCCAGGAACTCAAGCCATAAATGCACAACTGTTAAACACAGCTCTGAGGAAATTAGATTTTAAACTTGGAAAGAAATACAGTCCTGACACTAATACCCTGTCTCCATTCAAATGACCAAATCTTCACCTCCCCTCTGACATGTCCTGTATGAGGACAAGGGGGATATTATATTAAATGGAAGGGTCACTGAGCAGTGGTGTTCCAAAGATATGAAAAGGTATAATCGCCCGAGAGCAGGCACATTAAAAAACGTGGGTTTTTTCCCCAAGATTGTCGAAAAAAGAATCGCCATCACTTCATAGTCAAGACATCATATACCACACCTGGAAAAGCCAGTAACAGTTCAAGAACAACCATGATTTTAATGTACGACTCCCAATTGCTATTTTGTGAATATGTGCTGGGCATTTTGCATACCGCGTTGTTACCTTTTCCTAAAACTTCAAACAAGATTGTGATTCTGCAAAATTGAAGGGTTCTGCCCAGTCGAATCTCTAGGATCCCTTTTAACTTCAATCTAGTAGGACTCTCCTACGTCAAAAGGACACCTTTTAGAAAATGCCACCAAGTAGAGAGAAAGACCTGGGGTTAAATATTGTGCTCACAGAATGAAGCTTTCTAGAATTAGTTTTTCAAACTCATAGAAATCTCTGGAAGGTTCAAACTAATACACTTATGACCCGTGAGGAGTGGGACTACAGGGTATTGGGAGAGGAGTAGATTTATTACTTTATAAACTTCTGTATCACTTGCAATTTTTTTTAACAATAGGCAGGTAGTGATTTAGAAATTTAAAAATATTATAATGGGAAAAATGTATGCATGTTTTTTTTGTTTTTGTTTTTGTTTTTTTATAATTCAGGTCCTGTTTTCACATGTGGCTTCTCCGCCCAGTCTAGTGTCATTGTAAATCTGAGGAGTAATTCTTCGGTTCTTCCTGCAGGCAGGAATGTGCTCTGTCTAGTTCATCCCTGTGTCTAGCAGCCGCCCAGTGTCTAGTGAGAGCTCCGTTACTCCGTTACTATTGGTTGACTGAATGAGTTCTGTTTTCCTTTCCATGACCATATCATTGGTTGGAAAATTCTAGTTGTCTTGAGACCGACATGGTGTTTGAGTGCCTGTGTTTGCATTATCATTTAATGTGGTGCTTGCAATGGATGATCTAGGCCACTGAGAAAAGGAAATCAGGCAGCTGGATGTGTAAATGTGTGCGTGCTGATCCAATAACACTGGATCAGGCTGTGGAGTAATGACTACACAGACATCACGAGATCCTTCCTAGTATTGCCAGGCCATACTCCAAGCACCTGTCCATCGCTGTCAGGACCACGTGAGGTAGACCACTGGTAGAGCAGTGATTTCATGTCCCATTAATGTTAATTTGATTTTCATGGGGTTTGCATTTTAGTTTTAACTTTTAGCTTCATAGTGATATAAAAGCCATGCACAATATTTAGTCTTGCTTGTGCCTATATTTAAGTAATATTATAATAAAAATAATTTAAGTCCAACCCTTAGGGTCTGTCAATTTTTTTAAAAGGAATTATACAAGTTCAAATTGTTATTGAAATTATTAAACCAGACAAAACCAAGGATGGAGTCCTATAACATATAGCTTGAACTATTAATCCACAGTTGGAGTATATTTGGTCCATCAAGCAAAAACACATGTAACAACTATTACCCACCCTGGCCAGTGACCTTATCCACAGGATAGAATGACAGAATTCATCTACCGTTTATCGAAATCAAGACTAATGATGTCTTGGGCCACCTCCCCACCTATGGGGCTAGTGATTCTGTTAGTTGTTCATGGAACAGATATTTACCAAGAGCCTGCTGGGAACCAGACCCTATTCTGGCGGCTCGGGCTTTCAGCCCCTGGAGCTGACAATTGGCACAGCCATTCCAGAATCCTCGTCAGACCTCCACCTGGTGGAGCTCTACTGCTTACACTGTTTACTCACCTGCACGCAGTTTTTGTCATTATCCATCAATTATCACAACTGGGAAACCAGAAGCAACCCATATGCAGTTCCTGCCCATTTTGAGACTTGAACGCTACTACGCTAAGTTCCCATTGTGTTCTCCGGACCTCACTCCTTAGGTTAAGCGGGATGCCAAGCATTATTCTGCTCACCTGGCTTTTTCTCCCTGCTCAGCTTCTTTCTCCCCTGGGCTCAGGGGACTGGTGATTTTGCTTGAATTTACCTGTGTAATTAATATGACTTCTATTACTCCTCTCTTCTGCCAGTTCAGTAGATCAGTCTTCTGAGTAGCCCTGACCCCAGCATAAGATATCTGATGTATGTAGATAAGTGAAAATGTGTTGTAAAAATGATATTGAGTTGAAAGAGCAGGAAATAAAAGTGTATATATATGATGATATAGCCATGTGAAATATATGCATATATTCTAAAAGGATTTGAGAAGAAAATTATTATATATTATTAATAAATTATATTGAGCTCAGTGTTTATTATATTTTTTCCATTGAACTTGAGAATAATTAATATTAATAAATAGAAGTAATTGGATTTTAGGGCTCCTAGGTGGCTTGGCTAAGCATCTGATTCTTGATTTCATCTCAGGTCTTAGGGATGTGAGATCGAGCCCCACATCGGGCACTGCTTAATATTTTCTCTCCCTCTGCCCCTTCCCTCCCTCTAAAAAAACAAAAATGAAACAGTAACTGGATTTAGTCAACATGACTTTTTTCATTACATACAATAGCTCCAAATTTTCACAACTTTCTGTTTCCTCAAACTTACCAGAGAGTCACCCTTAAAGTTACCTTTCTCCTCCCTTAAAAAAAAAAAATGTGGGGGAGGGCATATGCTTTGCCCAGCATTCTAGAACCTATACTATTCTCCATGAATTCTCAAAAAGACAAAAAAAAAAAAAAGGCTGATGATGATTTTGAATTTCATACTCTCTACATCTTTCAGTGTCCTTGAAGTATTTGTTAGGGCTGGGCTAATTCTTTGGGCTTCACCTTCTTCTTCATAATGTTTGTCCTACCTTCTTTGGGAATTGGTATTAGGATCTAGAAAAGAAAAAGAGAGTTAGATAAGATTATCACTAATTTACCTTCCAGTTCAAAAATATTACATTAGGAGCAACTATGTATCATACACAAATATGAAAAGGCCTATCAGATATAAATAAATTATAAAATAATTTTTAAAAAGATTTTATTTATTTATTTGAGAGAGAGAGAGAGATCACAAGTAGGTCGAGAGGGGGAAGCAAGCTCCCTGGCGAGCAGAGAGCCTGATGCGGGGCTGGATCCCAGGACCCTGAGATCATGACCTGAGCGGAAGGCAGAGGCTTAACCCACTGAGCCACTCAAGTGTCCCTATAAAATAATTTTTTAAGATTTTTATTTATTTATTTGACAGAGAGAGAGATTACAAGTAGGCAGAGAGGCAGGCGGAGAGAGAGGGGGAAGCAGGCTCCCTGCTGAGCAGAGAGCCCGATGCAGGGCTCGATCCTGGGACCCTGAGATCATGACCTGGGCTGAAGGCAGAGGCTTAACCCACTGAGCTGCTCAGGTGCCCCAAGTCTGATGTACTCCTTTTGTGAAAGACAAATTGATTCCAAAGTGTATATCAAAGATACCTATGTAAGAATACTTCAGAAGGTTTTTAAAAAGAGGAAAGGAAAAAAAAAAGTAGTATAAGTGGATTGGAATCTCTAGATATTAAAATGTATTCTAAAAACTAATTTTAGAAGGTTGGTATGATTATAATAGACAGACAGATGAAAGAAACAGAATAAAATTCAATTAATAGAGCCCAAAGCATGCATATGTTTCTAATAAAAATATAGTCCAAACTGTTGGAAGGAATGGATATATTATATTAATAGTAGTATTATTATAAAAGAATAGACATCAGTTAGTTCTTTGGAAAAAAAGTACTACCTTGCTTCTCATGTAAAATAAGTTCCTGAGAGCCCAACAATTTAAACAAGTTAGTAAGGGGGCACCTGGGTGGCTCAGTTAGTTAAGCATCTGCCTTTGATTCAGATCATGATCCCAGGGTCCTGGGATTGAACCCCGTGTCAGGCTCCCTGCTCAGAAGGGAGCCTGCTTCTCCCTCTCCCTCTGCCTTCCCCCCGCTCATGTGTGCTCTCTCTCTTTCTCTCTCTCTCTCTCTCCCCCAAACAAGTCAGTAAGAATAAAGTACTGAAAGAAAATTTGGGAAAAAATTTTTTGTAAGAGTGGAGTGGAAGAACTTTAGGATAAAAATGGTAATTTCAGTATTGTCAGGCTGTTGATTGACTCATCTTTTTGTTGATTTAGTTTTTTAGTTTTGTTAGTCCACTCATCCATTTCATTATTTAATTCATATTTATTGTGCAGTAGGATACTATGATACCAGGTGTTGAGCTCTTATTACAAGTCTAGTTGATTAGAGACACCGCAATTGTGGCAGTAGGAATTTACAGCTTGAAATGTTCCTTTACTGAACAAGTTCCCTTCTAGAAATTTATCCCACATCAGTAATCAGGTATGTGTGCACAGAAGGCATTAAAAGGATATTTAGTGTAGCACTTGCAGAGGGAGGCAAAATGGCAAAAATTCCTCCATCCTTAAATGCGTATCACCTGTCATATGACATTGTGGATTCTCCCACCAAGCCAGGGGATTATTTCTACATCCCTTGAATCTAGGTTGGATATGTGATTTGGAATAGCCATCAAGATTTTAGGGAATGTGTCAGAAGCAGAGGCTTGAAAAACACTTCCATTTTGGGGCTTGCCATCTGAGGTGCTGAGGCCACTGTGTGGAGAAGCCGAGGCTAACCCACTGGAGCATGAGAGACCATGTGGAGAGAGGCCCTGCTATTTCAGCTGTGCCAGCTCTCCCAGGTTCCTCAAAGCACTGTGAGCTTAAGAAAAAGGGTTGTTGGGGCACCTGGGTGGCTCAGTTGTTTAAGCATTTGACTCTTGATTTTGGCTCAGGTCATCATCTCAGGGGTCATGAAATCAAGCCCCATGTCAGGCTCCACACTGGGCAGGGAGCCTGCTTAAGATTCTCTCTCAATAGCCAAACTATGGAAAGAACCTAGATATCCATCAACAGATGAATAGTTAAAGAAGATGTGGTATATATTTATAGTGGAATACTATGCAGCCATCAAAAATGAAATCTTGCCATTTGCAACCATGTAGATGGAACTAAAGGGTGTTATGCTAAACGAAATAAGTCAATCAGAGAAAGACAATTATCATATGATCTCTCTGATATTAGGAATTTGAGAGGCAGGGCAGGGGGTCATGGGTGATAGGGAGGGAAAGAATGAAACAAGATGGTATTGGGAGGAAGACAAGTCATAAGAGACTCCTAATCTCACGAAACAAACTGAAGGTTGCTGGGGGATGAGGGGGAGTAGGGATAGGGTGGCTGGGTTATGGACATTGGGGAGGGTATGTGCTATGGTGAGTGCTGTGAAATGTGTAAGCCTGATGATTCACAGACCTGTACCCCTGGGGTAAATAATATATTATATGTTAATTAAAAAATAATTTAAAAAAAGATTCTCTCTCTACCTCTGCCTCCTTTCCGCTGCAATCTCTCTCTCTGCCTCCACCACACTCACTCTTAAACGAAAAAGAAAAAGAAAAAGGGTTGTTATTTTAAGTTGTGTAGTTTTGGGGTGACTTGTTATACAGTGGGAACCAATGGAAAAGGCATTCTTTGTCATCACTAAAAAACAAGCTAGTTGTTTGTCCAACAGGAGACTGTTTAAATGAATTCTCATTCACTCCTACAATGAAATATGAGACTGCCTTTAAGAATGATGTGGTTGTACAGATGAATGGATAAAGAAGATGTGGTATATATATACAATGGAATACTATGCAGCCATCAAGAGAAACAAAATCTTACCATTTGCAATGACGTGGATGGAACTAGAGGGTATTATGCTAAGCGAAATAAGTCAGTCAGAGAAAGACAATTATCACATGATTGCTCTGATATGAAGAATTTGAGAGGCAGGGCAGGGGGTTATGGGGGTGTGGGGAAGAGAAATGAAACAAGATGGGATGGGGAAGGAGACAAACCATAAGAGACTCTTAAACTCACGAAACAAACTAAGGGTTGCTCGGTGGTGGGGGGGGGGTAGGGATATGGACATTGAGGAGGGTATGTGCTACAGCAAATGCTGTGAAATGTGTAAGCCTGATGATTCACAGACATGTACCCTGGGGCAAATAATACATTATATGTTAATAAAAATTAAAAAAAAAGAATGATGTGGTTGTATATTAACTGACATGGGAAGCTATTCTTTATGTGTCAAGTGAAAAAAGAAAATTATAAAAGAGCATGTGGAATAAGATAATTTTTGGGTAAAAAACAAACAAGCAAACAAACACCTGGATGATTATCCTCTAATGTTAAAAGTGGTTATTTCTGATTTTTAAAATCAATTCTTTGCACATCTGTATTGTTTCATTTTGAAAAGAAATACTAATGAGGATCTGGGGGGACAGTTATGGAAGAGATACTGAATGCAGTCTGATTTCTACAGGTAATAGTGGAACTAGCCAACTTTTCAAAAAGCTACTGTCTGTGTATATGCCTTGGTCCCAACTCCAGGCTCTTACCCTTCTCTCCTCACCTCAGCTTCATGAACCGCCCCATGGGTCCCTGCTCTTGGGCTCCCCTTCCTGTCTTACCCCTTTTCTGCCGGTGGCCTTCATGAAACATTCATTATAATTTTATTCTTTGCTTCTGTTACAGCGCCTTTCTCTTTCTACTCAGGTTCCCATGCAGGATCTGTGTTTGTGGATGAAACCCGAGAGCACTTGGCTACAGACACACTTTTGTCTTCTCAGTAAGCAAAGTAACGTGAGAACCCAGGGGACAGAATGAGAGCTACCAAGTGCACAAGGAGGGCGCTGGTATGGAAGGGGGAGATGCAGCGTCAGTGGGGGGTGGGGGGAAGGCTTTCAGGTTCAGTGTCAAAAAAGAACGCAGTGAGAACTGAGAACTCACTGCCTTGCCCATTCTTCCAGATACCCACTTAATATGTATACTATGACTTTTCCTCGGGAGCTGAATATTCTTTCCAGAATGCTTTTGAAATTGTGACTACTCTTGAGGTAGGCAACAACCTCTTTTCACTGATGGAAATATTGAGTACCCAAATGACTAAGTCATCTCTCTTAGGGCAGAGGAAAATCGAGTGTTAAACCCCGTCATCTGATTACAACCAGTGGTCCACGAACTTTAAACCTCCACAGATAGACACTTGGAAAGGAATGGTGTGGCAACACTGCTTGCATATCTACAAGTAAAATGATAAATTTGCTATTAAACATTTACAATACCAGAGAATAAAAAAATAACGATTAATGGACTTGGACCGGGGGAAGTAATAATAGTATTTGCCTACATTTCTACCTACCCTGCCTCTTTCTTCATCCACCCTTCCCTGTGTTTACCATCACGGAAATATATTTTTTAAATTTTTAAAGAATTTTTATTTAAAAAAGTATTTATTTACTTATTTGAGAGAGAGACAGTGAGTGCAAGTGGCAGGAGGAGCGGTGGGCGGGGAGAGGGGGGACTCTCAAGCAGACTCTCCACTGAGCATGGAGCCTGAGGTGGTGCTCGATCCTAGGACCCTGAGATGATGACCGGAGCTGAAATCAGGAGTCACATGCTTAACCGACTGAGCCACCCAGGCACCCCGAAACACACTTTTTTTTAAGTGAGTTTACATAGGTAAAGCCACTATGGGGAAGTTTCTGAGCCTTTGTATCTGGTTTTCCAAAAACTCAATCAAAATGCTAAGTGATGCAGTGTAATTATGTGGTTTTGTGAGCTTCGGGATAGTTTTTATTTTTTTAATTGGTTCAGTCTCATGTTTTCCCTAATGATTACAAATGATCTGAGGCTTGGAGCTGTGAAATCTGCTTAGTAGAAGGTAAGCCCGTCCTGGTAGGTATTCACTGCGCCTGGGGGTTGGGGGGCGGAAAGAGTGTTTCATATATTAGCAATGTGAGTGGTTGCACAGGAAAATGAACTGCAGCAACTAGGAACGGGGTGTGTGTGCTAATCCATAATTATAGTTGAACCACTTTTGTGGAGTAACCAAAGATTTATCTACTTCGGGTTCTTTAATACCATGCAGTAAGTAGGTAAGTATGGAAATAAATTTCTCAAGCTATATAAAATCAGACTAAAGCACATTTCTCTTAAATCTGTGCACATTTCCCTCTAAAATCTGTGTACAACTCATTTATTAGAAATTCCTATCTTACTGGGCGCTGCATTTTCCTGGCTGGCTCTTTTAATATAATTTATCACTTTTAAGCCCCAATATATTGAAAGATCAGATAGCAGTGATACGAAAATAATAGAGTTGAACTAAGCTTTCTCTTTTTAGCTACGTGGAAATTGTCTCGAAGCTCTAGTGAACTCCACTTATTGCTCACTCCCAGCCACCCTCTACAGGAGAGAAGGCTGGAGGCTGAATTACCAGGCTGGGGGCTGGTAGGACTTAAACTCAAAGAGAAAATGGTGTGCCAGTTTACTAAATCAAATTAATGCTTTCATGTATGATATGCAGAAACCAATTACTTACCCATCAGATCTTTATTACCTATTATGTACCAAGAAATGTTCTAGGGGTGCCTGGATGAATCAGCTGGTTAAGCATTCAACTCTTGGTTTCAGCTCAGGTCATGATCTCGCAGTCGTGAGATCGAGCCCTCTATCAGACTCTGTGTTCAGAGCAGAGTCTGCTTCAGATTCTTTCTCCCTCTCCCTCCAGCTCATGTGTGTGTTCAATCTCTCTCTCTCTCAAATAAATAAAGCCTTTAAAAAAAAACTATTCTAGTTTCTCTGGATACATCTTCCCGAGACAAGGGTTAGCAAATATATGTGCATTGCAGTGTGACAATTTTTTTGTTAATTTTGGCCAAAGAAGATGAAAGAAGTATTCAGAGAAGGAATAATGATTGTAGACACAGAGGTTTCCAACACAGGCATTGGAGCAGAGAGACAGACAGACCTGGATGTAAAGTTCTTTTTTTTTTTTTTTTTTAAGATTTTGTTTGTTTATTTGACAGAGAGAGAGAGAGAGATCACAAGTAGGCAGAGAGACAGGCAGAGAGAGAGGGGGAAGCAGGCTCCCCGCTGAGCAGAGAGACTGAATCGGGGCTTGATCCCAAGACCCTGAGATCATGACCTGAGCCAAAGGCAGAGGCTTTAACCCACTGAGCCACCCAGGCACCCCACGGATGTAAATTTCTGCAGAAAAACTCACTCCACGACCTTCGGCAGGTTTACTCATCTGCATTCAACTTTTGTTTCCTTGGCAGTAGAAATGTGATAAATAATACTAGTGAGGAAAACATGTAAAACGCTTAGCAGAATTCCTGGTACATAGTACGTTCTCTAAATGATAGTCTCAGCTTCATCGTTACTACTCACCACCCTCACGGTGTAGACAAGCATTAGACGGGGCCTATGGACAGTCAGTTATCGCAGTTCACACAACCATTAGGAGAAATCATAGGAGCGGAAGCACAGTCTTCAGAACGTCAGTCCTAGCTCCTTCCATTACACAATGGTACCTGGGAGGCTGACACCCCCGAGAAGCCAGCCTTCTTCTGGCATCTTTAAGTCCTGGGCTGTGCCCCACTGTGTGACAACAAACCAATGGCCATGTTCCCTTTGTACTTGCAGAAATGACATTTCCCTGGTAGGGCAGAAGGTTGCTATTTTTTCTCTGTGAATTTGATCTGAGAGGGACCGAGTGAAAGAATTAGAGGAGGAGGAAGAAGGGTGACTGCGGAAAGGCAGCACTACCAAAACACAGACACTGACATTTCATGGAGGAGGGATTCTGTCTAAAGTCTGAGGGCCCAGATAGACCTTATGAATGGATTTGGCTGGGGGGACAGTAAAGACAGTAAAGGGAGAGAAGGGGATTTTTTTTTTTTTTTTTGCCCCAGATGCTGCTCCCTTTGCAGAAATTACAGTAAAATGCATAAATCAAAGACAAAACGGACCTCTCTTGGCCCATTTGTGTGGAGATCTCTGATCAGAGTGTTCAGAGTTCCCTGATAAGAGACCCTTGCACCTGTCCAGAGCTCCAGAATCCCCTGTGTGGTCGGGTTGAGTTTCTTGGTGATACAAGGAGACGGGAGAAAGGAGGATTCTTGTCCCTCCTAAATCACACTGCAATACTGAGAGCTGAACCGCGGCTGGTAACGTCCTGACCTCTGTGGCAGGGAAAAGCCACGCTGACCTCATTCAGATACCATCCTCCCAGGAAGTTAGTATTTGTGCAACATTGTGCAGTATCCTTATCTAGAACTCCCGATACTCTATGCAACTCAAGGCAAGGAACAACATCACTCCCCTGCAGGCGAGGACCTTATAGTTTAGAAAGGTTGAATGATATACATGGTTGACAAAGCTGAACAAGAGTTTGACTTGAGATTCTTCTGATTCTGTGTCCGGTTCCTTTTCCCATATGGTCTGTCCTGCTATAATGCAGGTTTCTGTACCTGTGGGTTCATTCCTGCTCAGTTGGTCAAAGGGATACGATGTTGGGATAAGGAGAAGACTGTATTGGTTCATATACATTTTATCCTAAGCAAAGAGACCTAGAACGATGAGAGTAGAAATTAGAATCTTCAGTGAGAGAGAAAAAATACTTAGCCTCTGGCCCACTGGCAGCAGAAGCCCATCAGATGTGTTTTTATATATTCAAAATAGAAACTGGCCCCTGGGCTCCACCCCTTGCTTGTGTGGCCTCCACCTCACATAGGTTGCTTGCACTCCTTCCATGCCCACTTTCATGGCGGCCCACCTAGCTCACAACTCCACTTCTGATTGCCCTGTTTTGTCATTTTCAGCTTTGCTCCAATCTCCAGCATTTCCACTATATTACTTTTGGGCATTTTTAAAAAAAGATTTTATTTATTTATTTGACAGAGAGAGAGAGAGATCACAAGTAGGCAGAGAGGCAGGCAGAGAGAGAAGAGGAAGCAGGCTCCCTGCTGAGCAGAGAGTCCAATGCGGGGCTCAATCCCAGGACCCTGAGATCATGACCAGAGCCAAAGGCAGAGGCTTTAACCCACTGAGCCACCCAGGCGCCCGGGAATTTTATTTTTTTTAAATTTTCGTGATTTTTCAATATATAAGGTGACAGTCTCCAACCATGCTGAGCTGCACACTGGGAAGTCCAAATGACCTCCCCAGCTACTGATGATCATTGCTTTGGTACATCCTCTGCCCCAACCTTATATTTCTCATAGCCCTGTTACTTGATCTCTCAGCTTCGGATAAGAAATATGTATTCACTATCCTAAACCCTCTATACACATTATCACATGAGTTCATCACAAGAATAGGTAATGTAAGATGAATTCTATTATTGAGTTCCATTATTATTCCCATTTCATGGAAGAGAAAACCAATACTCTGAGAGGCTAAGTAACATTTCTAAGTGGTGGAATTGGGATGAAAGCCAAGGTCTTCCTGACTCCAACTAGATGTGTGGCTAGGGGCTACTATTGGCACAGCTCAGGACCATTGTATTCTGCTCCTTTGTGTCAGTTCTCTGAATTAATGGCATTATGGACTTTGTGAATGTAATTTGTGAAATTTTAAAATAACGCCAAATGACCTATCTACTGGAAATGCGGATTGGATACTCAGAATCACGGAACGGTTGTTTTATAAGGAATCTCTTGTATTCACGTTTCTATGAAGTATGGTGTTCAGATTTAAAAGGATTTGAAAAGTGTTAGTATTCTACTTTACCCTTGTTCTGTTCCCCCTGTTTTTTCTCTCAAGGCCATAGAGATGTGGTTAGCCTGAAAAAGAGAAAACTGGGAGATATTACAGAGCAAAGTACAAATATATGAATAACAGTTGTATGAGGAAAAACTACATTTCTATACGAGCGAAGGGGAAAAACAGGGAAGAGTGGAGGTGACCACAGGGACAATAATGGATACAGCCTTGTGAGAAGAGAGAGGAGGCTGGCTTGGAAAGCAGGGGAGCTGTTCATGCAGAATCTAGACGGTCACTTGCTGGGTGAGTTGTAAAGCCAGCCCATGCACTGGGACATAATCAGCCTACATTCTTACATCCATAAGAGCTGGTGAATTTGAAATGCCAAAGTGTGTTTTTAAACTTTGCATGATCACCTTCTAAATTTATTTATTTGTTTTTTTGTTTGTTTGTTTATTCATTCATTCATTCATTTATTTTCACCTTCTAAATTTAAATTCAGTCTTTGGTATATAGATTTTAGCACTGCTCCCTTGCAGAAATTACATTCAGGCAATTCGCTGCCTGGTGTCATGCCTATCATTGAGTAAAGCATGGATAGAAGAAGATAACATGCCTTCTTGGTTTTTTTTGGAAATAGCCACCAAGGATTCTTTAGCCTTTGAATCAATGTCGATATTGTGATGTCAAGACCACAATACCAAAATGAAACCTGCATTTCAGAAGATGTGCCATTGGTTTGTTATTAATCCTTGGAAGACGACTACGTGGCAATCTGAGGATTATTTACTTCTTCCAGAAATAACGATGGGAAGGTGACAAGAGACCTAAAGTCAGGAGGGTCCTATTATTTTAATGTTAAGTACAAATCAGACCACAGTAGACATTTGATAGTCTCAGGATGACTTGCTATACATTTTGGATAGGTTAGGTCAGTGCTCCTCAAAGGTTAACATGCATATGAATTATTACGAGCTGAGACCAAGTGTCAGACACTTAGCTTAATGAACCATCCAGGCACCCCCAGAGTACCACTTTTTAAAGACTTCTCCCCAAAAGCAAGGAATAATAGTATCCTAGTCTAGGCCATAAAACAAATCTCAATAAACTTAAAGGAATGAAATTATACACAGAGTGTTCTCTGACCACACTGTACTAAATTAAAAATCAAAAAGTAAGCTATCTAGAAAACATCCAAGTATTTGTAAAGCTAAAATTCACTAGTACATAATGTATGAACTTAAAAATATTATAAGAGATTAGAAAATATTTTGAAATAAATGATAATTAAAGACAATATACAAATTTTGCTGGATGCAGCTACAGCAGTGTTTTGAGGGAAATTTGTAGGTTTGAGTAACTGCAGGAAATTATAATGTATGTATAAAGTAAATGGTCTGTGGTCAACCTTAAGTGATAAAGAAGAGAAAATTAAACCCAAAATTAATTTTTAAAAAATAAATTCTAAAATAAGAGTGGGAATAAATGAAATAGAAATATATGAATAATATAGGAAACTAACAGATTCAGAGTTGGTTCTTTGAAAAGATTAATAAAATTGGCTAAAAAAAAAAACAAACCCTTGGTTACACTGATCAAGGGAAAAAAGACAGAAAAGGAGTTACCATTTTCAGGAACGAAAAAAGAGTTATCACGACAGATCTCACTGACATTAAAACAATACTGAGAGGATAATATAAATAGTTCATTCCAATTTGACAATTTAGATAAGATAGATACTTTTCTTTAGGACATATTTTGTCAAAACTGACACAATAAGATAGAAAATCTGAATAGCCTGTAGCTACTAAAGACTGAATTCATAATCTGAATAATTTTAAAGAATGAATTCATTATTTAAAACTTTCCCAGAAAGAAAACTGCAGGGTCAGATGACTTCACTAGTGAATTCTATCAAACATTTAAGGAAGAAATAGCATCATTATCACACAATGTCTTTCAAAGGATAGGGAGGAAGAAAACACATCACAGCTCATTTAATAAGTCTAGCATTACACTGATATCTAAAACAGACAAGGTGATTCCAAGAAAAGAAAACTACAGAAAATGACCTTAAGAATATGGACACAAAAGTCCTTAACAAAATATTAGCAAATTAAATTTAGCAATTCATGAAAAGAATATCTCACCAATCCAGGTTGATCACAAGAATGTAATTCTGGTTTAACTTCCCCAAATTAATTATTAATTCACAACATTAGGAATTTAAAGGAGAAGAATTCTATGACCACCTCAATAGATGCAGAAAAAGTCTGACAAAATACAACCCACATTCATGATTTAAAAAAAAAAAAAACTTTTGGTAAACTAAAAATAGAAAGGAATTTCTTCAATCTAGGTCACTATGAAAAACCTAGAACTAACATCCTGCTTAATAATGAAATATAGAGGCCTTTCCATCCTAGAATGGGAACAAGGCAAGCACATATTTTCTCATCACTATCATTTAACATTGTACATGGAGTCCAATGAAGTAACAAAAGAAAAAGTAGACAGTTTAGAAAGAAAGAGGTAGAACTCTTTCTTCACAGATATCATGATTGTGTGCAAAGAAAATACTAATGAATAAACTAACCATCCCTCCCCAGAGCCCACAAACAAAAAAACCCCTCACCAATTATAAGAACTTTTGTGCAAATTTAGCAAGGTTGTTGGAAACTAGAAGCAAATAATAAAAATCAATAGTATTTCTACAGTCTGGCAATGAACAATTGGAAAGTGAAATGCAAAATTTCTTCTGCAACAGCATCCAAAAATATGGGATAGCTCAAGAAAAATTTAAAGAAAGATATGAAAAAATGTCTACATAGAAACCATAAAAACTGCTGAGAAGAATTAAAGAAAATCTAAATAAATGGAAATATATTTCATATTCATGGATAGGAGGACTAAAAATTGTTTAAGTGTCAATTCTGCCCTAAGTAACCTGTAGAATGAATTGCAACTTAATTTCACTGCAACCCCAGTGAAAATCAAAGCAGAAACCAACAAGCTAATTATAAAGTTCATATAGAAATACAAAGAACCTACAATGGCTAAAATACTCTTGATAAAGAAAAACAAAATTGACTTATACTTCTTAAAAGTGACAATGGTCAGGACAGTGTGGCTTTTTGTAAAAGGATAGACAAATCTAGCAATGGAACAGACAGACAAAAAGAGGATCCAAACATTGGTCCACATAAATTAGGCCAAATGATTTTTGAGAAAGGCACAAAAGCAATTCAATGGAGAATGTAAAGTCATTTCAACAAATGGTTTTGGAACAATAGGATATCAATATGAAAAAAAAAGCCAAAACACTGATCCTTACCTCACACCATGCACAAAAATTAATTTGAGATGAATTATACATCTAAACAAAAAAACACATATTATCATGCTTCTAGCAGAAGAAAACCTGTATGGCTCTTGGGTCAACAAAGTTTTCTTAGCTAGGAATAGAAAGTAATATCTGTGAGGAGAAAAATTGATATTTTGGGCTTTATCAAAATCAAAAACATTATTATCAAAATGAATAAGAAATTCCAGACTGAGAGAAATAGTCACAGTACAGGTGTCTAACAAAGAGCTTGTATCCAGAATTTACGAAGGACTTCTACCTCTCAATAATGAAAAGAGAAATCAACTTAAAAATCAACATTAGACTTAAATAGATACTTCACAAAGATGGACATACAAATGGCACATGAAAAAGGGCTCAAAATCATTAATCATTGGTTATGCATATTATACCAAATAAGATACCTTTACACATTCACCCAAAAGGCTAAAGTTAAAAAGTCTGACAATACCAAGGGTTGGCAAGAATATGGAACAACTGGAACTTTTGTATATTACTTGGAGGGGTGTTAAATGGTAAACCTGGAAAACTTTATGGAAGTTTATTATTAAGTTAATTATACATCTATCTATGACCAAACAATTCCATTGCTTATTTACCCAAGAGAAATAAAAACATGCCCACGGAAATATTTGTCCATAAATGCTCATAGCTTTTCTCATAATAGTCAATACTTGGGAGTAACTCAAATATTCATCAACAGGAGAATGGTTAAACAAATTATCATATATTCATACAATAGAATGTGATTCAGCAATCAAAAGTAACAGTAACAGGGATGAATCTCAAAGACATTATGTGGAGTGAAAGAGTCAGAAACAAAGAATAAATGCTATGTGACTTTACGCATATGGATGTCTAGAAAGGGCAAAAGTAATTGGTGATAGAAATAAGAACAGTGATTGTGTGGCAGGAGAGAAAGTAGGTGTAACTTGGAGAAAGCAATGGGGAGGTTTTCAGGGCATTGAAAATATTCTATGTCCTAATAGGAGTGGGGATTATACAGGTGAAAACAGTTGCAAAAACTCATCACTTAGATTTGTACCATATGTAAATTATACCTCAATGAGATTTTTATTAAGATCAATAAATGGTAGCAGGAGCCCTAATTTTACAGGTTATAATCCTCCCAAGTGCATTATAAAAGGAGGAGTTTGGGAGGGCCCTCCGCAGAACTTTTTTGTCCTAATCTTCCTTTTCTCAAGCTAGAACTGTTTTTAAGAAAATGAGGAGCATGGTGAATTGATGAAATGGTGAATTTCATCCCTCCCTCTTCCAATCCCAGAAAGGGATTGGCTATCAGCTGGTTCTAAGGGAGACCAGAACATGAGACATAACACCAGCTTCTGAGACAAAAGCAAGGTGACCTACAGGAACAGTTATTGTTTTTAGAGTATGACAGACCTGATTTTGACTCCATGCGTCAACACTTACTCTGGGATAAATTTGTTCTGGTCCCTGACTTGCAGTTTTGTAAAATGAGGAGAATTATCCTTGCCTTGACTGTTATGGTGAGGAATACTGCCCAACTCTTTTTGCTCACTTCTGTGAAGCCTTTCCCAATTACCCTGACTCTTGCAAACCAACTGCTTTTCCGGTTACACATGGTCATAGTAACTCTCCTTTATTTATTATTTTTTTAAGATTTTATTTGTTTATTTGTCAGAGAGAGGGAGAGAGAGAGAGAGCGCGCGCACACACAAGCAGGGGGAGCAGCAGGCGGAGGGAGAAGCAGGTTTCCCACTGAGCAAGCAGCCAGATGTGGGGCTCGATTCTGGTATCATGACCTGAGCCGAAGGCAGATGCTGAACCAACTGAGCCACCCATGTGTTCCAGTAATTCTCCTTTAAAGCACCTGTCGTAGATGTAGTTTTGTATTTACCTGTGTGAGTATGTAATTAATGTCATCCCCCATTCTATTATAATCAACTCCAGCATAAGGAGAAGTGTGTATTTTTGCTCACCTGCACCTTGTATGGGGCCTGGCATATGACAGGTAAGCAATAAATATTTGCTGAAGGAATGAGACCTGGCTAAAGCAAGGGAAACCATGAAACTCTGGCCACCCTCCTACTTTTCCCTCTCCCTCTTAATCCAAGTACACACCACCACCTCCAGACCGCCTTTTGGGACTTCCTTTTCCCCTTCATCACCTCCCTGAGTTGTTAGTATCACTTTTATTCATTTTTTTTTTAAGATTTTATTTTATTTGAGACAGAGAGAGAGAACATGAGTGGGGGAGGAGAGGCAGAGGGAGAGGAAGAATGAGAAGCAGACTCCCTGCTGAGCAGGTAGCCTGACTTGGGGCTTGATCCCAGGACCCTGGAATCATGACCTGAGCTGAAGGCAGATGCTTAACCAACTGAGCCACCTAGGCACCCCTCAATTTTATTCGTCTTAACAATATATATGCGACAGGTAATAGGGCAGGGGCGTAGAGGAGGAAGGTGTTAGGGTACAGGGAGATTTGTCCCTTAACGGTGGCCTCAGAGAGAGATAACCTTATCCTGAAGGAGCCCTACAGTAGGAGACTTTGACACAGCGCTTAAGAAACCTGCGCGTGTCTTTGTTTCTTTCCAAGAACTTTTACACCACAAGGCACTCCAGGCCACCTATCACCGCTTCCCATCAAGGTCTGGGAGTTTCATGTTTATCTGTGTTATTCATATGTTGAACTTGCACCAGCCTGAGCGTTCTTAGGAGCCTTAGTTGGGAAACACCCATATCTTTTGGCAAAGCTTTCCTTGTTAGAAAGGGGCAACACGGCAATATATTGTTACTTTGTCTTTACCGCCACTTTTTTCCTTTTTTTTTTTTTATCTTATTCTCTGCCTTTTCTGAAAGCACAAAGAGAGCTCATTGTTATGATCCCATGGACAAGGAATGCTTCTGCCTCCAGGCAGTCCTCCATAGAGGATCCTTCCCTGGCCTCAGTGTTTAAAAGCTCAAACATTTAGATGGGAATGTAATTACTTTTCTTTTCAATTTTTCATTTTGAAATAATTGTATATTCACAGGAAGTTGCAAAAAAAAATATTCAGGGAGGTCCCATGCACCCTTCACCTTACTTTTTGTTTGTAAATGCAATGTCTGAGCATTATAAAATTTTTAAGAGTATGGAAGCACGAGTTCAAGTACACATTCCTCCCCATTGATAATCAAGTCAATATCTTTCTAACATGTTTTTTGTGCATAAATGAATATCCAGACACAGTTGAGTTGTTGATCACAAATGGAATCATACTATCCAGCAACCCCCTTTTCTTTACCCAGAATTTAAGTCAAAAATCTTCCCATTTCTGTGGCCAGAGCTGCCACACATTCTTGGAAACAGCTACATAAAAGAGAAAATATTTCAAACACTTATGTTCAGAAAATGTGGCATTCTTTAGAAACTAGCTGGAGAAAAGTTAAAAAAAAAAAAAAAAGTCACGTTGTAAGGGAAGCTCAGCCTCTGTTCCTGGTTTCAATCAAATGACTCTTCTCTGGAAGCAAACACCTGGCTTTGGGAAAAGCTGCAGGTGGATCGTTACTGGTATGACTCCAACTTTCATAACCAGTTGTTTCCATTCTTCAAAGCACTCGATCCCCTTGTTTGGGAGGTTAGCTACTTGTCTCAGAAACGGCCTTTTGCTGAGCATACTGGACAGAGCTGGGGCATTCCTTTGGGAGTCATTCAGAATGGGTGAGATCAGTTGAGGTTAGGGCACAAGGGATGCAGTGGAGGGCGACCAGAAGCCATTGCTGGAAGGGGTGGGGAGCTGGGTCTTTCCAAGTGTGTGTGCGTGCTCCCCTGCCCCATGGCATGGGTTTCCTTCGGTACCAAATGGTCCCCACTCCCTTCAGAGAGCATCACTGAAGGGAGACAGTGAAGGTGGAGCACTGCAGAGGGTGGCTGGCTGTTTGGATGGTCTCGGACAGGGGAGATGTGACCCAGGGGCAGGAAGCCTTCATGGTGCACACGCTGGATCCTGGATCCGTCTCTTCTCTGCTGAGCTCAGATCAGGGGGCTCTGACCATGCGGGGATTGCCTGGTCTGCTGACAATGCCTGTGGGTGAGTGCATGCAGCTCCTAAAATGGCCACAGGTCTCTCCCTGAATCCTCAGAGATGGTAGAAAGCTGGGACTGCTTCACTCCGAGGAGAATAAGACTGATTTAATACTTCTTTGCCCCATCCCACCTTGCATGCTGCATATTCTCCTCCCTGTTGCCCTCTTGCTTGCCCGAGGTCCAGTGACTGGCTCTCTCAACTTCCCTCACCTGAACTTGGCCTTTTTCTGCCAGGTCTTGGTAAATGATCGGATAACATGCTTGACTATCGCAGACAGGTTCTTAATGCTAATACTCTCTTTTGAATATTACCTGGACTTTCCATTCTCCCATTTGCTTTCCATTTTGGATCCCCCAGGCATCCCCATGGGGCCCTCTGTCCATCAGCCCTCGCACTTAAGGCCTGCTCTTCTGTTTTCCCTATCAACTCTCTGCCCCACCACCACTGTAAGAGTTCAGTCGTCTGTTGGACAAAGATCTGTGTGTTTGCGTGCCAGCCTCTGGATGTGGGGGATGAACAAATGTGGTCCACGTCACCCCTGCCCTCCTAGGTTTAGGAAATTAAAGTCTTCTCAGTTTCTCCAAGGCCTTCTCCCCAGAGACCGGTTCATCCTTTGCGAAGTCACCAACACATTAGCCAAACCAAACAAGACAACAAACAAACAAAACCCCAACCCTAATGTAAATCCTCTCTCTCATGCTGGTAGTAGGAGGGGAAGAAGTGCTAGATTAAGGGGGGAGAGAGCAAAGGTTGAATTCTAGCATTTCCACTGAGCATCTGTGTACCTCGCAAGGAGTCTCAGTTCCCTAATGTTGTAGATGGAGGGGAACAGGTAACACCAACACTGAAATTTACACGGATTTTATTTTATTTTATTTTGTTTATTTTTTTTACAGAGAGAGAGAGGGAGAGGTAGCACAAGCAAGAGGAGCAGCAGAGGGAGAGGGAGAAGCAGGATCCCCGCTGAGCAGGGAGGCCGAAGTGGGGCTCGCACCCAGGACCCTGGGATCATGACCTGAGCTGAAGGCTGATGTATAACTGACTGAGCCACCCAGGTGCCCCTACACTGATTTTAATAATAACTACAGCTTGGGATGGAGCTTTGTGCAGTCTTATTTCATCCTTCTGTCGAGGAGGCTATTTTCAATCCCCCTTTTGGGTTAAAAAAAATTTGAGGTTCACAAAGTTTAGTAAGTAGTTCCAGACCATACAGCTAACAAGTGGCAGAAAAGGATCCGGGACTAACACCCCATGGGGGGGTTGGGGAGGGGAACTGAACATCAGGGCCAAAAAGCTAAACATTGAATAAATCACAATAAAAAAAAAATCACAATAAAATAGTTTCACAAAGCGATCCTCCAAATCGCATCTAAACTTGTAGGCTTCTGTGAAGAGGGATTACTCTAATCCATAATTCCCAAGGGGAGGTGGGCCAACCCCACAGCCGAGGGGGCGGGGTGCAGATGGATGAGAAGCTGGGGAGAGCCCCTGGGAGGGTCAGTGTGGGCAGAGTGGGCTTGGGGGCCCTGACCAAGGGCTCTGGAGACCAGAAGGGCTTCATGTTTGCTTTCTCATTCTGTTCTTTCCTCTTTCCCCCTCTCCTTATCTCTTTATCTATTTCTCACTCTGTTTTCTTTTCTTTTTTTTAAAGATTTTATTTATTTATTTGACAGAGATCATAAGTAGGCAGAGAGGCAGGCAGAGAGAGCAGGGAAGCAGGCTCCCTGCTGAGCAGAGAGCCTGATGCAGGGATAGATCCCAGGACCCTGAGATCATGACCTGAGCCGAAGGCAAAGGCTTTAACCCACTGAGCCACCCAGGTGCCCCACTCTCACTGTTTTTTTCTGGTTATCTTTATAGCTTTCTTTTTTTATATTTTTCTTTATCTTTCTCTCTTTTTTAAGTTATTTCTTCCTTCTCTGCTCTCATTCCCCCTTAATTTGGGTCAAATTATGGGCCTCAATTTCCTTATTTGTAAATAAAGCGTGATGGCAATAACTACATACGTAGCTCTTATCCATAAGGAACTGTGTTAAGCACTTTACTTACAGTTACTGCTGGAATCCTCATGTCAGTTATAAGGTACTTTACTAGTACTAATTCCATTTTCCAGGTGAGAATGCTGAGGCACAGAGGTGCCTCAGCAACAGTAAGTAATGACAGTATGATTTGAATTCTGGCCACAGGCATCTGAGTCATAGCCATTGAGCACATCCGTGCTGCTTGTCGACCAGGGCAGACTGTGAATCCTTGACAGCAGCGTGGGGCACATGGTAGCCTGTCAGCAGATATCAGCGTCCTCTCCCTCAGCTCTAGGTTCACCCCTAGTTTATTGGCCAAAGAGGGAGAAATCAAAGCACTTGGAGAACATAACTGAGCAAGGACTGGTGGTTCCCTTGGGCTTAAGAGCTGGCTTGTGACAAGCTTTTGTTCTGCTGAGTGATTTGTGGAACTTGTTGGGGGGGAACGGCTAGGTGGCTGAAGACACAGGAGGGGACATTGGGAGTCAGGGGGAGAACACCAGGCAAGGGCAGCTGCTGTGGAGAAAGGAATTGGGGGAAGCCCTTGAGATCAGGGGTACGTTAGGGATGTAAGTCAGGCGGGATGTAACACTTAACAAACTCGCCACAAAGCTTCCTCATGAGTCATTAGTGCTTTTGGAGTTTAATTCATATTTTTTAACGTCGAGTTGGCCGTTAGACCTGTATCAGGAGAGATTAGCTCCGCTAATGAATCCAGTCGCACTGGCTCCCGCTTGTGAGCCCGGTTTGCCTGATCTTTCCCACTGACAAACTAAGTCAGCTCGCCCAGAAGTTTTCACTCGCAATGAAAGACATTCCCCAGGACCCCAAGTGGTGAGAGGTCAACCCTCGGGCGTGCGTCGTAAATACTTCCGCACTTCGGAATTCGGCATCGGTTTCCTTTACGGCTCTGCCGGGGACTGTCCATCACCAGCCTTCAGGGCTCCGCAGCCAGGCAAGTGAAGCGCCCAGATTTGTCGGTTCTGCCCGGTCTCTTCGTTCCCCACAGTTCATACATTTGTGTACAAACGCTGCAGCCTCTCTCTCTCTCACAGGCTTCTCCTTCCGCTTGCTTCCCTCGCCCTCTTTCATCAGTTCCCACTAATCAGAGGAGGGGACCCCACAGTGACAATCACGACGGACGCCCTCAGCGGATACACCTGTGTATGAGTCGTGCAATGGGCCGGGAGTTTTAAAAGAATTCCGAGGCAGGCAGCAAAGTGTTGGTGGGCTGAGCAGTGGTCTCAAACCGGCCCCAAGTTGGACTTGGCAGCACAGCGGAGAAAGGTAGTTGGGGGCCTCCTTCCACCTAGAGCCACTGAGAGAGGTGGGCCGTGGCAGGTACTGATTGCAAGGGAGAGGGAGGAAACCTCCAGATCCACACAGTACCCCAAAAGAGTGTTCTGGAAATGCATGCAAGGGCTTCAGAGGGCTGCTGGCCCATCCCTTCCTCTCACCCCTCCCTCGGAAGCCCGATTTCCTTTTGCCTATCACAGCTTTGGGTGAAGGCATTTGGGTCAGGAAGGAGACAGACTATCTCATTAATCTCTACAGTGGGCTTCCCGGCACACAGTAGGCACTCATCAGTGCTGCTGTTACCTGAGCAAATCCAGGCAGGAAGCTATGATTACCATGAGTGGGCCTATTATCTGATCACTGCTCAAGAGAAAAAAAAAAAAGTACAAATAAAGATCGGAGAATGGGGTGGAGAAAGAGGAGAGGGGAAACATTGAGATCATGGGGGTGCTTCAAAGAAAGAGGCCAGGGTGGGGCATCCAGTCCTGTCCCTCCCTCCACCCCCCCCTAACTAACAGGAGAATAAACCAAACAAACATGAGGAGAAAACAGAGTCCCAGGCCAGGTTATTACGCTGCCTGCCCAGAGTCAGGCCATCATCAGCTCCCGTCCTGTCTGAGACGGTGGCTCACATGCCTCCCCAGTGAATATAAAAATACCCGCAGGACGGAGCTCCTCCCAGCAGTTGCTTTTCATCTTTGGAGTTCACAGGCCGAAACGAGTTGCCTTTGCAGCTTCACACACGCTGCCCGCAGAGAAAAAGAAATGGCCGGTAATACAGCAATTTTTTTCCCTTCACTTTGGCTGAATCGAATAGGAGTTTGTCCTTTTAAATTGTCTGCAGCGAATGTAAATTCTAAGCCTAAAAGTCATTTGGAGAATACTAACGGCGCACATGGAGGAAAAGGGACAAATGCCCTGAGAGGGGTCGCTGGGCATGGAGAGGGTGCCCTAGGGGTCTGGTGAGTCGGTATTGCCACGGGTAGAGGCTGCCCTTGCCTTTTTGTATTTCAGCAAAAGAAAGGGCAGGAATCTGTTTGCTCTTCCTAGCCTGGATTTCTCATTGTAGTGGCAGGACTCAGATCTTTACTCTCTAGAAAAGACGAAAGGCCCGTCAGAGCGTGTGTTGCATTAGAAAACGGGAGCTCCTGCGTTCTGCATGTGCTGATGGCAAGAACTGGTGGAGAGTTGAGGATGAAGCAAAAAATGATCGGTGCTGAGGGGAAAAAGCATTCCCTTCCAAGTGCAGGGCAGAGAGGGGGCTCTGAGGAATTCAGTCTCAAGTCGGGATTATGGGCCAATGCTGCCCTTCTCTCCTCCTTGTTGTCAGGTCTTCCCTTGAGGAAGGCCACAACATGTCTAGGCCACCTTCGGTGGGAAGTGAGCACCGGGCCTCCTGTCTCCTGGTGGAGAAGCTGTTCTCAAGGCTGATTCATCCTTGCAGACGGCAGAGCTCTTCTTGAACAGTGATTTCAAAGAGTTAAACTGCTTCCATATGTCCAGCACGGGAGTGGAGTTTGTAGCCTTTGGCAACCTCAGCTGAATCCAGCTGCAGCTGCTACCTGTGTGTTCCGCTGTGTGTGTGTGTGTGTGTGTGCATGCGCGCGCACGCACACACACACACACACACACACACACACCAGCATGCCCGTGTGCAGTGACATCTGAACCATGTTCCGACCGTGTCAATGAAACTGTTATGTCTTTGTTGGGGGAGATATTAATTCTGAGCAATTACAGCTCCCTCTTTCCTCACTCCCTCCCACCCTCCTCCCCTCCCTTCATCTGCTCAGCAAGGACCATGGACCATGTCAAACAATATACAACAGAGAAGAATGCAAATAAACTTTAGTCTGCATAGCCCAGCAAAGCAGTTAGCCGCCCACTTGCAAGATACTTAACTCTTGTACACATGATACACAAAGAACGCTAGCTACTTTCACCAATCCCTTTAGACCAAAAAAAAAAAAAAAAAAAAAAAAAGAAGGCAAAAGAACTGATCCTTGTCTTTCTATCTGTGAGGTTGCAGTTCCTCCTGCTAATAAAGAAGCTTTTCCCATGATGCAGTGTGATAAGGATTGGCCTACATGTAGTCTAGAAAGCCACCGCCGATGTGTCCTTGATTAGGTGTCTTATCTTCCATTGAGCTGCATCTGATGAAGATTGCTGACAGCATAATGGCTGGGAAAGCATCGGACAGCTCCATAAAATGGCAGCTATGTTATGACATGTCAGCCAGGACCTGGTGGATGGTAAGTTTGGCGTGTTCACATTTTTTTTCTTCCTCCCCCCTTCTCCAAACCTCCCCCCTCCTTTCTTTTGAGCTCCTCCTTTATTGTTCTATGCACGTGTTATAAAGTTCCCTGCCTGCGGAAAGTTCAAGCTCAAGTTGTGGGAGCCTGGGGTGCCTTTGCACACTAGTGTGCTAGATAGGATTTCCCTGCTATTGTGGCCAGGGACATAGGCCTTTTTTTTTTCTTCTTTTTTCTTTTTTAAAAAGGCAGTGTGAGTTTTTGTTCACTTAAAAAAAAAAAAAAAGAAAAATGTAAATGGTACAGTCGGCCCCAGGCTGGCTGGTGTGAAATGTACGGAGGTGGGGCAGTCAGTGGGGGACTGGAGCCTTCTTGGCTAATTGTTCTTGCATTAGTCTTAAAACAGAGTAATGTACTTCTTTCTTCAGCTTCTCTGAATAATGATTTAGATAGTGTATTGTATCATGTTGTGTGCAGTTCCCTCATCAGTATGCGACTGTCCCCCACGCTTCGCCTTAATTTGGAATCCACCTCCCTTTCAATGAATACTGTAACTGGAGCAACCACTGATTACTATGCCACTCAGCGTAATTAAATTTAGTTAATGAGGATATGCATATTCAGTTCATTATTTTTCTTTGCTCGGGCAAATGTGTGTGGGTTTGTTGTTGCTGGGTTTTTTTATCCCCATATTTGTCCAGCTGCAAATTTGGGGAAGAGGAAAAAAAAGGCATAAAAATTCAGGACACTGATGAGTTCTATGATTCTACTTGAAAAATAATATCGAGAGGAGAGAAGTTGTGACTTTCTTTCATCAGAGTGCTGGGATTAGAGGCCATAGTTTTGGGAGAGAAAACCTTTCCCATCAAAAAAGTGCTATGTGAAAATTTTCAATCTACTGATTTCTGTTGTGGGGACAATGGTCTCTTGTAGGCAATACTCGTGACATGAATGGGCAAACCTTTTGCAGGCAAGCCTTCCAGTATGAATATTAAATTCATCCTTGGGTTAATTCAGCTGAGCATTTATTTATTTTTCTTCCTTCCTTTTCTTAGCTCTGCTTTGCTTTTCTTTCTTTCTTCTTTGCCCCTTTCATTTAAGTCTTGACTACTTTTGCTTGCTCGCTTTGATAATTATTATGCTTACGACAAGGGCTGTTTTCTCAGAATTAGTACAGTGTGAAACAATGGGCACTTTATTCAGGGTGGGGAGGGGTACAGCCAGCCCCGGTGGTCAGCCTGTCCCCAGTGCCCAGACAGGAGGGAGCGCTTTCCCATTAGTCCTGGCTTCTGGCTCTGCTAGGCAAGAGGGTTTCTGATTAATGTGTGAATTTCCTGAAAGGTGGAAGTTATGCTGTTGCTTCTAGGCTCTTCCTGAGCGCCCAATGTGCAGAGGCTTCACTTTACCCTGCAGTTCTTCTCTTGCGAGTTCTCATTATTGTGAGGTGTGGGAGCCTGCAGGAAAACTTTTCTGTTGCTACTTGTTGCTGCTTTGAGTGCTCTGTTTCAGCAGGGGGGAAAAAAAAAGCCAGTTCCTCAAGGAGAGACAGAAAAGCCTGCCTCCCTTCCCTTCTCTCTGGCTCTTAACCACTTTCTTGCAGTTGGAGTATATTGTTTAAGTGATTAAAACTCTACAGTGGCAGATTTTTGTTTCTGATTGCATCTCTTGTTAGACTTCAGCACACTGTGGGTACATGGGTGAAATGGAGTCTTAAAATACTGGCAGATACTTGGAGAAAGATATGGCAGAATGTTTATATAAAAGATTTATTTGTTTGATGTGACTATACCGAGACTTGGAGGTGATGTTTTAATAGTTACTCTGACTCTTAATGATCATTTTATGATGTTCCCAGAAGTAAGTTTTAAAATCAATATTTAAAATGAAACAATGTTTCTTTTGGGGAAAAGCAAAAAATTTTACTCTGTATTTTTTTTATTTAAAAACTGGGATCAATGTGGGTATAAGGAGAGAATCCCTGTAAATATTTCACCATTAAATTTTATCAGACCCGTACAGAAAGACCATAGTTTCCCAAGAGAAGCATGTTGTAAATACTGTTGTTAAAGGTTTGTGTGGGATAATTATTCATCTTGAAAGATAATCTTCTTTTATTGTCCGAGAAGATGCAGAATATATGTAAGCACAGGTTCAGAGGTAAAATATTAAGTAAAAGAAGACATTGCATAAATGATTTTCATATTTAATCTTCATTAGGTTTACATGAGTGGTATGTATGTTTCTTAAGGAAAACTCAATTTTCTTTCACTTGGTTAATTTGGGAAAAACGTCTAAGAGATTAATATTTCATGTGTCCTTGAAAACGTGGAATGATAGAGGCTTTGGGAAAAGTTTAATCAAAGTAATTCTTGCATTTCATCAGTAATATACTGGAAGAGAGAAGAAAAGTGTGTTGTGGGACCTTTACCACGATTCCATTGTTTCCGATTTTAAGAATATTTTTAGAGGTGTTTTAAGGTTCTTACAAACTGTTTTTTGTTTGTTTGTTTGTTTGTGATTCTGCTTTCACTATGATACTGTTCCTTTTATTTTTACAATTATTCTGGGGTTTCTGTATAGGAAAGGATATTGTATCCTTATTTGGCTTAATCAAATGACATTTTAAGTAACGAAATCCTGAATGCGAAAGCTGCAGTGTTAAAGTCTCTGGCAATTGCTTCCTGACTTATTGTCTGTTTCACTTAGATTCTCTTATTGTGTGACAATGATCATAAATTCTACTTGACAGGGAAAAAACCCAAACAAGACGTAGTTGTCCAATTCTACATCTGTTTTCCTTCCTAGATAGGCATGTTTTAGTAAAACAGAGGGAAGGAAAAACATTTTATTGAGACAGCTAAAAATAAACAAACACAAAAAGAGTAAACTCATTGTGTGTGTGTGTGTGTATGTTAAATATCATCTACATACGTGCAGTTTTTTAAACGATGCATCTTAGAGATTTTACTTCTTTAGATTATTTTGCATGTAACTCCTTCATGGAGAAAAATCATGCGAGCAGTTTAAGTCACAGTTGTTTAGCTATATTTAGAGTTCTGTTGATGACCTTTTACAATATTTAAAAATACCACTTAGAATGTATGAAAGCTGCATCTGGTAAATAGCACTATTTCATTAATGGTTATTGATGAGGCTATAGATTTCCTTTTGAACCACTGAAAAATAAAATCAACAAAAGTAATTTTGGGACTTTCCATTCTATTTTGCATTATTTATTTGAAGCTCTCTGTAGGACTTGTTAGAACTTCTTTGTTAGCTATTTGGAACGTAAGGGTAACGGGGAGTCACCAGACATTATTTTTCCCCCTAAATTTCCTATGTCTAATCCTTTGATCCCATCAGAACCAGGCCAGAACATTTGTAAATTTGCCGTAATAGCGACGGGCAATTATTTAAATATTAATCCATAAAATTTATCTGAAAAACGAATTGCAGGTCTATGAGACTTGAAATCCTCAGTCTTATGAATATTAATCAAAATAAACAGGCAGATAAACATAGAAATTAAGCCAGATCTTATTGTGTCAAAGACACAAAGCTGACTCTTGGTTGAACACTAATCAATCTACTCAATTGTAATGTACTTTTTATTTTTCTTGAAAGGAAATTTATTTTTTGA
Organism: Nasua narica; assembly: GCA_028533885.1. Classification (NCBI taxonomy): domain Eukaryota; kingdom Metazoa; phylum Chordata; class Mammalia; order Carnivora; family Procyonidae; genus Nasua; species Nasua narica. Next base: position 33,529,220 of record CM052813.1, on the reverse strand, counting down.
GATGTTGGTGTGTTAAAATATGGTACTTTTACATATGTTATCATTTGTTTTTAAACAATATTAATAAGGTGAAAATTCATCACTTGTTTGTTTTAAAGATAAAATTCTGTTTTCAACACAAAGTTGAATTAAATAATTTGACATCAAATGTCAATACATGTATGACAAAATGGAAGAGATTGTTTTCATGGCAAATGTTTCTTTAAAAGTCTTTGAGAAGTTGAGGTGGACTTAGGTTTACAATGAACTATTTTTAACTGAAAATCTGAAAATTTATTTTCTTACAAATGCTGACACTAGTGTATCTTATAAGTCTATATTTTATTTTACTTTACTATAAACAAAAGAGTTCCTAAACAGCCTAATTAGTATGCTAAAAATATATTTGAGAAAACTCTTGTGTAGCCTAATGACCACATATAGACTCCCGTGGTAATCTACCAGGCACGAGAAGATATATCTGAAAATCAAAATTCAATTCTTATTTAATTTCAAATTTTGTTTTATTTCCTTTAGAGGTATAATTGAATGTAGAAATGTAATTGAAACTAATAGACACCATACAGATAATAACTGAATCAGCTAGTTGCCCGAAGATATTATGTCTATCCATTAAATATATTTCCAGAATTAGATGCTATAAAATTTATGCCTCACTCAACAAATTTTTGTTAAGAACTTACCATAGCCAGGCAGTGTTCTTGGTACAGGGATGACCAATGCTATCTTTGTTCTGGAATCAAACCCATGTCCCAGTGTTAAAGGCAGGGGATACTCATCACATTAATGAAGGCTTCTAAATGATTTCTGTTTTCTCTACAATGTTGGGGAATACGTAGCTATTACATTTTCAGATTTGTTGCTGAGTGTCAAAAGTAGTTAATACCTCTTTTCATTTATGGCTCATTGTCAAAGGTAGTTAACACTCTTTCTTAATCTTGTGAGTGAATGCTAACATTGCCATTATCAAAGCTAGTTTCTGTACAATTAATGACATTGGTAAAAACTAATCATTTATTACATATAAGTTCCTGAGTGAAAAAACAACAACTATGATGATGATGATGTCTGAGTGAAAAAAAAATGATTTCAACATCTATAAATGATGTTACCATTTTTTTAATATTGCAAATCTTGTCATAGACAGATTGTACTTTTTTCATTATGCATCTTCCATACCTATATTCTTCAGTGATGCATTTTCATTTGTAATGTCATTCTAGCATATTTAAATGAAAATGAACCATGTTGTTGATGTGGTTCAATATACTAATATTCTTCCAAGATACTTTCTTATCTGGGAGTGCGTTTTATTTTATTTTCCATGATTTATTTTCACTTGTGTGCTTGCCTAACAAATGCAACATATAAACTTTGGAAAAGGGAAATATCTTTTGGATCCCATCTTAATAAAATAGTCATTAGATGGTTATTAATTTAATCAGAGAGTAAGGAAACACAAGTGCCTGTCCATCCTCTTTTCCCAGTTTTTTTTTTTTTTTTTTTTTTTTGGAAGTCAAGGGTCGTATTCTCAAGGAGTGCTATCTCTTCTATCTGTGGGAAAGCTGGTGTTGATTTTCCAGTGTAGAGACTAGTCAACAAAGAGAGATATTCAATGCTCACAACATCATTGAAACTACAGTGTATTTCTGGAACAGAGTGGAATGATGTCAATCACTACCTTTGAGCATTTTAAAATTCCCCAAGATTGTTATTTTGTGACATTTTCTATACTATCATTTGTATTACATCTAATATATATTCTGAGGGGCTGAGAAAGTGAACTTGGATAGAGGAAAAGGAACTAGTGAAAATGTACCAGGCCAGCAAAAAAAGAATTACATTCCTCTATTGTATCACAATGTGCAAAATAAGGTAATGCACCTTCAGGGGAGAAGTCATTTTCACCAGAAGTTATGTTAACTTCTGTGGTTAGGGATATATGTGGCTGTTCTCTGCATTTCACTAGCTTTAAGCCTGGTTAGTACTTGGATGGGAAGCATTTTAAATCTTACTGCATTTTAAATGCTTAAGCAAAGAATCAGGAGAATAGAAAGTTATCAATCAGTGTTTGTTAGGATAATTATTTTTTCAACTTACACTTTGCATGCTTTGTAAAGGGACAGACTTAGCCTATCATGTCATGGGCAGCTTTAATAACAATTTTCATTTCTCACTGTTCTAAAATAAATTTATACCAGTACTTCTCTGAAAAATGACTTTATTCAGAAAGCAATTATTTTTTAACCTCCCACTACTATGTTCATTTTCTGGGGTTGTAACATAATGGATATGTTTATGAGCACAGGGCTGAATCCTGGGAAATGTAGATTTGGTGACCTCTGGCAAATGTATCTGCTCCTCTCACGGCTGGTAGATCCAGCTGTAAAGTGCAGATAATCATACTCATTACTAGTCATTCCAACCTGTCGTGAGGATGAATGAGATGGAGCCAGTGAGGCACCTGGTGAGTGCCATGTAAATACCAAGTTCATGACACATACCCAAGGGGCCCAGTATAAGCTGTGACTACTCTGCAGTCCCAGGGCTGAGCACTTAGTAGGTGCTCAAAAAACACGGAGGGCAGATTAAGTGAATGTAATTGTAGCATTTTCTATGGGCCTTTCATAATCATGTTGACTTTTTTAATTCAGGCAAACTTTATTTGTGGGAATTGCGAACGTTAAATGAATCTGAAAAATTCAGTATTTTCTGTTTAAAATTGTAGCAGATTTCTTGGGAGCCTGGGTGGCTCAGTTGGTTAAGTATCTGCCTTTGACTCAGGTCATGATCTCAGGGTCCTGGGGTCAAGTCCTGTGTCCAGCTCCCTGCTCAGCGGAGAATCTGCTTCTGCCCCTGCTCAGATGGTTCTCTCTCTCTCTCTCTCTCTCTGTGTCAAATAAACAAAATATTTTTTTTAAAAAAAAAGCAAATTGTAGCAGATTTCTTTCTTCTTTCTTTAGGGCTTTATTTCTTTATTTGGCAGAGAAAGAAGGAGAAGCAGATTCCCCGTTGAGCAGGGAGCCCAACACACGACTTGATCCTGGGACCCCAGGATCATGACCTGAGCTGAAGGCAGATGCTAAACCGACTAAGACCCCCAGGTGCCCTGTAGCAGTTTTCTTAAAAGCAGAGCCTCCTTAGACTTAGTGAGATTCAATAGCTAATGTTATACATTAGCTTAATTTTCAAAATTAAATGCTGTGATTTTAAGGGTTAAAAAAAATCAATGATTATGCAGGGTCTTCTCTTTGCCAGGTGTTTGCCAGGTTCTTGGGAGGTAATATATATCAATCAGTCTTTAGCACGGGATGATACAATTGACATTACCAGCCTCGCTCTAAGATGAGGCCATCGGATTCTGAGGATCAGCCATATGCTGAAGTATGTCCTCTAATAAGGGAGGAAGTGGCAAAAGAACACCAAACCCCACCACATCTGAGGTGTGCCTGCCTCTCCCCCACAACCTAGCCATCAGCTGTGTCATCCAATGACCTGGGCTATGACTCATGATTTGCGGCCACGGTCAAGTGTTTTGCCACTGCCCGCTCAGCACCTGCCTGCGCCCCCGCCCCCCCACCCCAGCTTCAAGCCTGACCTCTTTCTGAGACTCCACTCTCTCTGTGTTCAGTGAGCTGCTTCGCTCACTCCCAAGCTGCGTCCGAGATTGTACAACTCCTGGATTGGAGGTGGCTGAATTCTTTGGAAATGTGATTCCATTCATCTTTCCTCGAGACAATTAGATTCGTTATAGGCATAAGCCATCTGGGGGAAATTTTTTGGAAAGAAATTGGCAAGCAAAGCATTTCCATTTTCAGGTTTTGATAATATCTGTTTACCTCATGGGGCTGTTGTGAGGCTTCAATGAGATAAAACATAATAAACAACTTGAAATCTGTAAAATGCAAAACTAGTCGAAGGTACACGTTTTATTATCTAGCGGTGTTAAACATGGGTAAATGAAGAAAAGCTTTCCAGAATTTTGCCAGTGTTCTGGAGCATGAGATAATGCTTAATTTCCACCAGGCAACAGGGAAAATGCTGGTTGTCTAAGACGTTGTAGGATGCTCTTTGCAAATTCTACTGCTAAACTCCGAGGGATTAATCCTTCACATAACAATGCACTACTAGTTTTCCAACATCCCAGACAATAGCAGTGCTAGCAGTCACCACCTTTTGTACGTTTAATCAGAAGGCATGAAATAAGCAACATTTCCCAAATGCTGTCTATACCATCTTGCAGCTCAGTTCTTTATTTTTTAATTTTTAAAAATTTTTTAAAGATTTATTTTTTTTTTATTTGAGAGAGAGAAAGGGAGAGAGAGAGAGCACAAGCCAGGGGAGGGGCAAAGAAGCAGACTCCCCACTGAGCAGGGAGCCCAATACGATACTGGATCCCAGGACTCTGGGATTATGACCTGAGCAGATGCTTAACTGACTGAGCCACCCAGGCGTTCCTCTCCCCTTCATTTTTTTTTTTTTATTGATGTAAGTTTGCTCTTTCACTTGTACCACAAAAGACTCTTGTTGTAACAATTATTTAATGAGGTTATTATTTTAACCCACACTTAGTATGTATTATAATAGGTAAGATTTAGTTTATCACATAATGTAGGGGCAGAATATTACGCTATTAATGGGATTTTCTCTCTTATTTTTGGGATTGTTAAAGGTAACAATGTCACCAGGAACTGTTTGAATTGCAACACCCTAGCATGTTTGATACCTTTTATACTGTATGTAAGTGTATGAATGTTCCTATATAAATGAAACTACTTTATTATATGACATTTGCAATTATGAATATAAGATTTGTCCTGTGTTATTTAGTTGCTCAGCCAAAATTATAAGCCCCAAGAGGATAGGGACCGGGTCTTATTTACCAGCTTCAGACAGTATTTTGCACATTAAAGACCCTTAATAAATGATTGTCAAGTTGTATCAAGACTATGGATTTTCCATTTTACTAATGGAGACAGTGATCTCAGTGGGTACCCAGGCTTCAAATTGATCAATGATGATGGGCTCCCAATCCATGGTCCACATTATGAACCACCACTTGCCCTTTCTAAGATAAGACTTAAAAGTGCTAGAAGTGTGGAGAAATTATCATGAAATTAGCAGCAAAGTTTTAAGGCAGAGGGCTAGATGGAGAAGAAAGCTCCAAAGCAAAAGCAGCAAATTCAAATTTCCCTGCAAGCAGACCTGCTCATGGTCGTTACCAAGTGCTAAGCAGCAGATGAATAACCCATCTTTGCCAGCGAGGATTCACTCCTGCTTTCTCAACTCTACCTTTATCATAGTGACTAAGACCTTTCAGGCATCTAATAAGTTAGAGAATTTGGAAAAGGCTAATGAATGTATTTGGGTGACAAGTGATCAAAGCAAGGTGACTTTGAAATAAGTAAGCTTTTTGTCTATTTTCTTATTTTTTATGAAATTGGTTTTATTTCAGAGGATTGATTATTTTTCCACTTGAAAGTTTCATTGATCTTTCCACATGTCTTACCTAGATTATGATGTTGGGAAAGGCCTTGGTGGGGGACTGGGATTTTAACAGTGTTTGGGTGAGGGCTCCTGAACATGCCAAGAATTACAGAAACCTAAAATGGAATGGGTACAATATGAAGGGACACACGCCTTTGGGAAAGAGAAAGAAGGTCCTCCAGCAATGTTAAGAAGTAACTGTTTCTAAATGATCTCTTTGGAAAGAGCACGAAAGTGAAAAATACCACCTATTTGGACCAGACCCTGTTTCAACCATGTAAGTCGATGTCTGGATGAGAAGTAAGACCCTGCATCCCAGTGTCAGCACTGAGTGCTCTGCGGCCCAACCTTCAGAGTCTGGAAGGTCTCCCGTCCTTACTCCCATGACCCTTTTTCTTTGGTGCTGTTATGGAATGAATTTGGAGGAGTATTCTCAAGGCCCTTAGCAGATACTGGAGCCCTCTCAGCTAGACGCTACCCTTTCATATAAGCAGACTTCCACATCTGGTAGACACTAGTGAGACAGCAACTGGTTTTGTTTATTTCCCCCCTTCCATGCTACTTTTCAGAGATTTTAGTGTGAAATGATGATAGAGCGATGTGGGGGAAAAATTGATTGTGGACGATGACTTTTGCTCCTGACCCCCATCCCCTGCTACAACCAACATCGCCATTCTTTCTTGCTTTGGGAGCAGAGCCTCTGGCTGAAGAGCAGGGGAAGATCTGTGACTACAGAATGAGCAGTCTTCCCTTTGCCTTCTAGACGCCTTCAGCTGTTCTTGCAGAGTTTTGAGGTTAATTCTGACGCTGACAGCTAATCTGCAGGACGGACGTTATGCGGGGGCAATGGGGTGGATAAATTTACATTCCTCGAACTTGAACTTCAGCGGATATCGGTGGGACATTAGGAGACAGAAAATAGCATACATGTCATAGCATGCATTGCAGAGGACAATAATAATAATACGGTGATTTTTCTCCTGATAGACATGGGCAGCCTCATACAAAACTCTTTCACGCTCTCTGTGAAGTTCCTCGAGCTTGCTCTAATGAGGAATTATAAGATACTATGCAGTGCAATAATACGCTCAAGACTTCAGAAGAAACAGCAATGCATTTTTACCCGTAAGTCGAAAGAATAACACAAAATTGCCATTTTATTTGTCCAATACGATATTAATTATCTTGTGTGAGGCTTTTCATTTTTTTGGCACCAAAGATGTTTATAAATGGTACCCCACCTAACACAAACTGCATGTTTATGTAGCACGAATGTTCAATCAATTAGTTTACACACACAAATGCTGGAATATTGATGACACGTGTTAGCTTTTAGTGGGAAAAAAGCCAACAGAGCTAATTTGATGCATTGATCCTTGGGACGTGCACACAGATGTGAACCTTTGACTTCATCACAAGTGATTTGGCTGACAAACAGTAGCTTGTAATTATTGTTGCACCATCGTAAATTAATTAACAAATCAATCAATCAGTTCAGAACCAGCGGTCCAACCACATTTGTCAGTTTTGGGTGTTTCCCTTCATTTCACATCTTTCATTTGTGCTGTTCTTATCAGAGGCTTTGAAAACGTTTGCTTGTGCCAGATTAACTTTTTCTTAAGCCTGAAAAGAGAATTCTAAACAATAACATGGGGGAAGGAAATGTTGCCAGTGTATTAATTAATATTCTCAAAAATTTTGGCCATAGGGCTATTAATGGGTAGAGCAAATAATTACTGAGCCTTCAAATGATTTTGGCCATCTCCTCAGATAAGGAATAAGAAAATAGCATCCCAGTCTTTTAGTAAATAGGCAGCCTTTAGAGGCTAAGTGATTGCTAAGGTAGCAATTCCCAACATTGGCCAAAAAAGTACTTATTTGATTATGTTTCTATCTCTATCCTATACTTTGAAAAATTCTATTAACCAAACTATGAGGTACTACATTTTTCAGTCACAACAGCCTATAAAGCACCCCTGTGTGCCAGGTGCCCCGCTAAGTACTTCATATATATTATTTAATTCTTGCAACAACCCTGAAAAGTAGATGTAAGTCCCATTTTACAGCAGAAGAAATGGAGGCTCAAGGGTTTAAGTAGTCTGTCCATATTTACACAGCTAACAACAGGCAGAACCGTAATTAAAAGTCCGGTCATTGGCACTTTCCTCTCCACCACAATTAACCAAAGATATCCAAGCACTTAGCAATATGTGAAACTGATGCAATTCTAGCCCAAAGCAAAAAACTTGACATTTCAGTTAGAGAACTTATTCTGGGTAAACCTACCATTTCTGAGAGGCTTTGTGAAATATTAAAAAATAGTTCTTGGGCACCATTTATTTATTATTTTCCAGCTGTATTCGGATATATTTGACACCATTATGTAAATTTAAGGAGTACAACGTGATGATTTGACATATGTGTATACTGTGAAATGATTATAGTAAGGTTTGTCAACACCCTTCTCACCTCATGGTTGCCTTTGTGTGTGTGTCTGTGTGTGTATGTGTGTGTGTGTTGAGGACATTTAAGATCCATTGTCTTAGCAAATTTCAAGTATACAATATAATAGTGCTGACTGGTCACCATACTGTACATTAGATCCCTAGAACTTATTTATCTTATAACTGGAAATCCTTGGATACCTTTCTGGAATCTACTTCCAAGAGTTTCAAAAGTGGGGCAGGGGGACCTCTGAACCCTTCTTTGTCCTGTTCACTATGGCCTTTGTTCCTGTTAACTTCAGCAGCAGCATCCACTGCTGTGTTAACAGTCTGTTATTGCTTTCTTTTGTTTTGCTTCATTTTCTTGTCCTGAACCAATGAGGACCATGGAATGACAGTTATACTGAAAACTGAAAAAGCTAGACGGATGTCTCTAAGCTGGTCTGTAAGCATAAGCAAGCCATATGACCTCTGAGCCCTGCCTCCTTCTTTGAGCTATTGTTAGAAGCAGATGAATGCAGTGGTTTCCAACTTTGGGGGGCCTTCCATCATAACCTAGCATACATATATGTAAGTATATAGAATGAAAATTAAATATTCATAAAACAGTCTTTACCCGTCATGCCTGAAATGTACTATTAAAAGTTTTAGTTTCATTCTATTTTGCCTTTTTAAATAAAAGTGTTGTCTAGCTAAATTGGTATCTTAACCCACTAGTGTGTCATGATATGTGGTTTGAAAAATACTGAAATGAGTTAAGTTTTTGGTGAGCTTGAATTCAATATCTACACAGAAGTGCTTCAGGTTCTTGTGTTTAAAGGACACAAGAGCCCTTACATTTTAAAAATTATTATTTTTTATTTTTATTTTTTTAAAGATTTTATTTATATATTTGACAGAGAGAGACACACAGTGAGGGAGGGAATACAAGCAGGGGAAGTGGGAGAGAGAGAAACAGGCTTCCCACTGAGCAGGGAGCCTGACATGAGGTTCGATCCCACGACCTGAGCCAAAAGCAGATGCTTAACGACTGAGCCACCCAGGCTAAAATTATTATTTTTTTAAGTTTAAATTCAATTAGCCAGCTCATAGTACATCATTAGTTTCAGATGTAGTGTTCAATAATTTATGAGTTGCATGTAACACCCAGTGCTCGTCACATCACATGCCCTACTTAATGCCCATCACCCAGTTACCCCATCCCCTCCACCTCCTCTCCAGCAACCCTCAGTTTGTTTCGTATAGTAAGAGTCTCTCATGGTTTGTCTCACTATCTGATGACTTCCCATTCAGTTTTCCCTCCCTTTCCCTATTGTCCTCTGCCCTGTTTCTTATACTCCATATATGAGTGAAATCATTTGATAATTGTCTTTCTTTGCTTGACTTATTTCACTCAGCATAAAACCCTCTGGTTCCATCCACATCAATATAAACAGTATGTATTCTTCCTTTCTGATGGCTGAGTAATATTCCATTGTGTGTGTGTGTGTGTGTGTGTGTCTTCTTTATCCATTCATCTGTCAGTGGACATCTGGCTCTTTCCATAGTTTGGCTTTTGTGAGCATTGCTGCTATGAACATTGGGGTGCAGGTGCCCCTTTGGATAACCACCTTTGTATCTTTGGGGTAAATACCCAGTAGTGCGATTGCCAGGTCATAGGGTAGCTCTGTTTTTAATTTTTTGAGGAACCTCCCCACACTGTTTACCAAAGTGGCTGCACCAACTTGCATTCGCACCAACAGTGTAAGAGAATTTCTGTTTCTCCACATCCTCGCTAACACTGACTGGTTAATTGTAGTCATTCTGACTGGTATGATGTGGTATCTCATTGTTGTTTTGATTTGTATTTCCCTGATGCCAAGTGATATGGAGCATTTTTTCATGTGTCTGTTGGCCATTTGTATGTCTTCTTTGGAGAAATACCTGTTCATGTCTTCTACTCATTTCTTGACTGGATTATTTTTTTTTGGAGCCCCATCTTTTAAAGGACTTTCATACTCTTAGAAGAATGTAATTATTTGGGGGACTGTGGTTCTGGTCTGTGCCCCCATTGTTGAACCGTCCACTGGGGTATTTCTCCTCAGAGCTACTCTAAGGATGACAAAGTCAGTCCAGTCAGCCCTTGGCAGAAGAACAGGTAGTAAAGTAGGGACAGGCTACTGGGCTGGGTCTGTGTTCATAACATTGTTGAATTCTTTTTTTTTTTTTTAAGATTTTATTTATTTATTTATTTGAGAGAGAGAGAGAATGAGAGAGAGGAAGAGGTCAGATGGAGAAGCAGACTCCCCACTGAGGAGGGAGCCCCATGTGGGACTCGATCCAGGGACTCCAGGATCATGACCTGAGCCGAAGGCAGTTGCTTAACAACTGAGCCACCCAGGCGCCCCCCACATTGTTGAATTCTTATCTTCATCAGAGAAATAACAATTATTAGAAGAACCTTTTAATTTGAAAATAAGGCAATAAAATGCAGTTGAAGAGTTTGAGGGGGAGAAATGTTGTGTTCAGACTTTACTGTTCAGCTGCCACTGAAAACATAGAGAAATGGCTTTTTGGTAAATGTCAAAGCACATGGTAGAATAAATGTTTTCCTAAAGAGGCCTCCCAGCCCCGAAATTTTTAGTAGAAAGAAATCTTAGGACTTTGTGTGTCTACTGCACTTCACTTAAGTGTCATGTGAATGGGGGAAAGTGAAAGATTATATTTCTTTAGAATATGGAAATTTCACAGTCTTACCAACATGCATTTTTTAATGTTGATAAGGTAGAGAACTGAGGTAGGTTAAATTAAAGTGGAAGTGAATGTAGACTATAAAAATAGCTTTTGAAGGATGTTTCAGATGATGTTGGGAGTCAGAATAACATCATGGTAGAGACGGGCTTCTAAGACCAGACTACCCTGGTTCAAATCCCAAATATATTATTGACCAACTGGATAAACTTAGACAAATGACTTAATCTCTCTGTGCCTCGCTTTCATCTACTGTTATATATGGGGATGGAAGCAGTATCTGCTTTATAGTGTTGTTGCGAGGACTAAATGAGGTAATATACACAAAGCACTTTCCCCGGTATATAGCAGGACCCCAAGTTAACATTGACTGTTAACTGTAAATAAAATGTGATCACAGTGGTTTACAATAAAACATTTTACCTTAGTAAGGTCTATAAATAAGATATAAGATATAAAAAAGATAAGGTTACAAAACTCCCCTCTTAAAAAAACTAAACAAACAGATTCTGTATGTTGGGGAAATGATTCTTAGCAGTCAAGTCAGTGACTTTAGGGTTAACTGAGCAATTAGCTCGATAGAGTTCCAGAAAGACTTCACTTATCATTTATTCTAACAAAGTGCTATCTCCTGGATTCTGAGCTCCCCTTCATTTTATTCTATGTACTACTAATGCTACTTATTCTATTTTTTCCCTGAACTCAATGGTGTTTTTCTAGGGAACAGATCAAATCTTGCTTAGCCTTATATTTCCTCTCCCAACTTGTTCTTCCAACCTCCAATACCCTTGTACAGGAAGGGGATCATTCTAGAAGTCCTGTTGAATGAGATTGAACTTGACCTAAGTTCCAGTTTCTTAGCCCATCAGTGCTTTGGACACACAATTTATAAGTTATAATTAAAAAGTATATAAAATTATAATAGTAATATATTAAATAAGAATAAATATGTCAATTTATAAATTTATAAATAAAGTCAGCCCTGCTTTTCATACAGGTACCCCCCAACACACATACACACAGCTTACAAATGAGTTGTGCTCTAAAAGCTCACTGTCATTAGCAATTTTGTAACACATGCAGTAGATCCTCAAAGGACCATCTAAGAGTGTACCAGATGCAGTTATGGCTCCAGGGATCCACAGCCAGGAGTATAGCTTTTCCTAGTCCCAGAGAAGGACCCTTCTGCCTTCCAGTAGCATCTTTCTTAGCAGAATAAAAGAAATTTCCATCTCCAAGTGACTGAGAATAGACTTCACTGCTCTAATCCAGAAAGAGGAGTTGAGAACTGACAATATGGCCTAAGGCCCCTGGAGAGTGCAAAGAAGGTGACAGAGGACCATAGGTACCCATTACTATGCCCTACTCCCTTTCTCTGTCATCCTCCAGGAAAGAGAGGGGGTAGTACTGCAGCTTTTCTTCTTCTATGACTTGGTTTCCCCTTCTCTCTATCTTCCTCTCTTGGGTTTCTTGGCTCTCTTCAGCCCCAAAACTGTAGGATGGAAGTAGTAAGAGTCAAGGGTTAAGATTGAAGGTGGACCTAACCAACATCATCTTCCTATTCCCCTTTATCATTTCTACTCTATTCCTCTGTCCCACCATTCCATCCCTGATCCCACCACTGGACATTAAATCACAATGAGAGTTGGGGAATCTAGACTCTCCAGCTGACTAATGGATAGTGTTGATCAGTGAGAGTCTTGAAATCAATGGGCCTCTCAACTGGTAGGGAATGATTATAGAGGTGGGTACAGGAGATAGAAATAGAAGTTACATTCTCAAGGCAGCTAAGCTCGGCCAGCTAGAGCAAGTCGAGAGATGCCTGTGTCCATAAATATAAACACTTGTCCTTCAGTTCCTTATCGTATCCCAAACACAGGGCTGTGGGTTGGTGGGTCCATAGCCTCCACATAAAACACAAAGTTCTTTGTTATAACCTTGTTATTAATGTCTTATTATTTAGAACATCCGTCTTTACAATGGTATAGAGACCCAAACATTTTCTTCCCTATTAACACCGTATTTTCAACTGTATAAATCTACTTATTCTGTCAACAAACTTTCATAGAGCCTTTACAAAAAATGGTGTACAAACCAGGCAGACTTGGTTCCCTTCCTTATGGAACTTACATGGAGAGAAGAATGCAGTGTGGCAAGTCCTTTGTTGGTCAGGTATTGGCTATCATGGAACTATCTGAGGGAGGCAGCTAACTCATCTTGGAGGGGCCATAGTTTCTCCTAATGATGCAAATAACAGAGGACTAGAAAATTAATTTCTGTGGAGGGGTCAGCATGTGTCAAGGCCCAGTGGCTGAGAGAGCATGGCTCTTGGCTTGAAAATAGCACAGACAAGGTGTCATACTGTAAGTGAGGACACTTACATTGAGCAGAAAACTCTTCGCCAACAACCCTGGTATTTTACTGATTGACGTAAAGAGAGAAATGTCCCGAATGGGCCATGGGCTATTGAAACAACTCAACCTACATGCCACCACTGCCACCACCACTAGCACACCATGCCACACACTACATATCCCCTGAAAGACAAGGATTTCATTATAGTGAAACTTCACAGACGTAGATCAAATAACACAGGACAAGGGTCTAAGCTCAGATGGCTGCTGTTTCTACAAGTTTCTGGTTTAGCCAGCCTATTAGACTGTAGCCAGATGTACTGTGTTACCTCCATAATCCTTATCAGCAGCATTCCATCTGTGTCACCCAAGTAGCAGGAATTAGGCAGGCACCCTTTTGGAAAGTGGCCCAAAGGGTACAGAAAGCAGGTACGCCTTGGAGGCATGTAACCCACATCCTTCTAAGCTGGGAAAGAAGAAAAACACATTGAGTTTCTGCCCCAGCTACTCACTTGAATTGCTCCTGCATTCCAGAGAGAGGTTGGTGGGGGGAAATTTGGAGGTTAGCTGTGGGCCTCGGGGTGATGATTACTTTGTAATGGAACAAATTAAATTATGTGAAATTTTAGATGCTTTCCCCCTGCCCTGGCGGCTCCCAATCTCTTTAGGGGTAGTCAGGAAAAGGGGACCTTCACAACAGCTGCTTAGCTGCTTGAGCTCAGAGAGGAAAACCATAATTTGTCTGTAATCCCTAATGCCAACAGTTGTTCATTAAGAAACAAAACTAATGTAATCTTGATTATTTGCTCAGATTTCTACTCTATCATGTTTTGTACATCTGGCAGGCTAATGTAATTTTCCTCAGAAACCCAAAGCAATCTGGTGCTCAGACAACACCATGCAGATTTAGGTAAATTCCAGGCTCAGATTAGCATAATACTAACTAATCACGAATATCATTTGCATTCATTAGAGTGTTGGGGAAAAAATTGTTTCTAAATGGCAGAAAATTGAAAGAAAGATTAAGGGCAAGAGCTTCAAAATCCTGTTTGGCTTGATGCGACTATATTATAGATGATTTTTTCTTACAAGTCCTAATATTTAATGTGGAAGTATTAATTAGAGTATTGGAAAAAGATTGCATCTAATTGGAAGAAAACTAAGAGAGATTAAGGACCAGGCGTGTGGACTTGCTTTTTCTTGATTCAAGTGTGGAACAGATAATTTCCCATGCAATGCCAAGGAGCTTAACTGTGTAAAATATAGGGTGATTAGTTTTTCAGAAAGAATCATGGCTTTTTTTGAGGTAACAGGAAAACACAAGTACTTTCTCTTGTGGAGTAACAATGTATGGGTCAATGCCTTTGTTTTTACGATCATGGAATAAAGATAACAGAATTAGACTCCAAAGTCTGAAATACCCCAAATCAAGGTGAAATCCCATAAAGCCCACAAACTGGGAAAACCTAAAAAGTCATGGCAATAGATCCCAAAGGCTGTACTGATTTAAAAAAAAATCATAATAAAATGATTTTCCACCCCCACCTCCTGGTGGTTGGCTATTTTCCTTGTAATTTCCCAAGTCCAGCCATTTGGCATAAGTGGAATTGGTTGCAGGCTGTGTGCTGGGGCCTATGCTGGACTGTGGTTGCAGGCAATTGTCTGTAAATCCTGTCTTTCCACAGCTCGGCTGCTGTGGGGCTCTGCTGCTGTGGGGCTAAATTCAGTGCTGGCTTCCTGAGGGCTCGGAGCAGGTGCTCGCCAATGACTTTGGCTTCTCCATCTGACAGATGAGCAAGCTAACCCTGCTCCCCTGGTGAGAAGCCGGCTGATCAGCCATTAGCAGACACGCCTTTGGATGTCCAGGCTAGCCAGCTGCTTGCAGAATCCTGACTGCTTGGGATTCAGCCTTTGGCCTCAGGAAGGATGAGCTTCGGGGCAGGGTGGTATAGGAACTTGTTGCTCCAAGTATGAGCTGGAGATGTGGAACTCTGGCAATATGTGCAGGCTTTTGGGAAGGCTGACTCTTGGTTCCTACCCTGGATCCACTGAGTCAGAATCACTGAGCCCCAAGAGACTTATAGACACATTAGAGTTTGAGAAGAGCTGGTGTATAAGATTCTAGGCCTGGAACGTTTAGGGGCATAACTCTCACCCTCAGAACTTGTTACAGCTCACATTCCTGGGCCCAAGATTTGGTTTCAGGATGTCTGTGGAAGGTAGGTCCCTGGTACTAAATTAAAGAAACACACTAAAGAAACTACAGAAGAATGAACATGGATTCAAATTCACTTTTGCCTACTGGATTAGTGGGAAAGTTGGTTATTGACTTTAATTCCGATTTCCTCATTTTTCACATGGGAAAACTGATCCTAGTTTGGAGGGTTGTGAGAACTGAGTGAACTCAGGTTTTTATCACAGCATCTTGTGCATTGTTGGCTCTCTATCTCCTCCTCTGGGCTTGACAACCAGCTTCCTCCAGCTGACCCCTCTCTGTTTCCCTGCTCCAAATCCTTCCCCATACCCCTGAAAGTTCTTGCCCTAGCGGCAACTGCCCCATGCCTCCTACACTTATACCTGTTCAGTGCTGTCCTTCTGACTGGTCTCCAAACTCCAGGCTTTTTCTAAACCCACCCAAAATGTATCTGCCCATCGCCTATACTTTCAGTCTCTCTATTCTCTGCTAAACTGAAAGATGACGCAAAGCTAATTGCAATGTCTTAAACATTCCATTTTATTGGGGACTTAGGTGATACTCTCTTAGCTTAGTGACTCTCAGTCCAGGCTACACACTGGAATCATCTGAAGATCAAAAAAAGTCCAAGTCCCCACTTCCCCTGAGTTTCTGATTCACAATTCATTTGGCTGGGGTGAGACCCAGCATCTGTTTATTTTTCAAAGTTCCCCAGGTGGTTAAAAAGGAGCATCCAAGCAAAGTGCCTTAACAAGAGGTATCAAAGAGGCCAATAAAAAAGATGTTTTTAGTCCAGAAAGCTCTTTTGCTTGCATCAGATTAGACCACTTTGACTACCTCTCAGATGAAATGGGGGCTGAATGTGGCCCCACATCTTATTCAGTGATCCTCTGTAACATTTTTAGTTTTGTTGTGAGAATTGTGTCCTGGAATTAGCTGTAGAGTCCAGAACCCCTTTGTTAAATCACCTAAAAAAAACCCTGGGGGAAAGCCATTTCCTCTTTTATAAATGAATCTAGGAACATTAGAAATATATGTTTAGTACCTAAGTAATTTCAAAACATCTTCCTCCTGTTTTCAGTAAACTACTTTTGGAAGAGAGCCAAGCAGGTGTGCAAACCCAGGAAGATAGTGGATGTGTGTGTATGTGCACGTGCGTGCATGTGCGCACTCCAAAAATAAAATACACACTAAGAAACTGAAGGATAACATCCTCGTGGGGGAATTGCAAGATTAGGTAACAGACCAACGTGTATCAGACTCCTGCATTCCTATGTTAGAGCTCTGAAAACAAACACATCAACACAACATCTACCGATGTTCAATAAACATAATTCCCTTCCTCATTCATCCATCTACTATAAAAGCCACACTGCCATAAATTTTATAGGCCAGATTCTCTAGCTGAAGCGTAATAAAACTAGCAATTAATAAAAATCATTAAAGCTCTAATAACTTAGGTAAGGTTCAAAATAAAAATTCAGATTGTTTAGACAATAAAAAGGTAACACAATACACATTTATTCAATACTTACTCTATATCAGTTGCTCTTGTAACTACTTTGCATATATTATCTCATTTAGTCCGCTCAAATGTCTTGACATGAGCATTATTATTTGTGTTACACTTAAATAAACTGAAGCACAGAGAGGTCAAGTAAATTTTTCAAGGTCACACAGAGAATAAGTAATGGAGCTGGATTTGCAGAAAAAAATCTGCAGAGTTTTATTTTTTGCCAATGTGCTATACTTATATCAAAACTTATGAGATTCGGTCAAATCATAAACAAAAACTATTGCTTTTTGTTCTTTTTCATGTCTATTTTTATTTAAGATGAAAATAAGTGAATACAAAATACAGGTAAATCTAGTACTTTGTAAGCTAATGTGAACTGAGGAAATAACATTTATTTAAAAAAACAGAAATTGGTACATCATAAGCACTGAATAAGTACTTGCTATTATTATTATTATATGATTATTATGTGGCAAATGAGACTTTTTAGATCAATGGAGAAAAATGACATAATAGAAGAAGATGGGGCAACTGGTAAAATATCTGGAAAAAGGTCATTAGTTGCATCCAAATATTTATACCATACATTAAATCAAACATTAGTGGTTAAAGGTTAAAAACTGAGAATTAAAGGAAAAAAGAAAACAAACTATAAAACAACCAGGGAAAAAGTGAATCTCAGTGTACCATCAAGGCAGAATCCATAATGGAAAGAGCCAATGAACTGGATTATATAAAAATATTATAGATGATATTTACCTACATTATAAATAAATGTAAAATATTATAAATAGATATGTAAACTGTTCTAAATAATACATTTATATTATAAATAAAAATATTAATGATATAAATATATAATTTATAAATTACAAAATAAAATGGAAAATTTTATAAGAAAGATTATGAAGACTACTACAAGATTATTAATTTTAAAATACTCGAAAAATATGAAAAAAATATGGAGAAGCAATACCTTACACAGAAAGGAAATGCAAAAGGACTTGAATATATAGGAAAATCTTTAATAGTATTTAAAGAAATTCAAAGTGAACCAGTAAGCAACTTTTTTTTCTACTATATAATTGGTAAAAAATGGTTGATTCCCAGTACTAGCAGGAGAAAGAATCACTTTCAAACATTGCTGGTGGGAGTATAAATATGTAGGCATAACACAACTCTTTGGAGGACAGATAGGCAATATTTATAAAAAAATCTTTAAATTGGAGTTTTTTAAAATTTAATTTTACTTTTTCAGTGTTCCAGGATTCATTGTTTATGCACCACACCCAATGCTTCATTCAATACATGCCCTCCTTAATACCCACCACCAGGTTCACCCATTCCTCCACTCCCTCCCTTCCAAAACCCTCAGTTTGTTTCTCAGAGTCCACAGTCTCTCATGTGGAGGGGTTCTCCTCCCCCTCCAATTTCCCCCAATTCACTTTTCCTTTTCTTCCCCTAATGTCCTCCATGTTATTCCTTATGTTCCACAAGTAAGTGAAACCATATGATAATTGACTCTCTCTGCCTAACTTATTTCATTCAGCATAATCTCCTCCAGTCCTGTCCATGTTGGTACAAAAGTTGGGTATTCATCCTTTCTGATGGAGGCATAATATTCCATTGCATATGCGGACCATATCTTCTTTATCCATTTGTCTATTGAAGGACATCTTGGCTCTTTCCACAGTTTGTTGATTGTGGCCATTGCTGCTATGAACATTGGGGTACATATGGCCCTTCTTTTCACTGCATCTGTATCTTTAGGGTAAATACCTAGTAGTGCAATTGCAGGATCATAGGGTAGCTCTATTTTTAATTTCTTGAGGAATCTCCACACTGTTTTCCAAAGTGGCTGTACTAACTTGCATTCCCACAACAGTGTAAGAGGGTTCCCCTTTCTCCATGTCCTCTCCAACACTTGTTGTTTACTATCTTGTTGATTTTGGCTATTCTAACTGGTGTAAGGTGGTATCTCAATGTGGTTTTGATATGAATCTCCCTGATGGCTAATGATGATGAACATTTTTTCATGTGTCTGTTAGCCATTTGTGTGCCTTCTTTGGAGAAGTGTCTGTTCATGTCTTCTACCCATTTTGGCACATCTTTTAACTTAGCAATTCATTGAGGAAATTATCCCAAATGTGGAATACAAATTTAGTTATAAGGAACTGAAGCGGCATTGTTATAAAGCTAGAAGCATCTGAAATATTAATGCCATAAAGGAAATCTTCACTACATACTATCAATAAGGGAAAAGAAAAGTCGCAATTCAGTATTGCCATATGATCACTAAGAAGACAGGAAAACACATGGAAACAAAGGTTTAAAAGATGCATACCAAAGATCTAATAATAGTTCTTTCCCAACAATGTGATAAGGATCACTGGTTTCTTAAAATGTGATTTTTATTTTTTAGTGTTTTTCCAAGCTCTGCAATTTTATAGTAGGAAAACAATGAAAATGTATATTTCAAGTGGTAAAAGCCTTACTTTGAAAAAGAGAGATTAATTGATTGTTCCGAAGAGAATGATATCTATACATAGTGTCTTCTGCAGTTATGATACATCTCATATGCAAAAAAGCTACAAATACTACATGGGGGTTCTATAGGTTTCTCCAAGACTTTAAAGAGTTTAAAGTAAACAGGACTTTTGACTTTTGTTACAAACCCAAGCACAAACCCAAGCACACATACTTTAGTCAACACCTTCAAAGAAAATTCTAGAGGGTGGGCTGGATCTCTCCCGGGACACCTTCTTCCCTCCCTTTTCCTGTTCATCTGTAGTTTTTGTCTGCACCAAGGTATTGCTTTTTATCAGGGCTTTTATTGCAATTGCAGATAATTCAAAGTCTTAAACTCTAACCATTCATGTCTCATATTTAAAACAAGTCCTAATAAACTCCATGGTGAAGAAAAGCTGCTTCCACCAAACCGCTCGGAGAACTGTCTGAACCTGCTAGTTTTCAGCCTGGAACAGCCATGTTCAGTGTGGGCTGGGTCCTGGGGCTTTCTGTCTTCTGATTCTGCCATCCCTCTCCATTTTGCCCCAGTGCTGCAAGGGTAGGAGGGTGGTTTCATCATCCCCTGACCTTTTGACAAACAGAATGACTTCCAGATTGAATCCAAGGAAATAAACGGTGAAAGAAGAAGGGAAGCCAGAGTGGGAGCTTGGGGGGTTACTGTTCACGCATTTACTTCATGAATTGTGCAGGTTCTATTTGGAATTTGCCAAGCAGATTTTACTGGCCTATGACAGTGGTGCCAGCGACATGGATAAAAACATACTTCAGGGTGTACCAGAGAGAAAAAGGAGGAGAGGGGACATTAGTTTTCTACCATAAAATTTTTGATGAAACGGAGCCCAATTTTGTAAAGGCAAGAAAGGTACGGCAGTATGTTCTTTGTTGATTGAACATAAGGAACTAATTTTTGCTGTTTATCTTGGGTGGAGGAGAATCTTTATCATTCACCTTCTGCAGAACATGTGTGGTGGGTAGGTCACTGATAAAGGTGCCGATGCTTCCAGAATAATCAGCACACAGCTAGCTGTCGTTCTAAAGTATTCAGAAAGTTTCCAATTTACTTCTGTGGAAGAAAGAGCTAGGATACAGACTCTGCAAGGGGATGGATGGGTTCGGGGTGGTTTTGCTGATTGAGAACCTCCCCAGCAGAAGGAACAGCAGACAGCAGAGCGTAAGCCCTGTGGAATCACTCGCTGAATCAATCCATTCATTTCAAGAACACAACTGCTTTCCAACATGTGTTTGAAGCAATATCTGTTCTCTTTCCTGGCATGTCCGTATATCTTACACCTTTATTCTCACTGCTCCAAGGAACTGACGTGCTAACTGTTGACCCCAAGGAAATAGTAAATCATCAAAGAGTCATTATATGTCAGTACCTTGCATTTTGTAAGGCAGGAAACCAAACTAAGTTTTAGTTTGTGAGCGGGTTAAAATAACGAAGTTTCAATTCTCAACTAAATCACGCATTTTAAGTGAGCTGCTTGTTAGACAGGACCCTTTTGGTTCTAAGTGACCCACAGCAGCTTGAACTAGCACAGGTAGAAGGGTGGACTGACGGGTTTCTGGAATCCACGGATATGTGAAAGAATTACAGAGAGGCGTATGTCGGGGCCACGGTAGAGCCAGAGGTCAACTCCACCAGACCCTTGCAGGGGCTTACATCCCAGCTGCTGGATGTTTTCGTCATTTCCACTGGCTGCAGAGAGACTTTGTCCCTGAGACAGAACACAGGCCCCCGCACATCCTGGACTCGCTTTAAGATTTTATTAAAGGCACTGGGAAGGTTTCTGATTAGGTTGGCTTGGATTAGATCCTCACCCTTAGCCCAGTCAACAATTGACAAAAGGTGGAGGTTACACAATACAATGAAATTTCCCAGAGGAGATTTGCGGATGAGGAATGGGTAGTTTCGGGGGGAAGCAGGAGAGGGGGTTCTGGGCAGACAATCCCTTCCATGTCCTCTGGGCTCGCCTGTTGTCCCTACCATGTGACAGGTTACCCCTTGACGACCCAAAATCAGACATAAATGCCAAACTGGATTCCTTGTCTAACCTGTGTCACAAAGGAGAGAAAATTTTATCACATGTCCATTTCCTTTTTTAAAAAATATTTTATTTATTTATTTGAGAGAGAGAAAGCACAAGCAGAGGGAGAGGGAAGGGCAAGGGAGAAGCAGACTCCCCCCTGAGCAGGGAGCCCCACATGGGACTCGATCCCAGGACCCTGAGATCATGACCTGAGCCAAAGGCAGACACTTAGCCAGTTGGGCCACCCAGGTGCCCCTCCTCTGTCCATTTCTTATGCAAGCAGCCGGTGCCATGGAGGCTGACAGCCCCAGGGATCGAGTGTTGGCAGCAGATCCTCTCCTGGGAGTATCTGTCTATTGAGATCAGGTGCCCGAGCCTATTTCAATGGTTCCTTTTTCTTGCTCTTTCTGCCAGCCAGTCAAAGACTGAGCTCTTGTTTCTTTTTTCTTCACTCTCTCTCCTCAGAAAACTTGACAAAACAATGAGCTTTTCCTCCTATCAGCAACTACCTTTCCACCTTTCCAGAAAACATTTCTCCTTCCAGAAAACCCACCTTCCCAGAAGACATTTCCATCTTTCCAGAAAACCCAGTTTCCAAAAGTTATTTCTCTTCCTTTTCAGCCAGGCACTCTCACCTAATCTCCCAAGTCACGGCAAAATGCAGTGAAAAATTTCTTTTCTCTTTGAAACCTTTATCATTTTAGGGGTGGAGTGAGGAGGGGAATTGAGGAAAAGATAAGGATGAGGCCAATTAGAATAAACCTGATGTATACATTCAACATTTCGATGACCATGTTGTTCCAGAATCTCTTCATATTTATTTACCTTCACAGAGTTTCCAAAAATAATCCCCTCTGGATGAACACCGGGTGGGGTCTGCAAGTGTTGAATCACTGTATTGTACACCTGAAACTAATACTACTCTGTATGTTAACTGGATAAAAACTTTTTTAAAATCATAAATGAAGTAGAAATAAAAGTAACTAAATTAGTAGATATAAAACAAAAAATAATCCCCTTTAATTATTTGTTTGATATTATTCTTATGAAGCGTTCACTCTTACCACTTCTGGAATCCATTTCTTCTTGACAGAGAACTTAACAGACAGACTTAAACAAGACCGTTAAATCTCATGCAGCAGCCCGTCCCCACCTTCTCTCTTTCTTCAAGAGACATGTTGCTTCTCTCTGAAAGTCTGAACTATGGCAAATTTTACCATCCTCCTGAGCACCTCATATGGCTGGTCCTTGCTGGTCTTTTTTTTTTTTTTTAAGATTTTATTTATTTAGAGAGAGAAAGGGAAAGACGGAGCAGCGGAGAGGAAGGGGCAGAGGGAGATTCAGACTCCCCGCTGAGCAGGGAGCCCAACGCAGGACTCAATCCCAGGACGCTGGGATCGTGACCCCAGTGGAAGGCAGACACCCAACCACCGAAGCCTCCCAGGTGCTCCAGATCCTGGCTCGTCTTCAGGGCAGCAAGTTCATGCATCTGAGAGCATGAATCTTCCACTACAACCACCTCCCCTTTGGGGATTCCCTCTTTCCTCCAACCAGCAGAGAAAATGACCAAAAGAAAAATGCAAAGACATAGGTTAATGGTTATAGAAAGTGGGAAGTAGGGTGCCTTTAGTTTGTAGGATCTGAAGCTTACACGGTTTGGAGACCCTTTGTAAAAAAATAATAATAGTGTTAATAGAATAAAATTTTACAAGTACAAAATTAGTTATGAACATGAATAGTTATTTTGAATGAGAAAAGAAACCATTTCAAATTATAAACTTTTTGCTGACATATATAATAAAACTTAGAAAATCCAGGAAAAGAACATAATCTTTTGGTTTGGCCCAGCATGTTTCAATAATACCTTTTTCTTTATATCTGGTTGCATATTTTATGTTATATCTCTGTATGATAGCAGTGCTGTAATACAATCTTTCTATGGAGATAATGGAAAGATAATTTGGGCTTCTAGCAGAGTTGCTAAATGATTTATATTTTATAGAGACACAACTTGTTTTCAGTAATGATATGTCTACAATTTCCTCTGCAGTTTCTTGATCAGGTAGCATTCCCAGTGTGCCCTTGAAGAAATCAAGCCCTTTGATCTCATGGTGGGGCCCCCTTAGTGGCTGCTGGAGCCAGTCCATCTCCTCTTGATCCATCCTTGCTGCTCCCAGTGCTCCCTCCCCAACCCTACCACATCCTAGAGTGGGTAGTTCTGTTTTTAATTTTTGAAGAACCTCCATACTGTTTTCCACAGTGGCTGCACCAATTTACATTCCACCAGTGGTGCAAGAGGGTTCCCTTTCTAACACTTGCTAGCTCTTGTTCTTTCTGTGTGTGTGTGTGTGTGTGTGTGTATGTGTTTGATGATGATGGCCATTCTACATTATCTTATTTTTAATGCTTATAATTAACCTTTGAAGTAGGTAAGCCAATTTTTACTCTGGTGAACAAGGTGATTTCAAAAGAAAGAAAATTAAAATGCTAAGATTAAGGGAGCAAAGAACACAAGGAAATGAGGCTCTTAAGAAAATCTTTATATCAAGAAAACCAAAAAGGTGAGTTTGAAGGAATCCATGCCTCTTCATTTTTTTTTAAGATTTTATTTATTTATTTGACAGAGAGAGAGATCACAAGTAGGCAGAGAAACACATGCCTCTTCATTTTATGAGCAACCAGAAATAAAACAGCTTCTTTGAAAGGCAAGGTAAATAGTTGTCTCTAAAAAATACAATCATAGGAGCAGAAAGAGAGTGCCATTTCTAAAGAACCACATCTAAACAAGAGGGAAAAGAGGCATGATGAGCAGAAACGACACCACTATGTTGTCTGGAACTTTCTGTTCCCACTCACCACTCATCAAAACCCAGAAAAATCTGTAATCTTTAAAAGTCAAAAGTGGGTTTGAGATCCACTGGGATGAGTTTAGAAGCTTCCATTGTGCTCAGAGTGGGTCTAAATTTGGAAATAAACTCAATCCCACAGATTCATTATACAATTGGCACGATGAGGAGAGGAACTGAAAACTTTCCTTGTCTGAATTTCTCGCTGCTTTTGAGAAGGAGACTTAACGGGAGAGGCTGACATTTCAGAGACATAGCTTAGCTGAGTTTAGAAGCTGGGGAGTGGGCGGTTTTCAGAAGGCACCTGTAAACACCATGTAGATTAGCTGTGGGAAACGCGTGAGAGTCCCAAGATGGCATGAAGAGAAACAAAGACGAATATTCTCCTCCCACTGAGAGCAGAAAAATGTAGGACTCTAGGGCGGCAAGGAATGTTTCATTCACTCATCCATTCATTCAAGAAATGCTTATGAAGTTGGGAGTTTTGTTCGTTTTGTTTGTTTGTTTGTTTGTTTGTTTGTTTGTTTTTGCCGGGGATGGACACTGAGATATAGACAAAAAGGAAACATGAAACAAACAAATCACAAATGGGTATATACTAACAAATGGAGTAAGTGCTCTAAAGCGTAGTAGGACTTTTTATAAGGTGTAAGAAGGGGAACTAATCCAGACGGAGGGAACTGTAAGGTTCCCCGAGGAACTTGTTCCTGACTTGTACTCTGATGAATAATAATGATGGCTACCATTAACTAAGCCAGCCAAGTTCTTATTGCTCTGTATATATAAATTCGTGCAAGTCTGACTTGCACAACACTGTGAGGTTAACACATCTTCTTGCTTCTCACTGGAATGTTCTCTCGTATTTGCCCACTTAATTCCTTGGACAAGTCAGTGGGGTGGCACATAGGCTATGAAGCCTGAATCCTCACTGCCCCGCTGACTTGCTGTGTGACCTTAGGCAAGTTCCTGACCTCTCTGTGCTTCTGTTTCATCATCCATTATATTGGGATCATGGTAGTACCTGCATGTGCTACTGTAGGACTGGAAAGCAGACCAGCATGACTGCTGGAGGAGGGGTGTGAGATCTGATAGGAGAGGCAGGCAGGCTGCAGAATTGAGCCAGAGCTAAGTGTGCCTTCTATGTTGCCGGCTAGGTGCTGGAGCTTCACACCTTCTCATCACAGAAATGCTCATTAACCAAATTATTGAATGAGTCAAAAGCAATCGTGCCTTCAGGCTAGGTTTCTTCTTCAAAAAGGAACTGTACCACCTGAATAACTCCCTGATAATTAGCCTCTTTTCTCAGCCAGTGCCCAGGGCAGAGCCTTCTGGGTGGCTGCTGAAGTAACGGGTACAGTTAGTTGGAAGAGATGAGCTTTGCACCCAAAAGATGGGGGCGTAGGTCCCAACCCCAGCCATGTTTCTGGCTGCATGGTATTAGGCAAGTCAGTTCTCTTCCACAAGCCTCATTTTCCATATCTGAAAGTTACGCAAATCAGAGCTGCTTCTCTAAGTTGCTATAAAGATCAGGGGAGTTAATGTACATGAAAAACATTACTAGACTCCATAAAGCAGCATCTAATGTTACTAACCAGTTGATTACCCATTAAGAGCTGACTTCTGCCTGGGCTCCAGGATTCAGGCATTGTACTGGGCCCAAGCCAAAAGCCACGTTCAGGTTAGGGAATCAGGAAGGGAAGGGGCATGACTGTGTTTGACAATCTTCCCAGCTCCCATTTGAGAAGCTCTTTTTCTCCTCAGGTTGGGTCCTCCTCCTTCCACCCCTACCATCCTAATCCACACCCCCATAGCTTTCTGGGGCCAGCCATCAGACTTTCTAACCCACCCAGGTGTGGTTAAATAAGGCTTTACTCATTCTAGGAATATTTGTCATGCACTCTACTTTGTCTCTACTCAGGTTTCTGAAATCCTCAGTAACAACATTCTAGATCCCTCTGTGTGTCTCTTTGCCTCTCTCTCTCTCTCTTTTTTACATGGACACACACATACACACACACTCACACAATTGCCAGTGACTGCCATACATGGCTTGCAACTATAAAACCCCGAAGTCAGGAATCCCATCTTAATTGCAGAATTCCCAGGGCTCAGCACGAAGCTGATATACAATTGGTGCCTCATAAATGTTTGCTGTGAAAGTGAATGAATGAATCAGTAATTGAAGATGACTATGAGTGTTTCCAGTGCTGTCCAAGGTTGCAGACAAAATTCTTAGACTAACTACTGTAGCTAGGATTCCCCGCTCCCCTCTACCACCAGTGTCTCTTCTCCCACAAGAACCCCATCACACTTCTGTGATTTGGAACAACCAGACACCCTGATTTCCTCTGAATCCATCTCCCACTCCTCTGTATACACTTGATCTGCATCCTGGGATGGCCTGAGCTATTTCTCATCATTTGGAGTTATCCTTGGGTGTATCCTTAAGGCATTTGGCCCATCTTGTTCTAAAGAGAGCTTGTCCACTTGTCTTTCAGCTGGGATTTAGTTTTCTGCTAGTCCTTACCCTCCCTGCTCACCCAAGCTGCCCAGTGGGAAGTTGTAGTCACTTAGTACACACAGGTTGACTCCATTCCAGAGCCTTTTACTAGTGAGCTCTTCTGATAAGGCTAACATTGGCTCAAAACAAATGTGAAACCCACAGTGGATCTTTTGTATGTTTTGCTCACAACTCAGAGAATTCAGACATCTGGAAAGAGTTCCACAGCTTCTCCTAACCTTCTAAGGAGGCATCAGGATAGAAAGAGCACACACTTTGGAGACAAAAAGATCTGGATTTAATCTCAGCCCTGCCACTTGGGGGCAAGAAAATTTTCTTCTCTAAGCCTTGGTTCGTTCACTCATAAAATAAATATAATAGCTCTTTTATTTGTTTAGGACTCTTTCGGTTACAAATGACATAAAAAAAAACTGGATTTGGGGGGAAAACAGTGGGAAATCCATGGCAGTCTCACCACCTCTGGGTCCAAGGGCGGTACTTGACAGCTTTCCAGTGCTAAGGGCACATGTGGAGGGGAGGTCACTCCAGGGGAAGGATGTGGAAGACGAATATAAATTTATTACAGAAGCCCTTCGTTGGGCTGCTTATGAGGCACACATAAGGGGCCTCATGTGTTACAGGAAGGAATTTTAAAGTCTCTAAAATTTTAAATTCAGACACACAGTGGAGTTTGATAGGTTTTTGTTCTTCCCCTCCTTTTCCCCATCCCCTTCTTAAGATTAGAGCATCTCAGTTCTAGATCCTAGACTATGCTGTGAGTGAGTGAGTCTCTGGGACACAACCTCCCAGAAGTTGATGAACAGCGTGTAAGCAGAACCATAGGAACTGCCTTGACCTAAATGACTTGAACCTATGACACTGCTTGTAAGGACCTTTATTTACACATGTGTGCCCCTTGGCACTTGTGCCATGTTCAGCTCCTGGAGTGGGGGACTTCCTCAAAATTTCAATTGGGTGACACTGACAGAATATAGTATGAAATAGCCCCAGGCAAAGCAACATTTGGCAACATTGCTTCCCACTGAGGAGACAAAGAATAGGAACCTTGGCACCTGTAGTATAACTTAAGGCTCCATTTCCCAAAGTATTTGTCTATAAAATTTGGCATTCTATGCTAGTGGTGCAGGCAGGGCAAAGTCAACTCCTGTGCAGATTCTCACGACTCTGTGGACACCTTGTGACTTATATAGGACCTCCGAGTGTGTGAGTGCTGTGTGGCAGGATCTTGAAGGCCATGACAAACCAAGCCAATGGTTGATGAATCAATGAGCACCTCTATTCCCAGGGAAGGAAAGACACAGGGCTCATCATATAGGTGTGTTATAAGCCAAGTGGGAAGTGTGGGCCATTTTATGTTCTTAGGAAACAAAGTGAAATACTGTGGTTGATATTTTCCTTCCCAGTAAACCCCCTGCCAGTGATCACTGGCTGAGATAAGAGGAAAACCCTTAGGGAGGAATCCAGCTCTGGGAGGGGAAGTCTAAGTGTTTCTAATTAGACCTCTTTTTTTCCACCCCGGCGAACGGCGAATGCCACAGGGATTGTGTGGGTACCTTGCTTATTAGGAAATATGGCAATGGCTCGGATGAGCCATGAAAAGCAAGGTGTCAAGATTTCTCAGTCTTATTACAAGAAAAAACTTTAATGATACAAAGGAAAGAGAAGGAGAGCTCATGGATTCTGAAGACGAGGAAGTTCACGTGGGTTCACTTCTGCTGAAGTTAACAGAAATCCTCCATATTACGTAATAGCAACCAGAGAGGGTGCTCAGTAAATGCTTTTTGCTTCCTGAGTCCAGAGCTGAGAACTTCAGATGTGTTGTCTTTTGAAAAATCTCACAGCAGTTCTACCAGACCCTTTTTATTATGCCCATTTTACAGGTGAAGAAACTGAGGTTGAGGAAGTTTCAATAACTTGCCAATATTCCACAATTAATAAGTAGAATACATGAAACATAAACTCTAGGTAGTACTAGAGCCTTGACCACTATACTGTAATAATTTCTGAATTGGAGCTGGAGAGATTTAAGATACTCTGTGAAAAAAGTTAAATTATAGGGGGATTTTCTAAGCTTTCAGTCTGTCTTTAAGCATAGTTCTGGTCTGAGAACAGGACTTTCTTGTACACTAGCTTATATTGCTTCCCCATCTGTGTTTTTAATAAAGATAATTAGGGTCACCTTGATTCAACCAGACCTCATTTATAATTGTACTGCACCTGGAAACCTGAAAGAATGTACAGATTCATCTTTGCTCCCAGCCGATGCTTGGAATGGTTTGCTTTACCCTCAAAAGACAATCAGTCTTTCTTGACGAACTTGGGAAATTAGGCATTGAACTGGTTTAAAGGGTCCAGCAATTGTGATTGGTGTCTCACTCTCTCTCAGACAAACAAGTTCCGATTCTCTTCTTCTCGATCTATCGTCACGGTGATATTGGCAGAAACATTGAGTCGCTCTGCTGATTCCTAAATCAGCAGTTTGGCATGTACGAGATTCTTTTGATTTCCTTCGCCTTGACCTCGGTATGCCTCTGCTGGAATCTCCCAGAACCCTTGAGCCTGACATCATTTCCCTGTGACTTGTTTCCCACAAGCCGTGGGTACAGCCCACCTGTGAGGGCAGCCTTCCTTGGATCACAACTGTCTCCCCAGGATTTCCTTTAATGGGAAGATGGAAGATGGTCATCAGTAGGACTCCTTCGGATAGGGAAAAGCCCAGGGAGCAGGTCATTTTGTGTGTATCACAAACCACACCAGAAGGTACTACATCCATGTAATCTGAAGGTTTTTAGCATTTTTCCCGATGGAAGGTTTAAAAAGAATGTTTTCACAATCTGTAGGGTGAATGGCTTTTCAAAAATATAAGAGGCACAGGCATGGTTTGAAAAAAGAAAAGGAATCACACAGTTCTGCTGTGGTGATTTTTTAATGGGGGTTCTGAGTGACTTCATGCAGTGGGTGGGGAAGACCCCAGGGGGATTGCTTCTCCAGTAGGATAGATAGAGCCTGGAGGGCCTCAGGCACCAACACCCAGGAGAAGCCAGGCCACAACCTGTCCTTCTACAATTAGGATTTATACCTGGAGGAAAGGGCTCGGCTAGTCTCTGGGTCTGCTTAGTTTTTGCTAAGGTACCATCGCTGGGTGAGAAAGAGTGGATGCCTTGAGGAACTTCTTCAGGAATAAAAGTGGTAGCAGAAATCTTGATAGCTGTAACAGAAGGAGCCAGAAGTGTGGAGCTATATTCCAGGAACCACTGCTTTGCCAGCTTTGTGGCATTCTATTTTTGTACCGTTCTTCATGTGAAAAGAGCCTGCTCCCTTGCCCTGCCCGAAAGCAAAGAGCCTCGAGGAGGCCAGTGCAGGCTTAGAAGGACATCTGTGCGCCGCAGCAATTCAAAGACCCTTTTTGGTTCCATGATGCTGGTGGAAAAGAAAAAAAAATGTGATATTTGTCTTTGATGCGTCCTACGATAAAGGAGCTGAAAGGGACACTGAGAATTCTGACGATTAGCCCTAGAACATACAACGTTTCCTAATATGAATCAAATAGAAGAATGTTATTTATTATCCTGAACATAAACTCCTTCTGTGAGTGTTGGGATTGTTGTTGTTCTTCTTGTTTTTGTTTTTTGCTGAATTTAAACATGGAAAAATATCATTTGCCCTGTGAACAGGAGGCTGAAGGTGTGAATTCTGCCCCACCACCCCACCAGGAACTCTTAAAATAAAAGGCACAACCAGAAAACCCCTTCCCCTAAGAAAATCTCTCATGTATTAGCCAAAGCCTTCAAGGGTTTGAAGGAAGAGGTGTATTTCCGTAGGCACGCTCCGGGATGGGGCCTTTAATTGATGTGAAATCTGATCTAACTTAAAAGAACTGATCTACTTCAAAGGAAAAGCTAGTCCTCTCTGATTCTGCCACTTTAATTAATGAGAAATAAATAATAATCCTTTTGCCTCAAAAGACCTTCCCCATGTTGTGAAACAACCTTTACCTACAAGGGGGGGAAGAGTAAGGATGGAAGAAGGAAAATCGCCTCACATGGAGATTAAAGAAAGTCTTTCATATTTTTTAATTTGTGCCAGACGCACTAAAGCCCATCCTTGTCCTGTAGAAGGCTCATTCAGCCGTATTTTCATTCGTGATTCAATATTCATCCAAGGAATCTTTACAGAGACCTACTTTGAGCTGAGTAGGAATACAGAGAGTTCTGCTCCTAGGGTTGCACAGAGAAAGGAGTTAGGACCTTGCCCCTAGGGTGTGTAGTTAATAATCTATTACAGTCTTAAAATAAATGATTTAAGCATTAAGGTTATGCCATTGTGAGAGAATTTCATAATGGAATATGTTCAGGGATTTTCCTCTTTTTTAAAAGAGTTAATGATAAAATTATATAAAAGCATGGCTTTTCCTTTCTATAAGTCTGAAATCATATTTAGCAAGCAAAAACTGCTTCTGCCTCAATCCCCAGTACTCACTCCTGGTAATCCAGAAACGAAAAACAAAATCTCTAATTCTATTCACTCGCATAACGTGGGGTGATAATTTAGAGTGAAATAATGACAGTGTCTCCTGAAGCAGGACAGGAAAATTTGAGCCCTAATGGTAAGGAGGCAGGCCTTAGAGATCTCTTAGAGATGTAACAAGTGAAGTCCCGCGTGACCCATCCTCAGGGATGAACCTATGTTGTAACAAAGAAGAGAGAGCACTCCTCAGTGTCAGGAGAACCAAAGGCCTCCCAGCCTGAGCTCAGCCCCTCTTTGCTGTGACAGCATGGCTGCAAGGAGCCAAAGTGTCATCATGATACTTGAGATTCTGAGACACAACTTCACGGGCTGTGCACTTCATAGCATGTGAATTCAGAAACCACGTCCTCATTAATTTATCCCTTCACCAGCCCGATTTTGAAGTTTGGAGTCCCCTTCATGAAGAAAATAGATGCAGGTTTTACAGGGCAAATAGAAGTCGTATCTCATTATTACCCTTGGGTTAAAAAAATGGACAGACCAATTAATAATTCAACTTCAAAAAATAATAATTCAACCTTGGGCCGGTGTCTGGAACACAAAACAAAACAAAACAAAACCCTCTAGTTAAGGAGCAATTTCTACAAGATAAGGAGAAACTTCTAAATGATCCCAGCACGATTTTGTCCCTTTCAAATTCAGAAAGCTGTGAGTGTTCTTGAGGATGCCATGATGCAATGGGCTGGCTGTAGATTCTTGAGAGGCTGCCTGCCCATTGCTGGGATTTCATGCCAGGCCCCTCAGTGTTCCCTCAGCAACGTCTTCTACCATTCCTCCACATGCCCGCATTCCCTGCCTCAGAATGGTCATCACTGACCTAGCACATCACGCTCTTCCATGTTGCCTGCCACTTTACATTTTGGTCCCTCTTCCTGGTTGAGACACACTTTTATTCCTGGGTTAAGAACCTCTCCCCCCAGCTGTTCCCTGACACCTGAGTCTGCTCTCAGACCTGCAGCAGGTAGCACAGGGAGATGGGTGATGACAGTTAGCAGTTGCCTGGCTCAGGGATATTTTTCTCTTCTTAAAGTGTTTGATTTCTTCTAGG
>CM052813.1:33467178-33496894 GCA_028533885.1 Nasua narica | reverse complement strand
CCCCCCCCCCCACCTTTCCTCTGCAACCTGCTAAGTGAATTCCATCTTTTGGTGCTGGGTCTTTTTATTTCCTTGTCTCTCCATTCCCTCTTCTGCCCTAACCTGTAAGGAGATTCCGAGTTCTTTCCCTTGTTCTTAACCTTGTGTTGCTTAGGAAGGTTCAGGAGAGATCGAGTTACATTTCGGTAGGCAGTTGAAATTCAGCTGGGGAAAGAGAGGTTTCACAGACAGGTGCTAAATGCTAGAGATAGTGAGAGTAAAAAGAATGGGGAAAAGGAATTTTTTAAAGTATCTCTTGAGGTTATACTTTGATTCCCTTCATATCACTGCTCTTAGACAGCCATGCTGGAGTGTCATCTAATCCCCAAATCTCAGCGGCTATCGCAACATTGATTTTCACTCACATTACGTGTCAGTTTTGGGCTGCCTCTAACTCAGTTCTAGGGATTCTTGTTTGCTGAGCCCAGGCTGAAGGACCAGCCCTATAGGCTTCTATCATGACTCACAGAAGGACAATAAAGATGGGAGAACCACGTGATGGCTCTTAAAGCTTCTGCTCAGAAGCAGCATTGATTACTTCCACTCACATGTCCATGCTAAAGCAAGTTGCATGGTCCAGCCTGACATCAACAGGTGCGGAGATGTGGGACTCCCACGGATAGGGAAAGCCACATATTTGCAAATAATAATCATCTATCATGCTGTATAGTAAGTTGAATCCTCCTCCTTCTTAGAGATTTGCTTACAGGGATTTTATTGGGGGTGCTGTTGGACTAGCATCTGTAAGCGAGTAGGGGAAACAGGAGCAGGTGGAGAGAAAAGCTGAACTATGACATAGTCTCAACTAAGGGTGATCCCGAGGGGATCCTGGGGACTGGAATGGTCCTTCACTGTTGTCGCAAATTGAGGCAAGGAGCTTAGATATGTGTTGGCAGCACGGACCAGCCCCTGGAAGAGGGTCTCTCCCAGAATGGGCATTAACCTGCAGCCAGGCAGCTCCCTCTGGTCAAGGGCAATGTTTCTGTGAGCTAGAGGACTGTCTTCGGCTGAGAAGGGTCAGTCTACATAGGATACACAGCATCTGTGCACAAGCTCTCTAACATTCTTTATGAAACACCTGTAAAACTGCAACTGCTTCTTGTTATTTTTGGCTTCTGCCTTTTGTTCCACTGATATGATCCCAGTCAGGTGCTCCCATAGGGCATCCACAAGTTTATATAAATGTTGTGATCACAGGACATACATGAATAGGTAATCTGCTTTTCTTTGCATTGTTTTAAAAATCTTCGTAAACATCCTTTATCCTTGGTTGAAGGACACAGAACATAAGCAAATCAAAAAGTTGCATGTATTTCTTAATCCAATCTAAGAGGACTTGCTTAGGAAAAGGTTGTCAGAAAGTATTGATTAGCTCAGGAATCCATGGTACTGGCTGCTGAGTTAGCTGTGGGAGGTGTGTATGGTGTAGGAGGAAGGAAGGAAGAATTCTGGTTTCCTTTTTAGTCACATGTCTGATGGTTTCCAGCAAGGGCCTTACGTTCTTTGATTTTTCTGTTTTCCAGTTGGAATCACCCAGTTGTTATCCCCCTGAGAGTTTGCTAAGGAGCTGGGGGACTGGGAGAGACAGGGTGGGTACTGGGCATCAGGCGCGACTTAATTCAGCAGGGTCCTAACTGCCTGGCTTCTGCCATGTGAGTCAATTACCAGTTTATTTCCCAAAAGATCTTCAATTTTGACAGGATATTTCTTTCCATTAGATCTGAAAAGTGCTTTTCTCTGCCAGGTATTTACTTTCTTTAAATAGTCTAATTGAAAAGGGGGAGCTGTAATGTAAACCAATCATTTTGAGTTTTCTGCCCTTTTTTCAATTTTGGCTGAAGCTTAGCAAGACAAATATTACCTTAACAATTTATTTTTTAAAAATTCCTGCTCTGCAGCAAGGGAAGAAAGGCAGTTTTTGTATGTGCTCAAAGCTTGTCTGAATGCAGGGCAAATTTTCAATATAATAATTACCCAAATTGGAAGATGCCTTTCAGCCTCATAAAAACAATTTGTCTTATTCAGACAGAACCTTCCCTAGTATCTAAGCATGTGAAACATCACTGGTTAGGGAAGGGGGAAAAAGAAAGACGGAAAAATGCCTTTGGATAAATTGATACGAGCATAAAGATGCACTTATGTTTTAGTTCAGAGAGGATGCAACCCAGCTTTGCAGTTCTGATACCTGCCATAAATCTCCTGTGTGAATCAATTTTGAAATTAATTTCATGGCTTTTATGATTTTAAAAATAGTATATGTTCAATGTAGGAGCATATAAAATATAGAAAAGGGTAAAGAAGTGAACAAAAATTGCAGATTACCCCACTGCCCATGTATACCCCTCCACCCAGAGATAATCATTGTTAATATTTTTTGGTCTGCCCTATGCATACTCGTGTGTGTGTGTGTGTGTGTGTACTTATATGCATACATGTGACATGCCTGCTCCAGTTTTGATCGGAGGTCTCACCTAGGGAAGGCCCAATAGCTAATCAGTTCCCCTCCTAACAGCCAACAAGGTCAATGTGAACAGGACTAATGTTCTCTCATCTTTTCCCACTACTTCTTTATACTTACCCTTCTCATGTTCTCAGTCACTTTCATTTCCTTTTTGCTTAATCCCTTGGCACTTTTCCCTTCTTAATTTCAGCTTTTTACCCAGGCCCCCACCCTCCCCTTTTTCTCCCCTTTTGGAACCATCTTTTGCCTTGACTCCATGACAGTGAACTTCTGGGCCACTGATTGCTGATGGCACTGACTCTTCTCTATTTGTTAAAAGTTGCTGCTCCAGAGCGCTCTGTCCTAGATCTACCCTTTTTCACTCTCCATCTTTACTGTGCTACTGCTGGTTTTCCTTAAGAAGCTATGCCTTTGGGGCGCCTGGGTGGCTCAGTGGGTTAAAGCCTCTGCCTTCCGCTAGGGTCATGATCTCAGGGTCCTGGGATTGAGCCCCGCCTCAGGCTCTCTGCTCAGCAGGGAGCCTGCTTCCCCCTCTCTCTCTGCCTGCCTCTCTGCCTACTTGTGATCGAGCTCTCTCTCTGTCCAATAAATAAATAAAATCTAAAAAAAAAAAAAAAGAAGCTATGCCTTTGCTAACCTACAAGTTTCCTTCCCATTTGTTCTTCCCTGCTTCTGGAAGGCATTGCCCTCTTTCCCCATGCACATATACACACTGTACCTGGATGACCCTTACTTGGCTTTACGATTTCAGTTTAGACATTCCTGCATCTGGAAAGTCCCGGCTGTCACCCCAAAACAGTGTGTGCTTTTTTTTTAATATCATGTTATGTTAGTCACCATAAAGTACATCTCTAGTTTTTGATGTAGTGTTCCATGATTCATTGTTTGCAGATAACACACAGTGCGTGCCCATAATACTCTGTCCTGTTTCTGCTCTGTCATGACCTATTTGTGTGTCTGTATGTCCCCTAAAACTCTAAGCCTAGAGTTCATAGGCTTAGAATTGATGATTCATCAATTGATCATCAATTGATGAATCATCAATTTATCAATTGATGATCATCATGATGATCGTGAATCATCAATCATAGAATTGATGATTCACGAGTTCTCACATCCCCAGCTCCTGGCAGTGTCTGGAATTCATTAGTCTCACTATATTTACTGAAAAAAGCGATGCCCGCACAACTCTTAACACCATTCTCTGTGGCGTACCGTGTAGTTTAATCAGTGAAGACTAGTACGATTTTTATCAGCTGAGTTCCTTCATCAGATGTGGCCTAGCCTGTATGGGCTGCTGTGACAAAACCCTGCAAACTAGGTGGCTCAAACAATGGAAGTTAATTTCTCAAGGTTCCTAGAAGCTGGATGTCAGAGCTGCCGGCGTGGTCTGTTGCTGGTGAGGGTCCTCTTCCTGGTATGTCCTCACGTGGCCTAAATGGGTTAATGAACAGAGAGAGAGAGTCAATAGATCATTCTTGCATCCCTTCCTCTTCTTATAAGAGCATTAATTCCCTCTCGAGGACCTCACCATCATCATCTACCCCTCATTACCTCCCAAAGGCCCCACCGCCATATACCATCCTATTAAGGATTTCAGCATGTGAATTTGAAGAGGGGCGGGACACAAACAGTCCGTCCATAGCAAGGTGATAGATGTATGATTTTTAAAAAATGGACTCTCTTCGGAGGACAAAATGAGGAAAATTGCCCTTTACTTGCAACCTGAGGGCTTATATCAAAGACACATCCTAAATAGCAAGACACTTACAACTCAGGAAGCAGCGAGGGAATGAACTTGTATTATCTCTTCCCTGGAGGTGTCTGAACATTGGGCAAGTGTTTGCAAGGCCTCCCTATAGATACAGGTTCCCAGAGAGCATTGGTGTGATCTGTCTTGTTAACTATTAACCCCTCCACTTTGAATGGAGTCTGGCATATTGCCAATGGTCAGTGATTACCTGTTAAATTAATGAATGATGCTCAGTGCATTCCTGCCCTGAAGCTGGAAATGAGAGGTGATGGGATGTAAAACTAGACAGCCACTGAAGATGTAGGTTCATTTAATTTACAGTTATTTGAATCTATGCAGATCTATGTTTGTGCTGTTTATTTATTCATTTTTTGATGGATTTACAAATTCTTCACTTTGCTTCTCCTAAAGGGTGCTGAGGTTGCGTATGGAAACATGAATTTTGCAGCAGGATAATAAATGGATAAGAAATTGGAGGAAAGTTAGCACCCATGGTTGCATGCTATAAAGACCTCTGTCATTAGGCTCTGAATTTGCTAGAAGCCAAAACAAAGACTTGAACCAAGTCAGTTATAAGATTTGCAGTATCCATAAGATAAAAATAAACCAGTTGCCAAGGAGTTAGAATGTAAACTCTGTTACTCAGGGCAGGGATTTTTTTGTCTCTTTTGTTCACCATTGTATTTTTAGTACCCAAAATAGTGCCCAACAAAAACTGAGTGAGCAAGATACAATTTTTGATTGAATTAATAAGTATTTTCCTAGTCTGAGTCACGAAAGGCTCTTCAAAAAAGAAGAAATCCTGTAATAAAATATGTAACCCTCCAGACATCCTGATGGTAATTAAACGTTTAATTCCCCAGAGCTGTTTACTTTTCACACTTCAATATAAACTGACGGCATCAAATGTAGTTCACCAATATGAATTCGGTAATATCAGTTCCTATAAGTTCTATCAGGTATAGCTTTTTGATGATCTGTCCTGACCTAAGGATAAAATGCAGACTATTCTCAGGCAATGTTCTGTGAAGGTTATTTCTCATAACACTTGATAAGAAGGGAGCAGCACAGAGTCTGAAATCCTCGTCTTCAGCAAGGAACCGAAGCACAGGTGCCCAGAGTTGTTGATGAAGGATCGCCATATGCCAGTGACACACCATATGCTCATCAGCTGCCTATAAGGAAAGGCGGGGCAACCCTTGGACGTGCTTATTGCTAACATCATTTGGGTAACCTCCCTGTACCAGGTGCTGGGCTAGCAGTTGCCTTTAATCCTCCCCCAAATCTTGACACAGGTACTACCCTCACCCCCTGTTTTACAGGTAACAAAGGCTTAGAGAAAGAGGCCTCGGATAGAAATCACAGAAGTAGTAGTGATGTTGCAGGCAAGATTTGAGCCAGGACCTCTGACCTTTCGATCACTGTCGATGCCCATGTGAAAAAGGGAAGTGGGGAGCTACCAAGGTGTGTCAGGATGGACACCCCTCTAATCCTCCCCCAAAACACAGATACACTTGACTAGTACTCCCTATAAGCAGAGATGTATTATTTTCCTCAGAAGCTTGTTTAGGAGCTTACTGTGTTCTAGACCCCCGTCAGCAATGAAACAAGTGATGTGATAACAACTGAAAATAAAATAATTAATAATAGTAGCTTAATCTTCCAAACATATTTTGTGGTTGGACTTTCACATATTTTTACAGTCACACACAAGAAGAAACTGAATAGAATTTTAGAGATGTATAATTCTGTTTATTTTCAAACAGCCTAAGCAGGAGTTTATGATTCAGTCCATAGCTCGGTTCCAAAAGGGCCGTTTTCCTGTGTCTTTTCCTTGAGCAAATAATGCACAAGATGATCATTGTCTGAGTGCAGTATCATAATGGGTTTTCTTTTTTATTTGAATTTTCGTTTATTGATTTTGTTTCTCCTGCACATGAATAATGCGTCCTTTCAGAAGGCATCCAAATTCACATTATTTGGCACACTAAATAAAAAGTCCTTTCTTTGAGCAGTAACAAATACAAATTATGCAGTCAGTGTGTTTTTAAATTGTTTAAATATGTATTTACATGCTAACCTGAGGCATTATTGGAGCTGTTTGTATAGCAAGTGGAATTTTAAATTGTCCAAATATCTATTCAGCATAATAAAATAACTTTAAATGAAGCTGTTGTGGTTCATTTGGGGGAAATAGCATATTTAAATATTGCTATAAACGGCATTCCCTGTAATAACTAGGAGAGGACTCTAGCAGTTTGGGTAAACAAGGCAGCCCCTTAAAGGCCTTGCCCAGATTGACATGCTTGAATAATGCATTGTGTCACTCTTCCCAACCTTCTTTGCATTGTGTTCTTCTATATTATCAAAGAAGAACCAAACAAACAGCCAAATGGTCCGCTCCCAATCCATCTTCCTAAGGATGGTGGCTTCCCTGTAAGCGGGTTCCTGCAAAGGTGAATTAGTAAAGGTATTCCAGAGGGAGGACACAGAGTAGGTGTGAGCATTGTATCTCCTCCTGCCCCCAGTGCCATCAGAATGCGGTTGGGGCAGAAATATGGTGATTTCATGGCTACCTCTGCCCTTGGCTATATTTGGCAGCACTGTATTTGGCAGGGATTTGTTTGAAAGAAGAGAAACCAAGGACCTATTTCTGATACAGGCAAAGAAATTTAACAGAAGTGAGATACATGAATTAAGAAGAATTTATTCAGCTCCGTGATGAAAAAGAGTCTTGTTTGTGGGAGAAAGGAGTGATTTCCTAGATCATGGCATTTCAGGAACAGTCTAGTGGTCATTTCCTTTTGGGGTTGTCTCTGTATTCCAGCTCTTAGTTAGAAGATGGGTGTAGGTCATGGGGAATAGAAAACTGTGAAGGGGCTTGGGAGTAATCTAGTGGGACTGGTACCTGGAAGAGAACCAAAAGTGAAAATGTTTAACTTTTCAAGTAAAGAGAGACCTAGTGGATACTTCCATCTACCTGTAAGAGTGGCCACGGAGGAAGGGACCACTTCCACTATTGATGGCTAGGAAAACCTTGGTACTTTAGGAGATTAATTGAAGGAGGGAAGTTTCTGAAGGGGTGAAAGAAATACAAAGTCAACAGGGGGAATAAAGACAAGGGTTGAAAGCTTATTTTCTTACTTTCTTAATGACTGTTCCCTTTTTTCATCCAGAGCATGTGAGTCACCATTGTCTGGTTTGGGTTTTTCCTGGAGGAGACTCTGAGACAAAGATTCTAATGCAAGTAGAGATTATCTGAGAAACAAGCAAGAGGGGAATGGGGAAGGGATAAAGAAAAGAACAGGATGTCCATAAAGGGTACCTCAATCAAGCCAGTTGCTTAGAGCTTGAGGACTCAGGGACAGTGTAGTGCATGCCTATGAGTTATCCCAGCCATGGGGTCAGGAGGATGAGCTATTTATTGATATATATCAGCCCAGTCTTTGGCTATTTGTCCATCAGATTAGCTATCCCTCAACTCACCCACTGGGTGACAGCAGCTTCTAGATAAAAGCAGTCATTGGATTAGCTCTCTAGCACTTTCTATTTATCTTGCACCCAGACCTACCATACTCCCCAGTCTGACAAAATCCTCAGGGAATTTGGAGATGCAGGACTCACAGTGAGCTTCCCAGGGGTCAGGGATAAGGCACCAACAGTCTCTACTACTATGCTTATTTTTAAAAATTAATTTAAAAACCTGTATCTGAGATTTCTCAACTCTTCTTGTTACAAAACAGTCTTCAGCAGAAGGGGTGTGAAAGGCAGAAAGGCTTTGTATTTGAGGTAGAGAGTGTGGTTAAAGGCACCAGGACATCTATGGAACAGATGTAGTTCCATCTCAGCAGGAGACAGCTATGTTTCTGTAAGTGTTGATTAAACTGTTTCCCCATGGTGGGCCCCTTGTTTGTCTCATTCATGTTGTTCTCATTTACCTCCTTTTGCTTTGGGAATTTGCCAGCATGGAACTTGTTTCAACGTCTACACTGATTAGATACAAGCTTATGTTAAGCTGAAAGCCAATAAACGTTTGGCTGGGGAACTTGGGGGGCTCATTAACCCAAAACAGTGCTTTGGACTGAAAATGCAAATAGAGCCAGGAAGGTCGTGATGAATATGTAGGCAGTAGACACATAATGGACTGTCCTTCTCAGGCAGGGGCACTTCATTGAGGTTTTGAGGATTGACATCTGGGAGAACCTTCAAGTTCCTCCATGTAGGGTCTCTTGAGGGGAGACTGAATGCGCAAGTCTAGGGTCATTGATGATTCTTATACTTGCTTTGAACTTCAGAGTAGGTCTAGAAGCAGCCTGGTCTAAAAGCAGCAAGGGCTTAGGTTTAAGAGTCAAGGAGAGTTAAATTCAAGTTCTGGGCAAGGTAATTAATTGCCTTGTGACTTTGGGCAAGGTGTTCAAACTCTCCCATTTTCCTAAAAAAAAAAAAAATCTGGGTAACAATTTCTTTATCTCAAGTTAGGAGGAAGACAAAATTAAGACACCATTTCTAAAAAACTGAAGAGGGCCTGATGTGTAAAATGTACTCAACCAAGTGATTTTCCTTCATCTTTTGTTGTCTTTCCAGCTTTAGAAAGACGTCTCTCTTTTTCTTTCCTTTCTTCCTTTTTTATTCTTCACAATCAGTAATTTCCAGTATATTCACAATATTATGCAACCACCACCACTAATTCCAGATTTCTTCTTCTTTCGACTTGTTGACAATGGGCTTTTGTGTGTTTGTGTTGTTGGTGTTTATAAAGAGCTGCAGGAGAACCTCCTTTACTAACAAAATCTTACATTCGAAAGGCAGTTTGTGCTACAGACTACATTTATAGTATGATCTCCTGTGGTCTTTGCCTGGAAGGTGCAGGAGGCATTAGAGACCCCTTTCCCAGATGAACAAAGTTGAGACACTAAGAGGTGACCTAAGGACAAAACATGGGTGAATGGCCGTGTCTGAGTCAGATACCAGATTTCCTGTTTCATGCCCCAGAATAGTACTCAGTGGTAACATTTTATCCCAGAAAATTTGCCAATGTGTGCAAAGCACCGTCCTGTGGAGGAAGCAAGTTGTGAATCCCAGGGTTAAGTCTAAGCAGTACAGAATTGTACAGGTTGTCAGAAGGAATGTGGCCAAGGGCCCAGCCCTACTCACAACTGCGGATTTCCAATTGGCCCCCTGTTACTCCCACAACTCTTTCTCAGTAGGGGGTTCAAGTCTGAAATATGCTAGTACAGGTTCATTCCCATGAGGGCACTGCCCATAAAAAAGAGAAGAGATCGAGTCTACCGATACTTGCGGGATCCTGACCCCACAGTCTTGGGCCCCCTGTAATCTTGGCATGGTTTTCACCTTTCCTACAAGATTCAAGGTGAATGTCTCCAAAATTAGCCACCTACTCAAACTCTAACCAGACCTAGATTCTCTTTTCATTCATTAGGCCAAATATTTTGGATCCCTATTCAGTTTTAATTCCTATCATTTTTTCCTGTTAGGTAGGATTGCAGGGGGTTTCAGGTGGCCGTGATTAGAAATTACTTTTTGGTCTAATCCTAACCATTTAGCATCTGTGAGGATGATGTAATATGCCAGTGGCTGTTTAAAATTGTTAGAAGAGGCTTTAAAAATATCCCTTGTGATGTGTACCCTATTGGTGGGAATGAATATACATTCTCTTTTATGAACAGTTTGAGAGTCTATCAGAATTTTAAGTGTGCATATCTCTTAACCTATAATTCTTTTTTAATTTATTTTTTCAAGGATTTTATTTATTTGAGAGAGAGAGAGCACCCTGAGATCATGACCTGAGCTGAAGGCAGACGCCTGACTGAGCCACCCAGGTGCCCCCACTTAACCTATAATTCTACTTCTAGGGTTTTTCCTATAGCAATTCACTCATACATATGTGAAAATATCATTATAATCATGAAAAATTGGAGGATAAAGCTAAATATATATTGATAGAAGGGATTCCTAAATAACAACGTATTATGGACTACTACCCATGAAGTTGCTATAAATGACATGGAATATTATCCATAATGCTTTTGTTATGAGAGATAAAAAACCAAATTGCCAAACAGTATGTATCATATGATCCCACCTTGCAAAACATAACCTTACCAAAATGACTTATATGTATTTGTGACTTTTTTCCCTTTTTACACTCATAAGGTCTCTTTAGGATGGACTCTGTTAGATGATTCTACTCAGTGCTTTACTGGGTCTGGCGATGCAGATTTTTTTTTTTTTATTATGTTCAGTTAACCACCATACATTACATCATTAGTTTTTGAT
This sequence comes from Nasua narica, assembly GCA_028533885.1. Classification (NCBI taxonomy): domain Eukaryota; kingdom Metazoa; phylum Chordata; class Mammalia; order Carnivora; family Procyonidae; genus Nasua; species Nasua narica. Next base: position 33,486,344 of record CM052813.1, on the reverse strand, counting down.
GTAGTGCTCAATGATTCATTAGTTGCATATAATACCCAGTGCCCTTTTTAATACCTATCACCCAGTGACCTCCTCTCACCACCTCCCTGCCCTCTGAAACTCTCAGTTTTTTCCCCAGAGTCCATAGTCTCTCATGGTTTGTCTCCCTCTCTGATTTCTCCCCTTCAGTTTTCCCTCCCTTCCCCTAGGGTCCTCTAAGTTAGCCCTTATATTCCACATATGACTGAAATCATATGATAATTGTCTTTCTCTGCTTGACTTATTTCACTTAGCATAATCCCCTCCAGTTCCATCCATGTCAGTGCAAATGGTGGGTATTCATCCTTTCTGGTGGCTGATTAATATTCCATTGTCTATATGAACCCACATCTTTATCCATTTGTCTCTGAAGGGCATCTCAGCTCCTTCCACATTTGGCTATTGTGGACATTGCTGCTATGAACATTGAGGTGCATGTGCCCCTTCTTTTCACCACATCTGTATCTTTGGGGTAAATACCTAGTAGTGCAATTGCTGGGCTACCTTATAGGTAGCTCTATTTTTAACTTTTTGAGGAACCTCCATACTGTTTTCCAAAGTGGCTGTACCAGCTTGCATTCCCACCAACAGTGCAAGAGGTTTCTGCTTTCTCCACATCCTCAATGCCAAAATACTCAACAAGATCCTAACCAATTGGAGATGCAGATTTTACACAGAGGTGAGGATGTCTAAATCATTCTTTGTATTTGAAGAAGTGGGGCGGGGAGAGCAGAAAAGATTAGGAGAAAGGAGAGAAAGGGGAGAAGTGGTGGGAGGCTGGCAGCGTCTGAAGCAAAAGGCAGTGAGCAGCTACCTGGATGGCGGAAAGTACTTTTAAAAACAGCAATAGTTATTATATGGTTTCACTTATGTGTGGAGCATAAGGAAAAACATGGAAGACATTGGACGAAGGAAAGGAAGGGTGAATGGGTGGAATTGGAGGGAGAGATGAATCATGAGAGACTGTGGACTCTGAGAAACAAACTGAGGGTTTGGAGGGGAGATGTATGGGGGATTGGTTGAGTCTGGTGGTGGGTATTGAGGAGGGCATGTACTGCATGGAACACTGGGTGTGGTACATGAACAATGAATCTTGGAACACCGAAAAAATAAAATTAATTTTTAAAAAATAACAGAAATAATGAATAAAACAAAAACAAACAAAAAGAAATCGTGATTTTAGATTGTTTGCTGTGTATATCATGGTAGGAACTCTGCCTCATAGAGCTCAAATTATTAAATGGTCACTATTTCTTTGTGTGGACATGTGTGTGCCTGAGTAGGAGTATGCTGGTGTGTATCGAGTGTGTGAGGAGGTGTGCACATGTAGGTATAAATCCAAGAAGGGACTGAGTTGGACATCTGTGTCAGAGATGCAGAACCGAGACTGAGACAGCAAGTACTAAAGCAAAGGCCCCACTTGGCTTTGGTCACATCCCACTGCCCACCCCATTGTGAAAAGCTGCAGAAATCTTGAAGAAGGCATTAGACTTCTTCACAGTGTGAAATCAGGGGTTACAAGCCTTTGATCTAGATATCTTGGGGCAGGAAGACAACAGTCAACATCAGGATTACAAATATAATTGTAAAAGCAAAGAAAGGGACATGTACATATTCTGGTGCTTTAAATAAAAGCACTGAAATTCCAATTCCTAATGTAATCTTCGTTAACTTAAACATTATGAGCCAGAATTTACAAAATGGATTGTTTTTATCACAATAATTTTTTCTATCATTTTGCATTCTGCACCATTTTCATTTATTACCAGAGTTTTAGCTTGAGAAAGGGCTCCAGTCCTTAACAATTGAGAAGATCATGGGTGGCTATGTCACCTCCATGTTCCGTTCTTGGGGACTGTTGGGCTTTTCTGCTGTCTTTTGGTTGGTTGTTGGGTTTTTATTCAAAAGCTTAAGTTCCCAGTGTTTGTACTGGTACCTAAATCCGTTTGTAATGTTAACATTAAGAAAATAATCTAGAAGGGTGCCTGGGTGGCTCAGTGGGTTAAGCGTCTGCCTTTGGCTCAGGTCATAATCCTGGATCCAGTCCCAGGACTGAGTCCCATAGTGGAGAGTCTGCTTCTCCTTCTACCCTTCACCCAGCTCTCTCTCTCTTAAATAAATAAATAAAATCTTAAAAGAAAAAGAAAAGAAAAGAATCTAGAATTTTACATGATACATTTAAAAGGACAAAGAGTCCTGAAGCAAGGAAAAGCCTCTAGAAATTAGCCAGAAAACTATATATAATAGCATATGGGACTTTTGAATCCTATCACATAACCCAGTAATCAGCTTATCCATGGAAATCACAAGAGGCTGGTAAGCCAATATCTGACCATGAAAATGAGTCTGGCTTACAAATCTATGCACATTTGAGGGGGAGTCAGTATGCTTTGGGTGGGTGCCATCAGTATTCCCTGTTAGTTCATGAATGCAAATAAATAAAATATTAAACCTTTAGTATTTTTTCTTTTTTCCACTTTCTATTATTTTTTTTCATTTTCCTTTTGTCCAGCTTTACTGAGATATAATTGGCATATAACGTTGTATAAGTTTAAGGCGTACAACATGATTTTATATACTTATATACTGTAAAATGATTACCACAATAAGGTTAATTAACATATCCATCACTTCACATACTTAACACTTTTTTGTGTGTAGTTAGAACTTTTAAGACCTATTCTTAGCAACTTCCAAGTATACAATAAAATACTGTTAACAGTCCTTAGATTCCCAGAATTTATTCATCTTATATACCTAGAAGTTTGTACCCTTTGATCACCTTCACCCACTTCTCCCACTTTATTTTTTCTTTTTTCTATAATTTATTTAAACTAAAAAACTAAACTATAAACAAGGAACCAGCCAGTTCACCCATTTCTCCCACTCCTCACACCCGCCTCTGACAACCACCAATCTGTTGTCTGTATCTGGTTTTTTTGTTTTTGTTTTTTTTTGTTTTTTAGATTTCACATATGAGTGAGATTATATGGTATTTGTCTTTTTCTGTCTGAACTATTTCACTTAGCAGAATGACCTCAATGTTCATCCATGTTGTTGCCAACTGACAAAATTTGATTCTTTTTTATATATTCCACAATTTCTTCAGCCATTCATCCATCAATAGACACTAAGGTTACTTAGGATGTTCCATACCTTGGTTGTTGCAAATAATGCTGATATGAACAGAGTGATGCATGTATCTGTTCAAGTTAGTGTTTTCATTTTCTTTGGGTAAAATCTAGAAGTGGAATCGCTGGAACATATGGTAGTTCTATTTTTGATTTTTTGAGGAACTTCTCTACTGTTTTCCATAGTCGGTACACCAATTTATGTTCCCATCAACAAGCACACGCTTCCTTTTTCTCCCTGTCCTCTCCGACAGTTGTTATTTCTTGTCCTTTTGAAAACCGCCATTCTAACAGGTGTGACATGATGTCTCACTGAGGTTTTGATTTGCTTTTTCCTGATGATTAATGATGTTGAGCATCTTTTCATGTACTTGTTTACATGTACTCTTTACATGTACTTTTCATGTACATGGCCTTCTGTATATCTTCTTTAGAAAAATGTCTATTCAGATCTTCTGCCCATTCTTAATAAAATTATTTGTTTTCAGTTCTGTTTTGTTTTTGAGTTCATCATGTATTTTGGATATTGGATGCTTATCAGATATTTGATTTGCAAATATATTCTCCTACTCAGGTTGTATTTTTATTTCATTGATGATTTTCCTTGCTGTGTAGAAGTTTTTCATTTGGTGTAGTCTCATTTGTTGGTTTTTGCTTTTGTTGCCTTTGCTTTTGAAAAATCATCACCAAGACTGTGTAAAGGAGTCTACTGCCCATGTTTTCTTCTATGAGTTTTGTGGATTCAGGTCTTACATTCAAGTCTTTAATGAACACTTTGAGTTAATTTTTGTGTGCAGTGTAAAACAGTAATCCCATTTCATTCTTTTACATGTGGCTGTCTAATTTTCTCAACATGATTTATTGAAGAGACCATCCTCTTCCCATTGTATGTGCTTGGCTTCTTTGTTATAAATTAATTGACCATATATGTGTGGGTTTATTTCTGGGCTCTTCATTCTGTTCCATCGGCCTCAGTGTTCATTTTCCCCCTAATACCATACAGTTTTAATTACAATAGCTTTGTAATATAGTTTGAAATCAGGGAGTATGATACCTCCAGATTTGTTCTTCTTTTTCAGGATTGCTTCGTCTATTTGTGTTTTTTGTAGTTCCATACAAATTTTAGGATAATTTTTTCTATTTCTGTGAAAAATGCTATTGGAATTTTGATAGGAATTGCATTGAATCTGTATACTCCTTTGGGTAGTATGGACATTTTAACAATATTAATTCTTCAAATCCATGAGCATGAAATATCTTTCTATTTATTTGTATCTTCAGTTTCTTTCATTAATATCTTGTAGTTTTCAAATATGGGTCTTTTATCTTCTCAGTTAAACTTATTTATTATTTTTCTTTACAAACTAACATTAAGGTTTTTTTTCCCCCATTGAGCTTCCTTGGTTAAAAAGGAAAAACATAGAAAAACTCCGGGAAATTGACCATATTATTGTAATCTGCAAATTAACCAGAAAAAATACTACCACCTTCTTTTTGAATTCTTTATATTTGTTTCAGGGATGGTGGTCAGAATTGATTTTATTTCACATCAAATTTACTTACTATTGACACTTAGCTCTTACTCCTAATTGTGTTGACAAGTCAAGAATGTGTTTTCTGATTTTGGATTCATTAAGTCGTTTTTCATTATTGATAATCCCAATAGCACTGCTGATTGATGATGCAGATGGTTTAGAACTAAGGTAGCAAATGTGAATAATGTGGAACAAATCTACTGATCTGAATTCCTTTCTCCAGTGGTATTATAGTTGAGGAAAAGAGACATGCTAATTACATTATCTAGGCATGAAGATGGCGAATCTGATAATCAGGTAAAAATCACAAAATTTTCTGAGCAATTTGATCCTTTGGCCAAAACAGCATAAGAAGGAGTGTTTGAAAGTATCAGATTCACACCTTTGTGGCAGTTTGGTAGGTGGGTTGGTAGACAGTGAAACGTATGCCCCTGTGAGAAGTTGGATGGAATCAGGGAGGTGGAACCTGTCATTGAGTGGAAGGGTGGAGAAAAGTGGAAAATTATGTGAAATGCGAACTTGGGGCTTCTAGTAATCAGCCTCGGAGCTCTGAGGTGGAGAGCAATAAAGGACAGGAAAGAGCAGGCAGTCAAGACTTCTTGGCCTTTTTTCTGTTTTCTCATCTGCCTTTGGCACTTGATTGCTACAGGTTTTTAGTTTCTGGACTGAACCACTCAGGACAGAAAGTTTTTCTCTTCACTTCTTGAGTCTAAGAGGCTCCACAGCCTCTGTTTTGTCACCTTAGAGGTCAAAAAGCTGTTGTCTCTGTTTTGAATTTGTGTCATCTGGGAAACCTGAGAGGTTTAGGTGCTGGAGCCAGCATGGGTTCAAGTCACAGCTATGCAATTTCCTGATGAGTGACCTTGGATAAATCACTAAACCATTCTATGCTTTGTTTCTTCACTTACAAAATCTGAATAATAATAATCGTACCTCCTTCATGAGCTTTTATGAAGATTAAATTAGTTATTGAGCATATATTAAGTGCCCAGTAAATGTTAGGGGAAAAAATTCTTCCTGAAAGCAGAACACATGTACTTAGTGTCCATCTTATAATTCTGTACTGTGGAGTTTATATCAGGGTTATGTAGCCTCATTCCCTCTTTACACTGTGTCCAGCAGCCTCTTGAAGACTTCTCAGTGACCCCTGTGTAGAGAGGGGGCCAGTACCAGGACCAGCGCTTATGAGGGGACAGTTACTGAAGAAAAGCTATACATTGCATGTGGGAACACTTTCCTTTTCCTAACCGGAAATCACATCTACTAATTTTTCAGTAAAACTGGTGACATGAAGAAAATCAGTATGGGCCTAGATGAAAAAAAAAAAAAAAAAGCATGTGGATTCTTTTTTAAGGAATATTCTTTGAGAGCAGGTGTGGCAAGTGGCATACTGTACATATGGCATTCGGTGCCTGATTCAGGGATTGGAGGGTGGGCTGTATGGCATGGGGGAAACGGGAGCCAGATATGGGGCCACTATTGCAGGACTGTGATAGTGGGAGAGAAAGCTATGAAAACCTAGCATGGAAATGAAGTTTGAAAAGTCCATTTGTGGGCCACCTAGGTGGCTCAGTCATTAAGGATCCAGCTCTTGATTTTGGCTCAGGTCATGATCACAGGGTCATGAGATTGAGCCCACATCAGGCTCTGCACTGGGCCGTGGAACCTACTTGAGATTCCCTCTCTCTCTTTCTCTCTCTCTCTCTCTCTCTCTCTCTACCTTAGCCCCACCATGCTCGTGCCATCTCTCTCTCTGTGTTAAAAATTAAAAAAATAAAATAAAAAATAAAAAAGGAAGATCCATTGGAAGATCTGTGGAAAACTCACTCCTTTTGGCTTGATTGACTTGTTAATGAACAGTACCAACATTTGCAAATAGCCCATTTTTAAAAAAAATTATTTCTAAATTAACATATAACGTATTATTTGCCCCAGAGTACATGTCTGTGAATCATCAAGGCAAATAGCCCATTTTTAATATAATTAGATGACTTCTCTACTAAACTAGAAACCTCTTCAAAGCTTGTTTCCCTAAAAATTATGAAATGGCAGAATCCAAAAGATTACCTTTAATTCTAGTCTTAGAATCTGGGACATGTGTCAGATGACAAATGGTATGTATAATGCTTATTTTATAGCTGGACTTTCCCAAGGATCTTTACCTGCCCAGTGTTTCCCCAGCAGTATTGAGGGATATTCTGAAATACCCTGGGTCTCTGAGACCTAAGAGGTATTCCTTCCATTACCTCCAGAACTATGAAAATCCCCTATTCTTGGGTGGTACAATGTAGGATGTGGGGAAAATCTACACCATGAGGTGCTGAACACTGAATTCTGTCTTTAAAGCCTGGATGTTAACATACCTCACTTGATGTGGTTCATGAAAGTTAGGGGGGGGAAAGCTGAAATAATTTTAGAGCAGTGCTTCTCAAACTATCTGTAGGGAAGAACGAGTTTGGATTTGGTTTGTTGTTTTCAACCTATTGCAGAAGAACATTTTTTGTGATCAAAATTATGATCAAAATGAATAGCTAGACAAATGAAACCTTAAAAGTTATACGAATGCAAGCTCCGGATTTTAATTAATGGGGTCAGTGGACATAAAAGTTATTCTGTAAAATTACTATAACATTTCTAAACCCATATATTCCCTTTCTGTACTTATCCCACTGTAGAACTGGAACAGGTTTTACATATGGGCACTAGTCCATGCGTCACCCTTTGAGTTGCACCAGGCTAGAGAATGTTGAGAACAAGAGATTTGCATGCCTAATAAGGACCTAGTCTGGCATCATTTCTGAACACACAGCAACATGCGCATTGATAATGTTCATCTAAATGAGCGCATTTATTAATCCATTACTTAAAATTTGGAACTTGCATTTGTCCCAAACAGAAAGTACTGTTTGGGACACCTGGGTGCTCAGTAGGTTAAGCGTCTGTCTGCCTTCAGCTCAGGTCATGATCCCAGGTCCTGGGATCAAATCCCACATTGGGCTTCTTGCTTGGTGGGGAGCCTGCCTCTGCCTCCCGCTCCCCCTGCTTGTGCTCTTTCTCTCTCTGAGAAACAAACAAACAAACAAACAAATAAATAAAATCTTTAAAAAGGAAGTAAAGTAGGAAGGGAAAGGGAAGGGAGGAAGGAAGAAAGGGGAAGGGAAGGGAGGAAGAGAGAAAGAACTATGTTGGAAAGTATTCTGCGAGAAACACAAAATCCACTTCAAAATTTCAGTCAACCCAATGGCCATAAGGAATCTACTGATCAAGGCAAATTATTGTTTATGACCCTCCATAGTTAGTATTTTTAACATGCAAAAATGCCCATTACAGGAGCCGCGAGGGTAGTCTCAAGGGCAAGGGAACTCACTGAAGACAAAAGCGTAACCTATGGGCCTGGGATGAAGCAGAGAATGAGGTTTGCCAAGTAGCTCAAGCCAGTAAGACATGAGGGCTCTATGTCTGAGCAATGTGGGTGGACCAGTCACTTCAGGGGCCTGGGGCAATAAGTCTACTTCCCAGCTGGGAGGCAGCTCAGACTGACCATAACCATGGTGTCCGTCTGGCTACTCCGACATTGAACATCACTAATTGGTTTGGTAAAGTGGCAGACTAAATTTCCTGGATAAGTTCCAGTGCTCTCTGGCAGACAAAACAAGGAAAAGAGGAGGTATTTGCTATCTTTAAAGCAGCAAAAGTGAAACCAGGCAAACTTTAAATTCTATTCTCAACTAGAAAAAAGAACTGTATGAATAAAGTCTGGCAAAGGTATCCAGTGTCCAAAGATGGGCAAATTTAGTGCTCTTCCTAAAGAGTAGCTATAATTTAGTAGCTTTGCAGTCTTCTTGCTTATTGGGGGAAAAGGTCTCATTTTCCCCACATCACTTACTGCACATTTCTATTTCTATAAAATCAATATTTGGCCCAAGCCTTGGCAACACTTCTGGGTTGCATTCCACATGTGGTTTATATTTTACTATCTGACTTGTTTATAAATAAGCCCAGCCACAGGACAACAGTGATTAAACACTAGCCGACACCTGACCTCAGGGAGGAGGCAAATCTACTTAGAAGCATTCAACTTTCATCTAGACTTGTCATCCTAAATGTGCCATGTCAGTGCTGTGAGGAAGGAAGTTGGAGCTTTAGTCATCAAACCTGTTTAAGCGAAATACTGGAGCAGTGATTTTGAGCTTGTTGCTTCCTCTGATTATAGAAGTTTATATTTCATTTCCACAGTTTTTTTTAATAGCAACCTTATGCTAATTCAGCATATGCTTACTGTATAGATAATTATCTCTAAGAATATCAATACATATGGAATTTTTCAGATCATTAATGCTTTAAACTGTGCATCCAGCTCAATTATCTAACCATTTCTTGTCCAAGGTCAGATTATAGGCACCATGCCCGTCCATTTCCATTCTTTTTTCATCTTGGAGGTGAAAAAAAATTTAGAGTTCATCTGTTCCACTCCATTCTCTTTACAGAGGAGGAAGCTAAGGCCCATGGGGGAATGAAATGAGTTACCAAAAGTCTTACAACCAATTGTGGGTAGAACCTAAGTTCCACTCCCCTGGCCCCTTGTCCACTCTTGTTTTAGGCATAATTCCTGGTTTTTGTAGGAATCAGAGTTCATGAAAGAAACTCTGAGTATAATTGCTATGGACATATGGTCTTGAATTTATACTACAGGATGCTAACTGTTGCCTGTCTGCCTGCCCATACAATCTCTAAAAAAAATCGCCCAACCCCAAACCCCCACTGCCTGAGCAGCCAGATTTTAAACCATGCAATTCCTCTAATCCTGCTATTGTTAATTAGTTGGGAGATGATCATCTGGCCCTAGGAAGTTCATCCATAGAAGGGGTAAAAGGGCAAGCTAAGATAATCAGATTCTCTCTTCCAGGAGGGTAAACCGAGGAAGAGAGAAAGTTACCTTTGGGAAGCAGGATCATGAAGTGGAAATAAGATAAGTGAAAGATCACAACTACGGCAAACAAAACCATATGCAATTTGAGTTTTGAGAGAGCAGGAACCAAGAGCAAGCAGGGAAAGCCATTGAGGAAAGGGAGAAGAGAATGGGACAGACGTAGAGTTGCACACAGACTGTACCATGTGGCCTGCCTTAGTGGCAGAAGCAGCCCCTACTAACTGTACCTGGCACTCTTCTCAACATCTCACCTGTATGAACTCATTTTAACCCTCCCAGCGACCCATGAGCTGGCTATTGATATTGTTTATTTTCAGGTAAACTGAGGCATAGAGAGGTAATGAACTTGCTGAAGGTTCATACTGCTCACTTCACGGCCGTAGTGCCTGCTGCTCTGTCTGTATCCCATGTGGTAATCCCCAACATAACTCTTTTTTTCTTTAACAATCCAAAATGTAGTTATCTATTTGGCCACAACAAAAATGGAATGTTTGGGAAATTTTTGATTTGAAATATTCAAGCCTACAATACAAACTCACCCAGAAAAAAGCATCATTATTTATATATTTCAGTCCTAATAGTCTTTATCTCTCAATCCTTTATTTGAGTTAGAGTTTGAAATCTCCCCAGGCAGAACCAAGATGGTAGCCAAGCTACGGGGGAGACCTTCCTAAGGAGTATAGGCTGCAAATGAGGCTCTTGCAACCTAGTGTCAGAAAGGGAATATAACACAGGGGTAGAAACATGGGGTTAAGTAGAAACATAGCTCATTAAACACAAAAGAGGCCACATCTCAGCTTCTAACCAGTGAATCTCAAGCACCTACTAAATGATTTAGTAGCTAAGGCAAGAAACCAGTGAAATGCACAAGACTAAGTCATACCTAAACTTGGAATCAAAGAGTCATTTTAGGATGACTGGAGCAAAGGCATAGTCACCAACTCAGTGTCTGAATCATATCAATGGGAGGAATATAGGAATCTCAAAAGAGCCAAAACCAAAGCAGTGATTCTGAGGAACAAGTCCTTTAAAGAGTCATAAAATATAGCAAACTGTGGGGCAATAGAATTTTAAATAACTGAGAGTTGGATAGTCGGTGAAGAGGTCAACAGGAGAGAGAATGACAACAGCAATGTACCATCAGTCACTGAAAACAATGTTTCCCACACCTTCATTATGCTAAATATTAGAATACGCTTTGGAGCTTAACATAATAAATACGTAGGGGTGCCTAGGTGGCTCAGTTGGTTGAGTGTCTGACTCCTGGTTTCGGCTCAGCTCATGATCTCAGGGTCCTGGGATCGAGCCTCATGGGGGGCTCCATGCTCAGCACAGAGTCTGCTTGAGGATTCTCTCCTACTCTCCCTACTCATGCTTTCTCTGTCTCAAATAAATAAATCTTTAAATACATTAATGAATCAGTTAATCAATAAATTAACAAAACTAAATCCTAGACCCCCAACCTTACCCCACCAAATCCACACTTGCAGGGAAGAGCCCTGGAAATGTGTATATCAATAAGCATCTGGGTGATTCTTGTCACCAGTGAAGTTTGTGAAGCACCAGACTGTTGATCACTGTCTCCTGATGTCATACTCACACCAACTCTTTCAGGTTGATAGTATGTTTTGTCCCCTTGCCAGATGATGAAATGGAGTCCTAGAAATTCACCTCAGGCTATGCAGGTTAGGAGGTGATAGAGTTCAGATGACATTCCAGGCCTCGGTTTTAACTGACCTCCCCAAACTCTGTAGCTGAGACTGGGTTTTGCCAAACCTGTGTGTTGCCTGGTGAGTAGGAAGAGTCAAACTGGGGCCCTCCAAAAGAAGTGCTTTGTTGTCAACCCATTGCCTCAGGAATTCGGGGCCCTGCCAGATTCGTTTTACCCCTCCGCATACTTACCAACTTTGAAAAAAATGGACATCAAGAAAATAGTTCCATGGAGGGGGAAAGAGGTAGCCCAAGGAACTTGGAGGCCAGAAGGCATTCCACCCGAAGTATGCAGAACATGAGAATTGGACATGGTTGTGTCTGTCTGTCTGTCCCTGTTGCGCTTATACTACCTGGTGGCTGAGTTTGGAACAGGTAGGCATGGGATGAGGTCAGGGTTATAGTGAGGGGTGAAGGAGAGTATGGGGAGCAGAAGCTGGGGGGCAAGAAGCTATGAGTATCTCTGGAGTTACTTTCTTTTTTTTTAAGATTTTATTTATTTGACAAAGAGAAACACAGCGAGAGAGGGAATACAAGCAGAGGGAATGGGAGAGAGAGAAGCAGGCTTCCCGCTGAGCAGGGAGCTGATGTGGGGCTTGATCCCAGGCCCCTGGGATCATGACCTGAGCCAAAGGCAGATGCTTAATGACTGAGCTACCCAGGTGCCCTTGGAATTACTTTCATTCCAAATGGTAGTTCTTCTCTCACCTCTTGCTTCAGAGAGAGATTTTAGATGAGGCTAGACTTTGCAACTCTTCACACTTGTTATAGGTGTTACTCCCTGCCTGTGCCATCACTGTGATTAGCGATTCAATCTTCAAAATGAAAAGGGCCTATGATTTCTTTGGGGAAACAATAGAGGTGAAGGGTTTGGTTCGGTATCTTCCCAGCTGTGAGATCTTGGCCATTTAGTTGTTAGAGTCTTAATTCTCTAGTCTCTCAACCAGTGTGATCTTATCTACCTCTTGAAATTGTCTTGAAATTTAAAGAAATGTATGTCTAAAATACCTAGCATACAAAAGTCCCTCACAAGTGTTAGCTCCTTCTTCATATATACCCTCTCCATCTCTACTCCATCTCCCCACTGGTCCCTGCCATGTCTTACTAAGATGGATTGTATCTCATGTTTCAAGGCCTTCCTGAGAGAAGTACAAAGAGAAGGAACAATATAAGAGTTGCAATGAACAGTGATTTTCACACACTTACAAACAGTGCAACACATTTAAAGCTCCCCAAACCAAATGGAATACCCACTTCCACCTCTCTACTCCATCGCAGTCCTTGTTAACAAAGAATCTCTTTCACGTATAAGTATGTATTTGTTGTGTCTATATTATGCCTTGTGTTGAAAATAGTTGCCCAGCCTCTGAAGCCCAAACCCATATCTTCCCATCTTATCTTCCTGGCAAAGGGGTTTCTTTTAATTAGCTTTTTTTTTTTCTCCCTCCCACAAGGAAATATAAGTACAAGCATTTTATCTGCATTGATTACCTTTATTTTAAATTTGGCAAATCCTTCTAGAAAGCTCCTATTCATTCATAAAGTCTTGCTAAATACTGTGTCATGCAACTAAGATCTGATAATATCATGCTTTCCAGTGAACATATATCTTTGGGCACTCACTTTGAGTGGGTTGGCTGAACTGGTTTGTTTTCTGCACTGGGCACTTTGTGTGTAAGTTAGTTTGTTTCTCTCCAAGAATAAATACCTACACAGTTTCCTCGGGTAAGGTGACACCCCCAGAGGATGACCATTGAACAAAACACAGACCAGGAGTCACACAAACCTGGGCTTGATTTTCCCTTCTACCATTTAATAGCTATGTTGTTACTTGATTTTCCTAAACTTCAGTTTCTCCAGTTGTAAAATGGGAACAAGAATGCATCCCTAATGTGTTGATTGTGAGGACTGACTCAAATGTGAGGCACTTGATGTACCCCAATGTTTATAGCAGCAATGTCCACAATAGCCAAACTATGGAAAGAGAGCTCCAATGTCCGTCGACAGATGAATGGATAAAGAAGATGTGGTGTGTATATACAATGAAATACTACTCAGCCATCAAAAGTGAAATCTTGCCATTTGCAGTGACGTGGATGGAACTAAGGGTATTATGCTAAGCAAAATAAGTCAACTAGAGAAAGACAATTATCATATGATCTCATTCATATGTAGAATTTAAGAAACAAAACAGAGAAGCATAGGGAAAGAGGAAAAAATAAAACAAGACGAAAGCAGAGAGGGAGATAAACCATAAGAGACTCTTAATCATAGGAAGCAAACAGGGTTGCCGGAGGGGAGAGGGGTGGGGAGATGGGGTAACTGGGTGATGGGCATTAAGGTGGGCACATGATGTAATGAGCACCGGTTGTTATATGCAACTGATATCACTGAACTCTATCTCTGGAACTAGTAATACACCATATGTTACTTAATTGAATTTAAATTTAAGAAGTGAGGGGCCCGGCAGTGTGCAAAAGCTTAACAAACATGGGTCTCTTTTTTTCACTGATAGATCCCCAGAGCCAAAAACAATGACTGGCCCATAGTAGGTGCTCAGTAAGTATTTACTGAACGGATGTCGAATCAGTAAATATGTGCTGAGTGAACAAATAAATATTCTTGAATGAATAAATATTCTTGAATAAGTATGTATTGAGCGGATGGTTGTTGAATGAATAAATGTTAAGTAGTGAATGAATAAACAGTCTATAAAACTACCACACCAGAACAGAGACACACACCCCTGGACACTCAGTTAAGTGTGTTGTTAATGGAACCAGTTGACCCTCACTCAAAATTTGACAGCCCTAAGGCTATCTCCAGCCTCTCTCTGTGGTGTTTCTCCCATCAGGCATCACTGAATTTGATAAGCTTCTTAATACCTTGATGATGTGAACAGATTCGCTCCTGGGTGCTGGCCGTGCCCGAAACAAGGACATCGTCCTAGGGACCCAGGTGGGGTGCAGCTCACAGAGAAAAGCGAGGCTGTTCCCTTTGGTATAGAAGCAGCCCATGGCTCCCATCAGGACAGTCTGCGGCGTCCTTGCTGACCTCTGAGAACTTGTCAAGTGATGAACTCTGGGTTCTAAATAACACTGGTCGGGAAAACGGCCACTACTTCATCCATAACTCCTTGAGGGGGATCCCTAAAGATCTAGGGGATCCCTAAAGATCCCTAAAGACAGACTTTTGCAGTTTCTCCTGCCCCGTGGGCCTGGTATCCTGGGAACCCACATTCCCTTCCAGTGCCTCAGAGCAACAAGGCCTCAGTTCTCACTCCTGGGGTGGAGGGAGTCTTTGTGACTCTGGAATATAACTTTCTAACTTTATGCAAATTCACTGCCCAGTAGAGCCTTGGCTCCTTTTCTGGTGAAGTGGAGTTCAGTCTTGTCCCGCCCTCCCTCCCTCCCTTGGGTGTTTTCCTGATCTGGGGCAAATGACACTGTCTCCTGTCACTTCAGCCCCAGCTCCCCTGCCAGAACCCACATATTTTTGTCTGGTTAAAATGAACATCAAAGGTAGCCATCAAGGGGAATAAAGAGGGAGGAGCAATCACAATAGGGGCCTTGGGGGGCAGGGGAGGGGGTGGGGAGAAGAGAAAGGGAAGGGAGGGCCCCTCGCTGGTCCACCCCTGCAGGGCAGAGGAAGGGTCTGAGACAGGAGAGTCTCAGCACTGACTGTGCCTCGGATTTTGTTTTCATTCTGAAAGCCCCTGCCTCTGAGGCTTTTTCCTCTGGCCTTATGATCTCCGCAGCAAATGGAGCAGGGCTCAGTGAAGGGAGAGTGTCAACCACAGGGCCCCAGAGGAGGACAGCGCTGTTGAATCCTTGCTCCTAGACCTTCCATCTGCATGCCCCAGTGCGGGTGCCCCAGGTCCTTTGTGTGTTTTCAAAGAAGCCCAGTCCCTCCATGTCTGACATTCACTGGAAAATAAGAGAAGACACGTCCCCTGCTTTCGTATTGCCCACATGCTACCACTTGGCAGCCCTTCAGGATTTTATGACAAATAGTAATGAATAATTAACAAATCATTTGAGCAGATACCAAAAGCCTGAGGAGAACAGCAGGGCCCCGGCTCCCACCACCCCAGACAGTCCTTGACAGTGTTTTCTCTCTTAGCAAAGGCTGGCCAAGATGCCAGGTCTCTGATAACACTTCTGAGGCTGGTAGGGGACCCAATCACTCTTTCCCACACCCTGCTTCTCACTGGGCTGCTCGTGCAAAAGGGACACAAATAGGGCGGGCCACTCGACTCTCTCAGTTCTGAGACCAAAATTTTGGGGGACCCACGAGCTCAGTGAACTCCATTAGAGCAGTGATTCAGCTGGAGGGTGGGAAGACAACTCCCCCGCAACCCCTACCCCAAGGGATATTTGGGGTCACTTGGAGCTATTTTCGTTGTCACAACTGAGAGAGGGATGGTTGTTGCTATTGGCATTCGGTGAGCAAGCGGGAGCCAGGAATGCTCTATATATCCTGCAAGGTGCAGGAAAGCCTCCCACCGCCCAACAGAGCATATTCTCATCCACAATGTCCACCCTGCAGTAGAGTCATAGAGCCATGTGCCCCTCACAGTTTCACTGTGTCCCGGTGCCAGGAGTGAGCCCAGGACCAAAGACACATGGGCTCCCTCGAGTGGTGATTCACACTATGACAGCCAGGAAACACCGGAAGCTGCAGGTTTGGATAGCAGGAGTGTGTGTGTGTGTGTGTGTGTGTGTGTGTGTGTGTATAAAACAAGACATTTTACCCATCATGAAACATGCTTCGGTTGATGGTGACAGCCATTTTCATGAATCATTGATGAGCCCTCTTCTCTCCATGTTGTTAATATCTGTGCAGAGGCCTTTGCTTTAAGAATAGATTTCCTTCCTTTTTTTTTTCCTTAAGATTTTATTTATTTATTTATTTATTTGGGAGACGGGGAGGGGGGTGGCAAAGGGAGAGGAAGAGAATCTCCAGCAGAGCACAGCTGAGCACAGACCCTGACGAGGGGCTTGATTCCACGGCCCTGAGATCAGGACCTGAGCCGAAATCAAGAGTCAGATGCTTATCCAATTGAACCACACAGGCACTCCTAGAACAGACTTCCTTCTGTTTAGTCAAACAGAGGGTTTACGTTTTGAAGTGCTCTTCTCATTTAGAGGAGCACTTGAGTGTGAATTTGTGTGCTTTCTGTTTCCTTCCAAAACAGGACCTCCACAAGAGAGCAGCAGTGCCTCCAACAATTCCAAATGTTTTCATCGTGTTCCCTAGTCTCACCTTTGGAAAGAGAACATTAGAAGCACTCAGAATGGACAGCTTGCGGGTGATACTTGCGCATGCATTTTGTAAGGGGTTCGGATAGAGGGTGGAAAGTAATTTTAAGTTTCCGATTCTGATCCGTATGAACCCTAAGTAGTGCAAATCTTGCACCAGCCACTCAAATGCATTTATAATGAAGAATCTGCAAAACATATCTTGTCTATGACAGATGGGTCTCCCATACAAGCAATACTTTTTAATGGATTGTTGAAGGTCTAACTGATCTCCGTCTTTTATCTAGCCACCTGGCATCATGTTACTTCCATGTTCTTTCTCATGATCATTATCATATTTACTGAGTAAATTCCACGTGACATGTACTGTGTCCCCATTCATTAACACATCCAGTTCTCAAAACAGTCATACAACATTCTATTACTGCATGTTAAGGATGAAGAACAGGAGACAAAAGAGGATAAGTAACTTTCCAAGGTTACTGAGCCAGCAAGTAAGTGATTGGGGTAAGAATCAGATCCCAACTTCTGCTGACCACCCCACTGAAATTTTTAGCACTCTGTGCAATCAGGACAGACCTCTTCTGCCCAACCTTCCTTCTTGTGATGCTTTCTTCACAAGCCCTCCACTTCTGAGACTATTTCCTGTGGAGTCCTCAGCTATGAACTTTCTCAACTCCCGGTCTGTACATTCCTTGTCCTCATCAGAAAGGTCATTCCTTGTCCTCCCAACACTCTAAACCCGTTTTGCTTCAAAGCCCTGTTCCCACCACCACCACAAAGCTTTCCCTTATCTTTTCCATTTTGAGAACACTCACTATCTAGGTTTGGATGCAAGCCTGCCTGAAGTTCTGGCTCTTTCCACAGACCACATTGCCTAAGAGAGAAAATAACCCATCTCTGCCCTTCACTGGGTTTCCTTTTTTTTTTTTTTTTTAAGATTTTTATTTATTTGCTAGAAAGAGAGAACACGAGCAGGGTAAGCAGTAGGCAGAGGGAGAGGGAGAAGCAGGCTTCCCTGAAGAGCAGGGAGCCAGATGTGGGGCCCTATCCCAGGACCTTGGGATCATGACCTGAGCCAAAGGCAGTCATATAACCAGCTGAGCCACCCAGGAGCCCCTTTCACTGGGTCGCTAATGTAAGATTTTTGTGCCTCCTTCCTTATCTATACAGTAAACTGAATAGACTAAATTAAAATGCCCAACCCACTTCCCAGGATTGTTGCAATAAATAAATGAGATTGTGAAAGTGAAAACTCTTTGTAAATAAAACACACTGTTAGATTACCAGCCTGGTCTTCCTTTTTCAATTTTTGTTACTTTTCTTTTTCTCTATGATTGTTTGCATAGGCCCACCAATTTAATTCAATAATACAGGAAATCGGTCACTAGTGATGAGTTGGAGAGAAAGTGGGCTTTTTTCCTGCTTTCCAGGATTTTCAGCTGTAGAAATGCAGCATGTGGCCAGGAACCCAACCCCCATCGCAGCTTGTATTTTTAGAAAAGAAGAGAGAAAACCGAATGACATCAGTCATGTAAACTATCTGAATGGCCTCTTATGTCCCAGAAAATACAGATTTTAATAAATGTAAATTAAATTAAATAAGAGGAAAACCCTTTAATTATACTACTTTCCAAGTGGAGGGGGATTATAGATTTTCTTTGCCATTAATAGCATCATCATCCTGACATTCACAAGGTAAGGAAAGTGACTGCTTTTTCCAGGATATGGATTAAATACATAAGGAAAAATTCCTATTGGGGTTTCCTTTGGAGTTGCATGGATTAATTCAGAAGAATTAATATCTGTTCGTATTGAATCTTTCCATTCAAGAACATGGGGTAGGTCTCTATTCAAGTCTTTTTTTTTTTAATTTTTATTTTTTTTTAATTTTTTTTAAGATTTTATTTATTTATTTGACAGAGAGAGAGATGACAAGTAGGCAGAGAGTTAGGCAGAGAGAGAGAGGGAAGCAGGCTCCCTGCTGAGGAGAGAGCCTGATGCGGGGCTCGATCCCAGGACCCTGAGATCATGACCTGAGCCGAAGGCAGAGGCTTTAACCCACTGAGCCATCCAGGTGCCCCTCAAGTCTTTTTTATATCCTTTGATGCTAATGCCCATGAAGACTTTTTTATATTTTATCAGATTTATTCTTGGGTAGCACCAATGTTTCATAGTCTCTATTTTATTTACAGTATTATCAGAGGTTTCGTATTCTTGTGTCTGATAAAAACTGTACCATTGTATGAATATTACCATTCTAACATTTGTTGAATACATACACACAGCACAGGAACCACTGTGGTCAGCCTTGGCAACAAACGAATACAACGTGTTCTCTGCCTTTGGGCAGATTTTTAATGATTACAGCTAAATGAAAAATGAATACAATAAGCTGATAGGCTGTGACTCTATGTTCAGGTCGCCAGAACATTCTGATATCTGAGAACATTGTTCTATTATTTGAGCCTAATGGCCCCACAGTTCTGTTAGTCAGGAAAGTCTCATTTTTCAGAAAGGGAAAATTCTCCCAACTGAGAGTCACTTTAAGAATCTAAAATCCAGAGCTGGTACAGCCACT
>CM052813.1:32893459-33466678 GCA_028533885.1 Nasua narica | reverse complement strand
GGGCTCTCTGCTCAGTGGGGAGCCTGCTTCCCCCTCTTTTTCTGCCTGCCTCTCTGCCTACTTGTGATCTCTATGTGTCAAATAAATAAAAAATAAATAAAATCTTTAAAAAAAAAAAACTGAATTAGAGATCTGGAAATTACCCAGAAAGCAGCACAGAATAACCAAACTGTAGAAAATGCTAGTGGAGACAAAAACACTTGGAGGGATATAATGAGAAGGTGTGCTGTAGGTTTCTCAAGGGTCCTGGAAGGACAGTAGGATGAGAATGAGACAGCCACAGAATTTGAAGAGAGAATGGCTAAGGAACTTCCAGAACTGATGAAACGCACCAACCCCCAGATTCAGAGATACAACTAATCCTAAGCAGTATAATGAAAAAGAAATTTATCCCCGGACACATGGTAGTGAGACCAAAACAGAAAGAAAACTCAGCAAACCCAGCAAGAACCAAAATGAAGAAAGACCTAAGAAGGGACCAGGTAGCAAAGATGTGTTTGTTAGAGAAGCAGGTTTGAGAGCTCCCTTCCCAGCAATGAAAGTCAGAAGGGAATGCAACAATATCTCCAATGTGCTGATGGAAAAAAATGACCTGCAATTCTTTGCCTAGTGAAAATGTGCTCCAGAAATGAAGATTAAATCAAGACATTTCAGATGCAGAATCTGGGGATGTTTGTTGCCAGCAGGCTCCGATGGCATTGCTGGAGGACATTCTTTGGTCATCAGGAAAATGTTCCCAATTCTTACACAAATCTAAGACGCCAGAAGAAAAGAAGAGCACAGAATGCAGTAAATATGTAAGCAAATAGAATGAAGTATTGGCTAGATAAAAAAAAAAAAAAAATTAGTGTCAGGCCACTCACACTCAAGAACATAGCATAGAACCCAAAGAAATTCTTAGAAAACCGTACAAGCCATGCCCCAAAAGGAAAATAGATCCTGCATTTATTTCAGGAATGCAGGGTTGTTTAATATTTGAAAATTAGTGTACACACTGACAGATTAAAAGGAAAATTGTATGATGACTTCAGTAGGTACCAAAAAAAATTTGCTAAAATTGAATATTCATTTTATGATCTAAATTCCACCAAAGATAAAAATTTCTTATGCAAATGGGCAATAGAGGGTTACTCCTTTCACCTAATAAAAGCTATCTATAAAAACTAAAAGTAAATATTATATTTAGTAATGATTAAGATGTTAAAAGCATTTACTCCAAGATTAGGAAAAAGACAAGAGTATCTGATACCACCCCTTTTATTCAAACTTGCACTGTAGATCCTGGCTAGCACATAAAACTGAGAAAGGAAATAGAAAAGGGGAGAAATTACCAAAACTGTCATTATTTGCACATGATAGTATGAGTATGAATATAGAAAATCCAAAAACATATACAGGTTAATCATTAGAATTGATGAGTGCATTTGGCAAGCCTGCCAGATAAAAACCAATATAGAAAAATCAACTGTAGAGGCACCTGGGTGGCTCAGTTGGTTGAGTATCAGACTCTTGATTTTGGCTTAAGTCATGATCTCAGGATCAAGCCCTGAGTCGGGCTCCACGCTGGGTGTAGAGCCTGCTGAAGATTCTCTCTCTCTTCCTCTGCGCCTTCCCCACTCCTCTAAAAAATAATAATAAAATTAAACTAAAAATAAATAAGAAAAATCAACTAATTCCTAAATACCATCATCAAATAGTTAAGACAAAAGGGCCCTACAAATGAACAATCTACAGCTCCACACAGTGACATGGATGAAACTCACAAGCATAATGAAGAGTATAAGAAGCAACTCACAAAGGAATGTTTTCTGTATTTTTCCACTTATATAAAGTTCAAAGACAAACACAATCAGTTTATGGTTACAGAAAGTACACATTAGTAGTAAAGCAATAACAAAGAACAATGGAATGATTATCGCGAAAATGAGGATGTTGGTTTCCCTGGGAGAAGACAGAGAGTGTACCATAAGGGCTTATACGATTCTGGCAGTATACTCTTTTGGACTTTGTTGAACTTATTTTCAGATTTTAATCATTAATAATGTACCTAATGTCTTTATACTCTTCTGACATATTTCACAATTTTTAAAAAGTCAAAGAACAAAATTGAGTCAATGTCAAATGCCTGCAAAGGAAATCATAGCTCTTCCATCTACATTTTTTTTCTGGGTTTTCCAACATCTGATCACTATGAAGCATGAGATTGATAATGCTTTCAGGGGTAATTCACTCTTATTTGGTCAGAACTTCAATAATTACCAATTTGTTTATGACTTCTAAAACACAATTTCTATTGCTTCTGTTGCCCATGTCAGTTTCTTCTAGATATTGCCACCTGAATGACTTACTGTCACCTGAACCTGCAGGTCTGGTTTGACAACCTATGTTGGGTTTGTGAATGCTCTTCTTTTTTTGAAATGTTATTTATTTGAGAGAAAGAGAGAGAGAGAGAGAGCATGAGTGGGGAGGAGGGGCAGAGGGAGAGGGAGAAGCAGACTTCCTGCTGAGCAGGGACCCCGAAGTGGGGGTTGATCCCAGGACCCTGGGATCATGACCTGAGCCAAAGGCAGACAGCTAACCAACTGAACGACCCAGGCACCCTCCAAAGAAAAAGTATTAAGTGCTGACCTCCTATGTGCTGGGGACTGTGCTCTGCACATTTGTGTTTAAGACAGAGTGAGGTAGAGAGGGATTCCTGACTGTTAGGAGGTAGAATGCACTGGAATTGGTGTCAGGTTAGAATAGACAGGTTGGAGAATTGCAGCCAGAAAAAAGAACTGAGGATGGTACCAAAATTTGGGAGTGATTGGGAGGATGGCAATGCTTTCTGAAGCAAGTGATAGAGAAGGAGGGGAAAGGGGGATGTGGGAGGCACCTGCTTTGCAGTAGCTAGTTAGGAGCATGGGATTGTGTTTTAAGAAAGAAGCTGAAGACAGAGGCATTGGTTTGGGACTTCATCTCTAGGAAGTGAGAGTTGAGCATGGTGGCTGGAGGCAGGTGGCATGAGATTGCCAATGAGAAGCAAGAAAGTGATCCATCATACTACATGCAAGAAAAAAAAAAAGGCATTGGCAAACCAATTAGTCCCAGTATTGCATCATAACTAGCTCTATAGCCTGGACCTTCCTTTGCCAAATTTCCCTGACTGTGCCTCTTACCATCCCGTTACTTATTCTGGGAAGGAGAAAGCCACTACCACCTGTCATAGGAGAGTGGCGGGATGGTAGGTTTTAAAACTGTCAGAGAGAGTTAATTACCTTACGGTCTCACTTACGAGAGGGGCATAAGGAAAATCATGGAGGGCATTGTGAGAAGGAGGGGAAGGGTGAATGGTGGGGAAATCAGAGGGGGTGATGAACCAGGAGAGACTGTGAACTCTGAGCAACAAACTGAGGGGTTTGGAGGGGAGGGGGGTTGGGTGAGCCTGGTGGTGGGTATTGAGAAGGGCATGTATTGCATGGAGCACTGGGTGTGGTGCATGAACAACAATCCTGTAACACTGAAAAAATAAAATAAACATATTTGGGAGGAAAAAAAAACTGTCGGAAAAGTTTGGGGCACCTAGGTGGCTCGGTCTGTTAAGCGTCTGCCTTTGGCTCAGGTCATGATCCTGGGGTCCTGGGATCGAGCCCTGAGTTGGACTTCCTGAGGAGTCTTCTTCTCCCTCTCCCTCTGCTGCTCCCCCCTCCTCGTGTGTGCTCTCTCCCTCTCTCTATGTGTCAAATAAATAAATAAAATCTTTAAAAAAAGGAAAGAAAGGGAAATTTAGGCATAGAGACAGATAAGCACTTGGGAGAAGAACCGTGAAGACGAAGGTAGGAGTTTGGGTGAAGCATCTACCAGCTGAAAAATGCCGAAGATCACCAAGGACCCAGTGGTAGCTGGAGGAGAGGCACAGAGCTGGTGCTTCCTCCCGCCCTCGGAAGGAACCAGCCCTGCTGACAGCTTCTAGCTTCCAGAACTGGGAGACAGCCCATTCCTGTTACTGTTGCCACCTCGTATGGAAGACTGTTATAGAAGCCCCAGCAAACTAGCATGGGGTTGTGTATTACGCAACATTTTACCAAATGGATTTTATTTTTTTACTCATTCTCAGTTAATTCCTCACAACCTCTCATGGAAGGCATTATCTGTGACCCTTTTTTCAGAGTCGGAAATGAAAACTGACAGATATCCGGGTTTCTATGCGATAAGACAGGGGAATTTTAATGGGGAGAAAGGCGGGACATTTCATTTGTGAGGCACAGCCCTGCATGAATGGGATAGTGGCAGAGTCTGCTGGTTCAGCAGTGGGGATCCAGAGTCAGTCTCCTTGGTTCAAACCCGGAATCTGGTGGCTCCGGTGGTGTGGTCCTGAGTGCTTTCCTTAATCAACTCTGCACCGCGGTACAATGGAGAAGATTAGTAGTACTGAAGGTTCTCCTGAGGATGAATGAGCTCATTCCTGTGCAGTGTTTAGCACAGTGCCTGCAGCATTACTATGTGCTCAACAGATAGCTATTTTAGAAAATTATTCATGGAAAATTGCAAGGGAGTGGAGAAGCCCTCCCTTGGTAAATATGAGGGTAATACCATCATCATTGCCTGTAGTTGCATGTGCACGGTAAAAGTACTGTGCAAAAGTTCAATGCTGAATGTGTCATGTATATTTAATGGCCCTAGCTATCTAGGGGTGAGGGATGCGTGGCAGCTGCTGCTTATCCACAGGCAGACATTGCTACCTGGTGCTTCTTCTCCTGAGTCCATCGAGTCATCATTGGGGAAGGTCCTCTCCCTAGGTCAAATTCAGCTTAACCCCCTAAGAAGTTCTTTGTGGTCATAATAAGGATTCAGGCCATCTCCTTGGATGTCCTGCAAACAAAAAGAGAAAGAGTTAGGGGTTATATGCAACTGGGAATGAATCAGTTAAAGATCAGAAAGTAAAGCACAGGTTTGCATGTAGATGGAGTGCACAGGCTTTGAACTTCAAAATCACTGCATAAGGTTTCACTATAAGCAAGTTCACCATAAAGGGATTTCACTACACAAGGAACAAGTAAAGAAATGCAATCACCATCCTGAATTTTAAAAATGCAATTAAAATTGGTGCAGACCCACTGAGCCTTGCCAAACCCTGCTTTAAATAACAGTTTGGAGAATCACAAACTTCAATTACTTTTGGCAATGTCTTGGTTTTCCATGAGGCACGATAGGTTATTAAATGTCGTAACTATTTAGCTGCTAATGAATAGTTTATCCTACACTCAATTAGGCTGGTTTCTCTCTCTCTCTCTCTCTCTCTCTCCCCCTCCCTCCCTCCTCTCTCCCCCCCCCCCAGTGTCTCTCTCTCTCTCTCACTCTCTTTACCTCCCTCTCCCCTTCTCTACTTTCCTCTCCCCCTCTCTTTTTCAGCTTACTAAAGGAATTGATGGTAATTAAGGGAAAGCTGTTAGGGGGCCAGGATTTTCATTCAAGATATCTTTATGGCTCTAGGATCCATCCTGTAAACTTAATATCTATCTTCCACATCAGTGATGGCTTTGATAATGAGGATAACAGTAAGAATAATTGTGGTTGTATGTTCCATGCAACACCTTTCAAACCATTCTGAATATTTCACATTTTCCCTTAAGACCACTATGTAGTAGATAAGGAGTAGATTTATTATTCTTTTTAAAGTCAATAAGGCAAATTGAAAAAATTTAAAAAAAAGTTGAACACCCGTAGATTATAAATCTCATCATAGATAAAACAGAGCAAAACATGATTGGGTAATGTAGCACTCATTCCATGGGCTACCCAATTCCCTGGTCTCTCTCTCTCTCTAGTGACTGAAGAATTGATTTCAGGGGATGCTAATAGTATTTCCATGTATTTCTTATTTCCATATTGTGGATGTCTGATCAGTTGGATAACAGTCCCTTCCTGATCTGTGATGTGCTTGTTTATTTCATAGCCCCACTTCAATCAGGAGAGATGGTGACCCCAACAATTATTGACATTCCCAGAGGAGGTCGGAACCAGACACAGACCCCAGACAATTCAACATAAGTATACTTGTGGAATGTATTTCAGGAAAGGCAAAATTAAACTCATCCTTTAAAAAAACACCTAAGGGGGAGCCTGGGTGGCTCAGTGGGTTAAAGCCTCTGCCTTCGACTCAGGTCATGATTTCAGGGTCCTGGGATCCAGCCCTGCATCGGGCTCTCTGCTCAGCGGGGAGCCTGCTTCCCCCCCTCTCTCTGCCTGCCTCTCTGCCTACTTGTGACCTCTCTCTCTCTCTCTTTCTGGCAAATAAATAAATAAAATCTTTAAAAAAAAAAAAACACCTAAGGACAAGAAAGAGAGCTCCTAAATATTTCCCAGCTCATTCCACAACTCTAAAGTGAGACCAGACTTTGGAGTTGAGATCCTCATATGTGGTCCAAATTTATTTTTTTATCTGATTGGCCTGTGCTCTGTACTAGGTGCTAAGGTTAAGTGTGTGGGAGATAAAAAGAGGAATAAGCTAGAGTCCACTCCTTTGCAGAGATCTGTGGTCATGGATTTCCCCCAACTCCATCCCCAGCTCAGGCCAGGCACCTCACACGTGTAAGAACTCAGTCACTTTAAGAGTAAATATGTTGTTGCCACTACAAGAGAAAGATCTAGATAGAGAGTTGGCCCAACTGGCGACCAAGGGCCTGGATCATTCTATACAGAAGGACGTGGAAGGGTGACTCCTGGCTCACTTTCTTCTCCCAACCCCCATCCCAAAGCCCTTCTCCACGACCCTGCCCACACTTGTCTCCTGACTGCACTGGTTCCAATGTTGGCCCCTTTCAGGCAGAAGGGACCCCATGACCGCCTGAAACTCAGGCCAACAGTCTCTACTTGGAAGCGGTCTTGTTTCTTACTCTGTGTTTATGCCTCAATACTTCACTCTTACCATGTGTCCCAGCCATACCCCTATCTCAGGCCTTGGAGCCACCTGTCTAAACTCAGAGCTGTCCTTCCCCCTGGCATCCCACTAGCCCACTTGGTCCTGACGCCACTTAGTAAACCTGAAGCTGCCTCTGGGTCCTGGCCCATACTTGCCCTTCTGGCACCTCTCAGTCCTGGCCTAAGGCTCGGAGCAGCTTTCTTCCAGATCTGGTTTGATTAAACGCCTGCTCGTATTCATTAAGCACTTACTATGTACTACTGGGCCCGCTCTTAAAAGTGCTCACTCTTTAAATCCTCAGAACGGTTCTCTAAAGCAGAGATCAGGATCCTCATCATCCCCTTTCATGAAGGATACTTAAGCTCGGGGACATTAAGTCATGGGTCCAAGGCTATCCGTCCCAGAGCTTCTAGTAATTCCACCGGTGATTGGCTAGAACACTCTTGGCTGTTAGTCCAGCATGCCTAGCGGTCCCCAACCTGCCAACACTTCTTTTTCTGAAAACCTCAGATCCCTGATGTCATGGAAAGGGAAAATGTGGTCCTGGGGCATTCCCGGGCTCTCCACTGTTAGTTGATCCTGCTCTCTACCCCCCTCCCTCGGGGTAGGGGAGGGGGTCCTGTTGCCACAGCTTTTCCTATATGCAGAGCGTTAATCTCTGCCGCCCCAGGCCTTCAGCTGTTCTGGGGCTCCGAGTGATTGCACATTATCATTAATGGATCAGGCCCCCTCGTCAGGTTTCCAAATAGAGGTCTGGCCCGCCAGATCGTAAAGGTTAGGCCTCCGTATTCCGGAGGGCTGTGTCAGATGAGGAATTCTATTAGAAAGCTTTGCATCTGGAGTTTTCTAATGGTGCCTTCGGGCAAAAAAAATTAAAATGAAACCAACAACCCACAGTCCCTCCCCCCACCACCCACCCCACCACCATCCCAGCTTCCCCCACAGCAAGAGTTCTGACTTGGTTAAATAGAATTCATTAATAAGCAAGGGGGAGAAAGCACTCCAGGCAGTTTACTCTTGAAAATGTAAACTGTTAAAATATTTTGTGGTTACAAGCATTCTGAAAATGATGCCTTTTTCTCATGCTTTGAGATTTCTTAGAATCGAAGATTTTCTGATACATGCGGGGAAATGTGGAGACTGTGAAGCCGGAGAGCATGTAGCTTCCAGCATTCTCTAGGGTAAAGGTCACGTGCTTGAAACTTTGAAATCTGAAATCTGGAGCTACTATTTACTTGGACTTCCTCTGCTTTCAACTATCTTACCTTTTCCCCTAAAAATATTCCCAAGGGCATATATGAGAAACCCTTGGTTCCCTTAAATGTACCAAATTCCCTTAAATGTACTAGATTGGTCCAGCTTTTCCCTTCCCTATTTCTTCTCCCTTCCCCCTGCCTCTCTCTCAATATCTCTCTGTTACACACACACACACACACACACACACACACACACACACACACAGCTTACTGGGATGGGGATGAGGTTCTAGTAAGATCCTAAGAAAGAAATGATTTTAAGGTCCCCATAGGGGCATTGCTGGCTGGGCCCCAACTGAAAACAGGACTCTGGGAGGAGGGGACTGAGGAGCAAGCCATCTTTGCAGGGGGTTTCCAAACCTGTCTTTGTCTGAAAACTGGGCACTGGGCCAGCCCCAACCCAGCGGATTGCCACTCTTGGCCTCCAGCCCAGTGATGGATCTGACTGTCATTTCCCTACCCCCACTGAGGCAGGAGGCGAGCCGAGAAGAGGGATGAGGAAGAGAACACAGAGCTTGGTCTGGGAAAAGAGGTAGGAGTGGCGACACTGGGAGCAGAACTCAGCTGGGGTGGTGGGGGCCTCCACCACTCTCAGGGCCCTCTTGTCAGCCTCTGCTCCCCTGTTAGAATCCACCATGAAAAATCAAGGCAAGTCATGGCTCCATCAGAAGGCCAATCTCACAGTCAGGCAGCCAGAGGAGAGACAGGAAGGCTTTTGCCCCTTCACTTCTAACAAGGGGATGTTGATAAGCAACAATCTTATTTTTAAAGACTTCCTGAAAAGAGAAACTCATAGTCTCCTTTGAAAATAAATTCTGTAGCTAAATTCCTCCTTACAAGCAAGAAATTCTTCTTTACACCCAACTTAAATCAAGAGACCAACCCCAACGTATTCCAAATATGTTGCCATTGGCAGGGAAATAAAGCTGACACTATTTAGAGGGGGACAACTTCTGTAAACTTAAAAAACATCAAGGACAGCTCTAACAGCCACAGGACTCACTTGTTGTGTTTGGGTTTTTCTTCCTTGAAAATTTTTACATTTGGCTCTTGTTTGTAAATTTATTGCTCTAAATTGAATGAATGGCACATCAGAGTTGTGAGGAATCTGAGAGCTTATCTAGTCTACTTCCCCATACCTTACTGATGAGAAAATGGAGACCCAGAGAGGTCACAGCCCAAGGTCACACAGGTAGAAGGGCTGGAGTAGGGACTTGAATCCAGACCAAGTAGACTGCTTCTCTCTCTCTCTCTCTCTCTCCCTAGCACTCTCTCTCTCTCCCTGGCTTGCCTTGGGAGGCACACATGCCTTCCCTGCCTTTCTGTACCTCAATCTAATTTGAAATCTTTCAGCAATATATGCATATATGTATTCCTTTCCATGATACCAACTCATATATTCTGTTTATTCATCTATAATTCATTGGTCTCTCTCACTCTCATTAGACTATAAATTACATGAAATTAGGATACATGTCTCTCTTGTTCTGTGTTGGATCCTAAAGATCCAGAACAATGACTGTCCTATAGGAGATCTCCAACAAGTATTTGTGAATGATACATTAGTCGGGGAGTGGTAACATTGGTGTTGATATAGTAAAGTCAGAAGAAAAATAACGATCAGGTGGTAGATGGGAAAGAAGTTATAAATGCCCTCAGAAACTATGCTTTTATTTCATCAGTTTTCCCCTTTGAAGTGGGTTGTAGGTATTGGTGGAAGAACTATATCCCCAAGAAGACAGAGAATGGGCGGGAGAACAGCCTGGTACTTGTTCAAAAGCGAATTCCACTTTAACAGGCACAAATAGGGGCGCCTGGGAGGAGGCTCAGTCAGTTAAGCATCTGCCTTCAGCTCAGGTCATGATCTCAGGGTCCTGGGTTCAGCCCCCCTCTGGGCTTCCTGCTCAGTGGGGAGTCTGCTTCTACTCCCTGTCTCTCTCTGCCCCTCCTCCCTGCTCATTCTCTCTCTCTCAAATAAATAAATAAAATCTTTTTTTTTTTTTTTAAATAACAGGCCTAAATATTTCAGAATCTATCCACAAGAGGACCAACATGGTCAACTAAAGCAGAAGCCCAGGCACTTTCTGGCGCTTCTATGGCAGGATGGGTGGAGCCATGTGACCAGTCCTAGCCAATGAGCTGCGAGAAGTGCTTTTAGTTACTGGCAGTGGACACTCCAGACCTCTCTTTCCATTTGCAAAGAGGGAAGCAATGTTTTCATTAGGAGCTGTTCCCTTTGCTGGCTTCCTGAGTAAGGAGACACAGAGTACAAGTAAGGGCAAAATCTTTCTTTCTTTCTTTTTTCTAAGATTTTATTTATTTGACAGAGAGAGGGGGATCGCAAGTAGGCAGAGAGGCAGGCAGAGAGAGAGGGGAAAGCAGGCTCCCCGCTGAGCAGAAAGCCCAATGTGGGGCTCGATCCCAGGACCCTGAGATCATGACCTGATCCGAAGGCAGAGGCTTAACTTACTGAGCCACCCAGGCGCCCCAAAGGCAAAATCTTTCTAACTGAAGCCACTAAGATGTGGGTGTTGTCCCACAGCATAACCTAGCCTGATGGGTACAGTGTGGGGGATAACTTGGGGGGCGGTGTGGTGTAATGACTAGGGCATTTCATAGCTTTGAGTACTACAAAGAGAAAGTTATTCCCTTTTTCAAATGTCTCCAGTCATTCAGATGAGGAGAAGCTTCGAAGAGAGGCCACCGTGTCTTCACCAACTCTGCTCTGTGGCTCATTTTCCTTTTTAACACAGAGCAGAACTTGGGCTCAGAGCCCAGAGTATCCAGCTAGAATTTCATTCTAATTGTTTCAATTCTGCATTTTATTTTTCAGTGACCTTGATTTACCAAATGTGATATTGTGTATTTTAAATATATGGAAGGTTAAAAAATGTCCTTTGAAAAGATATTTAATCATATAACTAATATTTCTAGAATTCATACAGCCTTATTTTAAGTTTTTCAGCATGTGATAACCTATTTAATCGTCATAACAATCCTGTGAAGTAGATATGATTATTCTACCCCCTTTATAGATGAGACAGTCAAGGCATGGAGGTGAAATAAGCAGCCTAAGGTCCTCCCAGTTAGCAAGTGACAGAGCCACAATTAGAATCTTGACAGTCTGCTTTCACAATTAGTCCTCTGTGAGTTGATTTCTTGAAAAATATTTCCCTTATTGTTCACTTGGTACATGCCCGGAATACAAATTGTGACCGTGGTAGACACCTGATGGTACTTTGGGAAACTGCTCTTTGACAACCAAGAGATTTGCTCCACCCCTTTGCCATGAGTGGCCACTTACTGGGTCACCGACCTGTGCTCCTGTACCTGCCAGAGAGCACTCAGCGCCGGGTCCTATGCAGAACGTATAGGACTCAGGAACTTGGGACAATATTCCCCTATGTGACCGCGGAAGGAAAATGGATTTGGGAGAATTTGAAGGAAGACAGAAGAGGTATAGATGATCAGAGGGGAGGGGTAAGTGAACGTTTGTGTCTCAAGCTTTCATCTTCAGAAATACCCTCCTTCCAGAAATATAGGAACGATAGCACCCCTCAACAGACAGATTAGTTTCTGGTCACCCCATGCACCATGCCAGCTAGCCCCGACTGCACCCAGGTCCTCTCTCTTTAGGGGGCTTTGAGGAGACACCCTGATAACAATCCATCAGTTAGAAATAGGTTTCTCTGGGGGGCGCCTGGGGGGCTTAGCTGGGTGGGTGACCAACTCTTGATTTGGGTTCAGGTCATGATCTCAGGGTCATGAGATCGAGCCCCAGATCGGGGGCTCCATGCTCAACTGGGAGTCTGCTGAAGAGTCTTTCTCTCCCTCTCCCTCTGACCCTCCCCGACCTTTCTCTCTCTCTCTCTCTCTCTCTCTCTCTCTTTCTCTGCATAAAGTAAATAAATAAGTCTTTAAAAAAAAAGCAGTAGGTTTTTCTGTGTGCTTTCTTTTCAGGTTTTCAGCCCCTGTAATGTCTAATTTTTATAAGAGAAGTTATTAAAAATCTCCCCCTTGAAAAACTTCGTCAGCATGGAACGCTCCAGTTTCTTTGTGTGGTGCATTGCTAATTTGATTGGGAGGATTCTTTTTTTTTTTCTCTTCAGATTACTGTGGCTTTAAAACCTATATATCCAGGGGGAAAAATCAGCTTTGGGGGATCAAGTTTGAGGGTACAGTCCTCCTGGCTTCCTCTCCTAGGAAAACCACGTCTTTCTGACTATCCCCAGTGCTCAGACTGTTTTGTTGTAGCCCTATTTTCTATGGCTGTGATGCCTAGACACACAACAATCTGATTGTTGGTAGAGAAACCACAAAAAGGACTCACACTCGTCTGCCATCCAGTGCAACATAAGTGGTGGTGGCGTTTGAGGCCTAGAAATGGGTATTCATTACTGGTTAGAAGTATGAAAGTGAGCATCTCACCTTCTACAATTTGTCCAACGTCAGTTTCACGTCCTGGCACTTTGTTAGTGTTTCTCTAACTCATTAGAAAGGGCCAGGGCGGAGACACTGCTCCTCTTTGCCAGCGTTAAGAAAATGTACGTATTCAGGCAATAGAGGGCAGTGTTTCCACAAATTTTAATATTGCAATAGCTTTTAAAGGAAGCTGAGCGCTCAGCTTTTCAGTCCTTAGCGCACCCTGATCCTATAGTGGTTGGTTCTCGGCTTTGTGGTCACAGCAACCTCCGCTCTGCTCTCGAGAGTCCTGGCAGGAGGGGAGAAGGCTATGGGGAGAGAGCACCAAGGGAGCACCGGCCCCAAGTCGTCCTGTAGCCAACCAACATTTTGCAACCAGAGGTAGAGCGGTGAAAATCAAGAAAACAGAAACAACTGCAAATATTTTTAACTTTAGAGGGATGGCATAGGTGCAGTGGCTTTATTAATGCACTAATCCTGTTGGAAGCATGTTGTGTGTGGGTTTTTTTATTTGCATTGACGGATAATATGATAAAACTGGAGTGTAGTGGGCATGTAATTATTATTAATTACAACTACTTAAGCCCTGCTTTGAGCAGACTCGTCAAGTCGGCTTGCTTTTGAGCCTTGCCAGGCTCTACAGTAATAACAAGCCTGAATTATTTGGAAAGATGTCAGCAGTAGATGTGGAAATCCTGTTTAACCAGGCATGAATTGTTGTTAGGAGGGTTTTTTTTCAGGATGACAGAGAGAAAATGAACTGTCCCTTATCTGTAATTGCAGGAAACATTTTGTTTCTATGATATGAACTGGCTGTAATTTAACTTCCCTGCATCATTGGGTAATGTAAGAAGCCGGTTGTGGCTCACAACGAAATTCTCTGAAGTGGGCATTTGGGTCTGATAAAGGGCACGTTGTAAGGAGACAATGGGGCTCGAGCAGTAAATAATGTCCATATATGGTGAAACTTTTTTAATGACATTTTCCAAAAGACTAGGGTTTGTGTTCTAAATGGCTAAATGTTGAATTAATGCGAATAACATGGCTTTAATGGGCCTTTCTCCAGGACTTAAAAACATGAACAATACAGCCTGAAAATGTCAAATATAAGTATGTTATAATGAGGTTTACTGCTCTAAAATTATAGCCCACCATGTTTTAAATAAGGGATCACTCGAAGGCGCTTTTTAATGCGTATGGCCCTTGTTTTACGGATGGCCTAGCAAAAACTCACATTTCTTATTTCTGTAATACCAAAAAAAAAGAAAGAAATTCAAATAAAAATATGTGCCGAGGGGAGGCACAGAGTTTATTAAGCTCTTTCAGAGTCAGCGAATCGTTACAAACGATATTCCAAAAAATTGCAATAAATATCACGCCTCCCCTTCCAAAAAGGAACAATTTCGGTCTGATTGTGTGTTCAAAAGATCAGCCACAGAATATCATTCAGGGGAAAAGATGTGTTTTTTGTGTCCTCCAAGACTCATTTTCTATTCTGAGGGCTCTTCTTCCTATAACTTATTCCCTGATCTCCCACCCCTCCCCAAATTCCTCACAAATTCAGCCTCTCCTTCTCCAACGGGCCTCGCCTGGCCTCTGTCTCAAGCCTGCAGGGCCTTCTTGGCCGGCTAGCACTAACACTGCTTCTAAGAAGACAGCTGAATCGCAACTGTTCTTTAGTCGAAAACAGCTTCTAGAATAAGCCCATCCAAGGTTCTTTATATTATACTAGGAGACTGAGAATGCCATCCTTTGAGGAAGGAGATTGTGTCTGTCAGAACTCCGTGGTTGCAAGTCACAGAAACACAACATAAGCTGATTTAAAGAGAGAGATGTACCCAGGGTCCAAGGGTACATCTTCAGACATAGCTGGAATTGTGTTTTTAAAGATGAGCAGGATATACTCCATCTCATCCCACACTTCTTTCTGAATGTTGCCTTTATTTTCCCAGACTAACTCTTACATGGCTGGAAACATGGCAGCCAGCAGCAATTCCTGCTCTTTATATCTTATAGCACTGTTGCCTACCAGACCCTCTCTTGGTTACTGGTCAAAAATTCCTAGAGAAGGATTTGATTGGCTTGGTCTGGGTCAGATGTCCAATCCTGGACCAATTAGCTCCGTCCATGAGGATGGAGTCATATCGTGCAGAGAGCCCTTCCGTTGTCTTGAAGTCAATCCCAAAGCAAGAGAATTGGAGGCCCTGAAGCCACTTCACTTACCTCCCTGAGCAATTATATCCATTGCATTACTGGAGTACACCATTTGGTGGCTGTCTACTTCCACAAACCCATGTGTTCAGTTCCCAAACTGTTAACATCTTCCCTGTCTTCTGAAAAACAGAAAGCAGTCGGTGGTGGTCAGAATCTGGTAATTAGTCTAGACTCAACTTGAAGCTTAGGGATACAGTCAGAGCACCTGCTTGAATGAAGGGAGTGCTTGATGTTCTCTCTCTTCTGTCTCTGCCAGAAAGGGGACTTCTTGCTCTGGAGGAGTCTTCTTTTAGCTGGGCCAAGTGCAAGAGTGCAAAATCATCAGACTCTACCAGTAGAAATCCACCTGAAGTGGGTGGATTTAGTTAGAATTATCTAACCTCTCAGAATAATAATAAAAAAAGCAAGGAGTGTTAATGGGAGAATTAAAAGAATAATATACTCCCCCCCCCCCGCCAAAATAAGCAAAAACCAGTATGGAGGCTCATAATAGAAAGGCAACATTGACGCCTAGGAAGGATGCAACAAATAGTATTTATTCTTACTATTCCAAGGCTGCATGGATGCCCTCATCTTCCATCCAGCCTCCACTGGTAGAAACTCTAGAATGAGACTTCCATTAGGGAAAGGGCTCCTCACCACGGGTTTCAGAAGTTAAAAAAAGTGACAGAGTAGACTCCAAACCAGAAATAGACAAACCAGGTCCACTGAGTGATCATATCCTATCCAAGTTTGCCATCTTGGTTCACTCCCTCTTCACATGGTTACTAAGACGATGGGTCATAAAAATCAATGGTTGTTTTCACCTACAAAAGATTTGTTGACCTTGGGTTTCCTATATGTTTTTCATGCTGATGTTAAAATATTTGGAGCTTATGTTGTAAAACCAACTTTGTATCAGGTTGGTTTTCAGAAATGTGAAAGCCTAAGTTGTAAGAGGAAATTAATGCTAATGTTTAATTACATTAACTCTGAGATGGTATCTGCTTTTTAAAAAGCATCTTACAAATATCTAAACAGACTCCACTATTGTTTCCATGCTCACATTG
Organism: Nasua narica; assembly: GCA_028533885.1. Classification (NCBI taxonomy): domain Eukaryota; kingdom Metazoa; phylum Chordata; class Mammalia; order Carnivora; family Procyonidae; genus Nasua; species Nasua narica. Next base: position 33,450,836 of record CM052813.1, on the reverse strand, counting down.
TCTACATTTGATACTAAAGCCAATAGTTGCTGATGAAATCAGGTGTCTCTGATATAATCTTTCAAAAGTTGTCTCTCCACTGTATTAGCTATAAAGCATTTCAGGGCAAAGATAAGCCACTCACAACTGGATTCCTTAACAATCTTTTTAACATTAATTATGAAACATTAGAATACTAACAGAATTCTTGTTTTGATCGTGTGGCTTCAACGGCAGTAATTTTTACCAATCAATGACATTGTTACCCCCTAGATTTGTGTCCACAGACTGTAAGATCATTTACTCATTGAAAAATGAAGAAACCTTTTTCTTCTCATCTTGGAAGTCAACTAAAATAGCAAGAGGTAGAGAGGCCTGGGTGGCTGAGTTGGTTAAGCATCTACCTTTGGCTCAGGTCATGATCCCAGGGTTCTGGGATGGAGCCCCGACTTGGGCTCCCTGCTCAGCGAGGAGCCTGCTTCTCCCTTGTCTTCCCTCTGCTCATGTTTTCTCTTTCTCTCAAATAAATAAATAAAATCTGTTAAAAAATAAAATCAAATAGCTATAGCTATAGCTTTAATTGAGTAACTAAATTAAAAATTCAGAACTAGTTATGCTTGCTTTATCACCAGAAGCTTATGGCTCTAGGTAAAGGCCTCTTTTTAACGTCTCTACAATATAGTAAGGCAGAGCTATCTTTCTCATCTCCACTGTTAACCTACCAAATTGAAGAGACTTTATATTCCAACATTTTCTATATCTATACTTCAGTGAGCTTTCAGAAATGGGAGAAATTAACATTTATTTTTCTGATTAAGTCTTGAACAGCCTAAGGTGAATTAGTAACAAGATGAATATTATTTAAAAATCAACATCTGTCTCTTCCTTAATTGTAAAGAATGCAGTTTGGTTTTGTGCAATAAAAGTACACTCGTGCACAGGACATGATTTATTAGAACCAAGTCTGGAAGGATCAACTCCCTGGCAGGGAGCAGCGTCGAGCAGGAAGGAGAGTGGGAATTGTTGCCACCTGCACCCTTGTGGGGTGGGCGGGAGGTCTTGTGGCCCAGCCCATCGGATCATTGGTGTCCCCAGCCATGGTGACTTTGCCGAAAGAGTCCTTCTCCACCAGTAGAGATCACCTAAGGATCTGCGTATTGAGAGATGACGTGTGGGCATCCTCTTCTCTTCCAGCTCAGATCATAGGAAGCATGAGAGTTGATGGTCCTTCCTGTCGCCCTCTCTGCTGTGACATGTTAGCGTCTCAGTCACATTGCCCTAAAAGGCTGAGGATCTGTGGCAGGGCCTGGAAATATGGGCTTCCTGGGATGTAACTGGCCGAGGAAAATATCCACAAAAGCTGAATCAGAGAGGAAGCTTGAAACCTGGATTCAAATTCCATCCCTCTTTTACTTCTGACAGCTTGACTTTGAATTTGAACTCTTTGTGCCTTGGTTCATTAGCAAAACAGGGAGAATATGAGGGTTAGATAAGGTGATGTGTCTGGAGTGTGAATCCCAATGATTCTGTTCCTTCCTGCGAATACAATCTTTGTTCTCTGTTGTTTGTGTAGACTTCCCAGAATTCAAAAGTCAACAACAACCGCAACAATCCCCCCTACCTCCAAAAACCAACGGCAAAACAAAACATGCTTCGGGTTCAGCCTCAGGTCAGCAGCAGCTCTGACACACTTGTGTCTTCACCCAGGCTCTGCTATTTGCTTTCAGGTCCTGTTGCCACCAGGAAGGCCAATACAGGTTTCCCAGCCTGTTTGGAGTAGGGTCACGGTCAAGCCCACTCCAAGATAAGCATGAATCGCCACTAGATGGCACTGCTCATTATTCATCAAGGACAAGGGGCTCTATTTTTTCTTTCTTTCTTTCTCTTTCTTTTCTTTCTTTCTTTCTTTCTCTCTCTCTCTCTTTTTCTTTTCTTTTCTTTTCTTCCTTCCTTCCTTCCTTCCTTCCTTCCTTCCTTCCTTCCTTCCTTCCTTCCTTCCTTTCTTTCTTTCTTTCTTTCTTTCTTTCTTTCTTTCTTTCTTTTCCCACCGGGTTCCTGGCCCAGGGTGTCTGCAACTGGGATTCTAATCATATCAGAACTCTTCTGTTCTCTGAAGAAAGGCCCTGTTTTCAGCATATTATCATCAAGATCTGAGGACCAAACAGACTCCACCTACAATCTGGGGGAATTACCTCAACAGTGTTGTCTTTATCCAGAGGTGATTTTAAAAGAATATATTGTATTTGGATGTCAACGTTCAAAGGCTCCAAGGCAGAAAATTCCATTTCAAAAGCAAGTGTGATGAATGAAGCCGCATAAATCCCATAGATTTATGTAGAGGCTGGAGCAATTTCAGAAGTCACACCATACAAATCAAAGGAGCGGGCTTTTCTACATCCTCTCTCACTTTCTCTTATTTTTATTTCCTCACCATCCCATCCTTTCCTTCCTTCTTTCTCTTTTGCAGTCTTTTACTTTACCTCAAACTCCAAAACAGGAGGGAACTTGATCAGAAATCCTGGGTCCAGCTGGTGTCAGGCTCCAGCCACATACACGTCCCCTCGTTTTTCCCCAAAAAGATCCAAAGCCAAGGTTGAAGTTGAACTTGTGCCACACCTCACAAACTACTCATAAACCCTAAATCACTTCTGGGGTTCTGAGTAGCCCAATCTTCATAAGGTGGCTCACTTACAGGAAGCCACATTTTTTTTTTTTAAGATTTTATTTATTTGACAGAGAGAGAGAGAGAGAGATCACAAGTAGGCAGAGAGGCAGGCAGAGAGACAGAGGGAGAGGCAGGCTCCCTGCTGAGCAGAGAGCCCGATGCGGGGCTCGATCCCAGGACCCTGAGATCATGACCTGAGCTGAAGGCAGAGGCTTTAACCCACTGAGCCACCCAGGCGCCCCCAGGAAACCTCATTTAAAAACTATGTCGAGCTTTACTGAAGGTTTTCTAGAACATCCGGTGTAGGACTCTAGAGACGATTTCACATGGAAATGTATCCGAAAGTTTCCATTAGACGTATCTCTGTCAAATTTCCCACTTATCCCAGCTTCAGTGTGTGCTCCCTACACTCCTGCTGGTTCTCCAAACATCAGCTCTTTAATTGCCTTTCTCTACTCCTAGATCCTGCTCAATTCCCTGCCTCATCTGTAAACTTGGGGTCCTTGCTCCATGTTATGCTGGGAATCCCCTCTGCGACCGCCACCACCTCCCTGGAAGTTCTTCTCAGCCCCGTCTGACCGTATCTGCTTCCAGGAATGAGCCCATTATCCAGAGGAGCAATGTTGAGTATGGGACCATGTTGTCAATGCAGAGTTGTGGGGTGTAGTCTAATGGTTAAGCACATAAGATTCCTGTATTTAAATTCCAGCTTCACGAATTACTTACTTCCTAGGTGACCATGGGCAAGTTACTGAACCTCTTTGTGCCTCAGTTTATTCATATATAAAATGTAGGTGATAATAGTACCTATTTCAAAGGTTTGTTGTGAGTACTAAATGAGCTAGTGTAGTAAAGCACTTAGAAGAGTGTCTGGTTTGGGGCACCTGGCTGGCTCAGTCAGTGGAGAATGAGACTCTTGATCTCAAGGTTGTGGGTTCGAGCCCCATGTTGGGTGCAGAGATTCCTTAAAAATAAAATCTTTAAAAAAGGAGGGGTCTGGGTGGCTCAGTTGCTAAGCATTTGCCTTCAGCTCAGGATCCCAGGGTCCTGGGATTGAGCCCCGTATCAGGCTCCCTGCTCAGCAGGGAGTCTGCTTCCCCCTTTTCCGATCCCTCTCTTCACTGTCAAATAAATTAAAATCTTAAAAAAAAAAGAGTGTTTGACACAGAGAAAGTGCTACATAGGCTTTCCCTATGACTATTGTTATTATGACAATTGATATAATTATTACTATGTCATATGCCAGGTACAGTGGTACTTATAAGCAAGACAGTCACTGGTATAACAAGAGCACCCACAGACATAGAGCCTCTAGTTGGAAATCTAGAGAATATTTCCCTTTGGCGCTGAGACCTGAAAGGGATCAAGGAGTAGTCTTTACAGGGTTAGTGGTCATTACACTTCTCTCTTACAGATTTTGTGGGAAAAGCACAAAGAGGAAGGTGGGAGCCTTGCTCCCATTTCTGCCGGGACTTAGCCTGGCTTCAGTGCAGTGAGGTCCATAGAACACCCACCAGAGGGTTTCATAACTTCAGGAGCCTTACAGACTCCCAAGACAGGGTATATATCAAAGTGGTCAGAGCAAAAGGATAAAAATGGACTTATTTCTGATTGTCTTCTTGGGTACTTCCCTGAAATGCCCAGGCATCCCTTTAGCTAGAAGGATGGCAAGGGGGAGGGCAGAAGTTCTATGACATCTGGTAGGCTTGATGAACCAGCTGGGACGGGAAAATAGGAAGACCTCTAAACATCGGGAAAGTACATTTCTCTTTTTCTTGCTTTTAAGGTATCATAAAATATCCAGTTTAATCAGTTAGCAAACAAAAATCAAATGCCCACACCAGGGTATGAAAATACAATAAGAAAAATACAACTCTCCATGGGTTTGCAATCTAAAGGAGAAAACATGCGTAAATTCGCTTATAATCCCACAAAAAGGGCCATCATAAACCCTCGTGAGAATACAGAGAAGAGTATAGAAACCATAAAGCCATACCAATCTATATCTGGCCTATAGAGATTATGATGGGGAAGGAGATAGGGGGCAGTATGAAGGCAGGGACATGAAAGTTATTTAGAGATTAGCTAGCTTCTCAAACTATGCATAAAAGGCTATATGTTTTATTTAAGCCCCACATGTCATAGAAATGTAAGACTCTTTCTCAGTCTTAGTTCAGGAGGCTTTGGAAATGCTTTGGGGGTGTCACCCATGCCATCCAGAAACCTAGGGCAGAGCAATAAAAGTAATTGCAGTTCCTCTGCCTGTCTACACCACAGGCTGAACTCCCATCACTTAAGTAGGAATCGGGGGCCTGAACACACCATGTTGACCCAACTCTTCTCTCTCTTTACCAACAGAGCTGATCAGCTTACCCTCCACTGTCCCCCTCATGCTGCTGGCACTGGGAGGAATGGGCTTCCCTTCACCACTGCCTCTTCCTACCTGGCTATCCCCTATGTAAATTCTACCGAGTCCCTCGAGCTTAAGTCCACCCCAGATATGTCAGCTTGAAGCTACAGGAATAAAATTTTTTCCTTCTTCAAAACCTGTTATCTCACTCAAGATGTCAGGAACTCATTCTTGAAGCTCTACCTCTGAGCCAATAAACTTCATGGCCCAGATCTTTGAGATATTCAGTGAAACAATGATATAAGTAGGAAATTGAATGCATGTCTTCAATATCTACAAAGAGCATATCAATTTTAAGATATGGAATTATATTTCTTTGTCTTCTAATTGGACAGTCTGAGGAATGTTGTTCTGCAAGTTGCCGCTGGGTAAACTATGGCAAGTGGTTTCAAGCTCAGATAAGTTCACAGAATGCTAAATTAAATAAAGTTAAATAAGCTTATTTAATGTGAAACCATCAAGGCCTTTACTACCCTAATGTGTTCTATGAATTCTGCTGGGCTGTTTCACCAACTTATTTTTCCCATCTTCTGGAAATACTGTTCTGTAGGCTCCAGAAATGGAGGATACTGAGAAATTCTTTGTCCCCAGAATCCATGAACACCTCCACCCCTCCATCCCATTTTCTCAAAGTGCACAGAACAAAGTGTTAAGGCAAAAGGGTTTTATATTTGATTTGTTTCCTAACTGGGCCTTTTCTTCATTTCCTGGAGCTCTGTGCTTATTTTTAACTAAAACCACTGTGACATCAGTGTCACAAGCATGAATTACCTGAGGGTTAGGCAGTTGGAGACGATAGAAATTAAAAGCGTTTACCTGAAGTTAAAAAACAAAACAAAAGGAAACAAGTACAAATGCCTCTAAGTCAAAGGGAGAGATAGGAGAAGCAAATTCCTGGGCTTCTCTGAGAAATCTCTAGCCGAGATGCATGCGTGCCCCAGTTGCCCTTGTGAAGGATAGGAATGGATGATGGCTCATGGTTAAGGAATGCAAAATAAAGATCTTATGACTTTCAATATAAAAATACATATGGTGTAAGATTACTGCACAGTTCCCCACAATCAGAAAGAATGCAAATATTCCCTGCACGGCCTGAACAATGAAAACAGAATCTGAGGAGACAAAAAATTGGGATCAACAGGAAAGTTCTGGCAAAACTGCTTTGCAGAAAACATAACGATCTTAAAATAGGTCCCCTAAAAGGGGCATTACCTAGGAAAAATAATCGAATCTCAAGGGATACAGATGAGTTTTGAGGGAGGACAATGATGGATGAGAGGAAATGGCAGGAGAAAACCATAGATGGCCAGGATAATGGGCCCAGTGACCCTTTTACCTTCCTCAAACTTGTCTTCTGGCCTTGTATAAACAGAGAAGAGGCCCAACCCAACATGCAAAGTTAAAGAGGGGAAAAAATTGGTATTTCACGTGCAGCCCCGTGTGGGCCGAAAGTATAACTCATAAAGAAAAAACTCACCCCATTGTACACATCTCAACATCAGAAGTATTGATTGAAAAGAGTAGCTTTCACATGAGAAACACAGAGCAAAATGGGAGGGCATTCCAGAGTCCCAGAAGAATCAGATATTCCTGGTCCCTCGATGTTTCCCTATGGAGGAGCAATAAAGTGTCCTTAAAAATGAAGTAGGGGAAATTTGGCCCCTAACCCTGTCACCACTTCTGCTCGCTCAGATTTCCTCAAAACAAAAACAGGTTGTATGCATTATTTTTTAAGTCCATCAGTCAAAACTGGTTCTATTGGTAGCACTCTGAATGAAATTGTGACGCAGCCATGGGCCTGTGGGCACACGTGTCCCTCAGCACAGAGTCAGTAGTGATAGGAATGGTAATTTGAGCTGTCGTGAATTCATTTGGCTCTTAAGCAAACAAAATACAATAAAAGCTGCCCATACCCAGACTACTGTGGTTGAGAATCCAGAACTGCTGAGGAGAGTCTGTGAGCATCATTGTGTTCTGTGCTAAATGGGCTCCCCACCCTTCTTCCTGCTTCCCAATACCCTGGGGGGCTGGGAAAGCAGTACTCTACACCCCTTAAGCCCCAGAGGTGGGTGCTGGGCTCAGGTTGGGCCATCTGGGGATCCTATCCTTGGAGCCAAAGGGATCCATCCAACAGTTGCACGACTATGCTGAGTCAATCCGAGTCTTCCCTTGGTGACTGAATATTGCCTCGAGGCCTGGTTTCCAAATTTGGGTTTTGTGAACTTTTTGGCCTATAAGCCTTATTACCTTTATAAAGCAGTTCAAGCTGGATGTTTATCACATGCGATTGAAAAAGACCTTCAGCTAACACAGGGACTTCAGCAGAATGACGAAGGAGCATTGGTTTTCTTTCTTACTCCTTAAGACTGTTCATAGAAGGGATATCCAGGCAAGACCGGAAATATGGGGATGAGGAGATATAGGCTCTGTTGACATTCAGAGAGATTAGGGCCTGTTGGAAAGAACAGGCATTCAACGATTGCTAATAATCAATAACTTTCAAGTTTCTCTAAGAAAAAGCAGTCAACCACCAAAGGCCTCGTGTGTGGGGAAGGGGCAAGAAAGTTTCCCCAAAGGTGGCTGACCTAAAGAGGGCTGGGGGTGAGCATCATCTTCGTGGGACAAGGTCTCTTTCACCATTTTAACCCCTGGTAACTACCTAAGTTTTTAGGCACAGTGATTTCCTACATTTTACAATATCCTTTTTGCTTTTCTGACTGAGTGGACAGCTGCCTGTTTTATCTGATAATATTTGTGGGAATATGAGTTTTTCTGTACTTTTAAAAATTTTTCACTCACTCTACTAAGTAGCAAATGCATGAGAGAAACTTTTGCTCTGAGGAAAATGAAGTACCAGGTGGAAAAGTGGGATGAATGACCTTGGTGAAATAAAAATAATAATTCTAGTTCCTCGGTGATGAATTATCTTTGGAGTCTTAAATATCTATAAAAATTCTGACATATCTCGATTTTTACTCAAGCAAAAATGAAAATGTAGAAAACTGGGTGTGTTTTGATGCAAAGAATGTGTACTTTTGTTGGGAGTGAATTCTAAAAGTGTATCAAGATAAGTTTGCTTGGCTATGCAAATTAGCACCTGGCCAATCACAATGCAGCATCCTTTGCTTTGTTGAAATGTTTCCAAATGTGATGGACCCATTGTCCATTAACTCATTGCAGGTAATTTACATTTATCAATTCTGATTTGTATGGAGATATGTTAACTCATATTGAAAGCCCCTTTTCTTATCTTCCTCAGGGGGAGAGCTAATCTGGTTTACCATTTTTATACCGTAGGGTATACATTTCTCTTCAGTATCTTGAATTTCCGTGGTTTTCCAATGACTCCTTATATTCATGTGTTTATATTTTATCTCCTGAAAGGATGTCTCCACTCTTTGAAACCAGGGACCAGGGCTTTGATGCCTCTTCAGCCTTTTTGTGTCATGCCTAAAGCATCTCATCCAATAACTAGTATTGGTAATTATTTAACAAATATTTATTGAGCTCTTAATGTGTAGCAGACACTTTCTAGGTCTGAGAATTTGGAAAATAAATGTTCTTTCAATTGATTTGATTGTTATTTATCTCATTTAACGTTTGATAAGAACTATCATCTAGAAAGAGGAAGGCAGGCAGGAAGGAAAGAAGGAACTTGCTTCTCTATATTTATGAATGCTATGATTATTTCACATGGCACTAAATGCCTTTTTTTGCATAAGACACAGAGTCTTAAAATTATGTGATAGCATTCTGCAACAAAACAGTTGAGAACAGGCTGTGAAAAAGAAATCAATGCAATTTACCTATGATTAATTTAAGATTAACTTAAAAATGAAAAAAAATTTGGCCTACTCTCAGGGTACTGCTGCTGTCATCTAGAAGCTTTTATAATTAGTGGGAGCATGTTAATTGAATTATGGCAATTAAGTCAACCTTGAGACAAGAGGGTCCCTTCTGACTGAAGGAATCATGATAGTTCCATCACCATCTTACCCTGTTAGAAAGTTTCAGGACTGTGTCTCATCCTGCCCCTTAGTGCTTTAGTTTCCATGATGTAGGCAAATCTTGAATTCTCTGGTGTGAATTATCCACTTTGTCGGTTTTCTGAGCCCCGGGATTCTTTTGGCCACTTTCCGAGGGTTCCCGGGTGGTCAGCATGGATGAGGAGACTGGAGCCATGAAGAGGCCATGGGACTTCCATCTGTTATTTTTGCTCCCAAATGTCTTCTTCAGTAAAAAAGAAGATGTGTGGGAGAGGAAATGAAAATATCTGGGGGGAGCTAGTGTGGAGAAAATGATTATATTTTCAGCCCTTTCTTTAATAATGTCATTGTCAGATGAAGGGTTGAGAAAATCCTGAAGGAGTTGGCACATTTACGTGAGTTTGGGAACTGTTGGGGACTGCTGTTGTCCACATTAACCCCTTTCATAGATGCTGGAGAAGAGCTAGCCGTGGCCCTAACCTAAGATTAATAAATGAAGTAGCTTTGGGAAGTTTCCTTACTCTCTCCAGGACTGCATTTAGTCTATAAAATGAGATCGCTGCGTTTCCTTTTCACTCCAAGATTCTACTGTTTTTGATCTATTCACAAAGTGAGCACCATGTTTTCTAAGAATTTGAAGATGGATTGTTAGCCTCCCGTGCCCTGGGGTGATCAGACTCTAGGGACAGAATGTATGCCAGCCAAACAAATGGATAAGAAGGATAGCTTATGCACTTAGGATTGTCAAAATTGAGGGTCAGAACTGAAGATTTCTCCAGGAAACAACAACAACAAAACAAAAGAGAAGGCAACAGAGAAGAAGGAATGGGAAACCATCCTGGAATGCCTGGAAACAGCAATCCTGGGAGGTTCCACGGGCCCACACGACATTCAGGACTCAGTGCAGAATGAAAACGTGTGACCTCTTCTTCAAAAATTAAGAATTTCAAAATGGCAACAGCGCAGCTTTAAACTAAATGCCTTCTACGTGTTGGCCGGGTCTGTGGGCCTGGCTAGGAGGGATTAATCCTGTTTTCCAGGGTTTGAAATCACAGTAACCTCCCCTCCCCGGGTCCCCCGAATCTGTAGGGCTCACTTCAAGTCTGCTTTTCATTCAGTGCTATGTTTCTTTCTTGCTTGCTTTTTTTTTTTTTAACAGTGCTGCTAGCTGTATAAATATTTTACAGTTCCCCTATGAAAAGTTTCCAAGGGGCCCATGTTAAGGAAAAAATCTTTGAAAGGATTTTTTCCATAGCAATTAAAACCTTTCAAAGCACCGAGAGTTCCCCAGTCTCACGTTAGTGCAACCTCTTTTTTTTTTTTTTTGCCCAGTTTGGATGGCTCTGGGTCTGAAAATAAGCCAGCTTCTTTGTTTGGTGACTTTGTGGGTTGCCGATAGACATTTGGAATTTAAATTCATTAGATCCATGGCAGAGCGGTGGATGGAACTGACAGAGGGGTTAGGAATGCTGTGATCAGAAACACTAAGCCCCATTTCCTGTATCTCATTTACAGGGGTAAAATGACTATAAATCAACCAAAAGCTCATTTTGGCTCCCTAGATGAAGTCAAATGTACACTCTGACTTATGCATATACCATTTTTAGTTAACGCACCAATAAAAATAATTGTGCAAGCCTAAATTTGGAAGGGTTCCCAGCGTTTATGACAAAACTTAATAAAGCCAGGCGCATTGAATGTAATATGGGAATTTTATTGAAATGAAATTAGTCCATCATGCAAGCTCCACATTTTCCTTAGATTTCTTGGACTTCATAGGAGCGGTCTCCCGGGGACCCTAATGGGGTCCTGCAAAAATTCAAGTACAGTATGCAGAGGCACCGAGTTCAGACTACAGCTCGGCAGTGGGCAGGGTGGGGCATCCTGAGCCTCGGTGCAGCAAACCACACACACTTTCCCAAGCACGCCCCTCCGCCCTTCACCCCAGTGTCTCAGTGACAGACATATTGTTGTGGTTTTACTCAGAACATAGGAGTCCCAGAGAGAGGGGGGTGGGGTTCATTTGTAATTCTAGCAACCATGATATGTGCCAGAGACCTATTATATAATTTCCCAGGGGAGCCAACATGGCAGCCGCCACTGCCTGAGTCCATATTACTTGGTCACTTGACCATCTTTAGGGAAGGAAGCACGGGGCTTTGTAGCAGCAGCTCAGGGGAGGAGGCAATATTCGTAACTGAGATTTAGGGTTGATGGGGTGGTGTGGATGAGGAGATGGGAAGGAGAGAATTCAACTTCCAATACAAATTATATTTCATTTACCGTGGTTGGCAAACTTTCATAGGCATGAAACACTTCCTGGGGTACTTGTTAAAAAAGCAAAAATCATAGGCCCCCTCCTCAAGTGATCTTAATTCATTACATCCAGAGATGCGCCTGGGAATCTGCATTTTAAATAATAGTTCTGACAAAGTTGACGCAAGTGGTCCAAGGATCTCGGTTTGAAAACTATTGCTGTCAGGTTGGTCGTCAACAACAACAAGCAAATTTTGATATGTTTATTGCTATAGACAGAATGTTTGTGTTCCTGGATCCCCAAATTCATGTGTGGAACCCTGACCCCCCAGTGTGATGGTTTTATGTGGCAGGGCCGAGGGTAGAGTTCCTGGAGAGCCAACGGAGAGCTCCTCTAGGCCTTCCGCCCTGTGAGGACACAGTGAGAAGGTGGTTAGCGATGAGCTAGAAGTCAGGCTCTGAATCTGTCAGTGCCTTGCTCTTGGACTTCCCAGATTCCAAAACTATGAGAAATAAATGTGTTCTTTCGAAGCCAACCGCCTCTAGTTTATAGCATCCCAAGCTGACTAAGACGTTACTAAGTGTTTATTTGTGAGGTGTTACTATGTGCCTAGGGAAAGGTCTGGGCCATCTCCTCCAAGGCATTTGGACTGCCATCTAGTTAGGTGTCTAAGCCTAGTTTTTAAAAACTCAGGGGATAGATATTTCATAGCTTCTTTTTATAACCCAGTCAGTGCTTAATTGTTGTTACTATTAAGATTTTTTCCCCTTAGGTCTATAGAAATGCCTGCTTGCTGAAATTCAAGCCCATCCCCACCTTGTTCCCTCCTCAGAAGGGATGGAGAATAATTGGACAGTTTCTTAATAGTAATCTTTTATGTTTTTAAAGGAGAGTAGAATTATCTTCCCATTGATCCACAAAGCAGATAGATATGCTCATGGTCAGGGGCCAGTTTCCCTCCTTATGTCTCCAACTAGGAGAAAGATGGCTGCATTAGGCCAACAACCTAAATGACCTCAAACATGTCAAGTGCCTCCTCAGATGACCTCCATCTTGGAGAACTCTGGGGCTTTAAGGAACTGATTTTGGATGTTGACATCACCACTTCCACAGTTCACACAGAGAGAGTAGCCCTCTTCTTTGAGATTAAACACAGTTCTTTCTACTTTCTTTCACCTTCCAGAAGTTTTATCCCTCTAACGAACAGACTAAAATCTTGTCTGACCGGTGTGGTCAATTTTTGCACAAAATGAATTGAGAAACTGAAATGAAAATTGGGCAATGTCTTTTTCTCTTTGTGGCAGGGGTGGACAGCTCTGAGGTGGCCTCTGAGGGTTTGTGCTTTGTGTAATCGCCCCATTTGAGTGTGGGCAGGGCCTGTAATGTGCGTCTAATCAGTACACTATTAGTGAAAGGGAAAGGGATGTCATTCATGTGACTATAATATTATATAAGACTCTGCCTGGCAAAAAAACATGCCCCAGAGACTCTCCTTGATGGCTTCATGAAGTAAGCTGCCATGTTGGGAAAGCCCATGGGCAAGAAAACGTGGGTGGCCTCTAGGAGCTGAGCACAGTCTCCAGCCCACAGCCAGCAAGAAATTAGGGCCCGCAGTCCTACAGTTGCAAGAAAATGAATTCTGTCAATAACCTAAATTAGTTTGGAAGTAGATTCTTCCTGGTACAGACTTTCTATGTGAATGCAGCGTGGCCGGTGACTTGACTGAGGCCTTGTGGGACCCTGAGCACGGTAAGCTGTGTTCAGACCCCTGGCTCACCATAAACTGTGAGATACTAAGTATACATTGTTTTAAACTGATAGACTTGTGGTAATTTATTACTCAACAACAGCAAATGAATAGGATGACCCTTTGGTTTGACTTACCTCACGTGTGTAGAGGGAAATACACAATGCTCATTTGAAAAGGCCTCCAAAGAAACATTTAGCCTGGGTACCAGGCCCCAAGGGGACGTCATATTTATATACTCGTAAATATTTCAAGTTTTGGTGAATCAGAACTGTGCTTGAAATCTCTTATGACTTTTACAAAAAAAGCTATTTTCCCTTAAAAAACAGTAATAATTACTACAACAACTAACATTTATTTAGCTTGTACGATATGCTAGTCGCACTTGGAAGCACTTTGTATATTCTAATTCACTGAATTCTCTTAACTGTCCTGGCAGATAGGTAGTATTATTCGTCCCATTTTACAAATGAGGAAGCTGAGGCTTACCAAGAAGGCCAGCAGCTCATTATTAAGTGAATTTGAAAAAAAAAAAGGAAAGAAAAGAAAAGATAAGATAAGATGAGGGGCAAAAGGCAAAACAGGCTTTTGACCTTTCGATGTTTCCATCTGTCTTCATCTTTAGAATCATGTCTAGCTGTAACGAAAATTGGACATGGCGTGTGCCTCAGTAGACTTTTGAGAAGGTCTGTGAGAATTCATCACAGGGATATTTTACCTCATGATAACAAAGTCCTGAGTAGAACCAGTAAACCCTTGAGTAAATCTATGAAAGCAGAAATGTCTCCCAGGCCTACTAACTCTGGCAAGTCGGTTGCAATGCTGTCTCTCTATTACTGACTTTGTCCAACCTATTCTCAGTTTTACTGATATTCTAATTCACTGAATTAGAATACTGATATTCTTTTGAAAATGTAGAAACAAAAGGCTGAGTTTGACATGGTCAATGGAAGTGCAGTTCTGTGGCGGTCCTGGGTCGTGCTGTTTTTATACTTCCTGGAATGATATTAAATTACCTTTGGAAAAAGCAGCACAACATCCCTAGCTGGTAGGCCTCCTATGATTTACTTTTTTCTGCAGACCTTAAATTTAATCAAGCATTCCCAAATTCTACTCGCAGTTTGTTTTTGTTTTTTTTTTTTATTTCTTTTGGCCTGCAAAACCCTATTCCGAGTCAGCGAATATGTTTTTAGTGAGTGCTAGGGGGTAATTACTAGTGTCTTCACTTTACAGATTAAAAAAAACTGAGACTCAGAAAAGCTGAGCCTCCTGTGGTTAACGGTTAGAAATAACAGATGATTCTCTTGCTCTGTGCCCAGGACTCTCTTCGAAGTACCAAGCTGAGTGCTGGGTGTCTCCCTCTCCCCTCCCCCCAAAAAAATCCTTAATGGGAAATAATAATGTGATGGACCACACTTTCCCTCGTCCCCATATTCTGGAGCAGGCAGAAAAATAAAGTAAAAGTTATTTAAATTTGCCTGATCCTGTGCCCTAAAAAGGTGTGTTTTTTTGAGCGCACGGGAAAGGCTCCCACCAGCCCAGAAATCTCCATTATCATGCATTCCGCTGGAGACTTAGTTCTTTGGATCCAAAGGTTTTTTTTTTTTTTTGGTCTTTATCAGTTTCATGAAGACTTTATCAGCAGATTAAGAGAGCTAGAGCCTGATTGGGAAGCAGGAGTTCAGAGCCATCCAGTGGTTCCTTGAAAAACTCCACATAAACTCTTCCCAGCTGCTGGTTGGGGAGGCGCGATTCCGGGTGGGGGGCAGGAGGGAGGGCTTGTAATGTGGCTTTCCTAGATGGGCAGGGCTGAGCCCTGCAGGGGAAGTGCCTGGCCTAGAACATTTGTAACCAGACACCACATCAGTTAGAATAGTTTGTATTCTGAACTTTTAGCCTCCTTTAACAAACACTTTTAACCGTTCCTAAATACAGGGGCACCTGGGTGGCTCAGTGGGTTAAGCATCTGCCTGCCGCTCAGGTTGTGATCTCTGGGTCCTGGGATGGAGCCCTGTGTTGGGCCCCCTGCTCGGTGAGGAGTCTGCTTCTCCCTCTACCTCTGCCTCTCCCCCCTTCCCCTGCTCGTGCTTTCTCTCTCAAATAAATACATAAATAAATCTTTTAAAAAAATTCCTAACTAAAAAAATGCAAAAGCCCTTATACCCACCCCTACTTTTGCTTTGCCTTTGGTCTAGTTTTATTATATATCCAATGCCCTGAGCAGTCCCTTGAAGGGAGGGTCCCCACGAATTTAGTCTTCTGTGTCTGGGCTTCAAGGTGAGGAAACGTCCCTCCAAGACAGAACTGGGAGACCCCAGATGACCTCTCCAAGAACCCCGCGCCTGGTGAGAAAAGAGTAGAAATGGACTTGTAAGGTATTTGGGAGGATAGCAGGGAGACCAGTAATGACAAAAGTAGAGAGGAAACAAATATTCACTACGAATTTCTCACACTTGGAGAGAATAAATAACCCAAGTTGACCTGTGCTGACTCATCCCTCAGCTGGCAGTTCTCACCGTGCTGTCTGAAACCGTGTCCACTCTCTCCTCTCACTTCATTCGTTTGTTCAACGACATTTCCTGAGGCCCTCCTATGTGCCAAGCATGATTCCAGGCATGGGGATTCAACAGTCAACTGAATTCCTTTCCTCAAAGCAGAAATGGCTCAATGGAGAAGTCGGACACATGACTAAGTGATTGTAATTTAGAGTAATAAATTATGTGGGACCACATAGAAAGACAGCCCAAGTGCATGTATTAGGTATTTATTGCTTCATAACAACTAACCCCAAATTTGGCAGCTTAAAACAACAAGCATTTGTTATTCGCACAGATTCTGAGAGTTAAGAATCAGGGAGTAGCTTCGCTGTGTAGGTCTAGCTCAAAGTCAGTCATGAGGTCACTGCAGCCATTTTCCCTCAGATCTGGCCAGAGATCTAGAGAGAAATAGAAGCTGCACTGTTTTTGTAACCTAGCCTGGGAAGTGACTCACAATTTTCTGCTGTGTTGTGTTTTTTTTTTTTTCTTAAGGTTTTTATTTTTATTTATTTGACAGAGAATGAGCACAAACAGAGGGGATGGCAGAGGGAGTGGGAGAAGCGGGCTCCCTGCTGAGTGGGGAGTTCCATGAGGGGCTCGATCCAAAGACCCTGGTATCATGACCCGAGCCAAAGGCAGATGCTTAACCAACTAGTTGAGCCACGCAGGCGCCTCTCTTCTGCTGTGTTCTAACGGTCACAGAACCACCCCTGACACAGTCTAGGAGGGAACTACATGAGGGCATAAATACCAGCAGGGGGGTTTCTTGGGGCCATTTTGGGAGCTGCTACCACACCCAGTCAGGAGCATCAGGGAAGGCACCCAACAGAAACCAAGACTACAGGAGGAATAGAATTTGAACCCCAGAATCCTTCCGTAGTTCAAAAGATTTATTACTCTGTCTTTTCAATTCGCTAACAAGGGATGGTTTCTCTCCTGCCATCAACTTTTCCTTCTCTGAATTCTTAAGATGGCCACATGCCCCTATATTGGGCTCATCCAATCCAAGACCCCATCATGTTCTGAGTCAAAAGGAAAGTGTAACACAGAGTATGATAAACTCTGGCCACTCTGAACCCATCCCAGCATTGAGAGCTTTATCTGAACTCTGCTAAGACCTTTGTAGTAGATCAACTGAGAAATTGTATGGGTCATTGATATGTGTCATTATTAGTGATGCAATATTGAGACCAAGATGATGTCATTCTAAGGATCAGTATCCAGAACTACTAACCAAGCTTGTTAATATCCAGTAATGTGAGTTCACTAAGACTTATTTTTGTCTTCCTTCAATACCGACTTTCTGAGAAGTGACCGATGGTCAGGGATGTTTAGTAGAGTTCCCAGTGAATAGCATCTTAACATTTATGCTCATTGTCACAACATTGTCAGAATGGAAACACACATCTACAACAATCACAGTTCATTACTTCTTACTTATCACTAATCGACACTTTTAAAGCGTCAATTGTAGGTCTGCTAAAGTTCGCTGACATCTGCAAGGTGTCAAAGATAAAAACTGTAACAAAAGACTAATCCCAGAGACTGGTTATCCTTAAAATTGATATTCCCTGTATCAATAAAAATGAGAAAAAAACCTAATGAATCTGAATTTCAAAAAGAAAAAAAAAGAATTTCAAGTTCAGCATTTTTTGTGTGCATCTGTGATTTGAATCTGAATCAGTGTGAGCCTAGCACTATAGTCCCCAGAACACAGAAATGATGTCACGGTTTTTTTTTTTTAGAGAGGGAGAGACAGAGGAGAGGGGAGAGGAAGAGGGAGTGGAAGAGAGAGAATACCAAGTAGGCTCCATGCCCAGCACAGAGCTTGACGTGCGGGGCTTGATCTCACTATCCTGAGATCATGACCTGAGTTGAAATCAAGAGTCAGGCACTTAACTTACTGAGGCACCAAGGCTTCCTGGAATGATGTCACCTTTAAGAGAGTGGAAATTGTTCTGTGTCAAATGGCATGTAGTATGTAAGGAGTGTGGATGCTCGTAGGATGGTAAGACAGCGTCTATCTGAGGACTTAGGAATACCAACCTTATCTGCTCTTAACCTTCAACTTCTTTGTTCTCCTGACTCTTGGCTTTCTGTCGCCGCAATATCTGGGGCAACACTGTGCTGAAGGTGACTTGCACCTGCTCACAAGAGCCGGTTGTTAAAGTTTCAGGAAATTTGCGAGCCAATTATTAACCATAGCCAGGACTAAAAATTAAATCATATACACTTACAATTCAATAAGTTATATTAAAAAGAAAATGTAATACTCAAAACCCATCACTTCCTAATGACTTGGCTAAATTTTATTGTTATCGATGTTCTGGAGGCTGTTTATCCACAGTGAGAGCATTTGCACCATGGGTATCAGCAAACACTACAGATCAGGGATTCCCCTGCTTCGAGGACCAGTTGTTAACCATTTGCCAGTATTCTAGGAACATCTTTCTTTACTCCCAGGTTTTGTGGTAGTAGTTGAGCCAGATTGGGTTTACATGTAGTTAGGGCTTGTTAATTTCCTTGGGCCTTAATTTCATCACCTGTAAAATGGAGATAATATGGCGTCTACTTCAAAGGGTTACATGAGGACTAAAAGAGTTGATATTTGTAAAGCATTTTGGAACGTTGCCAGAAAACTGATAAGCACTATGTGTTTGTTAAATAAAATAAACACTATTCAAAGGGTTGCTATTCCCTTCTTCGATTCTCTCTTATTTCCATCTCTCAAAATCTGTTCTATTCTTCTTCTGCAATAATAAAACATCTGATTTTTGCTGTACATACCACCATGGAAAATAAAGATTAGATTTCTTAGCCTCTCATGCATAAATTCTGATCAAGATGCTATAAACAGATGTATTAGTGGTAGTTTCCAGGAATTCATCTTCAGTGACACTTGGCACAGTCTCTTCGCTGCTTTTCTCTTCTATTCCTTCTTCCATTCTGGTGGCTGAAGCTTGGAGGTGATGGCTGGAGCACAAGCCAACATACTGGACCATGAGGAAGAAAGTCACACCCTAGGGATGACAGAAATTTAAACAAAGAAATATGAAATAAGTCAGTCAGAGTTGATGGCAAGAAAATATTTTAAATAGCCGGAATATGTTTGTGGTTTAAAAGAAGAACGAAGACATACGGATTCAGGTTTCAGAGGTCTTTAGAACTCAACTTTGACTGAATGATCTTCTAATTCCAGATCCATGAAACCCAGCTAACATGGCTCATGTTCTTGGATTTCTGGACAATTCCAGCTCCCTTACTGCCTGGTGCTTCCTTATAATAAACCTTCATTACTTGAGCTAATGTAATCAGCATTCTATTTCTCGTAAGCAAGAATTAAACTAACTAAACCTTATGGTTCATAATATAACCATAAAGGTATAACTTACCTACCTGCAGGTATATTTTGCTCATTAACATTTTTCTGCACAAACTTATACTACAGGAACTGAGGATGTTCTATGTCCTCATGTGGTTCCTGAGTATCAAGTGGCATCCTCGAATATGACCTGTCCCTTTCCCATCTCAAGAAGGCCCTGAGCTTTTGTCCCACACTATCTGGATTGTTATATATTATTCATAATTGATGTTGCCCTTGGGAAAAAATCAAGTAGACAGAATTTGCTTCTCTTGTACCTCCTTTTATTGTTCATTCCCACCTAAGCGCAGCTCCTGAGTTGAGCAAGATCAACAAGATCAGTGCTCCTCAGAGCTACTCCAACGTAGTAATATTACGCACTTCCCCCCCTTGTCTTACCACATTTTACTAAAAATGTACAATTTTCCTCACAGCATTGCTCAATAGCTGGTCCGTTAATCAGAGACAACAGTTTGACTTACATCGAGATATTATTTGACTCTGATGGAACCTATCAGTGTCTCATAGAGATGTTTTAAACTCGTCCCTCCAGTTAAAACAAAGGGAAACTTCATATTTGTAGAATAGTTAGGTATCAGGCATTGCGCTGAGGATGCTCTTTTATTTAACTTTTTACAACTAATGTCTCAATCAAAGTTTTTAGTTGCCAACAGGAAAAACCATTTCTGGGTGACAAACAGAAAAGAAAAATTGAAAGGCCATTTCAGAAGCTCATAGGATTGCCAAGAGGGACACAGAACCAGGCTTGGAAAATGGGCAGGAATAAAGATAAAGCAGTACCAGTATATTCATTGTCAAAGTGTGTTATATATGTCCATGACACACTATTTGTGTTAACAAATAAATCATGAAATCTCAATGCCTTAAAACAATATGTGTTTCTCACTCAAAGTTCAATCAGTGTTTGAAGACAAGGGGGAGAGGCTTTGTTCCAATCACTAAGGAAGTCAGGCTGACGAAAGCTTTAACATTTTCAACACATGACTTCCAAGAACACCTTGGGCCTCAACATTCTGTCAGCAGGTGGGAGAAGGGAGGGAATGGAGACCCATGTGTGAAGCAACATACATCACTTCCGTACTCATTCTATTCATCAGAACTCAGTCATGTGACCACATTTAACTGCCAGAGAGGTTAAAAAATATAGTCCAGCTGAGGCTCAATCAGAAAGAGGAATAGCTAGCCAGTCTCTGTCCCAGCCCATCCTCTTGTCACAAAGTATCTATGCCATGCTTCCTCCCACACAGAGAATACAGTCACCGGCCCCACCCCCCCACACACCTCGGAAGGATAAACCAAAGTACTGTCCAATTACTGAGTTTGGATTTAAGCCCAGATTCCTAAGGATGCTCAGTATTCTCCAGCAGGTCCGGATCCATGGCTCATCATGGTCCAGCTACCTAAAACTAGAAAGACAAGATTCCGTCTTCTCCCCAACACATCTAATATACAGTAGTGGAACAAGGACAGAATAATCACAGTAACTCCATTCCTGTGGAAAAGAGAAGAGTTACAACAGTCACTGATCCATAAAGATTTTAAATCCTCATGGGCAGGCTTTGTGAAAACCTTACCCTGAAAGTGAGAAAAGTTTTTAGGAGAGAACCTAGATCTGTTTTCTGGGAGAAATTCTCTTCTTCATTGTTCTTCGTGGCTCCCAACTCTACCATCTGGAAGTTTCTTCTTTGTCCTTTTCCTTCTTGACCATTTTGCTAGGGATAGAGGAAAGTATGTCCTCCTGGGAGGTTGCATAGCTTTCAAAACCCATACATTTCTGATAAATTTGGGAGCCCAGAATGTATTTTGTTACTCAAAGGCTTGTTTTAGTCCAGACTTATGGTTTCTTTGGCAGTATAATTTCCTCAAAAAGCTAGTAGACTTCTCACCCGTTTTGCTTCCCACCAGCCTCCCAAGCTAGTAACCATACCCAAAATCCTTTCCTTGTCAGGATCCTCAAGCCTGATTTCTGTTTTGGCTTTCTGGTCCCCAGGATGCTCTCTCTATCTACAGCCTGAGGCTATAGAGTCCGAATAGGAAGACCTCGCCCTTGATTGGATCTAAGCGGCAGGGCTGAATCTTATACAATCTGATCTGTCACTGTTTCATTTTTGGAAGCAGTCGATTTTTCCAACTTTTCAACACTTCTAGTTTCTGACATTCCAGTTGTATTTTTGTCTGAAAACCAGCCAATTCTTTCTTGAGTTCATCCACCTTTTTGTAGATTGCTACTAACATTTTGCTTTCCAACCCTTTCCTCTAGAGCTAAAGAATCTGCATACACTTGACCTATCTTCTGAGTTATAGCAGGGGGCAGTTTTATCAAAGATTTTGTCGGTGCATAACCTAGACCTTCATCTGTCCAGCCTCCAAGCCAGTTTCCTTGCCACCCATGTGTATTTTAGGTTTTTGTTATGGCAACATTCCATTTCTGGTAAAAGTGAGTACATTAGTTAGGGAAATTTAGCTGCTATAAAGGTTAAACTTTGAAATCTCAGTAGCATAATCCAATAAAAGTTTATTTCTCATTCACTGAAATCTAATAGGCAAGGAGGCTCTGCTCCTTACAGCCATTGAGGGACGCAGGCTGATGAGGGTTGTGCCATAGTCAACACATGACACCGGGTTGTCGTGAGCATCACTAGATGGAAGTGGAGAGACCATGGAGGATGTGGTAGGAGCGCTTTCTGGGTCTAACTTGGAAGTGTCAAATACACTTTTGAGTGCAACTTATTAGCCAGAACTTAGTAACAAGGTCACACCTGATTTAAAACGGAGACTCTATAGACATGAAAGATATAGTCTGGCTGTATGCCCAAGAGTAAGGGAAAATAATGGAAAATGGATGAAAAACTGTAGAGTCTCTTCTAAACCTCTTCTAAACCTCTTCTAAACTAAAACCATAGCCAAAATCATGGTAAACAATAGATGAGTGAGCTACTGGCACATAAAGGCTGGACATTGAAACTCGTACCACCGATGCCTCCAGCATTGAAACAGTGTTACTGACATAACATTGCTCCCCATGAAAGGACAACATTGCTGCCGCTGTCACCCTGTCCACAGCCTGAATGGGTTCTCCATGGTTTTAGCTTCTCTAAGTCACTAGCTCCACATCAAAGCCCAGGGTGAAAGTATCAAGATTAGTTGAGCTCAGATCATGCGGCTACTACCCCCTTATTGCAAATAAGACTGGGAGGACCGATTCTGCATTTTTAGCTCAGAGTGAGCAACAGACTCTGTCCCCATTATAACTCCCAAGATGAGAAATTCTCCAAATAAAGATGGGGAATCAAACTAAATCAAAGGAATTGATTTCATGATGGAAATTTTGGCCAACGTGGCAAGCTGGTAGCGGAGAGTATTTTGAGCAAGTGGGAAGTGACCTACTTTATTCTGTCTATGTCTATGCATGTGGTCTTGGTTCCTATCCACCCAGAATTTTGCGGCTTTGCCCTCGTCTCGACCCGTCTTGTTCACCACAGTAACTCCAGGGCCTAGAATAGTGCCTAGAACTTAGTAGTCACTCAATCAATATTTACTGAATGAAAGAATCCTTGACCCAGTAAGTGTGTTTATTGGTGCTTCTGTTCTTGGCTCCTCTGATGACTAGTAGGGGCTGGTAAAACTTAAAGCAACAAAAGGAATAGAACTTCAGTATCCGCTAGACCAAGCACAGACATGTCCTTCCCTGAGGGCTGGTGGTGGAAGCCCTTGCCTACTTATGTGATAGAGTCACAGGACAGAAAGGAAAGTAAAAACCAGAGAGTGGAGGAAAGACCAGTAAACACTGCCGGATTATTTTTAAGACTTTTTTAAAATTCACTTTTCATAAAGGACATACCGATATTTCAATCTGGAAATTAAAAAAAAAACCTGAATGCAAAGAAGTTTATGGCTTGATCTATATATTTGGAGTGTTCTCTTTGAGGTGTTTCTTTTTACTTAGGAGGATAGTGGACTTGAGTATGTGTCATGGAAACTGTGTTTGTCTCTTTCGGGCATAGAATTCCTTTCTGGGAATGTGAATTCTGACATCTCTTTGGCAGAAAAAGATTCACATTTATAGACATTTTAGGTGGCACTGAGATTATATGACAACACTTTAAAACACAGCCGGCTAATATGGGGGGCAAAGACATTTAATTTTCCTCTCTGACGAGACCATCTCCTTTCATCCCATATTATTTTAGTATTGGAAAACTGTGACATTCGTTACTTGCTTGCACTTTTTTTGGCCCCGATGACAAGGTTAAAAAGTTCTGTTCTGGACCAGATCTTCAGGAAGAAAGAAAGAAGGGCACAATCCAATATAACTTATATTCAGAATTAAGATACTAAAAATTTTAAGAATGTCAGCCTCCATAAAAACAGGAGAAATTGGGGCGCCTGGGTGGCTCAGTTGGTTGAGCTGCTGCCTTCGGCTCAGGTCATGATCTCAGCGTTCTGGGATCGAGCCCCGCATCAGGCTCTGCTCAGCAGTGAGCCTGCTTCCTCCTCTCTCTCCTCCTGCCTCTCTGGCTACTTGTGATCTCTCTCTCTGTATGGAATAAATAAATAAAATCTTAAAAAAAAAACAGGAGAAATTTCAAGGAAAGGGGTACCCCATCTCTTCAATAACACCCTATAACAGGGATATGGAGCATTGCCACCTGACGAGTGGCTTGCATTGCCTCTGAGGCTGAAATGCACAAAGCTCTTGTCTCTTAAAGAGACAAGACTGTATTTTGAACAGGGTTCATCATGGCCTGGATCCCTTCTGCAATGTTTCATGACTATGGATCCTTAGATTCCAGATGTTCATGTTTGAAAGGGGGCTGGGACAAAAACGGAAGAGCAAGACAAAAGACATGTTTTGCTCAAGCCATTCAGAAGTGGAGAGGCTGTATGTATTGGCCTAAAACAGGTTCCATATTTCAAACATTTCTTGGTATTGCCAATGGCCTTTGAGTAGGTTCTGAAAGTTGTTTTTTTTTTTCAAGTTCACAACTTTTTGTTGTAGGATGAAAGGAGAAAAAAAGGTTGGAAAAAAGAATAAAAAAATTATTTTAATTTCTGAGCACGTTGGAGTTAATAGTTTTGGCATCTCGTGTTTTATTTCAAGGCTAATATGCCACGCCATCTGCCAAGTGATGGTGTCTTTATTAGGTTACCATGGTATATAAAAAGCAAAATGCTCTGCAAAGTTTTTGAACAAGATGATTTTTATTTCCCCCTTCAATTTTTTTCAAAATGTAAATTAACATGTTTTCAACAAAACTGTTGAAATTAAAGTTATAAATATTGAGATGATACTACCCAATAATTTAAGTCCTTTATTTCCTCTTAAGATCTTAATTTTTTAAATCTAAGAATGATCCTGAGGTTTAGGGGATTTAAAAAGTACCTATATATGAATATATAGAAATTACAAAATCCATAGCTTTCCTAACAGTGGAACAAATACTCAGAATTATCGCCTCGGAATTTTTTTCTAAAAAAAGGGCCTTTGGGGGTGCCTGGATGGCTCAGTGGGTTAAAGCCTCTGCCTTCGGCTCAGGTCATGATCTCAGGGCCCTGGGATCAAGCCCCGCATCGGGCTCCCTGCTCAGCAGGGTGCCTGCTTCCCCCTCTCTCTCTGTCTGCCTCTGTCTGCCTCTGCCTGCTTGTGAACTCTCTCTCTCTCTCTGTCAAATAAATAAATAAAATCTTTAAATAAATAAATAAAAAGCGCCTTTGCTCCGACTATATTTAAGAGAAGTGAAACCATCTTGTTCTTCTTTTGCATAAGCTAGGAACAAAGTACAGAAGCTGGAAGAAGGTGAAAGGAGAAAATTGGATCTGTACACTTTTTGACATGAGCCAATAACTTTCACCTTAAAGCTAATGATTTATACCCACTATTTTGCCTCTCCCTCTGAAAATGCAGTTTGAGGTGGCAATCTGATTCAGCTCTGTTCTAAGTTCGGTAATTTTTATTAGAGTCTTTAAAGACAGTATATGATCAGCACGCCTCTTAAACGCTCAGCAGTCAAAGTCTCGGGCTTTCTCCTCCTTCTGTCTCTGGGGAAAGTTTTCCAGGCTTCATTTCTTCCATATGCTTTACAAAAAAAAAAAATTAAGGAAGTTGTTTATGTCCAGAGAGATGCACACATACACCAGAAGGCACATACACGTATGTGACAGCAGTCATATACATTTTTGACATACTTTGGAATTCACATAAGCAAAGAGTGGGGGGTGTGGATATTTCTAGCCCATCAGTCTCACTTTGATCATTGAAATGAAGCATGTGAAGGATTGTTCTGGAGAAGAATTTCTATAAACCGTAGCCTAATTTGCGATTGCACACACTAAGACTGCACCTCCCAGAAGAGATGAGATTAAGATGATAGGGAAGTGGGCATGGGTGGGACATACAAAGTAGTCACCATCACCGCTCATTTCCAATTAAAACTAGTGTTTCTAGTGAAACGTGAGAGTACTGAGTTCTGTTCGGATCCACCATCAAGAAATTGCCTTCCTAAAAGCAACCTGGGGAAAATATAGAATAGTCCACATAAGCCAACGAATATTTGTTGAGTGACTATTATGTAGTAGGCAGTGTGCTAGGTGCCGAGAAGATGACTAAGATAGAACCTGTCCCAGACACCTCGTACTTTCAAGACGGTGAGAGCTTGCCTTCCCCAGTAACGGATAACGCTGTGCTCAGAAAAACCAAGACTCTAGAGATTAGAAACAAGACCTCATGAGGACAGAATCTCACAACCCTGCTGTCCATACGGTGAGATAGAGTCCGTCTGAGAAATGGTGGAAGCAGAAAAGGGAATGACAGAAGTCGAATTTGGGTGGTTGACTTGATGACATTCAAGCAGCTACTACCCCCAGCAGGTACTGCTGAAAGCTACTGAGGTTGTCGGGGTTTGAACACATAGTTGGCCTTTTAAAGCAACTGATTCCCCCAATGAGCTGTTTGATAAAGATTTGACATTGTCTTGTCCTATCTACTGAGCGTTTGGTGGACCACCGCTCCGGAACTTGTGCGATTCTAACCAGAAACCTGCTTATATAATACTCTGTCCCCTCTCGGAGTGATTAGAAAAACATTGCTGGTTATGAGGGTGAAATATCAAAGAGGTGAAAAACTGAGGCTACTGGGCTGGAGGTGTGGCGGCTGCTTGGCCACTTTGCAGGTGGCTCCCAGCAAGGCTTGGGCCAAACCATCGCCTCCTCCCGAGGCCAGTGATGCAATATCACCCCACCAGAATGTTTTGTTTTCCAAGACCCTTGTTTCAATGGGTACATCCCATTAACAAGGCCAGCAGATGTCAGTCCTGATCCACTTTTTCTCAGTAATGAACTAGGGAGGAAGAGCAGATCTGATTTCCCAATCACTGCCTTCTCTTTGCTGGCTTTTCTTCTTCCTGAGATGGAGGCCCCCTGCTTGGTTTGCTTTGTTAATATTTGCATTATTCAATAGTTATTATGTGATAAGCATGTTGTTTGCTTTAGGTTTAGGTTGGTTTGTTTTCTGGTGCTTTTATTCTTAGCTGGTGGCTTAACTTGAGTTACAGCTGTGGTCTGTATGTTACTCCGGGTGGGTAGCATTGTATATTTTATGGATTCTTACCTGACGCTTCAATAATCCAAAGTTGGGCCAGAAAATAAATAAATAAAACAAACTGAAACAAAAACAACCAAAAATCCAAGGGGAAAAATCATATAGATTTTATTCTGCAAAACCATCCCCCTGGTGTCAGCCTTTACATTGATCTCTTTTAGAATGAAAACAACTTTGGTTGGCAAATAATACGGCAAACATTTATGAATGCACATATTTTTAAGCTTTCTGATTAAGAAATAGCAGTATCCTGCACATTTATCGAGCAAGAATTTTGTCCTTGAATGCAAATATTTTATGTATAAAGACTGAGTATCACAAGTGCAAAATGGAATCATTTTAAGTAAACAGAATCTAAAGCCACCCTTTATAATATATTCTGCTATTTGTATTATATTATTTATTGTGAAAGCAGGCTTTAAATTTGCTATGGAAGTTTTAAACTTCGGGACTTGCAAGTGGAAAAAAAATGTGTGTTTTTGCCTTTGATCTAGTACTTTTTTGTTATCGCTGATTAGCTATTACTCACATCAAGGTGAAATTGTCATATAAGATGATTTTGACATTCTGTGAAAGAATATGAACATTGTGATTTGGCCCGGCACAGAGCCCATTTGGACAATACTCTGTTGCTTAAATTAAGTGTCAAGTATTTATTCACCCAGTTGCTTAATTCAAAAAAATGAGAACTTTCTTGATTTATTAAAAGTAACAATAAAACCTAAAATATATATGCAACTTTTAAATAATTCCCACTGAATAATAGTGTAGTATTTTATTTCTTTTCAAAGTAATGACTATAACAACTAGAGGTATAACATTGCCTTTTTTCATTTGAACATAACTTCTGAATTTAAGGAATTTAAAATCTAATCCAAGAAAATTTATTTTAATAATCATCTGGGTCAGGGAGATCAACAAAATCGTTATTTCTAATTGTTAGAATATGAAAAGTGAAAAACCAAAGTCTACGTATCTGCAATTTTGTATTTCAAGCAATTTTAATTGTTTAAAAGAGCCTTTTGTATTTTTTAATTAAAGACAAGACTCAATGTTAATAAAAAATACAGACATAGAAAACAAAAGTATGCACGTCAAATATTTTCTCAGCCTGTACGTAGGATTTTTGCATTAGTGTTAACCGCAAATTTAAGAGCAAAGCGGAGGTAATTTCTAAAATTTTGTCGCCTTAGCCTATAAAATCACATGCTACTTCTCTGTTCAGCTGTCTAGATCAGCGATGTTCAACGGAAATATGTAATGTGAGCCGTAAACACAAGCCATCCATGTAATTTTAAATTTTCTAAGAGCCACGTTGTAAAAAGGAACAAGAAACAGGTGAAATTGATTTTCCAAAATAACTTTTCAACATATAATCAGTATTGATATTGAAATTGTATCTATTTAAATCATATATGAGATATTTTTACTTCTTTTTTTGTTTGTGTTCTAAATCTTCCAAATCCTGCACGTATTTTCAACATACAGCACATCTTAGTCTGCACCAGCCATGTCTGAGGGCTCAGTGGCCACATGTGGCGAGAGGCTATTGTTTTGGACAATACAAGTCCCGATGATCAAATCCCTACACTCCCAATGCATGGGCTGAATGACTTTTTAGAATATTACTGTTGCTCTGACACCAATCTAAAAGATTTCTGTGTCAGAGTTCGATTATCAGTGGAACAGTCTTGGTATGTACAGGAACTCTTTGTTCTTGTTCTATTTTGCTTTTCACAGCTCGCTTTGCTCCATAAAGATGTCCCAGTCATCCTCAAACTGTGGGACCCTCTGCTTGTTCATGCTTATGAAGTTGAGTTGCTGAGATAGTTGCTCTGGAGAAAGTGACCCGAAACAGACATTCTAAAGTGGCCCCAACTGAGAGAGGCAGAGCCTACAGGAATCTTGTCAGGGATCCGCTCGGGATCTGGAAAGAATCCTCGTATCCGCGGACGTTGGAGTAGTCTGGTGCAGGATCCTGAAACGTAACCCTGTGATTCCTAAAAGGATGCCAACTCAGTGCCTGGGATATTCTGGGAGAGTGTGAGTTTCACATCATTTAGGCAGTTTTTCTTTCAAATGCCCTTCTTAGGCCACGTGTCTCGATTGGAGGTTCAGGAAATGTGGCCACTCCGGTGAAGTTCCCTCAGGTGGCAGGGCTGGCTTCCCAGGCATTCCGAGCTGGCCTAGGATGATTTGGAAATGGTAAGGGAAAGAATAGAAGAGGCTTGGGGATAAATTGCTGCTATTTCAGGGAGAAGAAATAGCAAAGATATTCTGAGGTTTATCCCCTTCCTGCAGGCTGTGAGCTTAGTCAAGAAGCAATTAAGCTGAAAAATGGGAAAGAATCGACAAAATGCAGAGAAATACCTTTCTTTGTCCTCTTCATCTTCTACTATTATACCCCACTCCAAAGTCCTTATCAAAAATAAATAAAAAGCCATTGATCTTTGCCAGTACCAAGAATGTAACCCGTCATGGTGTGGGAAATTGTTCTATTCAGTAAGCACATTGCATGGAACCTGGAACACAGTGGGCACTAAATAAATGGAGGTCATTACTATAAATGCATTGGTGATGAACCATCCAGGCAACATGAGAAAACCAGAAGAAAGACAGAATGGCACCATCTCTTTAATATCTGTCATTTTTCCGTTTTATCTGTGCATTCTGAAAAGCAGTGCATGCCCATTATATCTTCTTTGTACCCTTCTGAATGGAATCTTATTTTCTTCCTTATTAACATACCTTAATTAATAGAGGTGCATTTGTATACCTACTAGAGGCAGAACACCTCAGTAGGATAAAGGTTTTGCATCATATTGCTGGCTGATTCCCCTATTAAGTTTAAAGAAAATATTTGTACCATAGTATAATCATGACTCCATATGGCCTTGAATGGGAATTTAATGGTTTTCTTAAATTGGTTCCGAGTCCCTTCTTAGTCTTGGGTCAGATGAAGACTTCAGAAGGATTTCTTAAATCTTGGGGGAAAAATTTTTTTTTATCCCCTACCCATTTTTCAATTCATAAAGAAATGTATCACATTGGATATTTTTAAATTTCTTGGAATCGGAAACTATGGGTTTTCTCCAAAATTAGCACTTACTTATTTTCTTTACTCCTACCCGAATTTCCGTAGCCATCACTGAACATTTGCAAGCGGTTTAAGGGGAATTTATCTAATGGCAGGAACACACAGTTATCATCAGGTATATACCGAAGCTGCTGTTGTTAGCCCTGATTTTTGTTTTTCTCAGAGATTGCATGAGAAACAACCGAATACAATCCCGCGGAAATAGCATAGGGTCGGACATAGTAACAGCAATCTTATTAAAGTTCAGTGTTGGTGGGAGTCAGATTTTTTGTTTGGTTTCTTTGTTTTTGCATTCCCACCCGTTGCCCACTTAATATCCATGGGCCTTTTATTTAAAGAGGAAGAAAGAGAGAGAGACAGAGACAGAGAATGTGATGTACAAAGTTTATTATGAAGAAATGGTGTCCACCCATCTTCCCAGAAACAAGAGGAGGAGCTTCGTTAGGCTCTCCGGCTCTACCTAGTTTTTGGAAACAAAATTCTGTTTGCTCCTTGTTAAAGTCATGGCATGCAGGCTGGAACAATGGCCTCCCCAAATCCATCTGCATCCCCACACCCTTGGGGGCACTGGTCTTCTTTTTTCAAGGCCATTAACAGCTCACCAGCCCACAGGAACCTCACATTCTGCTACGGAGAATGATACTTGGTCACAGTCAGGCTCCCTTGACAATGACATTTTCTCTGGGAGTTCTGCACAGCTGTGTCACTGTTAACTTTTAATGAACATCCTTCCTTCCTTTGAAAAGTTTCAGTGAAATGAAACGGATGTGCAATTTCTGCTCTCGTCTCCACTTTGTGTGGGAGAATATACAGTCACTCTGCCTGCCGAAGTCGTCTGAGACATGCCCAACAACGGGCGTTTCGAAGCTAATACGATAATTTCGCCCATAGTGACACATAAATGCAAAGCAAGATTTTATTTTCCCCTGAACGCCCCGGCTCTAAAATATCTTATCACCTATAATATTGGCAAAAAGTAAAGAGACTCACTCCCAGGCAGAATTTGGGTCCCACCGTTCATTTCAGGGGATTGCTGACTCAATGCGGGGCTCCTGAGGGAGGCGGGCCGATGGGCTCCTAGGACAATCAGTACACACAGGCTCCGCAGTTTTATTTCGGAGCATTTTTCTTCCTGTTTCCACAATAGCCTGGATCTGATCGTTTAGCATTAAGCCTCTTTTCAACTATATGGAACTGTAATAAGGCGATTTAGCCAAGGTGCCTGTCCCAAAGATTCTGTGATCTATTATGCGGTAATGTGTAAAAAGGGGGAAGAAAGAAAGAAAGAAAAGAACGTTGGGGGAAAAACATAAACCAACTCATTATCGAAAAAGATGAAAAGCGGCTCCGAGAGAGCTCTTATTTATTGGCATTTTTTTTTTTTTATGAATCAATATAGGTATAGGAATCGACTGTAAAGCCTCTGGGTACATCCACATAATGAAAGCCCAATTAATATCCCAAAGCACAGTGCACTGCCGGCACCGGGGAGCTCCAAGGACAATCGCTGGCTTCCGCAGCCAACACTGACAGCTGCAGTGCCCCGATAGAAACCAGCTTCAAAGGCCCGATCCCCACCCCACCCCCACCCCAGCCTCGACTGAACACTCCCTTCATATCGCCCTCACCGAGGCAAGGCCTGCAGGAACAGATGGGATAGCAGAAGCAACCCATGGCTATCTGTGATGTCACCAAATGAGGCATTTCGGGATGCTGTTTGGGTGGCAAAAATGTCAAAAGAATATGAGAGGGGGTGGGGGAGGAAGGGGGGCGAATTTTCGGTGAAATGAGCGCGAGCGCGAGGCAGTCGCCGGGGAGGTTGGAGAAGGGGGCCCTGGGGTGGTGGAAAGAGGTCATACTGGGTCCAGATCTGGGCCGGCTTACATTTCAGGTTTATTTTTGTGTGGATTAAGGGAGCTTTACATTTGTTGGGCTCACAAGAAAAGCATGTGGCTCCACGTCCTGTAGGCCTGTTTGCTCTGGATTTATCCAGGACACCAAACCCGTGCCAGCCTGTCAGAGATGGTTTTCGGACCCCTGCGATTGCTTTTGCCGCTGCGCCCCCCGCCCCGTCCCGCATGCCGCCCCCCCCCCCGCCGGCACCCCACTTCTCAATCACTGCTTTTTTCAAATGGGATCCAAGCTTTCTTCCCTAAGATGCGTCATCTCTTGATTTTGTATTCGTTTTTGTTCCTTTGCTACCGCAAAGTAGGAATCCAGGTCCGACTAGACGGAAACACCCGGTTCTAAAATCAGACCACCCACGACCGCTGTCGGGGAATCCCGTTCTGAGTAGCAAGGGGGAAGCGTCTATGATGATGCCCCTACTCGGGCACGCCTCTGTCAGCAGGCCTTGCTATCTGGGGCACCCAGGGGACTGAGAAAGCCACCAAACGCCAGTCTAGTAAAAACAGAAAAGGAAATAGATCATCTAAGAGGAAGAACAGATCCTCATAAAATTTTCGATTCCTGCAGAGGGTGAGTGGAGCAGAAGAGGTTATAAAGGGAAAACTCTCCTTTGCCTATAAATACAATAATAATAATCCACTTATATCTGGAGGCCCTTCAGTGGGTATGAAGATTGTCCATTTGATCTTCCCAGTAAATCCAAGATCCTTTAAGGCAATGATTGCAGAGATACGATTGTACAGAGGAGGAAGCTGAGACTCAGGGTGGTCGGTGACTTGCCGATGTCAACGTGGGAACATGTCTGAGGCCAGGTGTCTTTCTGAGCCTTCTAGATCCTCTGTAAGACACAGAAGTTGTTTGAAGAAATCCAGGAAACAATCGGTGATTTTATTGATTTGCTTTTGGGTCCAAGCATCATTTCCTCTATGAATATGTCCCTCCAACTAGAGGGTCCTCGTTACTCTCATGGTGACACTCATCATGTTGCATTTGTGCTTATTTATTTGTCTCACCCAGCTGCCTTGGGAGATCCTTTAGGGCAGCAACTCCTTTATGCATCCCTGAATCTCCAGTACCTGGTTCAACATCTGTGTGTCATCTCAATCAGTAAATGCTATTGAAAGGGGATGGATGTTGGATGGATGAACAAATGAATGATAAAAGTCTTAATTTAGCTATTGACATAATTTAGCAATCCATAGTTTGACCTCAAAACTCCCTCCCATGGCCTTGAAAAAATGGAATATGTTGGGTTTACCCATTTCAATATTTGCTAACTTGCCAAAAATACTCTCACTAATGTTAACAAGAAACAAAAAGAAAAGATGATTGATTCTGATAAATGAGGGGGGAGAATTCTGATATTAGGTACAAAAAATGATAGGAGAAAGAAGGGAGTAGTTGGAGGCTTTTATTTTAACTTTATTTTATTATAGGTTCTTGGGAATTGTCCCTGCAGACAACTCACTAGAGTCCTCTCTGGAGTTCTCTGCTAAGGGAGATGAATCCTCACATTTGAGTGTTTCAGTTACCTTTTGGATGGCATCCAAATTAGCATCACTTCCATAAAGGTTTACTGGAGCACTGGATGTGCCCGACTTCGTGCTAAATGCAGAGAAGGTTACCAGGGTGAGCTGGAGTTGGCCTCGGCCCAGAGGGAGCTGACAGACTAGGAGAGATTCTGAGAATGCCTATAGACACCTTCCGTACAGGACTGTGCCCCTGAGCCCCAAATCAAATCCAAATCAAGCCCTCTGAGGAGGTGGCTGTGACTTCCAATATCAGTTGGGAGCTGGGTCAAAGAGGCTTCATGGACCAAGTAGAAGGAATGAATGTGTAAGTAGGAACCAGAGATATTAGGGGAAGCAAATACCAGATGGTTAAATGGACCTTTAGACTGTAGTCAGTGCTCTAGCACGATAGAGATGCTCCAACTTCCCGGAGGTGTATGCAGCACGTTTCTCATAAAATGACTGAAGTTGAATTTGTTGGATAAAGAGACGGGGTTGGAAGAAAGTTATTAAAGGAGCGTTGCCCAGCTCTCTCCATGTGCAGAAAAAGTTTTATTAATCCAGAAGTGTTGTCCAATCTATTACTCAGAGTTCTATCCTAACACACAGAATAATGCTGGAAAAGTGAAAGTGATGGGATAGACTCACCTAGCAAGGACAAGGACACTAGAATCCTCAAGATCGTTGAACTTGACAAACACAAACATTGAAGATGGTGGGAGTTGAGAGATCTCTCTCTAATGCTCCTCCACTAATGTGCGTATTCAGTTTCTGTACTTGAGTGGTAAGCAGTTCATGAATTAACTGCAATATTGCTCGCCAATAATAATTACCAAGGATTAGTTTGTGTGTGTGCCAGGCACTGTGCTAAATGCTTTAAATGTGTTATTTCATTTAACCCTCGCCACCACCCTATGAGGTCATTATTTCTCTTAATGACTGTTTTACTTTAGAATAGTTTTAGACTTACAGAACAGTTGCAAAGACAGTATAGAAACTTCCAGTATAACCCTCCACCCAGTTTCCCCTGTTATTAACATCATACATCAATATGGTACATTTTGCCCAATTAATGAACCATATTGGTATGTTCTCATTAACTATGGTCCATACTTTGTTCAGATTTCCTTCGTTTTTACCTAATGTCCTTTTACTTTTCCTGTCCCAGGACACTGCATGTCTCCTTAGGCTTCTCTTGGCCACGGCAGTTTCTCAGAGTTTTCTTGTTTTTGATGACCTTAACAGTTCTTTTTTTTTCTTTTTTTTTTTAAATTGGACAATTCTGAGGAGTACTGATCAGGTGTTTTGTAGAATGTCCCTCAATTTGAATTTTTCCCACGATTAGACTGGATAATGAGTCCTTGGGAGGAAGACCACAGAGGTCAAGTGCCGTTCTCATCACATCTTGTCAAGAGTGTCCACTACCAGGGCCCCTGGGTGGCTCAGTTGGTTAAGCATCCCACTCTTGATTTCGACTCAGGTCGTGATCTCAGGGTTGTGGGATCTAGCCTCCCTTCCCCCCACATCAAGCTCCATGCTCAGTGCAGACTCTGCTTGTTCCTCTCCCTCTGCAACTTCCCTTGCTCTCTGCATCTCTAATAAGTAAGTAAATAAATAAAACCTTGAATAAAAAGAGTGTCCATTACTAACATGGTTTATCACTGGTAACGTTAAGCTACTTGAACACACACGGCTGAAGTAGTGTTTGCCAGGTTTCTCCACTGAAAAGTTACTCCCCACCAACCTCCTTTCTATACTGTGCTCTGGAAGAAATGCACAGCCCATGCTTAAGGGAAAGGTAGTTATGTCATATCTCTTTGAGGGGGCAATATCTCCATGAATTATTTAGAATCTTTCTATGTGAGTGATTTGTCCATTCTTCCCCATTCTTTGATTCTGTCATTTATTTGTAACAGTATGGACTCAAGGATATTTATTTTATACTTTTGGTCATAATCCAATACCACTTTTATTTTGTTGATTAAATTGCCTCCACTTTGGCCAATGGGACACTTTGAGTTGGCTCTCTCGTCCCTTTGACATACCCTCTTTGTTTGGTTTTTTGGAGTTATTGCCTTACTTTCTGGCACTGCAAGATGCTCCAGAATCATGTTATTGATTCTTTGCCCCAAACGTGGAACTAGCCATTTCTCCAGAGAGTCCTGGTTCCCCTTTCAGAGACCAGTATTAAAAGCCACGATCTGGGTGTTGAGTATGAAAGTCACTATTTTTATTTTCTGTATTTTTTACTTGAGGAAACTGAAGCTCAGAAATATTAAGTAACCTGCCCAAGGCCATGATTTAGAAAGCTATGGAACCTAGATTAAAACTCCGGTCTGTCTGATCTTATAACTACAGCATAATTTCCTGCTTTTCTTTCCCCTCTAGGATATCAGTCTGCCTTCCAATGAACCTTAGGTAGTGTTGGAAGATTTCCTAGGCTCTTGACATATATTGTGTTTCAGTATTCCCTTTCTTACTGTCTCTGAGATCAGATTTTGGTAGGGTTTCTGCAAGACAATGGTACTTTGGTTAGTGGTTCTAATCTAAAATAAGTATCCCCAGAGGTAGTGCTGAGGGTCTGAAAGTGATTTTTCCATATTTTGGGAAATCTAATGGAAATCATACATTCATCCATGACACAACTGCCCAGGCTAAGGCGAATGTCACATTTCTTTGATTCTGTATCAACTCAATGTGGCTGGCTACATCAGTTATTTCAAAGCATGTGAAACTCAGATTGGTTGATGATGACTTCATTGGAATTTCTGAAGTTGGAGAGAATAATAAAGAGTCTTTAGGGGTAGAAATGCTGGAAAAGGCCACATTCGTTACCATTCTACTTGTGATCCAACTCTGATTGAAGTGGAGACATTATGAGGGTTGTCTACGTGTATGAGGCAGGGAAAGGGTAACTTTTTTGGATATAAAGTAGACATCTATATATTTGGTTTATGTTTTACCAATTTGCTGTAATGTTTTAATGTTCAAAATTCTGGTCCAAGTTACTTTTAATTTCTGCTTCATTTTAGATGCCTGCTTAAAATTTTTAAAGTGTACACATTGGAATGATTTTTTTTTTGTATTCTATTTTCTGAAGGAAAAACCTATATCTTACTGTAGATAAGCATATGGATCTATTTAATATGTTCAAAAGCAATGCATATGAATGACTCAGAGCCTGTTTGTGGTGCTTGGATGAATTGCCTGTTCGGATGGCCTCCGAAAGGTGGGAGGAGAAAGGGGGAGAGGTGAACTTGAACAGGTTCTAGAAAACAAAAGAAGCCTGAGCACCAGGAGAAGATAACTAGTTTTGATAGAAGGAAAGTTCTGAGCGAGTATGGACAGAGCCTGGCTTTGCCCACAGTTTTATTCTCATGAAACCGTATGAGGAAATGGTGCAACTGAGATGTTTAGAAATAGAGGATATCACTGGAAAGAAACTTTCGGGATCATCTGATTCAGTGCTTCTCAACTCTGGGGGACACTTTAGAATCACTGGAAAAGCTTTTCAACAATACTGGTGTCCAGGCCCTCCCTCTTAAGCTTTGGAATTAATTGGTCTGTGGGACAGCCAGTGCATGGGAAAATTTTTAAACACCTCCTTAATTTTAATGTGCATCCAAACTTGAAACCATCAATCTAGATTTTTTTTAATTATCAAATATTTCAAATGCACAAAAAGTATAGTGAAAATGTATTGGGCACCAATGTATTTACTACTTAGATTTAACACATAACTTGTAGCCACGTTGGTTTTATTTACTTTTGTTTTTTAAGAAATAGGAACTCAGATATCTTGAGTCCCTTGCTCATCATCAAATCACAGTGCTTTCCCTCTGTTTCCAGAGGCACTTGCCTCTCTGAAGGTGGTGATATTCTAACCATCCGTATTTTTATATCTTCACCTAATAGGTATGTAGGTACATATGGTTTTGTTTGTTTTAAAAATGTCCAAGCATATATAATGCTATAGTGCATGTATTCCTTTATGCTTCACTTTTCTTGCTCAACATTACAGTGTTGCAACTCAGCCCTTTATCCAAGTTCATTAATTCTGCTGCTCTATGATGTTCCCTTGCAGAAGTGTATTGGAATTTATTGATTGATTCCTCTACTGACGGGCGTGGAAGTTGTTGTTTCCATTTTGTTTTGTTTCTTGGTATCATAAAAATTCTACCATGGACATTTCTATACATATTTCCTTGAGCACACAGACAGCATGCTTCTGCAAGTTGAAGCTTTCATACCAGCAGTGTCTCTCACAGTTGGGTAGTGGATGTGTAGCCTCTCAGGCCTCAGGGAAGGTAGGGGGAACTGAGGTGAATACAGCCCTCATGGTGGGGCAGCTCCTGCTGGCAGCAGCCTCCTTGGGCTACGCCAAAGAGTTGTGTGAATTATCATTCTTTATGTGTGTCATGATGGGAAAGAGATTGGGAAACAGTGCCCCAAGAAATGTACCTACAAGTGGATGCCCTGCATTGTGAAACAGGTACATGTTTCACTTTACCATTATTCTCCAAAATAATTGTACCAATCGACATGCCCACCTTGCCTGACTTGAAAATTTTCTGCCAGTCTGAGAGATGTGAAATGATACTTTCTTTTCATTTGCTTTTTTCCTGATCAATCAGGGAGTCTTTTAATGTATTTGCTGGCATATGTTGATAGCTTGTGAATTGCCTGTTTCTATCCTTGGCTTGTTTCTCCGTAGAATTGTTTGTTTCTCCCTCTTACTGATTTGCAATGATTACCTGTGTTCTGGATATTAATATTTTGTTGAGTCTATGCATTTGCTAATGTTTTGCTCCAATCTATGGCTTACTTTTTATTTTTAGGGTCATTTTTTATAAAAATGTTTGCTTCCCAATTTATGATTAAAATGAAGAAACTTGAGGTTCATGGTTGCACAGTACCGGATGGTGTCATGAAGTCTGCCTTTCAAGTAGTGCAGCAAGGTCAAATAGAGCATGGGTCTGAACCCAAGGTTACAGAGGTCATCTCAATCTGCTTCTACTAGCTACTGACAAAACCAGTCTAAAAAATAATTTTTTCATTCTGAGTAAATAATTATCTGATGAAACTGAAACACACAGTGATGAAAAATCAGTCACCTATTCCTATGTTTAGAGCCAACGCTGTCAAAATCCCACACCATTTCCCAAAGTGTGCTGTATGGAACCCTCTTCCTTAAAAAGTATTCTGTGATCAATTTTCTTTCTTTTTTTCTTTCTTCTCTTAAAAATTTCTAAACTTATTAGTCTGTGGGATCCCCCTTTCTGTGCAATGCCTAACAACATCTCAAGAAACTAATATTCTATGGAAGAGATGTTGAGAATCTCTTCACTTGAAAACCTTTGTCTTAGGTCTCAAAGACTGCCTTTGAGTCAGTAGTTTGTGTCAACTAACTGCCTGGGTCAGTAGTTTGTCTAGAAGATGGAAGCACTAATATCCATGTTATTGAACTTCAGGCACTGGTGTGTTGTAAAGAGAAATAATAAGGCTAATTCCATCCGCTAATGGAATCCTGTGTGTTACTCCATGAGAATGCATAATAAAACTACCCTCTCCCCTTCCTCCCTGTGTGCATGTCTAATAATATGGGAGTTGTTGTGGCATACAGGCTTGTGGTGGCTTGTTGAGTCCTGTAGAATAAGGTATGGCTCTTTGGAAGTGTCTCTGACTTAGCCAAAGATCTAGAATTCTAGGGCAGAAGGCAGAAACTCAGAAGTTGGATGTTTGCTGGGAGAAAATTTTCTCTCTGGACTCCATTCTCTTGGGTTCAGAATTTTGATAACTGACGTATGCTTATCCAGGCTTATGCTCCCAAGAAGAAGGACATTTGGGAGTTTAAGCCTTCGAACTTTAGACAACAAGGTATCTTTATGAGTCAAGACTAAGAGTACTTACTTTATGAGATTTTTACTATGTATCATTCTATATATTTGAAATTTTGAACAAGTGTATATATTATCTATTCAATAACTTAATCACTAAGATTAATAGTGATTGACTAGATTTCGTCTTATGCTTCAGCATGTTTATCAAGATCATACAGGGTTTCTGACCCCACATTAGGGATGCAAATTTATATATACAGAAGATTACAAATATATAAATTATACATAGAAAAATAGCAAGCAGTATCAAAATTTTAACTGTGGTAGTTTTTTAATTGCTAGGAATACTGCGGGGGGGGGGGTGGTTTCTCCTTCCTTCTAATTAGGAACTTTCTATATTAGCATATGCTACTTTTCCAATGGTTTCAAAAGTTGATTTTATTTTTAGATGTACAAGAAAAAAATGTATATGAGTATGCCAGATGCTGATAGAATTTTAGTGTTAATATATGTTTTGCAAAGACCTCCCAGACCACTTTGGTATAATAACTGTATCATGTATAATGATGGGCCACTAATTATCAGCATAATTATTAGAGGAAGGCAGTTAGAAAGTAATGATATCCACAAGCCTTGGAAATAAAGAGACCAAGGGCTTAGGTCCTAAGTTTGCCACTCATTCCTGGCTGACCTTGGGTAAGTTCCCTAAACCTTTCTCAACCCCTCACTTGCTGAGGGGGTAAAATAATGATACCTCCCCCATAAATTTGCTATGAATGTTAGTTAGAGAATCCATCCAAGCCCTCAACCCTTAGCGTAGTGAACACATAGTGTAAATCCTGAGGATTATTAATTTCCACCAGTGGTTAGAGCCCAAGACATTCAGCTAAATTGCAAATAACGTCTCATACGTGACAGACACATTAGCAGGCCTGTGTACTTATAGAGGTTGTTTACCTGGACACCAGGGTAGAGAACTGGCTTCAGGCAGAGAAATACCATGAAGCACTTCTCAAGAGAAGGGTTAATATTTTTTTTTCTACAGTGAGATATAGGAAAAGGAGAAGGTGACCCAGTGAAAAATCAATCAAGCGATCTTGGAGACCAGACCTAGTGTTACCTGTGGGAAGGTGATAAAAGCAAGGACTGCAAAGCTTCCAATCAAAGAAAACCAAAAGGGTATTAAAGAAGTGGTCTGATACCAAGCCCTGAATAGAATTTCAGGAAAATGAATGATGGTCTGGGATTACCATGTTATAAATCAATGAGGTGACTCAGATGATATCATAGACCAGAAGAACAAAATTCAAATGATACTAATAACACCTGACCTTGGATATTAACCTTCAGCAGAGTCATTTATAATGTAAAATTCTTGGTTGGAACATCCAGCCTGTAACCGTATGGTTTTTTTGGGGGGGGTTGTTTGTTTGTTATTGTTTTTGTCGTCTCTCTCTCTCTCTCTCTTTTGTAAGGATCAGCTTTGGAAAGAAAAAAAATAGTTCAATTTAAAACAAGACATTTGGGCTTTGCAGGCAAGAGGGTTTGGAAAGGTTTGGAGCTGCTGAGGCTGAGCGATCAAGTGTCATGGTAGTGTCAGGTTTGTTTTCTGCGAAATAGTTGAACTAATTTTACCAGCGGCGTTTCTCTCAGGCTATTTACCACCTGAATATTTGTCGAGGCCTTTAGAGGAGGCAGCCAAACATGTACGTCTGAAATTCTTTCTATTTGGAGCGCGACTTGGGTGGGGAAGGCTCTCTGGTGACAGGGGTGGGGAGCTGACAGGAGATGTTGCTGCGAGAAAGATGGGATTTCAAGAGCTGTCATCGAGATTGCGAGGTCTGGTTGCAGCCGGTATTTTTCCAAATGCCAACCACACAAGGATTTAAAAGAATGTGCAAAGAAGCATGTGGCGTGCTCCTCATGAAGCAAAAGTGGGCTAAGTGGCTCGCTTAGCATCACGCCCCCCCCCCAGCCAATCACGAGCTCGGGCACCCCGGCCTCTTCCCTGCAAGGCCTTGGCCACATGCCCTCCTATACAATTGTGCGGAGATTGGATGAACCACAATGGTATTTAAAGCACTCTTCCATGGCGCTCTTGCAGTTGTAAGATTTCCCAAGAGGCAGTTGCCAAGATTATGTTCTTTCCCACTGGCTTTTAATTTGTAAATTCTAATGGGCTTCAGATATGGCATTATAGGTGGGACGCTGCAAGATGGCCAGAGAGGAGATGACCCGGTGTCAATCTTCAGGGTACACCCTCTGCCATCATGAAAGGTGCTTAAAAAAAAGGGGGTGGGGAGAAGGATCAAATTCTCTGATTGTCAGCATGCTGCTTGCAGAAACTCTGGTTTTAAAAGAAATCAGTAATCAGCTATGTTCTTATGGTAACTTGAACATCGCACAGTTTTATTTTAAAGTAAACCACCCTTAAAAATGAAAAGGAAACAGACCAACCACTGGATCGTATTTCTCTTTATGTTTTTATCCACCCTTATCATGCAAACTGTGCTGGCAGCCTTCCCAGATTCTTAACACTGCCTCTGACACTCTTCTCTCCTCTCCTGGTGTAACAGCCCTATTTGAATTATTAATTCTGGAACACCTCCTTCCTCTCAACCTGGAAGGCAAACAGATCCACCCTTTCTGGGCACCAAAAGAGTAATCAATGGTATATTAGGATCTACTTGTATTTCAGTATTGAGCCCTCGATGAAAGGAGCTTTATTTGAGAGTAAGTCAACATCCACCCAATGAATAAACTTGTAAACAGATTTCCTAAGCCGTTAAACTTCCTGTATATGATCAATTACAGATATTTCTCAATGAATTTGCTATCAAGCTCTCTTTGTTAAACTGCTAATAAGAGTTCCAAGGTTGGCGTGAGCCTGTTACCTTTTGTTTTCCAGTTCTAGCATCTTCCTCTTACCAAATAATCCCCTTCTTAAGCGCTCTGCATTGTCTTATTGAGCCTCAGGCTAAGCTAATATCTCCTGGTTACTTATTTCCAAATTGTGGCTCATGCTGTCGGGAAGCTTCCAGGTACCCAGCCCAAGAAAGGCGGTATTCAAGACATGGTAGTGGGCACCTGGGTGGCTCAGTCAGTTAGGTTAGGTGTCTGCCTTCAGTTCAGGTCATGATCCCAGGGTCCTGGGATCAACCCTGTCGGC
The DNA here is from genome assembly GCA_028533885.1 of Nasua narica. Taxonomy (NCBI): domain Eukaryota; kingdom Metazoa; phylum Chordata; class Mammalia; order Carnivora; family Procyonidae; genus Nasua; species Nasua narica. The sequence goes on along the minus strand of CM052813.1, from coordinate 33,408,751 downwards.
TACCTGCTCAGTGGGAAGCCTACTTCTTCCTGTCCCTCTGCTTGCCGCTCCCCCAGCTTGTGCTCTCTCTTTGTCAAATAAATTAATAAAATCTTTAAAAAAAAGAAAGAAAGAGAGAGAGAGAGAGATGGTAGTATCACCAGGGCTAAGCTGTATGCCAGACCTTCTCTGATCTCCTAGTTTTCTTGCTTGCTTTTTCTTTTCTGGACTTTCATTCTCTTTTTCATGCTTTTCTGCAGTGTTGCAACACCCATGCATTTATTGTGATCATTTTTGTTGCTGGGCAATATTCCACTGCCTGAATGTGTCTCCATTTTCCATTATCCCACTGAGAGACACTCAGGTGAGTTCCATTTGGGGGCTCCAGCCAGCAGCTCTGCTATGACCTTTCTTGCACATGTAAGCTGATATACTTCTGCAAGAGCAGAAGCTGCAAGAGCAGCTTGGAGGTTTATACCTCGGAGTAGAATTACTGTGCTATGGGTTCTGCCCTGCCTTACTAGATGATACGAAAAGGCTTACCCAAATGACTTCCCAGATATCTCCTTATTGAGGGGCTCCTGAGTGTCCAAGATCACACAGCTAACAAGTATAAAGATCAAGGTTTTGTCCGGAATGTTTCCCTCTGTAATTTGTCCCATCTTCTATACCTCAGATAATTCTGGCTACAACTAGGCCTGCTCCTACTCCCATTCCCACAGCCAGGTCTAAGCTTACCCAGATCTTTATTCTTAAGTGTGACTCTGGATTCTCGGGTCCTCCTACGAGTGAAGTAGTCCTTGCCAGAGTAAGGTGGAAGCTCCAGGCTTGGCCCATGTTGAGTCCAGGCTTATGGAGGTTTCCTGAAGTCTCAAGGCCTTCAGAAGTGCAGAGATCTTTCAACCTTCCTGGGATGCCCACCCTGTGCTGTCCACTACAGTAACCACTAGCTACATGTGGCTGCTTAAATTCAAATTCAAGTTCAACCAAATTTAAAATTCAGTTTCTCAATCACATTAGCCACAACTCGTCATTGCTGTAGAATGTTCTGGTAGTCGGTGCTGTTTTCAGCAATCTCCATACCCCTCACAGCACGGGTGTGACAATGGCCTGCTCATAAGGGGATTTTCAGGGGCGCTTGGGCGGCTCAGTGGGTTAAAGCCTCTGCCTTAGGCTCAGGTCATGATCTCAGGGTCCTGGGATCGAGCCCCACACTGGGTTCTCTGCTCAGCTCTCTGCTCTCCTACTTCCCCCTTTCTCTCTGCCTGCCTCTCTGCCTGCTTGTGATCTCTCTCTCTCTCTCTCTCTGTCAAATAAATAAATAAAATTTAAAAAAAAGGAGGGGTTTTCGTCATGAAGACAGGTTGGAACTGAGGATTATGGGCTAAGGCCTATGGGTTTTTTGTTTTTTGTTTGTTGTTTGTTTTGCTTTGTTTTTAAAGAAAAGCGGGGAGAAACCACGGGCAAGGAATAAAATAGAGGGAGAAGCAAAGACCTGGCCTTGAAAAAAAGGAACAGAGACAAAATTTGTGGGCTCATTGGAAGTGGCCTTGAAGGCAGTTACACCTGTTCTCTTCCGGGGCGTTAAACCAGCCGAAGTCATCGAGACCCAGAGCTCCATTCGGCAGCAAGGGAAATCAGATGGTCACTGCGAAGACAACTGGGGTCAGGGAACAGGAACCCCAGTGCGGCAGACACCTGGGTGATGTGGGAATAGACAAGGTGGGCCAGTGGAAGAGCCCCGCTTCCCCGACCTGGGTTTGAATCCCCGCTCCTCCATTCCTGGCTGTGTGGCTTTGTGCAAATTACTCAGATTCCTCCTCTGGAAAGCAGGAATGGAGAGGCCTCCTGCAGGTGTGATTGTGTGGGTTAGAGGTGACGTATGAAAAGCACCAAACGGGGCATACAGCACCCTCCCCCTACTCCCGGAGGTGGTACCATGTGCACTGTAATGACTCCGTGTTCTTGCACAAGGTTCAAGGCACAGGTGGTTGGGCCGAGATGCCTTGCTAGGAAGAGTCTACCATCTCCCAGTATGCCACAGCGTTCTTGACTCTAGCAGGATTACTCAGCTTTCTTGTTTACCCTGTAGCTAACTTCAGAATTGGCTCAAGTGAATGAAGACATTGCCCCTTGGTTCTGATCCGCCTTCATACATTTTTCTATTTACATCACCAGCTTACGGTGGGGGGGGGGGGAGCAGAATCTGGTGTATTAGGCAACAACTCATTCCTGATTTGTTGTTTTTTTATTTGTCTTGTTTTTGTTTTTGTTTATACTGTGCTTTAGTCCTCAAGCTCTCAATTCACCTTCCATAAACCCCTGTGCCACCCTAATGAGTATGATTAAACCTTACTATCCCTTGCTTCTTCTGGGCTTGCCCAAGATTACAGACCCAGAAGCATTCTAGAGTTAGGTGAAAGGGAGCTTTCTATGGTGCTGAGTGCCAGTCAAAATTTTCCATTGGTCTATAGCTCAGAGGTCAGTCTAGTTATTGGATTGAGTCCATTATTTCAAATACACTTAGAAAATTGTACATTGTTTGGATAAGAAGTAATGGCAGAAGCCAGAAGTATTCCGATGTTCTATTCTCAAAAGGTCAAATGATGCTTTTTAAATTTTAACTACCTATGAGGGATGAGAAGGGAATTTTGTAATGTGACAATATATCAAACTCTGGGCAACCCTCTCACCCAGAGTCACAGTGATGATATACCATGGTAACAGGCAGACTTCAGGATCCCTGGTTAAATGGGTCAGGTTATTTACAAACATTATTCTTATTATCATGAAAATAACCAGTAAGCAGGGAATTTTCTCTTTTGCGTTCGGAACTTACAACACACCACAAACGGCCTTTTATGTCTCAGCTGGTAAAACCATAAAGAGGTTGTTATTCTACAAAACGGCTTTTCACAGAGACCTAATTCAATTTTACGAAAATGAATATGAAGGGAAAATACCTGCTTTTGCTCTTTCAATTGCTCTGTCCTCCCTCTCCACTCCTACTCTGAGGCCAGGTTCCTTTATCCTTCCCTAAAAAACCTCGGGAGTCCCCAGGTGTGAGAACAAAGGTTGTCATTCATCGTTTGAGATGTGGCTTCTGCCAGAGGGAGAGCCATTAAGGGGCTCTCTTTGGGGAAATAATAAATGTATGGAAAGTTACACACGATGGTGGGATATACTGAGATGTGATTGGTTGTAAGTTTTCTTGAAACTCTCTTTGAAGTAGTTCCATTATCCATAGATTAATACACTCTGCTTGTACAGTAAAAAAGTCCACAAGACTGTCTCTCCAGAGGGCATCTGGCTGGCTCAGTTGCTTTAGACTCTCAATTTCCATTCAGGAGATCGGTGGTGAGGTCGGTGGTGGGGTTAGACTCCACACTGGTTGTGGAGCCTGCTCAAGATTCTTTCTCTCCCTCTCCCTCTGCCCCGCCCTCCTACCCCTACCTACCTCCCTCGCTTAAAAAAAAAAAAAAAAGTATCTCTCCAGCATATCAAATGTGTTTCACTTTTGCTAGATGACACACTTGCATTCTTCTCTAGTGTTATTGAGATTTTTTAAATGTTAATATGGAAGCCAAAATTGAATCAAATCAGATGTGCAAAGTGCTGCTGTATTTTCTTTTCCTTTTTTTTTTATTAACATATAATGTATTATTTGTTTCAGGGGTACAGATCTGTGATTCATCAGTCTTATACAATTCACAGCACTCACCATAACCCGTTCCCTCCCCAATGTCCATCACCCAGCAACCCCATCCTTCCCACCCCCTCCCCTCCAGAAACCCTCAGTTTGTTTCCTGATATTGAGTCTCTTATGATTTGTCTCCTCTGGTTTCATCTTGTTTCATTTTTCTCTCCCTTCCCCTATGATCCTCTGTCTTGTTTCTCAAATTCCTCATACTAATGAGATCATATGATAATTGTTTTCTCTAATTGATTTCTTTTGCTTAGCATAATACCCTCTAGTTCCAACCATGTTGTTGCAAATAACAAGACTTCCTTTTTTTGATGGGTGCATAGTATTCAATTGTGTGTGTGTGTGTATATATATATATATATATATATATATATATATACCACATTTTCTTTATCCATTTATCTGTTGATGTACATCTAGGTTCTTTCCATAGTTTGGCTATTGTGGACATTGCGGCTATAAAAATTCGGGTGCACATGCCCCTTTGGAGCATTACATTTGTATCTTTAGGGTAGCTATCCAGTGGTACAATTGCTGGGTCATAGGGTAGCTCTATTTTCAACTTTTTGAGGAACCTCCATACTGTTTTCCAGAGTGGCTGCACCAGCTTGGATTCCCACCCACAGTGTAGGAGGGTTCCCCTTTCTCTGCATCCTTGCCAACATTTGTCGTTTCCTGACTTGTTAATTTTAGCCATTCTGACTGATGTGAGGTGGTATCTCACTGTGGTTTTGATTTGTATTTCCCCAATGCTGAGTGATGTTGAGAACTTTTTCATGTGGCTGTTGGCCTTTTGGATGTCTTCTTTGCAGAAATGTCTGCTCATGTCTTCTGTCCGTTTCTTGATTGGATTATTTGTTCTTTGGGTGGTGAGTCAGATAAAGGGCTAGTATCCAAAATCTATAAAGAACTTATCAAGCTGCTGTATTTTCAAACTACACTCTGATCCTATCTTCCGTATGGGCTGGGCGTGGGTGGGGATGGTGGGGCCCTCCAATTGACAATCACTGTCCTATACTCACCTAATTTTTCTTCTTAAATGACTATATCATGATCCATTTGTAGAATATGATGACTGTTGACCTAAATGAATCTCAGTCAGTGGAATTATATATAGTGTAAGGAAGAAGTTGTGGGGAGGGGCATGGTGAAAATAATAAGTAATAGCAGTAACTTTGTGTGTAGAGTCCTACATAAGAACCAGCCATTGTGATGAGCTTCTCCTGTGTATTAATCAAATATTTATAAGACCACTTGGAGGCAGGTAGTCTTCCTTTAGATAGCTGAGGAAACTGAGACAAATAGTAGCTACATAATTTACCCAGATTATATGGCTCCTAAGTAACAGAACCCGGATCCCAATCAGTTAAGCCCTCACCATCTAGGGGTTTAGATTGCCTTTTTCATCTTTGCAGCCTATCTGAACTTGTTAATTTGTCAGTTAGTTATTACTGAGGTGATCACATAATTTGTCATCCAAACTGGGACCATTTCAAGAATAAAAGAGGGAGCTCTTAGAAACTCTGCCAGGACAATAGGCATAAATGGGGGCTGTGTGTAGTGTAGGCTGTGTGTAGAAATCTGGAGGCATAGTCAACTTAGTTGTTAGGGACTTGGAACATTACCTTCTGTAGGAGCAATGTCATGCATGGGCATTAGAGCCCCAGGTTGACCCTCCTCCATTTCCTTAAGGTTTTCCTTCACAGTCTCCAGACCACTGTTGCCCTCACAAGAAAATACTGAAGTGGGGGCACCTGGGGGGCTCAATCAGTTATGTGTCTGCCTTTGGCTTGGGTCATGATTCAGGGTTCTGGGATCAAGCCCCACATTGGGCTTTCAGCTCTACGGGGAGTCTGCTTCTCCCTCTCCCTCTGCCTCTCTCTCTGCTTGTGCTCTCTTTCTCACATTCTCTCTCTCAAATAAATAAACAAAATTTTTTTTAAAAAATTGTAGCGAAGTATCTCCACTGCAAAAATATAGAATTTCCCCTACATACACACTAAAACTCCTATTTAACTCTTTCTTTTTCTAATGTAGCAGGTGGATGTGTTTATTTTTAAAATTCTTCAATGATACTTTAACTTTTTTTTAAAAGGCACCAAATAATGCACACGGTATATGACTATTCGGATAGAACAAAATGATTTTTATACATTGACACTGTGTGTATGTGTATGTTAATACATACGTATATCTGGATAATACCTGTTAAGAAATGTCTCCTTACTGTTGCATCAGGAAGAGAAAGGATCTTGGAATTGGGGGGTAGGGGGAAGGGAGGTGGAGGGAGTGGGGAATGGAGACTTATTTACACAGTACCTCTTTTTGCTCACGTTGAATTATTTGCCATGAGTATGTTTCTTTCTCCAATGAAGTGAGGAGAAAAACTAGGTACATACTTCCCGTTTAGTGCAATTGTATCCTACACAGTAGAAAAGCAATCAGATTAAAGTTATTGCACTGATTTCTGCTCGACTCATAACTTCACATCTTAAAAAAAAAAAGTGACCTTTTTAGAAGATGCCTGAGAACAGAAGTGAATCTTTAATTGGTGGAATTTTTAAGCAGTATAAATAAGGAAAGTGAAGAAATTCAAATGAAGTCAAGGTGGACACTCCGGAAGGAGGGAGGGTCTCCCAAGTTGGCTGTCCTCTATACACTCCACGTACTTTATATTCCATGTAAGTTTCTTTCATTTCTCTATTTATGAACCCACAGTTTTTCTAAAATGTCCACTTTTTTTTTTCTTTTACAACGAAAGAAGTTTAAGCTCCAACCACAGTGTGGAAAAGAAAAAGATTGCAGAATCTATAACCATTTATAAATATAACTTCTAGACAAGAAAGGGCCCTTGCCTAATTTGGAGTTTCAAGAGGATGTGGAATTTTCTGCTCATTAGTTATGAACACAAACACTTCCAAGATTAAACTATGCAAATAGTGGAGGAAAGGATCAATGATGGACAAAAGTATTTATTTTGGCTGTATGCTTTGAGACAATGTGATGCAAAACCATGTCCTGAAACTAGTGTCTTAAATACCGCGTGATTCAAAGGGAAGCAATCCGTAAGCCTCGGACGATGTATTGGCATTACAGACGTTTTATAGGCGTGTGACAGAGACTTCTAATTCCCCACCTGATTCCTGGCCTTCCCTTATTACTAGTTATAGAACCCTGATTTTTTTCCTCCTGAGAGACCACATCTTCCAGGCTCCTTGCAGATGGGTGTGGCCCTATGACAAAAGTCAGGCTAATAAATTATAAGCGAAATTATTATTATTTTTTTAAAGATTTTATTTATTTATTTGACAGAGAGAAATCACAAGTAGACAGGCAGGCAGAGAGGCAGGAGAAAGCAGGCTCCCTGCCAAGCAGAGAGCCCGACGTGGGGCTCGATCCCAGGACCCTGAGATCATGACCTGAGCCGAAGGCAGAGGCTTTAACCCACTGAGCTACTCAGGCGCCCCTAAGCGAAATTATTTTGAGGAACTTCAGGAGAAGCTCCTTAAAGGAGTTAACTTAAGCAAGGAGGGGCATCCCTTTGCCCTCCCCTTTCCTTTTTCATGCTTGGAGAGAACATTTAATGACTAGAAGGACATCATGGCTTAAGAAGGGAAGAACAGAGATCTAGAAAGAGCCTGGGTCCTCAATGACTTTGAGAAGTCACCATATGAGCCCCAGATAGCCAGAGGTAGGATTTCTTTTCCGTTAAATATAACCCATTGATGTTAAGTGTCTGTCATTGAGAGCTAAATGCAATCCCTAACTCATCAAACCAATTGCTTCTCTTCTTTGGGAGAAAGGCTATCCTGGGATGAAATGAATTTGACATTCGTTCATCATCATTCTTAATCTTGGCACTTCACTGTGCCTGCTTTTTGTTTTGTTTTGTTTTTAATTAATTCAATTTGAAAAAGACATTCATCTTTTAGAACAATCCAGGGGCTTCGTCTTAGTTCCTTGCACGCTAGCAAAATCCCTACCCTTTGTGAACAACCGTCTTTCGACTCACAGAAACCTCAATTAATAATCATTTTGCTCACAAGATGACTCTAGGGGACACTTACTCAGACACTGTGACTGTCACCATAGTTGTTGGAACTGAAGCTATACACACAGATGAACTTTTCTCACTTGTTTATTTTCCATGTGGGGCGTCTGATTTTAAAACAAACGCGTTGTAAGTCCCCAGGCCCTAGATGTAGGCTGTGTTATGTATATCCTTTGAAACTTCTTTCTTCTTTCCTTCAGGAAGGAGAGGAGGTAAAAGCTTGAGTAAAAGAAAAAAAAAAGAAAAGAAAAAAAGAAACAAAATAAAAACCATATTTTTAACAAAAGGATTTTTGAAAGTCTTGGGAAATGTTGTGTTCACTCACATAAGGCCCCACTGTTTTAAACATATTTTACTATAATTTTTCCTTCAAAATTCTGACATGCAAAGTTGAACAGGGCTCTTTCAGTGTACAACCCCGGGACATGGAGAAATAAAAAGAACAGTATTCCAACTAATGCATACTCAGTGGGAATCATAATATCGCATAATTGCTTGAAATTCACAGGCCGATCCGATGTCATCTTCAGAAATATGCAAGTTTCCCTTTGTTTTCTGACTTAGAGATATTTCCTTGCTTTAGGGCTTAACCCTTCAGTTGCTACCCCTAATTACTGAAACTTGATTGGAAATGAATGTAGAACCACGCTTCCTAAACCCACACCAAATGTTAGGTAAGATTCCCTCAAATCTGCCAACTTTTGTTCTAACAGAAACACAAAATATGTATTTAACTTTATCAGTGAACCTCAAGTGTTCCTTTTTACCGATTTCCTTTTCTACCTGTTTCTAAACACACACACACACACACACACACACACACACACACACCTATGCACACACATACACACACAGCCTTTTAAATTCCCACAAAAATCTTTGCAAGAACAAAGAGTTGCTATTTTGGGGCATGTAATGACATGTTTAAAAGTTCATCAACTTCCCGCCTTTAACAAATATCTGGCAATGAGTCTAAAATAATAATTCACAAAGATTTAGAGAGAGAAAAATCTTTAAGACTCCTTCCTTTGTAACATTATGTAAATCATAGATGTACCACTGGTCTGGAAGTGATTACAACAAGCTCCAAGACAAAAGATATTCCTAGGCAGACACTGCTGACAATGGGTTCTGTTTTCCCATTAGCATAGAAGAGGATTTGGGAAGGTAAGTTCTCATAATAGTTAAATAAGAGATTCACGCCATCATGAAGAATTCCTAAGCGTACTTGTTCCAAGAATAAACTCTAAGTCCTGGGCCATAACTGATTACATGAACTCAGCAATGTGTGTCCTCTTCTTCAAGGTGAAATGAGTCTTTTGGTGTTCCAAGCATTCCTCCACTCTTCTCCAGTTTTCTCTTTGCTTCTCAATTGTCATTGTCCCTGACCTTCCAAACAGGATCCCTGGAGTGAAGAGGAGGAAGTACTATATAAACAGTTCATTCTCCAAGTGTGAGTCATTCCTGAATCAGCTCCCCCTTTCCCTATATAAGCGACACCCAGGCATATCTAAGCTTCTCAGTTACTTGTAGGAAGCTTTTCTTTGTTTTGTCTTTCCCCACACCTTCCCAAAGGGCAAAGGTCTAACTTTTTCACTCTCCTCCAGGCATTTCAACACTGGGGTTGGACATTCAGTTAACAGAACATGGAGAATTTCATTTTGCTTGGTAGTATAGCAATAGAAGCTAAGGCCAGCCAACTCAGAGGGACACTGCAATGCCATTTTATAATTAAGCAGAGCACCCGCTGGACTCCATGTTAAAACAGATGTTTCCTGGCCTCAGGTACTAAGCCAGCTCATAGGAAAACTGCCCAGAGCCTCTCTTTGAGCCAAGATGGGTCAATGTCTGGAACAACTCCTGTCTAGTGTCTCTTACTGTAATTAGAGAATGAGGCTACCTTTTGGTCATTAATTCCATTTGAAAAATAGCCATAGCTAAATTAAAAAAAAAAAAAAAGAACATCAGAGTGCTCTTAAAATTGAAGAGCCCAATAATAAAATGGAGATAATTTATTCGTGAATTATTATTTCTAACAGTGTTTTAGCCCTTATATAAATTCCATACAATGATTTGCAAAATTTTCCAAAATGATTTGCAAAATTTTCACTCTATTTATGAAATGGATAAAATTAGAGGTTCCTCATACTTAGGCTGGAAAATGCTTTACAGATTGGTTAGTACTGGGAACTCAGACTCCGATACCATAGCCTCCAGTGGGTCAATGAACAAAGCAACCAATGGCAAGAACAATCGTTCTACCTTTTCTCTCTAGTTTTCATTCATTTTCTGTTTGCAGGAAGAGACATGGGTGCAGGAATAGATCTCTCTACTGTGAGGAAACTACAGTCCAAGCAAAGCTGACGTGTAGGTGGGGTGCACCCAAGGCTAGGACCGTCCTTACTAATTGTAGTCTAAGGGGTGCTCTCAGCCCACTGAGTGATGCCCATCACTGGGCATCCGCCCCTTCTCTGGGAACTCTTGGATCTCCCCATGATCCAGCAGCTGAGGAGAGCAAAGCACCCCCAGGATGCCGTTCTAGTGCAAAGGTCCATTCTGATAGGTCAGTCCCCAGGCAAAATATTTTCAATATTTAGTAGTGAAATATTTTCAATATCACCCTTGAGTACAAGCACAGTGACAAATAGCAACTGGTATTTTTATCTCCGTGTAGGACAGACGAAAGGGCAAATGAACTTGATAAGGTCATTGGGACCTGGGAGAGCCCATGTTCTGATAAAGGGGGCAGCTACTACAAATTGAGTAGAAATATGACCCGTGCACCCAGATCTTCTGATTTCTTTAGAGAAAATAAAACCCTGTGTCCTTATATAAAATCTCCCAATGAAATTATCACCTCATTTAAACACTGTAAGGGGTAAACAGCGTGCTTTTGTGGTTCACATCTGGCCTAGGTGCTCCAAATTTGCAACCCTTCTCATTCCTGAGACAGAGGAGAGGACTGATGTTGGAGTGACTCACCGATAGGTCACGCAAGCGATCTAGTGGCAGGGTCAGAACTAAAATCTAGAGCTCCTGACTTTCCCTCCAGTGAGAGCTGACTTTCTTTGAAACAGGTTCTGTGCACCATGGAATACCCTTCAGGAGAGATCTGTAAACTGCATTAAGTAGGAGCTTCGATGTATTTAGTATTACAGTCATTTCCACTAGTGTTTGCTCTGGCAACAGCAAAATGAAAGCTCATCTCCAAAGTTAACACGTAAAGATGGAAACAAGGGCAGAAGTTCCAGAGATAACAGCCTTGCCCAACTGCAAGAAACGGTTGGTCCTCTCGTGGCTTGGAAATAACTTTTTAAACAAAGACATTGACAGAACTCCAAGCAGGGTTTGAAAACACCTCCATGGGGAGGGTTACCCCAGGCAGGGTGAGAAAGCATCCAAGTAAGAAGAAATTCCAGTGTTAGGGGTCATCTAAGTTTAATGGATCTCTAGTTCCATATGATCCTGAGACCAATCTGCTCTTTCATAGCTGTTCTTTACCTTTGTTATTAAACAAGGTTGTGCCCAGGGTGACGTCAAATATTTGTAAAATATATTGATTCGTATACTTATCACTATGAGCACTGAATAATGTACAGAAGTGTTAAGTCACTCTATTGTGCACCTGAAACTAATGTAACACTCTATGTTAACTATACTAGAGTTAAAATTTTTTTTTTAAAACTTAATAAAAAGAATAGAAAACCTAAAAAAAAAAAAACACCCAAATTTGTCCATAGATTAACTCATATTTGTTCAGGATCTGCTATGGGCTAGACCAGAATTCCCCAACATCTGATATTGTCGTATCTTCTACATGATTTACCCCTCTTCTACCACTTATACTGTTGTCCACTTATTTTTTTAAAAAACCACATGTTCTTTTTCCTTAAGTAGAAAAAAACTGGGGGCACCCGGGAGGCTCAGTTGGTTAAGCATCGGACTCTTGGTTTCTCCTCAGGTCAGGATCTCATGGGTGGTGAGATTGAGCTCCACAGTGGGCTCCCCACAGAGTGGGGAGTCCACTTGAAGATTCTCTGCTTCTGCCCCTCCCCTCCCACATGTGCAATCTCTCTCTCTCTCAAATAAATAAATACATCTCTTAAAAAAAAGGAGCAGGGGCAGAGGAAGAGGGAGAAGCAGACCCCCCCACTGGCTGAGCAGGGAGCTTGAAATGGGACTCCATCCTAGCACCCTGGGATCATGATCTGAGCTGAAGGCAGACGATTAATCAACTGATCCACCCAGGTCCCCCAAATTAATAAATCTTTTTTAAAAAAAAAAAAAGAAAAGAAAAAATAGAACTATCTTTGTGTTGGGATTGTGGTTATATCAATGAATTAAGTAGCCCTTGACCTTGAGACTCCATGGACCATTAATACTAAAGAACTAAATAAACTTTTAAAATAAAAATGACGGAACTGCTATGATAAAAGCAGAGGGGGAGCCATTAATTTTCTTTGAGTCACACAGAGAGGTGAAGAGGGCCTCACCTGGGATGTGATGTTGGGTTGAGCCTTGTGGAATGAGCAGGAATTTCCAAGGGCAAAAAAGGAGGAGAAGGTCATTACAGGCAGAAGAAGTAGTTGGAAGAGAAGCACAAAGTCCTAAAGCGTGTTGGGGGTTTGGGGAATAAGGAGTGGTGCAGTCAGCTAAAGCCAAGGACACATGAGGAGAGTGGCGGGAAAATCTGACTGGGCTTGCTTTTAAATACACGATCACATAGGAAGGAGCAGAGCCTTTGATACCCAAGGTGAAGGAACATGGCCAGAGGTCTTAGAGCAGGAGAATGTCTGATCTGCTTTGTGTCATAGGAAGATAATTTTGCCTTTGAAAGACTGGTGAAGGAAGGAGCTGAAGATAAGAAGATCAATTAGGAAACGCTCCAAACTCCTCAAGCCAATAATGGCAAAGTACTGATTGAGAGTAGCAGCTGAGATGACAAAGGAAAAGCCAGATTTGAAGACTGTTTTTGTTTGAGGGAGAAACAATAAAGCATGGTGACCAGTTCGATAAGGAAAGTGGAAGGAGTAAAGACTGAATCCAAAATCTTTAATGTGTCTTGGTGGATAAAAATGCCATCTATCAGGATCTAGGGGGAAGCAGGGCTTTCGGAGGTGTGAGATGGGAGAAGAGAGAGGTGGGGGGCTGGTTGATGAGGAGGAGCTTGGAGATATTAAAGCTGACATGCCTTCAGAAGACTCTGTTCTCATATGAGATTTTCAACACTCAATAAAGTTTTATGTGTTATAAAAAAAAACCCAGAAGACTCTGGTAGGTGAACCTCACCAAGAAAGCATTAAAAACTGGAACTGGGGCTCAAGAAGGAAGATGATCAGCCAAGAACTTGATCCATGTAGAAATACTCTGAAAATGACCTTTAAATGATATGGACAGAAGCTACTTATACCAAGAACTCCCACTTATGATAATTAAATAATTTGAAAGCTAGTAGTTAAAGAAAACACAAAACAGCCCTCCATCCTACTTCCATGACATTTTCTTTTGGGGGAGAAAAGAAAAAACAACAAACTTGGGAGGTCGTTAAAGGTGCAGTGGGCTTAGCATCAGGCAGACACAGATCTGAGTCCTGATCATGTTATTTACTAGACGTTTGACTTTGGACAAATTATTATTTAATCTTTCTTAGCAAGACACTTTATTTGCTTTGAGGCAAACCCTATTCTGGGGACTGGGAATATAATGATAAATAAACCCTGCTCTCAAAAAAAAAGAGCTTAAATGATCTTTTTTGAAAAAACTTAAAGATTGCAAGGAGACACTACTGTCTAGCAATCGGCGTGATACGTGATACATAGAGAATACTATGAACCTGTCACTTTCTAACTGCCAAGTACTTTCTAGTCATTCACTCTTTTAATTCCTACACCAAAACTATGAGGTAGATATTGATGCTGTTCCATTATGCAATTGAAGAAACTAAGCTTAGGGCCCTTGCCCAAGTTCATGGGGAACAAACCCAGAGTTGTCTGACTCCCCAGATGCCACACTTCATTTTTCCTTTGTCAGATGGGTGATGTAGGCAAGAGCACCTTCTCTCTTAACATCTGAAAATGTTAAGAGTAAGTGTAAGTGAGTAAGTGAACTAAGTGAACTAGAAGTTACCATCCAAGGAAGTGCCAGCGAAGTTAAGATATATGGCGTATTAACTTGAGGATAATCAAAACTGAAATGAGTCAAGATTGCACTGATATAAATATCTTTCAATGGTATTCAGAGTATCTGAACCAGGGATAATGTCCTACAAATGCTCTTCAACAGCTCATAGATTGGCCAAAGGCCCCACAGTCACACGGGATGGAACTGATTCTAGGTACAGAATTGGTTCCTACCGCAAATCATTTCTGGAAATGGGTAGGAATAAAAAGAACTAGTGAGTCAATAACTTACAACTAAAAGCATTTTGGAGGTAATTTGAACTCTTAAATAATGGAATACAACTGCTTAGAAGTCTTTCTGGGGTGAGAATCTTTGCAACTCTTACCTCCTTTCCATGTCTTCTTCTTTGCTCTTGTTCTAATCGCCCTCTTCATTTTGACCACACTGGCCTGGTTTAGGTTGTCTTCGCGCCTCCCCAGGATAGCACTCGGCCACTTGTCCTCCACCTCCTTGTTCATGCTACCACAACTGCTCCAAGCTTCTAACCAATCCAGTAGCTCCCCATCACCAAAAAATATACCCACATTCATATAAGAACACAGGTTGCTTGCAACCTTTTGGCCTTCATTCAATGCACACAACTTCTTAGGTCCCAAATATGCCCCACTATTCCACACCTCTGATTCTCCGTGCTTGCTGGTCCCTCTGCTCGGGCTGCGCTTCCCCAAGTTCATCTGATAACCTCCTACTCATCTTTAAACACAGAGTCTGGGGTGCCTGGGTTACTCAGTGATTAAGTATCTGCTTTCTGCTCAGGTCATGATCCCGGGGTCCTGGGATCGAGCCCTGCATTGGGCTCCCTGCTCGGCGGGAAGCCTGCTTCTCTCTCTCCCTCTGCCTGCCGCTCCCCCTGCTTGTGTTCCCTCTGTGGCTGTCTCTCTCTGCCAAATAAATAAAAATAAATAAAATAAATAAAATAAAATAAATAAACAGAGAGTCCGAGAGTCATCCTCTCTGAGAAACCTTTCAGTCCCTTTCCAGGTCCTAGTTTTTGTATCCCACAACGTTCTGTTTATTTCAGAACCTGTCCCACTCAGACTTTTGCTCATTAAAGTGTTGATTTCCCCTTGAAAGAAGGCAACATCATCCTCTATATCTTTGCATCTTCATATGCAGGGAAGCCCCGGTGTATATAGTAGGAGCTCAAAAAATGCTGTTCTATTAAATAGAACTGAATCCAATTGTCATCTTCATTGTTAGCGGGCTCTCACAGGAGTATAATTTGTTGGTAGTTTCTACATTTCATGCTTAGCGTGGTGGCAGGAGAGACATCCAAACTCTGCTGCTTCTGGCCTGGAGAAAAGAGGGCCCCTCGAAAATGGGAGGTAAACAAGAAAAGCTAGAGGAGCCTGAAATGTGCTCATTTTGTCACTCCTGGAGGCCAGAGATGGGGATGTTAGTTCAGGCCAACCTACTTATCTTACAGGATTCTGACCAGTTTTCTGAGAAAAATAAAAGAAACGAGCAAAATGAAAATCTGTGGTCAGAAGGTCACAGAACGGAAAGGCACACATTTCTGCTAGGGAATAGGAAGTGGTCTTGTCTTCCACAGCAGGGCTGTCTAATAAATCTGGAGAGTTTTATTGACTTCATAGGCGCAAGAATAACCACCCGGAGAAGACATCGGGTTTCACTTATTTTTTTGGAAAGTAATTTTTCACAGACGCGAGGTTAAAAGAAAGTGGTTGCACGGGCCTCAGCTGTGGTAGTGTGTCTTCTGGTATGCGTAATGCAACTGGATCTCAATTCTGGGACAATGCCCAGTTTCAGAGGTCTAAAGCCTCTGTTGAAAGCCATGAGGACAGAGTGTTGCCAAAATTTTATGTATGCAACTGTAGATCAATTGTCTTAGTGCAAGGATAGACTTTGATCAGGAGCGTCTGGTGGGAGGGGTTTCATTAAACACTGTTTTCAACTCTTAATTCTACAGCTTTTACGTCTACTTGTTGCTAAGTCTACCACAAACCCTGAATGGCCCTGACACAGAGAAGCCCCTCCCCAAGCCCATGTCTGGCTCTCAGACAACAGCAGCAACTGGCATGGAAGGAGTTCTTGGGTAGAAAGATACACAGTTCAGAAAGTTTTGCTCCTCACTCCCTGATTTTTGGTCTCATGTTAGACATATTCAAAAAGGAAAATGCTTGAAGCTCTCCCCGTCCTGCCTCACGTCTGTGATTCATTAGGAGAACTTGAAAACTTCCCCTACTCAAAGACAAGCTTTCCTAAGAAAAGGATTGATAAGGGTGTATGTTTGTTGGATGAGTTCTTCCTTTTAAAAATGTCTAGCCAAGAATAGAAAATTCAGCCAGTTTTAGAAGTTTTAAGGGCCCATTTCTGAACTCCTTTCAGTCGTCCTCATAATCATGGAAGAGATGGCCACTAGGAAAACTAACAGTTTGCAACTTTCACGTTCGATTCTCGGAGTAAACCTGTAGGCAACTTCACCCACAGGGCAAGGAAAACTTTTCTTCACAACCTCCTATTTCTTTCAGAAACCAAGAAAGAGCAAGGTAGATAGAGGAGCCATGATCTTGGCCGGTTGGGTGGCAAGTGGCGCCACCTGGTGTGTGGGAAGCCAGTTATCCTCAGAGCCACCAGCATCTCCAGCAATGTGCACTGGGATCTGAGAGTAAGATCATTGGACTGGGAAGCAGGATATCAATCAAATCTAAAACCACTCCATCTGAAGCAATCACCTTATTGTATAGATGCAGAAGTAAATAGGTGGTTTTGAGATGTAAGCAACAGAATCCTTTTTCAAAGGAAAATCTTAAATAATAGATTAGCAAATCTTTATTGAGTCCTTTGATATGTGCCAGGCACTGGGCTAAGCACTGTACGTGTATAGTATTACTTAAATTAATCTTCACTACTCTTAAAATAGGCACTGTTTTCATGTCTATTTTACAGAAGAGGAAAATAAGAGATCAACTTAATGACATAATATGTAACCCACCATATGAAGTAGATCAAAGCAGGGCCCTTGTGGTGTAATTAGGATTGGAATACCACAAACCTTGAACCGCCATCTGGTTCCCTCTTCCACCAACCTCTTCTGTCTCCCTGAAGCAACCCCCAGGCTTTGCAGAGCAAAGTTTAGAAATCTTTTGACTGAATAACCCCTAAAGTTTTTTCCCCTTCTAATGCCCAGTGATCCTAATTCTGGAGATATAAACCATAGTAATCCTCAAAACAAGTTCCTGAAACCTGGATATTGGCAAAACTTGCTCTTTCATAGGGCTGACTCCAAGCCCCTTTTCCCATATCTTTAAAGGATAGCTTTTTCAAATTGCTTTAGGCCAATAAATGTAAAGACGAAATCAAGGAATTTTGCAGATGTAAACAAACGACACTCTAAGATTAAATGTGTTGCTTACATTAAAACTGCAGTGCTGATGTCAGGGCCGATTTCCATTTCCTGAATAATTAAGTTATTAAGTATTCTATAACTAACACATTTGCTTATGCACTCGATGACAAATTATCTCTAAAAAAATCCAGCTAAAAAACAAGCATTAAGTGTTAGCATTTTTACCTCTCACATTAGCTAAATGTCTGTCTGGGTATGGGCTCACTCAGAGCAGGAGGTTCATCAAGGAAAGGGGGAGACTTTTGATGTCTTTGTTAGCTTTTCACAAAGGCAAAAAATTCCACAGGCTGAACCTCTTAACTTCTAACTCACATCAGACATCCCTAAATTGCATGGATTTTTAGTGTTGCTAAGGGGGGTGGGAAAACAGGCTCCTTCTCACAGTGTGGGTGAAGGTGTAAATTGGTATAAAATTATTGGAGAGCAATTTGGCAATAGCTATTAAAAATGAAATGCTCATACCCTTTGACCCAATAATAATTCACCTTCTGGGAATTCATCATAGAGAAATACTCCTACAACGGCTCAAAGATGTAAGAGTAAAATGATGTTTGCAAAACTATTTGGTACAGGGAAAACTGGAAAGAACCCAAGTGTGCATTAACAGGCAATTGGTTAAAGATAGCATGGTTTGGTCATATAGGACCATACCGTGGAGCCATTAAAAAGAAGATTAAAAAGAAGCTCACTTTTTTCAGACTGGCATAGAAAGATGTCTGAGACATATTGCTAGGTGGAAAACAGCATGCTTCAAAGTTGAACTATAATCCCATTTTTTATAAAATAATAAATGAAATTTTAATATATACCTCAAAAAAAATGTTAACTGGTTTTCTCAGCTGTGTGGGATTACAGAAGATTTTCACTTTCAATTATATCACTATATGTTTCAAGTTATTTATATATGTATATATATATATATTTATATAGATATGCCATTACTTTTGTAATCAGAAAAAATAAATTTTGCTGTAGCTTGGTCCCTTGAGAGCCCTGTTATAAAAGTGTAGAAGGCTAGTCCAAACCCATTAACTTTACTGGAAAACAAAACTTAGCTGAAATTGGAACGGGGATGCCACTTAACCAAAGAGAGGTCACTCATGGAAATTCTTCTGGCCTTTAGAGTCTATAAGCCGTTGTAATAATTAGCCCACAATGAAGTGTTCTTTTAAAGAGGAGCTAAGGAGAGTAAATTTAAAATGCAGCCAGTTTTGAAACCACTGCTGCAGTTGAGAGAATGTCTGAGGAGCAGGGACTTGAAGAGGTCTCCTCTTTAACTGTGACTTACCAGAGGTGGGGGGGGGGGGGTGTCATAAAAGTGAAGAAGAGTTTGTGTTTAATTTTTACACGTTCACCAAACTAAGATTTGGTGCAAGTCACCTAGCTCTGGGGCCGATTCCTGCAGTGGCAGTGGTGGTGGCGGGTGGGCTATAGGTTATACAATTAAGGGGAATCTTCGTTACAACAAATGCAAAATTACCAGTACAAAATTAGGTACAGCATTCTGAAGAGGTCCCTGAAAAGGACAGGGCCTTAAACTAAGCTTAATTAGCTTCCCAGAGATCTTCCCTGCTCTGACTCAGAGTTCTTCAACCAAGATAACACGGGAGAGTAACGGACACACTTCCGTTCCTTTAAGAATTACCCTGCCAAAGAGGAGTTCCAAAGTGACGCGTGAAAGCTCGAGGCAGCACCCCAGAGCCCTGGGAGACTGTGCAATCTCTGTTCTTCGGGGGATACTTGAGTTTCTGCGGATGCTCGAGCTCCGAAGAATCTGTACTTGTTGACAATGGCAGACGCCCAGTTCTTGATGCTCATAAAACCATGGCAGTCAGAGTTGGAAAAGATGTATTAGGTCATCAATCTAGATTCAGGTCCAAGGCAGGATGGTTCACTATTATATTCATTCCAAGCCTTTGTCCAGGCAGCCTGGAAATGTCTTGAGGGCCTCACTCTTAGAAGGCTGTTCCTCTCTTCTGGTTACTGGGCAAGTTTTGGAGGTGTTTGATGAAAAAAAAAAAAAGGGCAGTTTAGAGTTGGAACCACACAAATACTTAATTATATCCGTTCACCTAGATTTCTATCAGTGTTTTCCACATGAAGAAAACGATTTAGTGTAAAGAAACTCTTGTGTCCCGGCATAAAGTTGCCATCAGGGAACAAATCACTGATTTTTTCCGGTTCCTTGTATTTCAACTTTGGTGGTGAGTTTCTTTTTAGCCTTAGGAAAAAAGCTAACTTGCTGGGGTCCTCCTCAGCCAGCATTACCAAGAAAGAGTAATTGTGAAAAGCTGCTTTTGTTAATAGAAAGTGACTTACTAAACACTTATTTTGGGTCTGTTTACCTGTCTTTGGTGAACTTGATGTGTTCCTGATTTTTATTTTAAGCTTTTATGGCACTATAAAAATGGGAAATCTGGGGCACCTGGGTGGCTCAGTGGGTTAAGTGTCTGCCTTCGGCTCAGGTCATGACCACAGGGTCCTGGGATCGAGTCCAGCATTGGGCTCCCTGCTCAGCGGGAAGCCCGCTTCTCCTTCTGCCCTTCCTCCTGTCCCTTGTTCCTGCTCTCTCTCTCTCTGTTGAATAAATAAATAAAATCTTGGGGGGAAAATGGAGACTCTGAAAGCTAAGTTTTTATTTTTTCATGTTTTCTTTGCAGTCCATATTGATAATGAAGCTCATCTCCCAAAAGCTTCTCGTGGCTACCTTTTTGTAGAACAGAGAGGATTGTTCTAGACTAGGAGAATAGATTTGAATTGTTATCGATTGATGCATGTCTGCTGTATGTCCTAGTGAAATCTCTTATCCCTCTGCCTCATGAGTGTGTGACTGAGTGTGTGTGGTTGGCTTGCTTGTTCTTTATGTGTTTGGTGATTTTAAGGTTTCTTTTGTTGTTGTTTGCCTTGAAAATACTCAGAACAATTCTTTCTTTGGTAAGTAATGCCATTAGCAAATACAAAGTGCTAAACAATAATATAATATTTGGATATTTGCATTTGAGAGTTCATTTCTATTTTAAGTCAAGACAAGTGGGCACTAATTTATTGATGCTAGTGACATTATTTTTAGTAATAAGCTCTTTTACTCTTTTAGCAACAAGCAACCATCAGGAACCTCTTTTTTTTTTTTTTTTTTTAATTCCCAAGGATGGGCTTCTGGTTTATCAACCATCAAGAAACTAACCACAAGGCTCTGTACTGGGCTGGGCATAGGGCCTGCTTGAGATTCTCTCTCTCTCTCCCTTTACCTCTGCCCCTCCCACCCCCCAAAATAAATAAATAGATAATAAATAAATGAATGTAAAATAAATTTTTTAGAAAAGAAACTAACTACAAATGCTGAGTTAAACTTAGGTGAGTTTAATTAGATTTAAAAAGTTGACTGAGAATTCATCCAAAATGAAAAAAGTGCTCATCAAAAAACAAAACAACAACAACAACAAAAACTACAATTATTTGAAAAGGTATAGGAAAGAAATAGTTAATTTTTTTTCAAGATTTTATTTATTTATTTGACAGAGAGAAAAGGATCACAAATAGGCAAAGAGGCAGGCAGAGAGAGAGAGTGGGAAGCAGACTCCCTGCTGAGCAGAGAGCCTAATGCGGGGCTCATGGGACAATGTTAATTTTAAATCTTCTGAACTGAAAAAATAAAGGTAGAAATGCTATACGTTAAAAAATACTCCTTTTATTTTAAAAATTTTCAATACACTGTTTCTATCATTGGGACTTCCTGTGACTCCATTCTTTCAGAAATGTGCCTATCCTTGCCAACAAGTTACTAAGATAATGGAAAAAAAAATTCCTGAGAAGTACAAAATTATCAAAGGCACAGTGTCTTTGGAACTCACTAGAAGAGGGGCCGTTGGAAGGTTCAGTGGCTAAGCATCTGCCTTTGACTCAGATCATGATCACAGGGGTCCTGGATTGAGCCCCTAAGTAAGTCTCCCTGCTCAGGGGGGAGTCTGCTTCTTCCTCTGCTTCTCCCTCTGGCTTGTGCTGTCTCTCTCTCTCTCTCTCTCTCTGTCAAGTAAATAAATACAATCTTTAAAAAAAAAAAAGAAAAAAAGAAAGAAAATCACTAGAATATTTTCTCAACCCAAACCATTAGATTTGCCAAAAGCTTTTTTACGATTTGTGAATGTACTTAAATGTAATCTCATAAAGAAGTTAAAATATTTTAATTGTGCATTAAACAAATTCTCCTTGAGAAAAATAATGAAATTATATGAATTTAGTACTGTCCAGAAAAATATGGGCTATGTAATGAAAAGTTAATACTATTGGTGACCTCAGTAATGGGAGCTGTCCTAAACTCCTTACTGGCAAATAAGTTGTAAGCTCTTAAATGTATGGATCTCTATCCTGAAGAGAGCACTTTAAACATGGTTGGGTACGATAAGTGTTTCTGGAACAAATGAACACGATTGAATTCAGGTAGGTGTCAGATTGTTCACTGTCTGATCCATGTTTCCCTGGTTGTCGTTGTTATTAGGTCTGATTTCAGCAGTAACTGATCCGATAACAGCAATTGTATGTATTTACAACCCTGTCTATACAAATGAACTCTTTCCAATGTTCTCTGAAAGTTCGCAGGTGTATATTGGTTAGAAGCCTGGTTTAAAAAGAGCATACATGAATTTATTTTTGTAATAGAGAATTCCAGTAGTAGACTAGATCCCGCTTCTCAAACAACATTGTCGGAAACGTCTCTTTCTGTAGATCCCAACTTGATGACTTCCTGTGCTGTGTTCGTTCTTAGGCAAATATGATAGCAAACATGGCACCATTAGGCAACTCCTAAGTAGAAGGAGATTATTTCTTTGACAATGGAAGCTGACCCCCCCCACGTTGTCCTAACTGGGTGACGTGTCCATCCCTGACCCTACGATAGGCCTCTGGTGGTGTGGAGGTGTGTCATTTGGGCATAGCTGTGTGGCTGCCATCACAAATACCTACAGGTGGGATGGCTTACCAACAGAAATGTATTCTTTCACATTCTGGAGGCCAGTGATCCAAAGTGAGCGTGTCAGCAGGGCTGTGCTCCCTCTAGGGGCTCAGGGGGGGACATTCTGTTTCTTGCCTCTTCCAGCTTCTGGTAGCTTCAGGCATTCCTTGGCTTGTGGGTGTATCACTTCAATCAATCTCTGGTCTCACTGCCCCCTTGTCCTATCTGTGTCTTGCCTGTGTGTCTGTGTCAAACTCCCACTGCTTTGTCTTATAAGGACACACGTGATTGTATTTAGGGCTCACTGGGATAATCCAGGGTGATCTTATCTCAAAAGCCTTAACTTAAACACACCTGCAAAGATCCTTTTCCTAAACAAAGTCATATTCACAAACACCAGGGATTTGGACACAAACTTCTTTTTTGGGGGGGTGGAGGGAACACTATTTAACCCACTTCTGTTGGTAAATGATTAACAATCACCTTGACCAAAAAAAGAGAAGCCCTGATTGACGGCATTTACATAGTTGTGTGATCTTAATACTGCTATTGGTCAATTTTAGGCTGCCAACAGGAAATCACTGAACTGTGGAGATGGGAGGGATGTATGGTCTGTGCACTTAAATCATGCAGATCCAAAAGATGTAAATAACCTCAAGAGCATGGGTAATCATAAAATGTATTCAAATAATTAAGAAGTGAGGAGTTTTGAGTGCCTAATAATTCTGTTTCAAATATAATTTCATTGTAAATGTATATACTTTAAATTTTAATAGTGAACATAGTTAACAACTGGCTCACAAAATTCCTAAAAATTTTCTAGTTGGTACGATTAAGCTGGTATGAGGCAGCTCCAACATGCCACAGAATAAAATGTACTGATTGATCAGGACTGACTCAGAGCCCAAGGCATAGGGTCAGCAATATTCAAACCACATAGGGTCAGCAAAAATTAAAGTGGATTGTTCTTTCAGAAAAAGTTGCGGTGCTATGATGTAAAGCAGAGGAAAGGAATATTAGGAAGACAAAAACAACAAAGTCACTTCAGTATCATTTAAATATATTTTAATGATTTCAGGCCAAGGAAAAAATTTTCAGCCAAGTTCAAAGTAGTTACAGGTACAATATTATGGCTGTACTTGGATCTGCAAGTAAGCTCTCTACCTAAGGAAGAATCACTATTATTCACATTGTCATTTTACTCAGCTCATAAAATCTGTTTTTTTTTAAAGATTTTATTTATTTATTTGACAGAGAGAAAGAGATCGCAAGTAGGCAGAGAGCCAGGCAGAGAGGGAGGGGGAAACAGGCTCCCCGCTGAGCAGAGAGCCCGATGCAGGGCTCTATTCCAGGACCCTGAGATCATGACCTGAGCTGAAGACAGAGGCTTTAAGCCACTGAGCCACCCAGGTGCCCCATAAAATCTGTTTTTAAGCCTGGATACATGTGTCCGGAGATGATCAGCTTCAGAAAGAGACATAAACGAATGGTCTTTTTAAAAGTATCATTTCTTAGTTTGCCTGGGTGGTTGAGTCAGTTAAGTGTCTAACTCTTGGCTTTGGCTCAGGTCTTGATCTCGTGGGGTGATGGGATCAAGGTCCCCTTGTTGGGCTCCCCAATGAGCTTGGCATCTGTTTCAGATTCTCTCTCCCTCTCTCCCCCTCCACCCCCCCTCGTGCCCTCTCTCTCTCTCTCTAGATTAAATAAACACAATCTTTTAAAAAAGTCTTTTTTAAAAATAATTTAACAGCTTTATTGAAATATAATTTGCACACCATGCAACTCACAATTTAAAGTGCAAAATTCAGTGTTTTTTGATACATCCTCAGAATTGCTCATTCTCCATCACAATTAATTTTAGGAAATTTTTGTCACCTTAAAAAGAAACTCTGTACCATGGTGCTATTATCTTCCAGTGCCTGGAATCTGACCCTCAGCTCTTGGCAACCACTTGTCTATTTCCTCTCTGTAGGATTGTTTATTCTAGGGATGTCATACAAATGATATCGTATGATACACGTTCCGTTGTGACTGGCATAATTTTTAAAGTTCATCAATGTAGCACAAACCAATATCTCATACCATATTTTTATTGCCAAATAGTATTCCACTGTGTGGGCTATAGCACATTTTTTTTTTTATCCATTCATTAGTCGGTGGACATTTAGATTGTTTCCCCTTTTGGATTATTATTAGTAATGCTCCTACAAACATTTGTGGACAATGTTTTATGTGGACATAGATTTCCTTTCTCTGAAAATGATGGTCTTCTAATGTTTAGTAAGCTTTCTTATCTTCTACATGTTTAAGGGAGCTGTCATTTAGGAATTATATCAGAAATGCCACATATAGAATTTTAGTCCTCTTACATATTGGGTCAGTACCCCCAACCTCTTAAGAATCTGGTGACTGGCTCAACCCAAAGGAGGAGTCCTGCCCATACACTTAAGGGAAGAGGAGGGCACCAATAGTCAGGGGGAGGAGCTAGCTCAGGGCACACTGTGCAGATGTAGTTGAATTCTCCCTGCTATACTAAGTCCTGGCCTGCCCACAATAAGCCACATAATTAGTCCATCACAGGGCTCCTTCAGGGACTCTCCATATGCAAAGTGTAAAGAATAATAAAAATACAACCTTCCTCTTTGATCTGAAAATCAGACTCACGAGGTTGGGGAAACCTGAAGAAAGAGAGGGAATTTTAGTTTCCCTGATAGAGGCCCAGAGAGGGTTTCATTTTCTCTCTTGCATGATGGGAGAGTTCTTCGGTGGGTCCTGCAAACCTGCCATGGAGAAAAAAAAAAGCTCTATACTAGTTTATATAGCAACTTTCTTCCAAGAAATTCAGTGTCTCAAATAGTCTTTCCCTCCTTCCCCTCAGGGAGTTTGTGTAAATGTGCATTAGAGATTACTTCCTTTAAAATGTAGCCAGTTAGCCAGTTTGAGGCAGAAAGAAAACCAGAAAATCAGAGCTCCTGACCAAACATTCCACTCCAATAATTTCAGTGAGTTGCTATAAATGAACGCATCTCCTTAAAAACAGGATCTCCCTGTAATAGCCCCATGACTCTACTTGCTGTTGGCTACATTCCTTTCATCAGGGGCAAAGCTTCCCCTTCCAAATTAGATTCATTCCAAATTAGACTCAACAGGTATGGCATGCCCCATGAAATGGAAGTGTATTACTGACTTACAATGAAGTGCTCAGGTTTGCCTTCCAACAGGCAGGGTTTCCCTCTGAACTCAACTCTCCTAATCCAGCCCAACCGAGAACCCCTCAAGAATCCTGGGACTGCTCCAAAGCAAGAGTCTTGCTCACAAACTGCACACAGAAACTGGGGTCTAGCCAGTCCTCTCTCACCACTGTTACTTGCTCTGTCTCCATGTTGCCTTGATGTGAGGCTGTACCACATCCCCCCTCCCCGGGGAATGGGCATTCCCCAGAATGACTCTGTGGAAGCCTCCAGCATCGGCCACATGCAGGGTCCACCCCAGCCCTCCACCCCCAAACCAACCCCTTAGTTCCTCGTGTGGGCCTTTCCTCAACATTTTCTTCTTATGAAGTTCTCACTCCCCATTCCCGACGGGGCAGGGGCAGGGGAAGAATCTTGGTCAGGGTCCCACTAGTTCATGCAGAATCTCAGGGAATTACACCTGAAGAATATCTGTGCCTTCCCTCCCACCCTCAGAAAATTGTTGGGTGCCATCATGTCTCTCCCAGGGATTCTCAGAAAATGGAAGGTCTTAATCCAGTTGGTGACAGAAAGTCCATACTGGTGTCCCATGCTACATGCAGTCTCAGACGTACTTTGTTTTGGCCCCTATACTCTGAACCAGCCCTTTATTTTAAATTTGTGTTAGTTGTCAACAAGGACTAACTACATAGTTCGTAGGGCCCCATGCAGCATGAAAATGCAGGCCCCTTGTTCAAAATTTAAGAATTTCCCCAGATGGCCACAGCAGAACATGAAACCAAGTATGGAGGCCCTTCTCAGGCCGAGGATGGGTGCTGGGTGACGGCACACAGGCTGCATGTCCATGAAGCTAAGCCCTGCTCCCAACATTTTAAAAAGAGAAAGATTCCGAACCTCTCTTAAAAACTAAAAAAATTGGTGACTCTAGGTCCGCATCCCTCAATGGATCCCCAAAATTGGCTGGCGCCAGGTTGCAACTTGTATTCCTTTGCTGGGGCTACTGTGACAAAATGCCATAGACCGAGTGGCAGAAATTTATTTCCTCATGATACCGGAGGCTAGAAGTCTCAGAACAAATTGTCAGTGGAAGTGTTTTTTCCTAAGGCTTCACTCCTTGGCTTCCCTGCTCACTGGTGGCCGCCATTTTGGTGTGTCTTCATACAATCTTCCCACCGTACCTGTCTGTGTCCTAACCTCCTCCCCTTATAAGGACTTCCCCAGTAACACTGGAATAGGGCTATCTTAATGACCCCTTTTTAACTTAGTGACACCTTTAAAGGCCCTATCTCTAAATACAGCCACATGCCGAAGTATTGGGGGTTAGGGCTTCAACATCCGAATTTCGGAGGTCAAGTCAGCCCATGACACAGCTTTTACTTCAGAGGGGGCCCAGAGCTCCAACTCTCTGCACTGGCCTGGGCCCCAACTGTTGCCACGGGTCCTCTTCTTTGTGCTGCTCTTCTTCCTTCTGGACACTTCTCCCCTACACAGGGATCTGCTCCCCTTGTGTCACATCTGGAATAGTGATAAAAATGTCTATTATACGACCACAACTGCACACACCCTCCACGTCTGCAAGATGACTAAAGTAACCCTTCGTGAGGCTACAACCAGTTTCTTAAAAACAAAACCCAAAATGCAGCCATTACGCAGAGATCAGAATTCAAGGGCAGCATAGAAGGAAGAAATCGCCCTGAGGTATAACTGAAGACTCATCCCAGCGATCAGACTTGCAGGTCCCAGGAAAGGGAACTCTCAGCCACTACATAATTTTTCCTGGGGCCAAGCCTACTAAAAGTCACATGACCGTGTAAGGGATGGCCCTAAATTCCAGCGGAATCCCAACCATACAGCCCCTTAGAGAGAGCATATTCTCAAATTGGTCTTTGTACCCTATTTGTAGAAATGTTAGCCAGATTATAGCTGAAAACTCTGCTAATTCTGGGGACGTTTTGGTCTTGTGCCTGGAACTGTTGAAGCATATATTCACACCTACCACATGTAACACTCAGTAGCATAATTTCCAGCACGACACTTTCCTACTTTATTTTTAAAAGAAACAGCAGAGACTGAAGACCTGCTCGCTCCGTTGCTTTTTGCAGGAGGCTCCGTAAAAGGTGGAAGGGATGGCTTCTGTGCTGAAAAGAGCCATATTTTGCCTTTTTTAAAAGGGAACAGGGACACAAAAACCTTTGCTCAGAATCAGGGAGCTCGTGCTAAAACAGAGAACATGTGTACCTGCATGCTAATAAAAATAAAAAGAACGTCCCAATTTACAAGGTTCTTGGAGAATCGTATAGTAATGAATAAATCCCAATTTTGGAGCTTGGTACTCCAACCCCTTTTCTAAGACAAGGAAAGGGAGGTTCTAAAATGTTGAATGATTCGCCCCAGACCAACACTCCACCTCAAAAGTAGGTCTCTTCTCTCGGGTCCATGGACTTCCCACCCCACCAGGCTACTTCAAAGTAGGTATTGTCCTATTGGCCTAAATTGCACATAAAACAACAAAACCCCCCTCTCTCTCCAGCAGAGTCTCTGTTTAGGTTCCAGAGTGGAGAAAGCAAAGGCTATTTCAACTTCAACTCCCTTAGCAACAGAAGAAAGGGCATCCGCCCGACCCGTGGACTTATCCAGGGGGACCCTGGGCGCTCTGCCCTCAGGTCTCCGCGGCTGAGAGCGGTGCTCACTGCCAGTCTGACACCAGGGGGCGCAGCATCCTTTGTACTGACACAGGCGTTGAAGGCAGGCTCTGAAGGCTGGCTGGGCCTCCAAAAAAATCTGACTTTCCCTCCTTTCACGGTTTCTCTCTGGAACCGGCCCACTCCCCAACCCCCTCATTCATCTTAAAACCGTTTTTGCTTTTTTTTTCCTTTCCTCCCGGACACTCAGACTCTCTGTGTACTATCTTAGATTTGTGCATGTTTCTAGAAGGGCTTTTCAGAAACACCAGCCCCTCCCCAGCTGCTCCTCTTCTACAAAGCCCTGGAGCCCATGGCCACCGCCCCATCACTTGCTCTCACTGGGAGCCCCCCTCCCCGCCACCTACTCAAGATTTTCTAGCAATTCTTCCAGAATGAAGAACTCTTGAGGATAGGACTAGCTTTTCCTGAAAGAATGATCGCATGCCTCCTCCCAAGTCCCTCTCCTTTCCACTCACAGAAATAGTAACAAACAAATGAAAGTATTGGTTCTGGAAAGCTCGTGCAGCCCAGCATTTACCCTCACTGCCCTCTATCTGCTTCTGATCATCTGACATCCACCCCAAAGGACAGGCTGAAGCATCTTTTCAGTCACACTTCTTCCAGACCCACTGTGCACCCCAAGCAGGATCAGTGTCTCCTTCTGCCCTCACCAACTTGGCTCTAAATGTCCTCCAGCAGAGGGAAAACTGCTTCACATTCACTGACACTTCTGAAAGCTCAGTGTTCCCCTCTCTCACAGATAAAGGAACACACCTTACCCCTTTGAGACACACTTGGGTACCTGCTTCTATAGATCTAACACACCCAAAATGAAAACCCCATATCTGACACACAGATGCACGCTTTTGCAAAGAATCCTAAACATTCACTATTTTGAACTGAAGGGCCACAGGTTCCTAAACCAGGAGATTGAAAAGCAGCTGCTGTATTTACATAAAGAGATTTCAAGTTTCCAGCCCTCTCCCCAGATCTCTCCTTTGAGCCTCCCAACAACCCAGAGGGACAGGCAGGGAAATCGGAAGCTTAAAGAGCTTGCCCCGGTCCCAGAGCTAGCACAAGCTGGAGGCTGCAGTGGGGTGACAGCCACTAAGTGACAGGGGCCCAAGGAAAGCTGTCTGTCCAGGTACACCGAAGCCTGGAAGGAACGCAGCCCTTACAAATGAGCATCAAGTTACCTGCCCCAAGAGAGTTTATGGTCTCAGCTCCTGGAAAACTGTAGCATTAGCAGGTGCAGGTGGAGAGGAAGGAAAGGGTGATGTGACCTCTGACCTGATCCTTCTTTTATCTGTGGCCTCACTACTCCTTGTTCTTCCTTGCTCCCCTTCAAATCCATAGAGGTCGATGGCAATGCTGGGTGGGAGACAGGTAGCCACAGCTGGTGACCTTTATTGGGAGCCTCTCCTCATTCAGAAAGTCATGGTAACATTTATTAGATATGGACAGAGTCACTCAAGGGATGAAAAATACCAACCTCATTTTGGAAAAGGGGGCAGAGTAAGAGACTTACTTTCAGTTTAGGCCTTTTGCATTATTTGAAGTATTTTGATTTATGTATATGTTACTCTTATAATTAAAAAAAAATTTTATTGGGGCTAATAATGCCCTTTAGAGTTACTGTAATGATAACCTATGTAAAGTGTCTGGCACACGGCAAGTGGCCTGGCACACAGCGGATGCTTCCTGAACAGTAGTGAACTGTCAGCGGCACTGGCTCCAATACTGAGCAAATGAACTCGGAATCAAGAATCCTGGGGTCTGGTCCAGACTCTGCTCTCAGCTCACCGTCTGCCCGTGGGGAAGTCAGGTCCCTTCTTTGTGCCTCAGTTCCCTCCTCTATCAAATGACAAGACATGGTCCAACTGAATTAGAAAATAATGGGAAGAGCCATTGCCAAACTTGCCACCAGAAGTGCCTCAAGCACCCCCTAAAAAATGCAGCCAGTCTCCGCATTTGAAAGCAGCCTTGAAAGCTGGAGCTCACCAGGCCCAAATCCTTCCCTTCCTAGGAGAAGCTGGCCTCGAGGGTGGGCAGAGAGGGCTGGAGACAGCTGAGCAAGGTCTGGAGATGATACAGAAATTAAGGGAGGAAACAAAATTGGGTGAACACCATCCAAAGCCATCAACTTAGGAGCTGGAGAGAGAAGGTTTAAACTGTTCCCTGGGTGTAGTGGGCCTGGTGATCGTTTCCAGAGAGATGCCCTTGGTTGTCAGAGGGGGTATCATTCAGGAGCCTGGCCCCTGGCCCAGGCAGAGCCAGCCCCAGGCGGTAGGTTGGGGAGAGTTCTGCCCGGGGCACAGGGGCTAGCTCTGGTGAGACCAGACCCTCCCCTTAGCACCACCAGAAGCAGAGCGGGCCCTTTGGATAAAGTCAAAAGTCACTCGCTGCCTAGGAGAATGGGACTAAAGCACCCTCTGAAGTTTTGTCCAGCTTTACCTTTATCTGCACAACAACAATGGAATAGTGGAGAGACAGGGCCATAGGAAGGTCAGATCAGATGCTCAGGCATTGAAACAGGGGAGACTTGTTCTGGGGCGCCCCAGCCCCTGAGAATTAAATAGAGATTCGTTCCTGGAACACATTGCTGATTCATCGCCCATCCTGCTCTCCTGCTCGAGATTGGAGGTTTTCCTTATTAAGTCTCCTTTGCCAACGCTTGGCCTTTGGGGACCGGAGGCAGGTAGTCTGGTGGGTAGGAAGGTTGTGACTTTCTTTTCGCCCCGCGGTCTCCTTCCTATTTAAAGCACCACCGCCTGTCGCAGCAGCATCGTGCCAATATTTGCAGGCTGGAAGATTTTCTGACATGGGGGGTGGCGATCAGAGCAGATGGGAGGCCCTTTCCCAAGGCCATCAGGCAGGGCAAAAATGGGTTTCACCCGTACCCCAGAGGAATCACCAGCCCCTACACTCCCGGTCAACACTCAGAAGGTATCTGCGTTTATATTTAAAAAAAAAAAGAAGAAGAAGAAGATAGGGAGAATTTTTTCCCGGTATCTCTGAATTATTTTACCACACCCGTGACAATGATATCCCTTCCCCACCCCCCAAAGCCCGATTCGTCACTGCCTAAAGGGGAAGTAGGAGTTTTCAACTCTTGAAGGATCTGGAATAACGGTAGCAAAGTACTCCCACACCTGGAAGACCCCACGCCCCCTTTTTTTGGTGAGGCCTAGTGATCTAAGAGGGGGATAAGGGAGGAAGAGGCGGCTTGTAGAGAGACTGGGGCAGGTAGCAACAACTCCACCTGATTTCCAGAGGCAAAACCAAATAAATAAAAATAGTTCCAACCATCATACTTTGACAAACCTATATTTTGCGGATTTCTGTAATTTTGAAGAGATACCTTCCACTGTACATTACAAATCACTTTCAAAGACAGTTCTGAATGTATGGCCACTCGCTAAAATGTCTCTGTGCTTGCTTTTCCGCGTGGTTCTTTTCTGCTCTCGTTTGTATCTCTAATAATCAGCATTGTTTATTATCCTTGGGTCCGTGCCCCTGGGATGGAACTGAAATAAAACAGGAGCGCCGAGGCTAAGCGCTGGAAAATACGCCGGGTTTCCCAGGCCCCGGAGGGTCCCGGGGCAGCGGCGCCGCGGCGCAGGGAGAGCCCACCCGCGTGTAAGCGCTTGGTGAAAGGGCAAGTTTGCAAGAGTTTTTCCAGCCGCCGAAAGGTCCCGGGCTGCATGAAGCCCGGATGAGTGGGCACAGGAAAGAGGCACACTGGGAAGGGAAATGACAGTTAAGACTAGGAATAGGGGTGTGACTTAGGGGCCCCGAACAGGCGAATACTGCTAGGATCATAAAAGACTGCCGCGCGGGAAGGGTTCTGCGCCTTCTTTTAACTCGAAGTCTCCATTCTCGTTCCTGTGCAATAAATTCTCGTTAATAAATTCTCGTTCTTCCGCGTAGCCCAACAATCTTCGCTGTCAAAACGAGTATCCTAAACAAGATGAGACTCACCGCCTTCCTTCCTTGCAGTGGCCTAATATTTGTCCCCATTTCGTTTTAAGCCGAGTGCTTTGTGACCATGGAGAATGTGAGCGCAGGGAGTGAGAAATAAAGCCCCGCTGTGCCCCCATCACAGAGAAAGGCTTCCCATATCCACGGTCCCCAAACGGGCCGGGCCGTAGGGCCTCTCCCAAGTTCCACTGCTCCCAAAACTGAATGAGGTGTGCTACCAATAAGCAGAAACCCGCATCGGAAACACAACGCGGAGTGCTTCCCGCGTCTAAGGGCAAATTTCCCGATTTAGCCCAGCCTGTGCCTCCACATCCCCCCTCCCCCCAACCCCCCGCCCCTTAGTCGTGTCGAAGCCGGCTCCGCTGGAGAATTTGCCGGAAAGAATGCAATTAAACGCGCGCGCCAAACCCGGGCCGTGCGCTTCCCAAATGAGACTTCCAGCCCCAGGGCCCGGCCCGAACTGTCCTTCCCACAGGTTCCTGTGAGACACCAGCCCCCTGTCCCCCAGCCTCCAAAAATTCCTATAAAGACGGCTCGAATTGTTATTGCGAGCTCCGCTTCCTCGTCCAGCTGGGTTGTTTTAAGATTCAGAGATTCAGTTTGCTCGCAAGAGCAGAGTGATTTCCCTCAAGCAACTCGTGCAGGAGCTCCAAGCAGTTTCTCGGTTGCCGCGCGTCAAAGCCGCCGCGGACTTTTCCGAATTTGAAGAAGTAGTAAAGGGGATTTCGGTGCAGGGAAAAGTGCTGTGGGTTGGAGTGCAGGGTGGGGGTGGGCGCCGAGGAAGCTGCCAAGAGGCTTCTTGTTTTTTGTTTTGTTTGCTTTTTTTTTTTTTTTTTTAACTTAGACTTGCACCAAGCCGCAAACACGAACGGCACCGCTTGGTAGTTTCCGAATTTCGAGAATCGTGCAGAGTTTGAGCGCATCTCTGCGGCCAGGGGCCCTGCACGGGGTACTGGGGACTGCTTCCAGTTTCCAGCGAGCCAGCGCAGTTCGCTTGGTAGTACCAGGCGCTTCTGACTTTGTCCTCAGCTCCTGGCTCTTCTCTCCTCTCCCCTCTCCTGCCAAACCCAGAACCATCCCGTCGCTGCCGGGATTGCGCGGGAGAAAGGAGGGCCGACTGTCTAGACTGCGCATTCTCCCAACAGGTAGTGTCGCCGGGGAGCTAGCCCGGGCTCAGTATTCAAACTGGAGCCTAGACGCAGACATCTAGGGAGTCCTGGAAGGAAGGTCGCGTTCTGGGAGTCACGTTAAATAACCTCATATCCTCTCCATTCTCCAACTTCTCCCGAAATAGCGTGAGCTGCGCGGTTTGGAACAGAGCTCAAGGAGCCCAAATACGCCGCTTCAGACTGTAAACTCACATCTAATTTGGGTCTTTCTTTCTTTCTCTCTTTCTTTTTTTGGGGGGGTCTTTTTCGCCCCAATAATTACTACAGAACCCAGCTGGACTTTAGAGAGAGAGAAATTTAAGAATTGGGAGATTCCCCTTCGAAATGCACTAGGTTGCAGAGCAAAAGAGGAAAAAGCTGCGTAGCACTTGAATGATATTAATTGAATTATGCCTTTCCCTGGTGCGCAGTGAGGAAAAGCAGAATGCCAGGCCGTGTGTGGAACGGGCGGCGGCGGCCTCGCGCTCCAGTGGGCGCACCACGCTTCCTTCCCCAGGGCGCAGGGAGAAGTTGGGTTGGGCTATTTTGTCCTGCCTCCAGCAAGGGTGCGCGGGCTGGGATGTCGCTGCAGCCCAGTGCCGGCTGCGTGGCCCCCTCCCCTGCCGGGGCACTCGCCCAAACGTCCACGCCTGAGGCCGTGGGCGCACGTGGTGCGCAGAGACCCGAAGCGCTACTCGAAATCGCGCGCGTCGTCCCCAAAGATCCCTGGCGCGCGCAGCCCTCGCTGGACTGGGGAAGGTGGGGGACCGGGCCCACGGGGCGGCGGATCTAATGCCGCCTTGGCAGAGGAACCTATGCCGCAGTCGCTCTGAGCCGCCTCGGGGTAGTGCTTTCGGCACTGGCACGAACCGCCGAACTACCAGCTCTGTCTTGTCCGTCTCTTAAAGAAACGGCCCGCAAGTCAGCCACTCGAAGCCTCTGGGGCCGTGGGCGGACCTGACCCAGGATTCTTGGATCTTTAACCACCTCAGGAGATGGCTTCCCAAAGGCACCCGGCCCGCTCCCCCACACCCACCCCAGCGCCGCTTGTTTGCCCTGCGCCTCCACCACTAACAGCGCTACCTAAACTTTCCAAAGTTTTCTCGAGCTCTGCCACCTCAATCAAGTTCGCCTCGGCTGAAGCTGGCAGGAGGAGAAAGAGAACGACCACTTCCTCCCCCCTCTTTCCTCCACCTTGCCTCCTCTCCTCTCCCTCCCATCCTCTTCCACCGCGTGAGTCCAAACCTTGCGGGTGGGAGCGCGCGCTGGATGAGCCCCCGAAGGCACCGACTCTGCAGGGGACGGCGTTCGTTTCGCATCCCCCACTCACCGCGCATCGGCCGTTCCCGCCCCCTCCTCCCCCACCTCGCTTTCGGCGGGGACCTTCGGGCTTGTAGTTTAGTTTGGTTCAAATTTATTTTTTTCTCTTTTCAGATTTTTTTCTTTAGGATTCTTCAACCCTGCTGGAGCCCCGAGCGTCCGCCTGACTTCCAGTTCCCCGGCATGGCATGGGGATTGGGAGATGCATTCCGTGCTGGGCGAGTTGGCTCCCGAGTGGGGGCCAGGGGCTCCCAGGCCGCGATTTCTCCGGCTTGGTTTCGTCTCCCTGGGAGACCCTACGTCTTGATGTGAGGCAAATTCGTGCCAAAGCTCGGGCTCTAAGCAAGCTTCCTGTGCCCCTTGCCCCCCACCCCGGCGGAGCTGTGGATGCGGCCGGTTTGGGGGGGTTGTTTTTATACTTTTTTAGAACACTGGAATGAGCGACGGAGAGGAGACCCGGCTCTAACACCATCCTGAGGTCTTCCCACACACTGGGAATTAGAGGTGGAAAGGTTCACTCCCTCCAGGTCCCGCAGCTCCATGTGCCCAGCCAGGAGACCACCACGGAATTTGCCCCAAGTTAGTTGGTTTGTGGCCTATTATGTTTTTATTTTGTCTAGGATTAGCGGGGTTTGAAATTTTTGTGGCCAGCCTTACTACCCCCCGGGGCTTCAACTTTCAAACCAACAAGTCAACGGGAACGTTCCGGCGAAACAGGATCTCCTGGTGCGCTGCTGGGACGCGTGCGGGGAATAGAAACGAAATCCTCCTCGGGTGGCGCCGGGCGGACTCCTGGGCCTGGGGTTGCAGGGCGGTTTCTGAAACCCGCTGGATTGAGCTTGGAATCGGATTTGACCCCGCCAGGGTCAAGACCAGCACTTTGCTTTGATCTTTCCACGTGCGGAGATTGTGATCCTATGATCATTGGCCACAGACGATGCTTGCCCTTAAGCAACGTCCGCAGAAGCTAACGGGTTCAGGAGGGCTGCACCTACGTGCCCAAATCAGAATCAAGTTTACGTTCAAGGTTAGGAGGACGTCGGTTACCTCGTTTGACCCGGGACATGAGATGTCTGCCCAAATCAAAGCTGGCTACAAATGCCCCCTCCCTCAAGAGTCTCCGGAGACCCGCGCCCCACAACATTCTCTCTTTCCAAACTCCTGGCAAACACGTGTCCCCCGTGCTGCCTCCTTCCTTTGGGCCGCACCTCCCGGAGGCCTCACTGGGACTGGGCCCTCCAGGAACGAAGGTCCCATCGCCTTGTTGCCTTGCGCACCGCCTCAACCCCTGACTCGGGGTCTGGTCCCAGCAAGCCTCGGCCCACGTTTTCACCAAGGTTGTGTCGGAGAGGGGACGGCCTGGAAAGGCGGGGGTTACCTGGATCCTTCTGTTGGCACCCTAGCAGAAGCAAAACTTCGTGGTGATGTTGGCGGGACACCTCTGGCTGCTTTGGGGGGGGGGTGCGCGGAAGTGGAGAGGGGAAAAATATGACAGAGGTAGTAAGCTGTGTGCGTAAGCAGCTTGCTTCCTAACTTCTCACCCCACCACCCCTCAACCGGAGCGGCTGATGCAATTGTCTATCTTTTCTTTAAATATCAAACTCGCAAAGGGCGGGGTGTAGCTGAGGGCCCGCTGTGCCCCCAGAACCAGCCTGTACCCTACAACTGTGGCAGCTGCACTTTGGAGAGCAGACTTGTCCACTCTGATTTGTGTTTGCTTGGAATATAAAGGATCCCGCTCACAAAGGGACACCCACTTCCCTCTCCCACCTCCACTCCCCCCTGAACCTTTCCTAGAACCCCAAGCGCTTCGATTGTGTGCATTGATTTTTAATCTCTGGGAAGGGCACCCTAGATTTCACTGAGAGATTTTAAGACAGGGAGGAGAGGATGAAGTTCGGATTAAGTAAAAGGACTGGGCATTCTTTTCGGAGGAGGAGTAAAGATAAATTCAAAATTGAATGTGGATGGATTTGGAAGTGTTTTGAAATCTTATTTCCTTCAGAAGCTGTCTGCTTTAGACCAAAACTTATTGAAGTTATTATGAGGGACAGGAAGCTGGGAGTCTCTGTGAAACAAAAAAGTCAAAAGTTTGTGGGATACCCCTTTCCCCAACCTCTCCTCAAATGAAGAAGCAGCAGCTCTCCACTCAGCTCAGTGACTCAGTACCCCACAACACTGGCACTGGGCTGCCTGGGTCGGTCCCTAACAGTCAGATCTTTCAGGAAGGGGGTGACCCAAGATGGGCTGGGCTCCGCAAGCTCCCAGGGCAGGTCTGTCCTCTGGGATGGAGCCTGGGAAGGGACTGCAGGAAACAGGCCTGGGGGTGAAGCCCAGAGGCCTGCAGCACCTAGCCAGTGTCTGGAGAGGAAAGTCTTACCGCCCCTCGTCCTTCCAAGCCCATCTACTGGTGATTATTTAAGGCCTCAAGTTTATATTTCTCATCTTGATGTTAAAAAGGGGGGGGGGAGGGGTAAGGACGTGTACCATGGTTTGGAGTTATTTATGTATGTTCTCCATTTACTTTTGTCTGTAGGGTTTTCTTCTTTTTGTCTTTCCTTCCTTCTGCTCTCTGCAGTGTTGGCAACTTTGGAGGAGGAGGCTTGAGGGGGAAGGGTGAATTTGACCCATTTATTCTTGTTAACCAGTCACAAAACCAGCATAAATATGAACCCTCCACACTTACTATGATCTTTTTAAATACAGATATGTGTGTGTATAGATAGATATAGATATAGATATAGATATAGATATATAGATATATGTAGCCAGTTAGGTGGAAACTGGTTAGGACTAAGACATCTCTGAAACTGTACTGGTAAACTAGCTAATCCTGTCCCTTTAAGAAAAATCCATAAAGTGCTTCCATCAGCCCAGTGTCTGGGAAAGGAGCAAACTAACTGCTTGGAACAAAAGAGACAAAGAGGCCAAACAACAAAACAAACAAACAAGTCCCTCTCCCCCCCTCCAGACAACAATAGACTAGACGGAGCTAGTGCAGGGACAGCCCGGGCAGGCGGCTGCTGTCCACCTGCCAAGTCTCCCGCATTTGGCTGGAGACTTTCCCTCTCTCGCCCCACTCCCACCCCCATCGCCCCCCTCTCCCAGCCCTTTCTGTCTCTCTCTGTGTGCAACTCTCTCTGTGTCCCTCTCTTGGGGTCTGGCTATGTGTGTGTGTGTTGTCCTTGTCTGTCTGCTTTCACTTGATGTCGCTCTGGGTCTCAAGACCTCCATTCTCTCCCTCTCTTTCTCCCCCTCTCTTTAAAGGCCCACAGCATATTAGCATACTCTGGCATTTATTTATTTATTTGTTAGGCCTTTTCTGTAGCATCTCCAAAGGGGCCTGCTTCCTCAGGACTTGGTCTCCCTGGGTTGTCACGGTGGCCTGTTTTGTGTTCTGTTTGGAGCCCTCTTCGCCAGGAGGATCCCAAAGTCCATTTGCACTTTGGCTTTTCACCATTCCCCCTGTTCAGATCTCTGCTCTTTTTCTATAAGGCTTTTGGCACAAGCACACACCCCCTCCTTGTCCCCACCAGCCCTTTCTCTGCTTCTTGGCTGCAGCTTGAGGCTCTCATGCATGCCTGCCTTCCCTTTCTCTCCCTCTCTCTTCCTCTCTCTCAGGCAGCCATTATCAACTACCCCCCCCACCATCACTGTGTCCGCCCCCCCAAGTCCAGCCTTTTCCTTCCTCTTCCCTCCTCTCCACCAAACTTTAATAAAAATGCTGTAAACATTTTTGCCTGGGGATTGCTTTTCTTTTTGGAGTAAACATAAACCCTTGGGAAGTCAGGAGTGGAGAAAGGAGAGAATCAATATGTGTAAACTGCAGGCAGCAGAAACTTAGCCTGGAACAAGGGTCCCTGCCAACACCCCATCCCCTTCCGCATGTTCCCCCCTCCAATAAACCCTTTTGTGATAGCATCTCCGGAATCATCTGTGTCTGCTCCAGGGAGACACAGGGAAAACCTGGCCAAGGCTCTCCTCCACTGGGCAGCAGGTGACCAATGGGGAGGGAGACTGCAGCCTCAATGGCCACATTCCCACCTCCAGCCCCTCTCTCCACTTCCTCTGAGGGGGAAAAAAAAAAAGGTAGAGGCCCTGGCACCCTGGCAACGCGGGGGTGGGGAGGGGAGAGCAAGGTCAGCAATTTCTCCTTCAGAGAAGTATAGAGAAGCTTCTCCAAGGATGGCTGTCTCTCAGTAAAGGAGATTTCAACTATCAAGAAGCTGTGGGCAAAACAGGCAGGGCTGGACTATTTATCTAAAGCGGGCCAGAGAATTCCCACAGGGGTGTGGTAGGGGGTTGGCAAAATGGTGGCATCCCCACCCCACCCCTACCTCGCCCCAAATAGTCTTTGCCCAGTAAGTAACAGAACCAGGAGCAGTGATCTCCCTCAGCCTCACCCTTCCTCATTTCCCCCTTTCTTCAATATTATATGGGGCCAAACCAGATGAAAACAACATTAGGGGCAAAGCTCTGAAGAGAGGAAAATCATTTATAGTCTGAGAAGAGCACAAAAAAATAGAGAGAGAAAATTTACTCTCATTGTTTGGTTGCTTGGTGATAGGGCAGTATTAAGAAACTTACTCTCATTGTTTGGCTTAGGTAACCAAACACACCTATGCACAGGCATATACACAAGTGTCCCTGTAGGTATGTGTAGTTGGTGGAG
This sequence comes from Nasua narica, assembly GCA_028533885.1. Lineage (NCBI taxonomy): Eukaryota > Metazoa > Chordata > Mammalia > Carnivora > Procyonidae > Nasua > Nasua narica. Next base: position 33,369,521 of record CM052813.1, on the reverse strand, counting down.
AATAGTTATTAAGAGGAAAAGGGAAGAATTTTGAAATCAGATAAACCTGGATGGAATATAACCTGGCCACTTACTAGCTAAGCAACTGTACCTACTTCCCAGTGGTGTTGTAGAGATTGAGTGGGATTGCATCTATGAGAAAGCCAAAAGCTATGTTTGGCAAGCTATCTGTGCTCAATAAATTACTCCTCCCCCCCTCCCTCCTTCATTCCCTCCTTCCCTCCTTTCTTCACTGTCTTCCTCTCTTGCTACCTTTCCAAGGTGAAGCAGAGGGGAAATCACCCCAATTGCCCCGATTTCCAGGTCCCAAGAGAAACTTGGCTCCCCCCCCTTGAGTCTCAATATTGGAGGAGTGCAAACCACCCCACATCCCACCAATTCTGTGCCCAAGTACCACCTTGGATCATTCATTCTTGGATAGAATTATTTCCCCCCATTAGTCCACTCCCTTCTCTAGAGTCTTTCTTTTTATCAGTTAAGGGGGGAGAGAACCCTTACCTCCAAATCTAACCACTTACATGTTTTTGGTTGAGACTGTGTGCCCGCAGAGTCTCTGTTTGGGCAATGTCTTATAAATCCCATCATAGCTAGAATGTCTAAGGGAAAAGCAGAAAAGAATATTTTCTAATGGAGTGTGGTCCTGACCTATAACTTCTCAATAGGGAATGCTGTTTTCTTGGTATTTTGACCTTGTCAAAATGACTGATTTTTTTTTTTTTTTTCCTCCAGAGGAGTCACTGTCTACCTAAGCTATTTCTCTCAAGAAGTGTTTTGGGACAACACTTTGGTGCATCTGGAAGCATTCACTGTTGGAGGCGCCTTGTCCTGGCCCTCCACCAGTGACTTGTTGCTGGGATTCCTTCTCTTTCTTTCTCTCTCCCAGAAGCTGAACCAGGTTGTCACAGCAGTGGGCTAGCCTGTGAGCCATTCTTGGGCCCCCAGCTTCCGTTGGTAAGAGAGTGACCACGTAAAAAATGTTCCCACCTTACACTTCCTTTTTCCCCGGGTCTCATTGTCTGTTCTACAGATATCCCATTTCCACATTTCACTGGCTTCCTGGACATTTTCCTGTGTTAGCCCAGCCTTAACAACCGTGGAGAGGCGCTGATCCTGGAGCATATTTGGAGGGAGGGAGGGCAATCCTTGCGGTGTTCAGTCATCTCTTTGCTCTTCTCTCTTTTCCCCTGATTTCATCATGAGGCCTCTGCTACTCATGACAAGGATGTGGAAGACTGTTGGGTCTTCATCCCTCTTCAGCTATTCTAATTTCCACGTAGTATCTTTCTGTGGGCTACAGAGAGAGTCCTCTATCCTTCCTGGAAGCACAGCTTCCCACTGTGGATTTCAGCCCCGGGGTGGTTTATCAGATCCCCCGTGATGGGGGAGGTGCGGGCAGTGAACATTCCTCAGCAGCGAATATGAGTACTATGAATCTCCCAGTTCTGACAGGTGTGAGTGCTGATGGGCCATTAGTCGTTTAGAGATGTCCCTTAAAATGGAGGGGGCCACAAAGTGCGACATCAGAAGACTAGCAGCCTCTGAAACCTTCCAAAGTCTTGTCTTTGATTCTCCTTGGGCTCTTGTCCAGGCAGAAGCCTGAGATTATGTTTCCTTATTTTGTCTTTGACCTACATTCCTCATTGTCACACCAGTGGCAGGAAGGCATTTGCCACACCGGTGAGGACAAGTGGGTATTAATGTGGAAATAGCAACCCCCTCAGAGCCTGGTAGTCCTCTGTCCTTCACTTGCCTTTAGCTTCTAGTGGGCCAGCTTCCCTACTCAACCAGTAACTCCCTGTTAGGGCTGCCTGAGAGCCCTGAGGTGGGCACTACTGCCCCCCACAGTTTAAGTCTGGAAAAATGGCCCCATGTAAATACCTACCACTGGGGTGAAAAGATTCCAAGTGACATCATCCTGAGATGACAATGTAATTTGCCTTCTTCACCAGGAAAAGTGTGAAGGGCAGTCAGTTTCCGGTTTAAGAGAAAGATTTGCTCCCGTGTGCTAAGTGACAGCAGCTCCGTACTGACCCGATTCTACAGAACAAGAAACTTCCCAATTTAGGAAGGAGGTTTTGGAAAAATACTTCACCCTCGGAGGTGGCTCTCAGCTCTGGCTGCACATTAGAATCACCTGGGGAGCTTTAAAAAATTACCAGGGCCTGGGCCTCTCCTAAATCCAATTAAATCTGACTTTCCAGGGGTGTGGTTCGGGCATTGGTATTTTTTTAAAGTTCTCCGGGGTGATTCTAGTATTGAGCCAGAGTTGAGAGCCACTAATACTTAGGCTGAGAGAACAGGGCATCGTGGTGAATAATACTCTTTCCTTTAACGAATATGTAAAGAACTCCTACTATCGACAGTTTGCTGAAGACAAATAGATGAAATTGATGAAATAATCCACGGGGAGCTATTTGTTTCTACCCAGAGCTGGGACAGGAAGTTCAAGCCCCAAGTTTCAATTCAAGTTCTATCACTAGCAAGGGGAGTGACCTTGGACAAGTCTTAGGACCTTAGTCTGCTCATCTGCAAATGGAAGTGGCTGGAAAGAAAACTTTACAATTTATGTTGGTGTCCTCTAGCCTTACGGTGTATTGCTGGATTCTCAGAAACCCATAAGCTTAGCCAGGCAATCACCAAATTCTTTTGGAGGCTGGCTCCCTCCACTCATGCATCTTACTGACAACCGTCCTTCTGATGTTCCACCCAATCCCTTTCCAAAAACCCTAAGTATCAGAGTGTTAATTTTTAAATAATACTGGACTCCCTTAATTCTCTCCCCTGGTCTCTTACAAATTAGCAGATGAAGGGACTGGAATAGTGGTAATGTCTATGAGCAGTGGGTAATGACTAACAGAAGTTTATCCAGTTGGATAAATGTCTAGTGGATTGCTGCTGGGGTCAGTGTTAGTTCTGGTCTTAATTAACATCTTCATTAATAGTGTGGGAGAGGGAATAAACAATAGCTAATGATATTTGCAGATGGTAGTAAATTCAGAGGTGTTGCTACTACCAGTGAGAGCAGCAAGAGCCATGGGGATATTGGAGACGTGAACAAGAAGTGATTATAATGATGTTTGTTCTGGAAAAGGCGGAATGAAATGTTTCCGGGGGGAGGGTGCGGGGAATGACAAGGGAGACTGAGAAATGCTGAGAGAAATAAACAACAGCTATCCTTTGTAACTTGGGTGTGTATTTGGCAAACTGAGGCGAGGAAGCCGATGGCCTCACAACTTCTGTTGGGCACAATGAGATGTTGTCCCAAACAACAAGAATAATCATAACGCTGATAATCATGGTAATAATACACAACATTGACTCAGTGCAGACAATATGCCAGACGAGATTCTATGCGATTTATATAGAAGCGATTTTTATTCTTGATATTTTAATCACAAGAGCGTTCTCCTAGGCTCTCTAAAGATTCTGACAGCGGCTGTACCAGGGTTCTTGGATTTCTAGGGGTGAAGAGACTTGTGAGTTCATGGGAAAATGAGGAGTACAAAAAGGGATAGACAAGTAAAGTGGAGGATGTGATGTGGGCTCTTTCCCCAGGCTTTTGAGCAGAATCTTTCTTTCCACCTTTGATTCTTTCTGTCCCCAACCCACCTGCCATCCTTTCCTCTCATTAAGCCATTGCTGGATTAACATGGTTGGTGAAGGTAGACAGAAAAATCTTGCAAAATGGAGAAAGAAGGGAAAGAAGGATGGAAGGAAAGAAGGAGGGATGGAAGGAAGGAAGAAAGGAAAGGAAAGAGAAAGAAAACTAACATTTATTGCAGCCCTATCCCAAGTCACCAAGTAGTTGTAGCATGAGGTGCTAAGCTTCACATACTGCACAGATTTTCTTGTTTAACCTTTACATGTCTAATTCTCACAATGACTCTCTCATAGTTGTTGGCTCTCACTCCTATTAATGAAAGAAAAGATTCAGAGAGGTTAGGTCATTGGCCATGACCACACAGCCTATTGACTGAGTGGAGGTTCAAATTGCAGTTGGTTTACTCCTAAACTCATGTCCTCTCCAACTGTGGATACATAATTTCTCTTCTTTCATTTTATCCCTGCCTGGTTAATGACAACATACAGCCATGCATAGAAAGCGAGAAGGTAGAAATATTAAGAAGAGAATAAACACTGAGGAGCAGAGGGATAAAGGGAAAGTAGCCAGTGTATGCATCCACTGCCCAATTCAATGTGATTGAATTATTTATAATTATATTTTGAAATTAGGAAAAATGGAATTTGCAAACAAGAAAGGCTTCAAGACAATGGAACCCATAATAATGTGGATTTGACCTTGAGGGAATTTGGCAGAGAGCATTAGTATCTGAGACAAAAGTAAACTGAGAAGAAAAACATTTGAATGCTATAAAAGCCAAGACTCTTCTTGGCAAATGTGAAGCCCAGGGCCAGATGGATGCCAAAGGTCTTCAAAATTATATCAAAGGAGCTTTAGGAAGTTGAAAACATGTGGCCTGGGTGTGCAGCTCCCCCCTTCCCCAACCTCACTATAAAAGGAGGCTCCAAATGCCAACTCAGAGTTAGAATTAGGGACTGAGATTTTTAAACTGATGAGATATACATTTCAGCGTAGATACATAAAAGGTACAGTTCAAAGAATAAATATAAAGCAAACACCATTGTAAACATGACCCAGGTCAAGAAATGCAACATTCCCAGGACCTCAGAAGTCCCCTCCCCGATTTTTCTTCTGATCATTTCTTTGCTTTTATTTTTAATTTTTTTTATTTTAGTTTTAGCAGTTATGCAGGTCTGTTTTTGAACTTTATATAAATAAAATCATACTGTATGTATTCTTTCAAGACTTGCTTCTTTCTTTCAACCATATGTTATATATAAATAAACTACAGTACATTTAACTGCTCTACCTTTGCAGGGACTTTTGGTTGTTTCTAGTTTGGAGCATTCAAGGATAATTTTGATGTGAACTTCCCATACACGTGACCTCATGCACATGTGAGGAAGTTTCCTTAGGGAGGGGCGAGGAAGCCACCCCCCCCAGGCCAAACAGAACCCATTGCTTTTTGTATGACTTGCCACCTAAGAACAGTTTCAGTGTTTTTAGATGATTGCGACTAAAAAAAAAAAAAGAGGTAAAATACCTTACGATGTGTAAAAATAATACTAAACTCCAATTTCAATGTCCATAAATAAATGTTTATTGAAACACAGCCAGGCACATTGTTTAAATATCATTAATGGCTGTTTTTGTGTGACACAGAAAGAGTTGGGTGGAGGCATCCGAGACTCACCAAATGGCCGGCAGAGCCTTAAATCTGAGTGATGTTTCTGGGCTGTGTGAATGCACAGGCTCATGTCTGGCCCTTTATAGAAAAAGACCCTGCTCTAGATAGAGCATAGTCCTAGAAGGGAAATTATAAGGATCCTAAGTAAAAGAGGATGCTGAGTGAAAAAGTCAGCACAATGCAGGGTAACTTGCAGGAGTTACTATGAATCTGAGACTCCCTTCCCCTCCCACCTTCCACCTGGGCTTCCCCCTGCCTCCAAGAGGTCAGTCTGAAGACTCCCTTTCCATAGAAGTCAGATTGTCAGCTGGTGGTCAGTTACCATGATAGCTGATGACTATTTGGCTTAACATCACCAACATCACTCTTTTTGGGGTCCGTGCATTTTAATAAAAAGGTCTTTGCGTAAAAATGACTTTTAAGCCCCAAGAACGATGGCATTAAAATCCACAGGTGTAATTTCCAGCTCCAAGTTGGAAGACTGTCTGAGTAGATTCAAGGTTTCTTAGAGAAAATTTGTTAAAAAACAAACCAAACACCAGAAGAGTTTATCCAAAGAACAATACAACAATACAAGATGAGTTCATCAAAAGATGATATTTAAAAGAACAAATTTAGAGAACTAATTACTACTCAGTTTCAAGTGTTATTATGCTAGAGTAACGAAGACAGTGTGTTATTGGCATCAGTCAATCAAAGAAATAGAACAGACCCACACATGCATGGACAATCGACTTTCAACAAGGGTATAAAGGCGGTTTAGTGGAGGAAAAAATTTGTCTTTTCAGTAAATGGTATCAGAACAATTGAATATCCATATAAAAAAATGAATTTCAATCCATGCCTTGCACTATATATGAAAGGTATCTCAAAATGGGTTGTAGACCTCAATGTAAAACATAAAATTATAAGAATTCCAAAAGAAATAGGGAAAAAAGTCTTTGTCCTGTTGGATTAGGCAAATGTCTGCGATATAAAACCAAAAGCATGATCCATAATTTTGACTTCATCACAATTTAATAATTCTACTCTTCAAAAGATATAGTTAAGAGACTGAAAAGACACAGTTTGAGAGAAAATATTGCATACCAAATATCTGATAAAAGACTTGTATCCACAACATGCAAAAAATAAAACTACAATAATTCAACAATCAGAAAGCCAACACTTCAATGTTTTAAAATGAACAAAATATTTGAACAGATGCTTTACCTAAAATCTAAGAATGTTAAATACACATGTAAAAAGACACTTAACACTATTAGTCATGAGGGAAACAAATAGTAAAATGATAGTGGAACACACTACACTGTTATTAGAATTGGTTACAAATTAAAGACTTGATCATACTAAGTTGGTGAATTCTCATATATTGTTATGAGAATTCACATATATCGATAATGGAATTGTGAGATAGTACAACCACTTTGGTTAACCATTTGACAGCTCCTTAAAAAGCTAAACCCTTAAAGAGATACCTACCATGTGCCCAGAAATTTCATTCGTAGGTATTTACCTGAGAGAATTGAAAGCTTATGTTCATGTAAAGTCCTGTACATGATAGGACTATGAAGCAGCTTTATTTTTAAGAGCCTCAAACTGTAAACATTCTAATTACCCGTCAATAGGTGATGGCTAAATTGTGCCATATCATACAATGAACTACTACTCAATAGTAAAAATAAATGAACTACTAATATACATAAATGTGAATAAATGTCAAAAAATGCTGAATGAAAGAAGTCAGACAAAAGAAGAGTACCTGTTGGGTGATTCCATTTACATAAAATTCTAAATATGCAAACCAAGTTATAATAACAGACGGCAGATCAGTTGGGAGGGATTACCAAGAGAACTAGAAAACCTCTTGAAGGTGATTGAAACGTTTCCCATTTTGATTGTGGTAATGGTTTCACTAGCGTATACATACGTTAAAACTTAACCAAATTGTACACCTTAAACATATACAGTTTATTATATGGCATTAATAATAAATGTGCTTTTAAAAACTCACAAAAACATTACAGCATTAAATGAGAGAAGTCACAAGTTACAAAGTAGGAGAGAAATCCGCACCAGATGGGAAGGACAAAGGTCTCATGTCCTGAATGTATAAAGGACACCTACAAATGAATAAGAAAAGCACAGAAAGGCCCAACTAAAAATGGGCAAAATATTTGAACAGACATTTCATAAAAGAGGCTGTCCAAATGGCCAATAAACAGATGAAGAGCAGCTAACCTCATCTGTCATCTGGAAATGCAAATTAAAACCACATTGAGATATTATACTCTAGAAATAGAAAAAAAAAGACCAATTAAACAGTGTTGATGAAGATGTAAAACAACCAGAACTCTCATGCACTGCTGGTGAGAGTGTAAATTAGTACAATCACTTTAGAAGTTCTATTTGGCATTATCTACGAAAATTTGTCACAGGCTACTTCATAACCCAAAAATTCTACTCCCAGGCAACAGAATGCCTACGAATGTACTCTGGAACACATGTAGAAGAATGATCATCTCTCTGTTATTTGCATTGGCTCCAAACTGGGAATAACCCAGTGATTGTCAAGTATAGAGTAGATAAATCGTGTTTTATTCATACAATAGAATCCATACTGCAAAGTGGGGGCAGAGGGGACATTTGTTATCTGCAATAGCAAGAAGGAATATCACATGAAATGTTGACCAATGTAGTTCAGACATAAGAAAGTGACTATCATATGCTTCCCTCTATATGAAGTTCAAAACCAGACAATATAACTTTGTATCATTATAAATCAGGACAGTGGGTATCTTTGGGAGGGATGGTGGGGTCGTATTGGCAGAGAGCTGAATGTGGTTTCTGGATTGCCAATAATTTTCCACTTCTTCATGTGGATGGTGGTGACATGAATCATTGGAAGCTAGTACCAATCTAGGTACACACCTAGGATGTGCCCTTTTCTCCATGCATGTTCTAGAGAAGTTTGTTCTCTTTGTTGCTATATAATATTCCATTGTATGATTGGACAACTATTTATTCATTTCTTTAAAGCACAGAAAGAGAGACAAGGTGATCACTGTATCTCACCCTGGAGGGATCCAAAACATTAGGCCAGGGCTTCGGAAGTACTTCTTTTCTCCTTGGTGACTAAGTCTTGGCCAGATTTCATTGTCATGCTGTACAGTTGTGCTAAGGTTGCCCACACTTATGGCTCCCTGTTAGGGAGATGTGGGCCTAGAATGAGCCCTACAGGAAGGAGGAGAGATTTCAAGGTTGGGCAAAGCCACTCCACTGAGAGTGAGGCATGTGTGGGAGAAGAAAAAGTTTGTATGAATTTGGTTAAGGGCCAAGGGTCTGGAACTACATTTCCTAGGTTCAAATCCTGCTTCTGACACTTGGGAGCTATTGGAGTTAGGTAAGTTATTTACTTCCCTATACCCTACTTTTCTCATCTGCAAAATGGAAATAATGTTGTACCTGTACTATAGGGTGCTACAAAGGATAGACCAGGGTGGTTCTAGATCAATTGCCAAAGCTCCACAGAGCCCCTCAGAGGCTGCTCCCATCCCCTATTTTCAATAGATAGATACCCCTGCTTTATCGTATGTTGAAAAAGCTTTAACACTCCTCTTTCCATCTTTTGATAAAAAATCATCAAATTATCTCTACAAATGATAAACATTTGTAGAGATAAACATCTCTACAAATTTTCTAGAATTCTCCAATCACCCTTCTGACCCCACAAAGAAACCTGACAGGCCTATGAATTCAGAGCAACACTACACATGGCTTCTGTTTCTGTTAACTCTTCCAGGCTTTTCTTCCCCATCTCCCATTTCCAGGCTCTTTCCTCTAAGCTAGAATATTGTTTCTTTTGTTCTTTGGAACTCCTGGACACAGCAGGTGCTTATTTGGTGCCTGAAGAGTTACGACCTCTCAGTCAATAGATGTTTGTGCCAATGAGTTCTGAGGTGTTCTCAAGTCTTATCATTTGGGTAGCATCATTCCATGCCTGTTGCTAAACCAGCCCCTTGGACACTGTTCTTGACGACAGGAGCAGCATTCTATGTCCTGCCTTGGGCCACAAACTGCCATAGGGCAGGCACTCCATAAATATGTAGGAAGGGCCCTTGCTCAAGCTACTGTTATATTTTCTATTGTTCTAGAGAGTCTAGGAGTAAACTTGAGATAGGAACTGCCTACCACAAACTTCAAACTACACCACAGCCTCCTTCAAATCCATCTCCCTGAGCTTCAGGCTACTCAGGACTTCCATCTTGCTTTTTAAACTCTAATTGCGAATATATGCCAGGCCCAGCAGCACAGGGAGGAACCCTGACATCTGGTCATTGTCGCACACCACATTAACTCTTGTTGACCATCTCTCACCGCATTCAAAGGACAAGGACAGAGACAAAGAATAATCTGATAATCAGGTCCAAGAAATATTTTTGGAGAAAGGATTACATTTCAGACACATCAGCATATTTTGACACGTATTTTGACATACGAGATTTTTTGATTCCTAAAGAACACTGAAGCAGGTACTTTAGATTCTTATGCTCTTTTTGAAGCTTGGCTACGAATTATTACACGCCTTTTCTGGAATCACATAGCTTTCAGGTGACTAGGTAAGGATTTGAACCCCAAACCATGGTGCATCTAAGTCCAAGTCTATTCCCTTCCATTCCTCTATTCCATTCCTTTAGAAATGCTGGAGAATGAAGATAAGGTTGTTACATTCTGTCATGCCTTGTTTGCACCCTAAACTGGTTTACCCAGCTTGAGAGGTTCTTTAATCACCACGGGGTATTGAATGAATCATAGCTATATCCAAAACTCAAATCCACATTCAAGAGAGGAAGATCCATTCCATTGATAATATTTAAAAGAATGTGCCTGGAGTTCTGAAGGCAATTTCAAAAGAAGAGTGATAAAAAATGCTTTAAGGAACACTGGCAAAGCCTTCCAAGGCAACTCCTGTGAAGGGGCCACACTCGCAGTATGTCCTCGCTGCATGAACCAGTCAGCGCCGGCCAGAGGCTTTGGGAATAGAATGTCCTGGTTTAGGAGCCCCATAACCGTTCATTGTTTCTCCACCTCTCTGAGCCTCAGGCTCCTCGTCTTTAAAAGAGCTGAGATCATAAAGGTGACATACTGAGCACAGAGCAGAGCCATGGTTAGATCTGAGTACGCGGTAATTATCATCACTTGTTATGACACTCATTTTAACCTAACGTCGGGGAAAACCATTGCCCTAGGAGAGAACTTGCTTAATTAAGGTGCTACCATTGGTTGCAGCAACGAGAAGATCCAGCTTGTAGGTAGTCATCTAAAATGCACTGGAAGGAGCCTGCATCTCCGGACCACAGGGAAACCTGGCCCATAGGGTTAAGATGGCACACTGGCCAGGAAAAAAGGACACAAAAATCACTTCTGGGAATGAGCCTAGAGCCTGATTGAATATGGATCTCTTCTGTGCCCACCAAGAGAGTAATGATAGACTCCCCGTGTACATAATGTATGAACTTCTCAATTATTTACTATTTTGACTCTGTGACGTCATATGTGGGAGGGGTCCATTGACGTCCATTTGGGAGAAGAACCTAGAGAGCAGCTGTCCTCTGTGATGAATGAAACACTACAAGCAAACTGCACAGGACACAAACAGCAATGACAACGCGGTGGTCCCTGTAATCAAATCCCACTGTCTGGGCAAATTTCTAATTGCCCACATGGACATCGAGACCAGGCATTCCTAGATGGTATACATGTTTATTATATTTCATAAAACCTATCCATTAAGCCATAGCCCACAATGATTCAGTTTTACAAACTTGTGTAAAACTTCCCAAAATCTTGACTTCATTTTCAAAAAACGTTCTTAGTTGTACCATGTGTCCTGATTCAACATTCAGAAAATACAGTCGCTGCACAGATCGGGGAGTTTTAGATTTTCTAGCAGAGTGGTTGTCTATTAGGGTAGGGGCAGAGAACATCATGCCTTTGTGAGATATGTCTGATAGGAATATTGTATTTTATTAACGAGAGCAGATTTGACATTATCTCTGTAAAGCGATCAGCTTCCCTGACTTGCATTCTGATATTTTCCTTTTTAAAGAGAGAACGAAACACTGTGAGTACGGCCAGGATTTATGGGGGTTCAGGTGTCTGGCTTGCGGACATCAAATGTTAATTACGACCTGGAGCATAAAAGGTGGTGAGTGGCCAACCTGGGATTTAGTCTATAAAGGAGCTCGCGGTCACAGTAGTTCTGGTAAGGTGATCATGCCAACTCACAGAACCCCGCTTCTCACATGCTCTGAAATAAACATTAATAAAAAGAGCACTTGGTTAGAGTTAGGGGCCTCTTCTTTAACACCAGCGTGGCTGCTAATTAGCCTCATAGCCTTAACCAAGTCACTTTGTCTCCTTGTTTTGATTCTCATCTATAAGAAGAGCAGTTGGTTTAGATTAAGAGTTGTAAATTCGTGGGTGTGAGAGGCAGCGAGTAGACCCACATGAGGAAAGTGGGCCATTGGAAGGCCACAAGGAGCCCAGGAGATCGGGGCCCCATCTAAAGGGGGTGGCGACTCTGCCCCAACCTTTTAAATAAATTCCAACATACAAAAGATGACAGGGCAAAACACAGGGTGCTGCCAGTTTTGTTTCTTCATCTCTGGTCTAGAAGTCTCTTCTAAGTTTTAGCATCTTACAGTTTGGCACCCTTTCACTCATATCAAGGATAGGAATAGAAGGTTAAGCGGAAGAGTTACAGAACAAATTATTCTATCGACCTTAAAATCTTATAACTCTGCCAAATAATACATAAGCACAGAAGCAAATACTGGATTGGAATATATGGAAATGAAGCAGGTTTTTTAGGTGACTGTACTGGGGGTGGATGTCACTTACATTTTGCTAATTGTCCACTTAAAATGTCTCTACACTTGAAAAAAAATAAAGGGTCTCTTGTTTGCTTGTGTAACAACAACAAGAAAATTAAAAAGACAATGGCGAAAGAAATATTGAGGGCAGCTCAGAATAGTGCCTGACCTGAGGAGAAAAAGGGAAGGGTCGTGATATTAGGTATGTTCTTGAAACTTGTATTTCTATGCTGCTCTGCATATTTGCTTGTCAACCATCCTTAAACAATAAGCTGTTAAGACTGTGAATTGCACTTAGCTAAACCCTATGCATCGGGAATTTTTCCACCTAACCTTGCTCCTCTTCCCCACCACCCCCCCCCCGACCCCCCGGGGTTGTTTACAAAAAGACTTCCCACATCATGAAAAATAGTGCTATCAAAAGTTTCCTGACTTTGTTAGTTTGGCTTTTGAGTGCATTATTCCAAGGGTTTGGTTTTGTTTTTAGTGGGTGGGTGGGTTTCGGAAGGGCACCTGACTTATCGTCCCTAATTACATTTTTCTTTGGTTTCTATCCACACTATTTTCATTCTATAAACCCACATCAACTACCCACAAAGTGAGCAAAAAAGCCAAAGGTTGCTATTTAGTGTGTTTATTTGAAGGCTTTTAAGATAGCCCATGGGAAGTTTACTCTTTTCTCGACAAATGTAGAAGAGAATTTTCGCACAAAGCAGTGGAAGGCCTTTGTACCATAAATGCAGAAATCTTTAAAAATGTGTTCATCCTCGTATATGAGCGCCCAGCCCCAGGTCGAGACCCATAGGAAGCATGTGATACATGTTTATAGAATGGCATTCTTCCTCTACGCCCCAGGCTGTATCATGGCTTTCTTAGTTACGGAATAAAGACACAAAATAGGGTTATTGATCTTCTTTAGTAGTGGGCAATTTTAAATGATGTCGCCATGTTCTAGATATACCAAGAAGCATCTTTGACCCTGAGGACAAGTGGCCATGAGAGGTGGACGCAGGGGGCTTGACTTTCATTTTGTTGAAAATGGCCCACTGAACAAAAGGCAGAATGGTTCTTTGCCAGAACTATATTGAAGGATCAGTAGACTGTCTAGCGCTTTCTTGCATCCTGTTGCCTCACTGATTTCTGGATTGCCAGATGCTTCTGTTTTTTGAAAATGGTTAAAAAAAATACCTTAGTGATTCTGTTGTTTCAGAAACCATTACATATGGCACAAAATATCCCGAACATTTTTTGAGAAAACACTTGTGTTTCCTTTGCTCAATTTAATCATCATTACAGCCTAAATTCATTCAAGTTTATTGTTTTCTTTTTATGGGCATTTTGATGGTTGAAACTAAAGTTATATAAAAGTGTGAGTAAGCAAGATATGAAGATTTCATTGCTTCTAGCTTTTCTTTCCTAAAGTAAGTCTCCAGAACATAAGTAGGCTAGGGAAGGGTAGATACTTTGAATTGAGAATTCGTAACGATTGCGATAAAAATGGTGTTTTCAAAGCTGGGAGACAGCCTTGATTTATCACCCTGAATCAGAGAGCAAATTTTTTCACACACTGAGTCATAACTAGAGGCTTTTTCTCCCCCCCTTTTGGTAAACCATCTCAACCTGCTCTTGAAAACCCCTGGTTCCTGTACAGAATGAGTCTAAGTCTGTCTCTGTTTTGCCTGTGAAATTTAACAAGACCATGGCCTGGGGTTGGGGAGGCTGTGAGCCATACCACCATCTCAGGTTTTAAATGAATATAAGAAGATATTTGATGATGCCACAAACCACTTGAGATTTATTATGTTAGCAGATGTCATCAGATACATGTGTGCACAGGTGCAGCATGCAGTTAGTGAAAGAAGGAACACTGCATGGATTTATTTTTGTACCCATACTCTCAGTGGTTAGAAAGGGACCTGGTGTGCCTGTCTTGGGCAATGTGGGGTTTCGACTCCATTGCAAGGGCTTATCTGGTGATCTCTTGAAGTCTCTTCTCCAGATATAATTCTGTAGGATGAGCAACTATGTCTTGTGGGAAAGATGCTGTGTTTATTTTTTACAATCAATGTCTGAAGAAGGGGCACAATGGATTATAGCTAAAGACTGCTAGAACCAGTAGAAGACAAAATTACCAGAGGTGGTTTTTTATACTCGGGTATCCCTCTTCCACAACAATATACTAGACATGCATTCTCCTTTCCTCAGTAAAAGTTGTACGAAGACAGCTCTCATCTATAGAACTAAAACAAAGTGCCCAAACTTGACATTTTACACATGTTCTACTTTAAGACCCTCTAAATATTTTTAAATAATTAAGAAATATTTGAAACTATTTCCTGGAGGCAATAGGCAATATAAATGCTTACACGGGTTTATACATTATGCAGTTTTTAAATTCTAAAAAATATTATCCAATTGTTTTAAAAGATGGTGTGTTTTACTTAGTATCATGTCTTAAGTATTCCACTGTCTTTATTATATAAATTAAGTTTGCATACATGCTAGCACAATAATGGACTAAATATAATAATCTAATAAATTAGTGTGTGCCCTTTAATAATAAAAAATAATAGAAATAAAAACAGACTTCCTATATTTTTGAGAAATAGCAAAGTAAGATAAAATAAACACCTTTAGGGTAATGACTGAAAATTACTGGTTTAGATGGGGTAGAAGAATTACTTCAATTATGACATAAAGCATTGTAATAATGCATGCTTTTAGAAATAATTATATAGTGATTATTCTCAAAGATAAACACATGCAGATGTTGTAGTACATTAAAGAAATTTCTTAATTTGAAGAAAACATACAGAAACTGCATTATCAGTTAATTGGCTTTAAGAAGAACCAGAAAATCTGAAGTGTCAGTGTACTCGAGAATCTTCTAGTTAGTTCAACTGAAAAAAATTAGCTTTTCTACTGGAATCACTTCAGTTAGGTATGTCAGAGGGCCAAAATGCCTAAGTAACATTGGACAGTCCTTATTTTTAAAAAACAATGAGTTATAATTTTTAGAAAAATGAATATAAGAAGATATTTGATCTTAATTATATTCTAGGAAGGTTTTTAACCAAGATAATTTTAACTATAAAAAGCACCCCTAATTTCTATATATTGATTTATAATGCAAAATATGAAACTGGAAAATCAACCAATAGTGTAGATTAGAAGACCATTATCATTAGCCAAATAAGAGACACAGGAACAACAACCCACTGAGGTGACTACAAATTAGTGAGTCCGATGTCTCTAAGACATGATTGGAAAACAGTTTCCTTATTTTATGAGCACTGGCTATCATTTACTTATGATATGTGTACATACTTGACAGACAGAAGGGTAACCGGTAGAAGAGTACTATAAGCGTCACTTGTCAAAAGAAACAAATTACATGCAAATAAAAAAAGATAATCTATGAAAGTGAACATGACATACAATAGTACATTCTATTACTAAATAATATGCTTAGGCAGAAATCCTCTGACAGGTGATACTAACTCCAGATTCATTCAAGTCATCACTGGAAAAGCACAGGAAATCCTTCCCCCTCCTCTTTCCTATTCCTTTCCCCATTTCATGCCTTTGGATATTTCTTAAACAAAACTGGATTTTTCCTGTAATGTTATTTCTCTTTTGCATGAAATAGATGTTGGGAAGGATTGGTAACTCCACTATGGACTTCAAATGACTGCAAGAGAAAAGACTTTCGGAGGCACACTTCTGTACAAAAGTTTTAGAATTTGGTAACACTGCCAATTTAAACACTCCCTTTGCATCCTCAACAATTTTTTAACGTTTAGCTGCATTGAAGTTTCATATTTTATATTTGGTTCCTTAGCACTAAATGTGATTTACTTCACCATGAAACTACTATTAGGAAGTGCTAGAATGGAAACAGATCTGTTTTTTACCCGATTGAATTGACTGCCTGAGAAGACTGAATTATGGCTACACTAGCTGAGTGGTTAAAATTACCTACCTTGGATCAAGATAGACGTTAAAAATTAATTTTCCTTGGGAAGTTATAGCTGAGTGCGGAGATACATACATATATGTATGTGTACATGTGTATAATCTCATCCTCAACTCCCTTCCCAAAGCTATATAGGTAATACTGTGCTAGTTTTTCCTAGAGGGGAAATAAGGAACTGTTAAAACTTCGGTTTAATAACCTATTTTTATATTTGGCATTTTCTGAAGTCCAATGGGGTCAATACAATTACTACTTTTTCACTTATTATCATTGAAATAGGCATGTATATTACTCATATACAGCCAAGGATCTATATATATATATAGTGTGTGTGTGTGTGTGTGTGTGTGTATTAGAAAAAAAAACTTTTTTGGGGGGGTGATGAGGCCAAAATATCTTCCTTGTTTTATAATGTATATTGTAGAAAGTAAGAACCTGAACAATGTTGTTTAAGTTCTCTTGGACTTTGAGGATAAACATAACTGGGATTAAAATACTGCCTTGCTCACATTTAGTGGAGAGATAAGAACAATTCATCGGGAGCTATTCCCGTCCCTCTGGTAATCACATAATTGAACAGGGATTTTAAAGGATATTTGAAGCCATTGTCTGTTGTGCAATTACATAATTAGTCAAAATCTCTGTAATAAAATCTTTTCTAAACACACGTGGGTTAGTGCCATGTAAATTTAGGACCAATGTTACATTTTTACTTCTAATACTTCGATTTTAAATTAGAATTATCTAACAACTTAACCGTTAAACATTTTACCGCACCACAGATGCGTAAAATGAAAATAACTGGATTACTTAAAACTAAGCAAAACCACTACATACATTTAACTTAAAAAAAAAAATCAACTCATCAAACCTGCTTTGTTTATGCATGTTAACTGTCCACCAAAGCTCACCTAGAGTGTTTACTTCTGGGGCCCCAAAGGTTGTACTATTTCTTTGGTGCTAATTATTTCTTGCACCTACCCCTAGATTATTGACATTCGCATGGACGCATATACATTTAGAAGTCAAGAGTGCTCTCTTTTCTGGTGGTTTTGCTGTAATGATAACGCTGGGCCAGGAGGCACTTTTCAGAAGTCCTTTCACACGGAAACAAACGCGGCCTTGCAAAGTTGACCGAGCAACGTGGCGGGAAGTAGGGGAGTACCACCAATTCCGTAAGCATCGCTATTATTTGGCGAAGAGTCTTGCGCCCAGCTCGGCCCCGCTCTCCTCTCCCGCAAGCCGGCGGGGAGGCCCCGTGACCCGGGGAGCACAAAGGCGCAGAGAGCAGAGCCGCGCGGCCCCGCAGACAGGCGGCGCCGCCCTCCCCGTCCGCCCGCCCTCCCTCCCCGTTCGCCCGCCCTCGCCGCGCTCCTGCCCCTCCCGGGCCGCACAAAGAGCAGAGCCGCCACTCGCGAGGGGCGCCCGCGCCGTGCAGGCCGCCACACCCACTCGGGCCCGCTCCCGCCTCCGACGCCGCGGGCGCCCTGATGAATATGCATCGCCGCGCGCCCGCCCCCGGCTCCTCCTTTCGGCTTCCTTCCCGCCGCCAGGCGGAAGCGATGAGCCGCGCTTCCCGCGCGCTGGGGCGGTCGGGGCGGGGCGGGGGCAGGGCGGCCGGCGAGCCGGAGAAAGAGAAAGGCTGAGAGGCTGCGGCGGCGGGACGCGCGGGGCTAGAGCGCGGAAAGGGTGCGCGGGTGGGTGGCCGTTCCGGGGCAGCCCCGCCGCCGGCCAAGCCAATCCGAGGGCGGGGAGGGGGCGAGCGCGCGACCCCGCGGCCGCGCCCGTTGCCCCTGCCGAGCGCGCCCGGGGCCCGGGAGGGGAGGCAGCCCCCACCCCTAGAGCAGCCCTGCTAAAACAACAATAAAACCTACCGAACACACGCAAGCGCGCGCGCGAGCGCGCGCACCGCATACACACACACACACACACACACACACGCACGCACGCACACACCACTCTGGACGGCGTTCAAGTCAACCACGAGAAACAGTCTTCTGCAAGTGAGAGGAAGGAAAACTGGATATCCTGGCTGAGGGGTCTGCTTGCTTTTAGACTTGACTTTTTCTTCAAGGGCTGAGAACTGGGGCATTGCAGAAATAATAATTTAAAAAATAAAAGACTACTCCCGGATTGCTTTTTTTTTTTTTTAAACTAAGCACAAAAAGCGACACCCAAACAACCCTTGAGAAAAATCTGTACCTGAGACACGTGAAGTCCGCGGCCCAGGGTTCTGTTGCAGACTCAAGATCTCTTTTATTTAATGCAATACAGTGCAATGGTATGTGGCTTTGAAATGATGGGTTTTATTTGCTCGTCTTGTTCGTCCCTTGCACCCCTTCACCCAAACACAGTGTCCCCCCCCCCCCGTTTGTGCATTGTGAAATGACTGTTTTACTTAAATGTCATCTGCTTTACAGGTTGAGTTATAGTGCTGGATTTCCAGGCCAATGCATATATGTTTTGTTTTTTTGTTTTTTTAGCCTTAGCAACTTTGCTATATGTGTCACACTTTTATGGCGGGAAACAGTGGATAACATTGTGAGCCCAAACTGTGAAATGTAGCATTTTCCCTGCTTAATTTTCTATTTCCTCCTCCTCCCAAAGCTGGAAAAAATTCCTGTACAATGATATTTTAGTTGTTCCCTGTAGTCCATTCTCTTTTCATAGCATTCTTTTCACCACTTTAAGGTGAATATGCACAGCTTTGTTACATATTCTTATTTAAGAGTGCATTTAAAAATATATATAAGTGAGGGTAGTACTATTTATTTAGGGCTGGTTGGTGTGTTAAGAGTTTTTAAAATCAGTATTTGTTCCCAAGTTTAGTTCCCCCGAATCTTGTCCCTGAAGTTGCAGGATCAAATTGTTAGTCCTCCCACACCTCCCTCCCCATTTAAAAAAAGATTATGATGGATTTCTTCCCGCTACTAATACTTTTTTTAAGTCACGCTGGTTTTGGTCTAGGATTTTTACCCCTCTGTGTGTGTGTGTGGGTGTGGGTGTGGGTGCGCGCGCGCGTGCGCCTCCCTTTTCCCTTGTGCTCTCTTCGCCGGTACGTCTGGGACACATTTTAATGCACAATATCCCATCCATTAAGTTGTGGTTGAATGCGGAGTGTGTGAGGACTTGGCAGCTTTCAGGTCGAAGGGGGCGGGGAAGCCAGTTTCGACTTTGACACAAGATGCCGAAGTGGCGTGATTGGAATTATTATTAGGGCTGTGAACATGGCCATCTTCTCCTCCTGTTAGAAGAACTGCCATTGAACTTGAGACAGGACAGACAAGATCTCCCAAGTCCCGCCCCCCCCCCCCCCCCCAGTACAGTAGCTGGCAGGGAAAAGGCGCCAAAATACACAAGATTAACTCTAACGTTCTCTGAATGAATCTTATAGCACCATCCTTTGTAATTTTAATTTTCCAACAGGCGGGAAAAAGTTAACTTTTGAACCCATATTGAACAGACATTTAAAGCAGCTCTAAAATGGAATAAATCCAGAAAGCCATACAGGCATGCTTATGTGGTTAGAAAAAGAATGCATGTGTAAATAAGCAGGGTGCATGTGTGTATCTGACTAGGGAGTCAAGATTTAATCAAAGTCAGAATTATAGTGTGACTTTTGAGTACCTTTACTGTATGGGGGGTCAGAGGGGGGGGTGGTTTGAGGATAGTGAAGCTAGGATAGCTGATCTTTAAGCAGCCTAAGTAAAAACTGCAAAGAGTTGTGAAACACAAAACGTTGTGGTTTCCAGTTTTACATTTGAGGTTTGATGTTTTCATTTAATGGTATGAGAGATGGAGAAAGCTCCAGTGCTGAAAAGTCCCTATTAAATCATATGTGGGCAAAGGTCAAGCACTCCAACTCACTGATACAATATACTGCAGATTCTTGCCTAACTGATGGGGAGCACAGGAAAAAGTGCTTGGGCAATAAAAGTATTAGAAGGGTAATTATCGTCGTGGTTGGGACTGCATTCTTGTGCACTGGAAAAAGGTTTTTACTGGCCCCGATGAATTTTAAAGCTGAGTATTGTTGAAAGCTGTTTTAATAGAAAATTGATTAGCTGAGTGTTTCATACAATAAATGGTGACAGTTTCATTGTTTGATGTCCAAAATAAATTCCTTTTATTCTTTAGCAGACATAGACATCTATTTAATTTTAATATGATCAGACTGAGCAGCAATATAGTTATGATTGAATATGATGTCATGAACATCTGTAACCTTGCTATTAGAGTTTGTGACATCACATGATTTGACAATATTATTGCTTTGAAATTTATTAATTTTTGTGTGTTAAAACATTTCAGAGATAAAGTTTACTGAACATATATTTTGTGTAGGCCCAATTGTCTTTTCTCTTTGTAATTAACACAATTGTTTGTTAAATTTTAATTTGAAAGTTAAAATGCACAATTCTGTTGTCATGTGTTATTTTGATTTTGAAACAGAACGGCAGTTTTCAAAGGAAGAATTAGAGAAAGGGGTGCAGAAAGTTTGAGTTTCTTTACAGTATACCTTCCACACTTAATATAGAATGTAAAGACTCCTTGGCTATTTTGGGTAAAGCTTTTTAAACATCTCCTTAAAATCCATCTGTTTTCACGTCACAAAGGCGTATGTAGATGGGTAACAGAAAAATCGATTTATACGTAGAAATAAGATGATGGTATAGTTTTACTTTAAAGGTCAGCTACTTTGAAAAAGGACCGTAACTACAACACTCTCAGACTCAGCAGGGAAGAGACTGTGTATTGAGAGTATATCTAACTTTTGAAGAACTGTGAGTGAAGCAAGGCAATTATTACCATGATTTTCAAGGTTTCAAATAAATCATGCAAAAGTTTCAGGCAACTGCTGACTTTGTAATCCGGGAGCAAATGTCTTCAGAAGTTGGGACTCTGCTGATGAACTGGCTTCATCTCTGGAGAGAAGTGGAAACCGGCTAACCTTAATAGAGGAGTCTGGCCCAGTCACTGTTCACATTCAGTGGTAGCTTGTAAATGTGCCCGAAATGTAAGCACACTTAGTGGGATGGTTTTTTTTTTTTTTTTTTAACAGTCGACTACAGGCATTTCAGCAGCGACATTATTAACAGCGTCATTTTTCTCATTTAGTTTTGTCCTCAGGGGACATCAAACAGCTCCCAGAGGAGGGAAGAAAAGTCCATGGTTATTTATTCATTTCAGTGAAAGGCAAAGCGCTGGCAATGGGGAGGGGGGAGCTAACCAGTTGTGAATTTTCTAGGAGGGAAAAATTGTTACCCTAATTTGACAGTTAGTAGTTTAAGGGCTGAGAGAGCTGGGCATGATTCTGCAATTCCCATCAAGTGCAGGCAATTTCAGTACTTGTTGGTTGTTTATATATGTGCTTTTGAGTGGATTTTTGGTGTTCCTGCTTGTGGATATGAAATTGTGTTTTCTGGGCTACACATGTATGATTTTCATGGTTCATTTGGAAGAAGGAAAGGGCCCTGGGCATGGTGTGGTGGATACTTGCAGTTTTGCAGGCCTGTTTCCTGGGGTCAGGAGGTCATCTGTCTCTTTTGTATTTAGTTTTAAAATATTGATATTGGCGATGCAGCTAGGGTGTGTGGTTGTTGAGCCTCCCCTCAAATCACATTCAAGAGCTAAAAAAAAAAAAAAAGTCATCGGGGGTATTGAAAATGACAGCTTTGTTAAGCTCCAAGAAACCTTTCCCTATACTGCCCAGGATTTGTAACCTGTCACTGAGTTTCTTTAGAAGGGGGAAGGTTAAAAAAAAATCAATACTGATAGATACTTGAGATGTCAAGTCCTCTCTGGAGGTCAGTGAATGGCTCCAATTGGGTAATTTGCTTAATTTTTCAAATATACGATTGAGTTTCGAAAATCCAGTCTCCTGAAGCACTGGCATTCCTTCTTGAAGTCAACAAACTATCTGTCAGCAAAGAAACTTTCCCCCCTCTAAGGTGGCAGAGAATAAGAGATCTAGGGAGGAGGAGGAGATCTTTAGTAATTCTTAAATATCAAATATTCCTGTTGCCACAGGAGGCTTTTGCTTCTTTCTAGCTCCTCAGACTAGATTTGGGAGTGAATGCAATTGGCCGGTCATTACCTTTCAGTGTGAAAGAGAGAGAGAAGGAAGAGGGTTTAGGGAGAGGTTAAGTATCCAAGTCTAAGAAGTGTTTGGCCCTCTTTGACAGTATCAGAAACTTCTCAGAGATACTTTAACACCACTCTCAATTCCACGGCACAAGCATGCAGGAAAAAAGGGAAAGTAAATAAAATGTATGTATTTTCTCACTTTCTCTCTCTACTTTTCTACCTGGGATTTAAAAGATTGGTACTTCTTAAATCAAAGATAGTGGATGAGTGTGCTGAGAGAAGTCAGATGTCCCATACCCCCAAATCTACTAGTCTCTCTTTACAAAAGACTCCCTAAAAGCTCAGCCTGGGAAGGCCTGCAGTGACCTTGACATCAGCTGGATAAGAAGCAGTGTTTTGGTGGGGGTGGGAGGGATGTCAGCCATCCTGCCTGAGTGGCCGGTCAAAGCCATATAAACTGAGCACCCAGGAAACCCTTCCAGGATGTCTCTGTTGCTCATTCTTTCTTCCCTTTTGGTTTACCCCATCTCACCATTACTCCGTTCTCAATTTTACTCAAATCATTCCTTTTCTTGGAAACAAATCAAAACTCAAAACTCCCAAGCATCTTCCATGCTCTTCAGACTGTCCCCAAACACAAGCACTCTACAAACCCGGAACACCTGAAAGAGATTTGACCCCTCAGTGCCAGACCTGGGAGGTCCCAAACATCTCCACTTCTCTGGGATCTTACCTGGGTCTGTCGCTGCTTCTTCACCCCTGATGCTGCTGTAGATTTGTGGGCTCCTCTGTGTAACAGTTGTCAATTTTTCGCTTTTCGTTTTTAAGCTTTTGAGAAACTTTTGGATGCAATCTGGTTTGGGTGGCAGAGGGAAATGGTTTCTGTTGGTAAGGGAAACTAAGGGGAGGAGGGGTACGTTGTCTGCAGACACTTGCCCAGGGCTTAGCCCTGGGCCTCTTTTGCCAGGGGACAGCCGCTGGTTCTGGGATCTCTGACTGAAAGGAGCCCTCTCTGGGTGCCAGGATTTCACTGGGGGTGGTGTGGTGTGGAGGGAGGGAAGAAGGGAGGGAGGGAGAGAAAGAGAGAGAGATGGGCTCCGGATTTTTAAAGAGACCCCGAAATAATGGCTTCTATAAGAGTCCAGGCATTCAAAGAGGTGTGTTCAAGGACATGAGTGCATTCGTGCCAAGGGGAATGTCTTTTATGGTAAATTAACTCCGGTTAAATTGAATATTTGTTCAAAGGGAAACTCCAGTAGTTAAAGCTGGTATTATCAGTAGCACTTCCCCGCCCCCTCCCCTCAGACTTCAGCTAGAGGGTGAGAAGAGGAGGCAGCATAATGTGCAATACAAAAGTGATGCTTTGGGGTTTTTATTTTTAATCTGAGATTGCCTAAAAATTTCTGAGAGAGAAATGAGTATATTTTGGATTAATCCCGACTGTCACCTTCTTCCTTTCATCTATAAAGACTGTCAACTTTATCCTGGCTTTTCAAAAAGAAATGACCCACACAAAGGAAATTAACGTTGGCAGAACGCTAACTAGAGGATTTGCCTGGGGAAGGGGGGAGCAGGGAGGCTGCTATCAGTGGTGTGTGCCCCGAAGGGTTAACTCGGGGGAGTTCTCGAAATTTCCCCGACTTTACCTGTCTTCCCAGATCCACCGCTCCCCCTCTCTCCGGCCTCCTCAGCTCCCCACCCCCCAGCGCCTTTCTTCTTTGGGCTCTGGGTTTACGGGGGCTGCAGCTGGTAGACTTGGCAAGCTCGCCTCATTAAGAGCGCTCTTTGAAAACGGACTGTGTTTGAGCATTTCCCTAATGAGGACAGGACGGGGTTAAAAAGTGACCATTTCATGGTTGACTTGAACCTGCCTACTTTTCTTGATGTGTCGTTGTGAAATGCTTGATGTGGATAACTCCCACTTGGTGAAGGAAAAAGTCAGTGGTTCCTTCAGGTCCGCTGGGGGGACGGGAAGGGGGGAAGGTGGGCAGAAGCGGGAGAAAGCGAGAGAAAGGAGAAAGTTGAGGAAGAAAACCGGGAGAGAGGAAGAGGAGAAGAGGGAAGGAGAATCAGAGAGCTCCACCAGACCCCAACTGCACAGTCGAGCGCAGGGGCAGCCCCGCCCTGGGGCTGGGGCAGTCGAGTCCCCTTCTCGGCCCCAAACGACCCCCCCACCCCCCTGGCAGCTCCTAGCTAGGCAGACTCGGAGCCCCTGGCACTCACTTTTCCTCTCTCTATTGTCTGGACAGTCTTTGCTTCCACCTCTTCCCCACCCACCCCTTGCCGAAAACCGGAATTTGGGGGGCGGGGAGAGAGAGAGAAAAAGAGAGGGAGAGAGAGAGAGCGCAAGAGTACAGAAAGGGTGCAAGACAAATCGCCTCCCACCAAATACACGAAATCAAGTTCATTCACTCGGGACCCCGCGGCTCGCGGCCGGGGTGGGGGCGGGGCCCTCCGCGCGGGAGCGAGGCAGGCGCGGCAGCCTCTGCAGGGCTATAGCGGCACACGCACCCCGCTCGCGCGCGCGCCCGCTCGCCCGCCCCGCAGCTTCGGGCGCGCCGCCGCCCCGCCCTGCCTGCACCCAGGCGGGAGGGAGCTGCTTTCCGCCGGCGCCCCGGGCCCCCGGGGGTGGGGATTGGGAGCGAGCCAGCTGAGCTGCGGGAGGAGGAGGAGGAGGAGGAGAAGGAGGAGAGAGCAGGAGGCAGCCGCTGCAGCACGGCCCGATCCTCTCGCTCCGAGCGGGGCCACGTGCACGGGGCACCCCTGGGAGGGCGGCAACCCGCGGCGAAGCGCAGCGCGCCGCTTCTGCGGAGCTGCCCCGGGGCGCGGGCCCGCGCTGGGGAGACCCCGGAGGACCCCGCCCCCCGTCCCCGTCCGCGCCGGCGCTCCCCAACTACTTGAGCCGAAGTTCGCACAGGCCCCCGCCTCCTCGGCCTGCCCCTCCTCCCTCTACCCGGCGGGCTTGGAGGACCGCGCCCGCCCCGGGTGCGAGAGTCGGCGCCCCAGCCTGGGCCCCGGGGCGGCCTGGGTGTGAGGGAATTTTCCATTCGTTCCTTTCTCGGGCCCAGACCAGCTCAGTGCTTCTCCCACTCGGATGTTCTCGCGGCTTAAAGAGTCCGCAGCGAGCACAGAAATACCTCTTCCAGGGCGGGTTTTCTGGGGTGTGTATGTGTGTGTGGTGTTGTGGGGAGACGGCGGGACTTGTCCAAAGGGCGGAAAGAAGATCTAGTTTGGAAAAAAAAAAAAAAAAGTCACGGTTCTGTTGCACCGATATGAGACCTTTAACAAATGAGAGAGCGAGAAGAGAAGAGAAAGAGAGAAGCAAGAGGAGGAGGAGGAAGGTGGGGGGCGGGGGGTGTGGAGAGGCTGGTGCAAAAGGAATGCGCGTTTGCAGGAGGAGGAGTAAAGCGATGATTGTGTAATTAAATAATAAAACAATCCTTAAGTCTGATTTGGAGAGAGCTCGAGCGGGGTCCAGAGGGTGGAACCGGTGAAATTTTCAACTTCCAAGTTTTGCAACGAAAGAAAACGAGAGAGGGAGGGGAAAAAAGAGCCCAGAGCAGAAAAGAACGGAGTTTGGAGCCGAGCGGGAGAGCGGGATTTATCGTTTGGGATTTTTCAGGAGCTCGTTCCGATCCCCCTGGGCTCTGGGCAGCGGCGGCAGCAGCAGCAGCCTCCTCGCTCAGCCGGGTCAGACGCGGGGCGAGGCGGGCGGGCGGGCGGGCGGGCGACCGGGCGTGGAAGAGCCGGCGCGGGCGGCGGCGGCGGCTGCAGCCGGGAACCGCGCCGCTAGCCTCTTCCGCCCGGGAGACCTGCGCCCGAGCCCCCTCCCTCACCCCAGCCTCTCCCTTCTCCCCCACCCACCCCGCCCCCACCCGGCCCTCTCCCGCGCGCGCCCCGCCACCCGCGCGCACTCGCTCACGCTCCCCCTCGCGCACACACATGGTCGGCTCGCGGCAAAGTTTCGCCTGCGATCGCCACTCCAGAATCCTGCCGCAGTGCTCGGGGCTGTAACCTTGAACTTTCCCAGCGCGGTGACACATTCTCTTCGCTCTCCCTCCCGCGCTCTCTCCTGCGCCCCCCTCCCCGCCTTTTTTAAAAAAGCATTTCACCACCAACCACCACCCCAATCCAACCCACGCCGAACCTTCGCGCACCCCCTAGCCCCCAACAACAACAACAACTGCAAAACAGAAAATAAATCCCCAAACCCAGGCGAAAAGCAGCCAACACCGGCGGCGGCGGCGGCGGCCTCGGCGAGCAGGGCCAGCGCGCTCGGACTGCAAGAGGGTTAAAAGTGTAGATTGGATTTCACCCCGGGAAATCTAGCACGCCGAGTGAACTTGAATCTTTGGCTATTTAAGGAGGACTGGGTTTGTTGTGAAGTTGCGGTGATCCAGCGCAGAGCCCCGTCCTGATTGATCGCATCGCGGGGCTCAGATGACTGTAAAATGAATAGATGAAATTCTTGCTTCTCGAAGATTTTCTTGGGCATCTCCGGGAAAGTGCGTTTTAAGGCGAAGTCATGATGTATTCTCCCATCTGTCTCACTCAGGTACATGTCTCGGTCGCTCTCTCGAGCTTTCTCTCTAGTCCGAAATGCCTTTGTTTTGTTTTGTTGCTCTCGTCTGCGGACAATTAACGGCTTTAGTTAACCTCCGCACACCCCTGTCCCTCGCACAAGTGGCCCGGAGTTGCGGCGGGATCTGCGGAGTGGCGTGGGAGCCGGCGCGCAGCCGCTCGCCCGAGGCCACCCCGCGCGTCCGGCCCCGCGCCCTGGGCATGGGGAGCGGGCGCCCGTGCGCTGTGAGCCGGGCGAGGCCGCCGGGGGTGGGCAGGGCTCCGGCCAGAGAACGCTAGCCCCTGCGCGGCCCCCTGAGTGTCTGCTGCTGTGCGGCACCCCTGCCCAGAGTGCCCGCCGCCCAAGTCGGTCGTTGGAGCGCCGAGACCCACTTCGGCTTTAGAGGAGCTTTACGGGGGTACTGAGCCCTTATAAACAACCAGTGAACTTGGGCGAGGGGACTCTCGCACGAGTCCTTGTGGGCGCCTCTGTACTCCGCTGCAGGCAGTGGGCGGGCGACGAAGCAAGTCGGAGGTTGTGGTGCGGAGACCCATTCCTTTGCTTAATTTGAGGATCTGAAACTCTGGTCCATCGTGATCCGCACTTTGAGGTTTCCAGTGACCACACCACAAAGGCAGTCTTTACGTTGACACGAGTTAGTTGGTCGTGGTGAAAGTTAAGGACTTTAGAACATGTTCGTTTTGTGGAGACCTGTTCTTTTGACGATATTTGGGCGTAGCTCGAAAGGCAGAAAGTAATGCTGGAAAAGTAAGGTCATTTTCGAAAAATTCACTCTGAAAATTGTCCTAAGACCTTAGGAACAACGTTACGAAACAAAAACACTGGCTTGGTGCATTTTTAAGAACACAATTTATATAATTTTAAACCAGACGGTCAAATGCAAAAGTGGTGAGACCGAACGGACTTACCTGGGGGCAGTTTTCATCGCTGATGAAAACTGATTCAGCTAACCAACTGGCGAACTAACTAAATATCTTAGCCCAGAGTTGTTATTTGAAGCATTATTTTAAACCTCGAAAGATGTGAGACTTCAGCTTTGAGGAGGAAGTGTCACCATTGATAATTGATAACCATTTTCTTGGACATTAGCATAGAAAACTACACAGTTAAAGAAGTGTCGCCAAGTCTTAGGTGTGTTAGTTTTTTGAAAATCCAATATCACGATGATGCATTTTTATAATGGACAAATTATTAAGATTTCAATTGTATGACAATTAGAAGCCATTGTGATTGGAAAGGACGGAGGCATTCATAAATTGTGAATGAAGATGAAAACAATGATAAGGCTTATTCAGTGATTGGATACAGTCCTGTAGCTTTTTGGCTGACACATTTTTTATTGTTTATATTTTGTTTGGCATCTGAGTATGATTAACTTAGATATGGCTATTTTCAGCAAGTAACGTGCACTTTAATTTAACAAAACTGGAAAAATGAGTTGCTGAGTTATTTGTATTTTAAAAGCTATGAATAATGGCCAATAAATATGATGATGAAATTGTTTCAGGTATGAGGAATTACCTTTAGTTGTAAAAGTTACCTTTCAAATTACCTATCAGCAGGATTTTTTTTTTTCCTTTCTGGTAAGCCATGTTCATTTGGTAATATTTTTACATTATTGAAGCACAGTTCAAATAAAACAAATTGAGGCAAGCTTTTTTGCTTAGAAAGTAACTGCATGACTTATTCTCACCTGTAAAGGCTTGCTTTTCTATATTAATTTGTATTTCTAGCATCAGCTGCTCAGAAACCTCGCTAGCGATTACACTGCATTTTTTATTTCCTCTAAATATGCATTGTAAAGTCACTAGCTTTATCTTAATTTCTATAAGTTGGAAATAACATTGCAGCATCGCGACATATGGAATATTAGGAGCATACACAGCATAATCATTCAGCTATCACATTAGTATTCAAGAACACATACTTACCAACACTAATGCATGGTGACTAACATTCTCTCTTGTTTTAATAATGTAAATTTAGGTTGACGTATTAAAACTGTTTTGGGGATTTCAGGCCTATACTCCAGAAGGAATTGTAGCTTTCCATTTCTCATATAATATCTCTGTGACTTTATAGGTAATGTAAGGTGTTGCAAAAGTAAGAGCACATGTACAGTGTTAGTTTTATATCAGACCAGTAGTTTAGCTTTGTGTTATAAGAGTCTACTAGCTATGGCAAAATGTTCTTTAGGGTGTGTAAATACAGAATAGAGAAACATTCTTAATTGGCAGAGAACTTTACAAAGTGTCTCAGTTGTTGCAATAAAGTATCTAGGTTTTAGAAAGCATTTTAATTCAAAAGGAGCGACAGTTTAAGTTGTTAATATTCAGCAAAATGTTATGTAGAAGTATCAGTATACCCCTATAAATTAGTACTTATACTTCAGTACAAATCAGATATAAAAGGAAAAATGAGAACCATTGTATATGATTTAATATTTTGCTTTTTCTAAAAATAATGTAAAGCCTTAATAAAACTATTACTTGCATGATTTCATTGAATTATTAAAATTTCAAGTTCTTCATGGAATATATTTTAAATGGTTTATTGTTGTAGCAGTGCCCCAAGAATATCTACTATTTACTCTTCCACCTCTATATTGATCTAATTTTCCATTTTCCTTTCATGGAAACCATTGTTTCTGTAAAGAAAAATAAATATTTTTGATGGAATTAGGATTGTTTACTTTTACATTTGATATTTGTAACTTGGCTATTTTATCGATTTAGTTCAACTAAAGGAAGTTTTAAAAGAGAAATGTCAATGAATTTTAATAAAAACTCTAAAAGAATGAGGTGGCATATTACCTTAGTACAGAGCCATTAGATCTTAGGTCACTTATATGCTTAGCTTTAAAAAAAAAACTTTCATTATGGTTTAAAGTGTCATTGTGATAACCTATTAATTAGGACATTTGAATACCTCAATCACTTCTTTTTTGGATGAAGACAGCTACTATGCTTCATATTCATGTCACTCAAAATCACTAAAAATATATTGCAACTCAGTGTTACAAAACAGTCACACTTGGGAGATAACATTTTAGGCTTGTTAATACAGAAGTATATGTGACTTATAACAAACCTCTACTTATCATTTTTTTGGAGATTATGTCTCTTTGACAAATGTTTCGCTTGAAAGGAATCCACAGAATAGTAAAGCCCTGAAAAATATTTATAAGGCAACTTTGTGGTCTGAGAAAGTTTGCTATTTCTATTTGTCAATAAGGAAAAAAAAAGTATGTTTTAAAACATTATTTGGTAGCATTGGCAACAAACTCAAGACAACCTTAAAAAAAAAAACCCACATTGTTTTGTGTGCATTTGCTAAGAAATTCCAAATTCAGTTCTCAAATTCGCATTTTTATCGTTTAAAAATAATTTACTAAAATTTTGGGATTTATTACATGACAGATGATTTGAAACTCAAACAAATTTAATCAAAAGTATGTTTGATGTCTTAATAAGAAAATGAAATGTCACTGAACATAGTACTTAAGGATGTAAGCACTTAAGAGTTTCATCACCGCTTAATATCTGTTGCAATAATATAGCATTTTTAAAAGCATGGCAAGGGTAAAATGAATGAGACAAAACCCCCCCATACCCCCATGTATTCTTTACATTCTCAACCCCTTAGCTGATGAGTGTGTATGTATGTTTTTTAATCGTATCAATATATCGTAGTAAAAATCAGATTATAGGAAGTGAGTTCCCAAATCATGTTTAAGTCCATACTTCCTTAAACAGGGCTTCCTTTGCATTATTTCTAAGGGGGGGATAAACAAAGTTTTTGTAGTTACAGTAAAAGCTGAAAGCATGGCATCAGAAAGTATATGGAGATAGGGAGGTCTTATCATGGGCTGTGGTTGCTGTGAGCTGGGCTGCCTTCCCACACAAAGAACAGATTGTGGTTTAACTCTTTCCATGGCCTAGTTTAATGTGCTCGCATAGTAACCGAATTGTTCAAATCTCTGCTGGAAACTACTGATCGGTTTAATGATTTCCTCTATGGCATTTGGTTATGCCTCATGCTGTGATGTAATCATCTGCATTCTGTATTGTCATGAAATTTTGATTTATACTCATTCTGCCGGAGGAACGTTTTTACAGCAATATGTTAAAACACTTGATAACTGCATTATTGATTGGATAGGACATACACCTTTTCTGGGTGTGAGATGCGTACCGCGAACACGTTGCAGTCTTTAGCACCGAAAACTCGAATTTCATCTTAAAAATGGATTCAAACCCATAGGGGATTTCCTTTGGCCCCCTTCTTTGTTAGAGTGTCATTAGTTGCACTTTCTTCATCTTTACCCTCATGGCATTCATCAGACTGCTGGTTAGATAGAATTTATGCCTCGTAATTCAGGGTGACCAGCCCTAGTGTGTCAATTCTAAGTTGGGATCTGATAAGTTAGTGAAAGTTATTTTCCTGGTTGGGGTGATGGTACAGTCAGGGCGTCCAGAAAAGTGGCCGCAGTGGGAAGTTCTTATTTGCTTCGGATCTTGGTTTATTGCTTGCGTACAGTATGCCTGGCCAGGATGTTAGCTCTTTCTCTGAGCAGTAATAGGGCCTCAGCTTATGAGACAAGATTTACCTATGGCAGGAAGTAATCAAACACGAACTGCTTTGGGAAGTAACTTGAAATATCTGTAGGTGAAGATGATCTGCCGTTCCACACTGCCCCCCCTTCCTTAAAAAAAGGCTTAGATGGAACAGGCAGGGAAAAAGCAGGAGCCTAAGGTAAACCACTTCATTCAAAAGGCAGGATACTGTAGAGTCGATGCACGTGCAGACCCACAAGCCGTGCGTATGTGCACCCACACTCGGACCGGAGAACTCACACCCGTAGCAAATGAATTGTATTGATTCCACAAAAGCAGTAAGTGACCAGCGGTGCACTCCTGGTGTCCCCCTGCAACCACAGGCAGAGACACAGAGCATGTAAAGTTGGTGCCAAGTTGCCATTTTTCATTGTTCACCTCAGATTGATTTTTAAGGGGTTTAGAATAATTGCCGTACTCATGTGATCGGTTAACAAATTAACTGACTCTGTGGGGCTTCGGATTCTCTAGGAAAGCTGCCGGAAGAACCTTCACATAATTTTTGTTTTCAACTTTGGAAACTTCTATTGAAAAACGAAAAGAGTGTGTCGGTGTGTCCGTGAGAGAATAGGACAGTGTGAAAGTGTGTGTGTGTGTGTGTGTGTGTGTGCGCGCGCGCGCGCGCGCGTGTGCCTTGGAGGCTAATGTTGGTGGTGGGGGGAGAGAATGCACGGCTCAAAGTATGGAAACCTTCTGTTCAGGACACTGATACAGAGAGCTGTGTCCTTTGCCCACTTTCCCTCACTGTATACCGGTTTCTCTAGTTACCACTCTTGGAATGGTGCTGTTTCAGTGTTGGAATGTTGGACGTTTGATAAGAAAATGGATCAAGTTTAATGGCGCATGCTCTTTGTGCCACCAGCAGCCTCTTGCTGAGAGCATGCTCCAAAAGCGGGAACTGTGTGGCATTACACTGAGCATCTATATGCTTTGTGTTTCTGTGCCACAGAGAAGAGAAATGAACTGTGGCATCGCTCCTGCCTTCTGAACAGCTCTGCTCCGATTAAAAAAAAAAAAAATTCTCACTGTGTTCTTTGTAAAATGGTACTGCTTCCTGTTAGTTGGTCAATCAAATATTTAAATATTAAATTGGGTGCCAGGCACCTTGGTTACTTATGTTTTAGAGAATGTAGGATGCATGGTGGGAATGAGGGGGATGGGGCCAGAGTGGAAATACAAATATAAATCTTATTTTCTTTTTAGGAGGCACAATCAACCTGTAAATTTTGGTGGAAAAGGGACTGCTTGGCGGACTTTGTTTTTTTCTTCTCCTGCTATTTTGATAATTTTAAATAAGAAAAGAATGTGATTTTTATGGGTAACTTTTTGTAGTGAATTGGGAATGGATTGTA
Organism: Nasua narica; assembly: GCA_028533885.1. Lineage (NCBI taxonomy): Eukaryota > Metazoa > Chordata > Mammalia > Carnivora > Procyonidae > Nasua > Nasua narica. The sequence goes on along the minus strand of CM052813.1, from coordinate 33,336,763 downwards.
GTTTTATTTATTTATTTATTTAGAACCTTTAAAACTAAGCTGACTGTGTCTGTCTTCTTCCCCGCCCCACTTTCATCTTCCACAGGATGAATTTCACCCATTCATCGAGGCACTCCTTCCACACGTCCGTGCAATCGCCTACACTTGGTTCAACCTGCAGGCTCGGAAACGCAAGTACTTTAAAAAGCACGAGAAGCGAATGTCAAAGGATGAAGAAAGAGCAGTCAAAGATGAGCTTCTCAGCGAAAAGCCTGAAATCAAACAGAAGTGGGCATCCAGGCTCCTGGCCAAACTGCGCAAAGACATCCGCCAGGAGTACCGAGAGGACTTTGTGCTCACCGTGACTGGCAAGAAGCACCCGTGCTGTGTCTTATCCAATCCCGACCAGAAGGGTAAGATTAGGAGAATCGACTGCCTGCGACAGGCAGACAAAGTCTGGCGTCTGGATCTAGTCATGGTGATCCTGTTCAAAGGCATCCCCTTGGAAAGTACCGATGGAGAGCGGCTCATGAAATCCCCACATTGCACAAACCCAGCACTTTGTGTCCAGCCACATCATATCACAGTATCAGTTAAGGAGCTTGATTTGTTTTTGGCATACTACGTGCAGGAGCAAGGTAGGAGCAGATTGTTCTTTCTTCTGGTAGGGCAAACACTGCCCACAAACCCCATATACGGACTAGCTGGCTTGGGTTAGATGGTCCTCGAGGCCCCTAGATCTCCTTCACCCACTCTGGGTAGAGTGGACTGCCCTCTTCCACTGCCATGGGCAGCCGTGGACATAGGCATGGAGCTCTCATACCTGGATAGGCATGGGTATTTTGCAAAAGACCACAAAGAGATGCGTTTTCAGATGTCTTTGAAATAATATACCTTTTCAAAGGCACAGACTAGTCTGAAAAGTTGTTAATTACAGTTCACTTTTTGTCCTCGGCTGCATTCCTCGCGTCTAGTCCTCTTTTCTCCATTTGAAAATGTAACTTTATTTATGAATAGTCAAACCGTTTTTTTAATCATCTTTGTATTGGCCTCGTAACTAGCGAGGTAGATGAACTTTGTTCACGAATCTAGTCCTGTTGCACCGAAAATAGAATTAACGTTTCCTGTTGCAAAATGCTTAAAATAGTCAATATCAGAAAGTGTATCTTACGTGGACCTGGATTTATTTAATTTAAGTATTTCTAACAACAGCTCCTTTTGAGTGTGTACTATTCACCATAGATTAAATGGGTGGTAGTTCTGGTTTAAATAATTGATGGTATAATATTTTCCCAGTGTGACTTGGGAAAACTTAATATCATTAGTTTACTTGAATGTGAATTCACAAAACTTACTGAGGAGAGAAGTTGTAGCTCTCTTTACAGAACAAAAACAGAAAGTGGACTGGTTACACTGGTTTAAAATAAATCTCAAAAAGAATGCAGAAACCACATACTATACCTATAAAAAAATACTTGATAAAGACAGTGGTATAAATGTTACCTGAGTGAGCCAAAAATAGGGGATATTTTTGCTGAGTATTTTTTGAGTTCATGAAATATGTTTCTTTATTATTCTTTTGTACTTTCCTTTGAATAAGTGAGTTTCTTTTCTTCAAATAAATGTGTCAAGATATAGATTTCCACGTATTAGCAATAGTCCATAGTAAAACATCATTTTAAAAAAGCAGCATACCAAAAGTGGACTGAAGTTTGATCTGCCACAGATGGTGGTTCATTTCCTAACTTGGTCTGGTCATAAGGGAAATGGCCTGCAGATAGTGAGGTGGCATACGGGTTATCTGATGTTTGTTATATATATCTGGGATTCAGTAAATTGGTATGAACCTTATCATTACCCCCCCCCCAAAAAAAATTCAAAATTACTCTTTTGGCTCAGAAATCTAGGTACTTGTTATGTGCTTTTTCCCTTTATAATTCCTTGATACAGTTTTAGAGATATGCTTAAATGTCATTTAAAAATTCTTAGTTTGATTTTAAATAGATGCTCAACATCATATATCTGAAACTACTACTTTTTTGTTTGAAACATTGCATTTGCCATTACCGTGCGTTTCAGAATTAATGTCCAAGTAATGATGGTTTAGGGAAAAATATTTTTTCGCCCTGTGTGTCCTAAGATAAAAGCTCATTAACACCTGACACTTAATTTGATTGACAGCTGTCTAGGAGGTGACATCTTAAGGTGGGCTGTAGGTCTGTGTTGGGCTGACTGTGACTGTGTTTTAAGTGTGTTGTGAAAGTCGAGGCTGGAAGTAAAGTTTTAAAAAGTGGGTCATGCAACTTTTTAGTGCAGGGAGGGAAGATTTGTACCACTTCCCTGCTGCTCACATTTTAACTTGCTTGAAGGCTAGTCCTTGAGGTGCGCACGCATGTACATTCATTCCCGGGGCAGGCAGCCAACTCTCTTGGTTGATGAGCTGACAATAAAGAACATATCCTTTGGATTTGTGGAGATAGACTGAAGAAAGAAAAATGTGTAAATGCCTTCTGCATTGCACCGTTGGTCATGATAATCATGAAGTTTTAAGCAACTCTTGGAGACCATGTTTTCAGATAGAACATTGATTTTGTTGTTGTTTTGAGTCTCTTTCATAAAAAGCTTCCATTATTTTACCCTGTCTATCTAATTTGTATCCTCTCCTACCTGCCAGCGCGTCATTTCTTCTTAACATCTGTTGGCTCTTTCTTTGAAAAAGTCACATCAGGATGCTTTTGTGTTTTCCTTTTTTCAAAATTTATATCTTTTTTTTTTTTTTTGGTCAAATGTAGGTTAATTATGTTGTTTTGTAGTGCAATTGATTGAAGAAGGCATTTACAAAGATAAGTCTGTAGTCAATCAAAGTGCTGCCTATCTCTCATCATGACTCTTTATTTCTCCTCTAAGTACATGAAAACCCACTTAGGTCGGTTTTATAAATCAGGCAAAGAAGTATGAAGAAAAACATGAAGGAAAAATGGGAAAAGAAAACTGTAATGTTTACAACAGAAGGAGCCACAAAATTACCTTTTCCCCCCTTTCTCTCTGTCTCCCCACTTCTAAACGACTGGGAGGAAAACATGAGAGAGAACAGAGAGAATGCCAAAGATGGTTGCCACTGGCACCAGGATTGGCATCAGACCCTCTTTGTTTAGCTCAGGATGCCTGTGATTTGTTAGTTGGCATCCGCATTGCAGTGTGGAGTGATGTTACAATATATTGACAATTTCCAGATCTAGAAATGTCAATAGTCCTTTTGGTTATTTATACAAGATCACAAACTGCATCTCTTCTGGAGGATGAAATAAAGACCAACATATAATAAAGTTCCATTGTTGGCCAACTTCCTATGCTTTTCTTTTTCCCTCTTTCTCTTTTGGTTCAACCCACACTTTTTTTTTTTTTCCTTCGTGCCCAGCAGCCTCATCTTTTTTGAAATGTGGAAAGAGTTACTAGAGCTTTGACACAAGCTCTAGTACTACATCTGCATCTGATACTGTTTGGGGAAAAATTTATGCATTTTGAAATCACTTTTGATATATAGTTCATTAGACCTTCGCATCACATGGCCACGAGGCAGTATTTTCTTTAAAGCTAAATCTCTTTGTTAGTCAGCTTCTTCAATGCATATAGCCCGATTGACCGCAATTTAGTCCATTTTTTCTATTTCTCCACATTAGTAAAGGGTCATTTCAATACAGTCATTTATAAAATTATATAAACCCCCCGCTTTACCTCAAATATACACATCATGGGGGAGTAACTGCATTTAAATCCATAAAATCATTTGACGTTATTGATTCAGAGGGCTGCGCTTCGGCTGTTTCGTTGCTACAAGAACCGCCATTTTGTTTGTGAAGTGCCAGGCGAGGGGGAAAAAAAAGGCAGACACTGTGCTTGATGCCAATAATGGTTGCCAGTGGCACCGAGGTTGGCATCAGACCCTCTTTGTCTAGTTGCTGAATGCCTTTGATTCGTTGGTTGGCATCCGCATTGCAGTGGGCACACTGGAAAGTTTTTGACAATCCCTGAATGAAAGCTGCTTGCTTGTTTGCTGCAGCAAATCTTAGCTAATATAAAACCCTTCCTTTTTATTTTTTAGGTTTTTTTTTTTTTTCTTTTAAGGTTGTGTGATAGATTAGAGGAAAAAATAGCTCTAAAGTGGCCTCCATTTTCCCAAAGATGTTAAAGATGTCCAATGATTCTTGGGCAGGTGGTACCTAGTCCCCATATTGTCTTTGTTATTGCATTCATGAAAGCAAAGCAAAACAAAACAAAACAAAAACCAGGCAAGCCTTGCACAGGACACCGTCCTGGGACGTAAGTGTGCTGTAGAATGCGGGGTGTGCATTGAGAATGTGGGGAAGACTTGCAGAATATAGTGATATTTAATGCATTAATTATGACTGACTCTTGCTTTCAGTCACATCACCGCTTATTTCTCATGTAATTTGTAGTTCCTTCAGTTTCCACCCTTCCAAATTTTGCAGTAACATGTTGAGAGGATCTAACTTTTCTTTCTAGAGACTAATGTGTAACAGTGTAAATGTTAAAAAAAAATGAGCAAAACTTCATGAGAAAACCTATGTGTTCAGGTCTGATACAAATCCTAGGATCCTGACTTTCTCAATTCTGTATCAAAATGTTGCCAGATTCTCAGAACACGGTCCTGCACACCAGGGAAAACCAACCAAAAGGCTAAAATAATTTTGGTTGACGTTTCCTAGATAGTGAGCATTAATATTGCTTTCCGGTTAACCACCATTATCTCATTAATTAATAAGAAGGATTAGCAGTTCTACCCCAAAGGGCTGCAGAGAAGGAAGTCTGGCCTATGGGAGGCCTTGAGTCCAGGCTGTGTCCTGTCTGAAGGGGAAATGAGGAGGGGTGGGACGGGGAGGAGGGGTATTGGGCTTTCACTGAGGCAGGGAAGCGTTTTGAAGGAGGTCAAAACACACTAAGAAGTTTAAAGATCTCTAGAGAAAGTAACTGTTGTCCTAAATTTAACAGATCAGAGTTTAAACTAAGTCAGCCTAACTGATTTTTGGACCATACCTTGCACTCCTATTAAACATGTTTCGGATACTGAAGAGAGTCCAGGAACCTCTCATGGCTCATGGCTCTCATCAAGGAGTTTCCTTTAGCCTTGGGGAATCCTTAAACCCACGATCCACTGCTGGATGGCAACTTTCATCGATTTATTGTTAAGTGTGATGATAATTAAAGTACCTTTTGAAGTCGTGAAAAATGTGACTTGTTTACAGGGGAGGTTGTAATCGTCGTTACCGTTTTTGAAATAGAATCCTTCCCGGTTGTCACATATCATTAGCGAGGAAGCAAATGCTAAGAATTATTTTCCTCCCTCAGTTACTGACTTTTAGGATCCTTTTGGGTAACCATTATTTCTTTATGAAAAGCTGACGCAGATAATTGTTTGCAAGTTGACAGCGTATTTTAACATTTTAATAAATTCCACTTCATTTGCAGGTAGTTCCCATTGTGGGGAAAACCAAGCTTTTGTAATTTGTTAAAACGAGGCTGCTCTCCAGGATGATCAAAGTGTGCTTGGATTGAGAAGGGCTCAGAGAGCAGAGAGCTCGTGCACACGTGGGATTTAGGGGGACACTGCAAAGTTTTCTCATCAAGCATCCTGTCCTTGACTGAACTCCTGAACTCCAATGCACAGTTGTTTGCATTCTGGCTCACACACAGTTCACCAGATAAAGAATGGCTCTTACTGACATGTCTTGCTCCTAGGCTTAATGAGACTTTTGTGGGAACATATATTGTAAGATAAGATACTTAGCCATTTTCTCACTGATAAGAAGAAAACACAGTCGAAGGGGCCAGAAACTCACCCTCTGTGTTTGCTGTGATGTCCCTGCCATAAGATAACTCTGCCAGACTATTCAAGAGTTAAACTCAGAGGCCCCAGTTACCAGCTGGGGAAGCTTGGCATCTGTGTTCTGATATGGCAAACTAAGCTCTTGCATTGCTGTTAATATGATTTCACTTTTCAAAGGGAGCGGAGAAAGAGGGAGAGAGAGAGAGAGAGAGGGAGAGAGGGGATGGGGGAGAAGCTCGTTTGTTACATCAATTATGATTTCAAATATTAAAAAAAATGCAGTGACCCACTTTCTGGAGGCAGCAAAGGTTGGGAAAATAGCCTACCGACAGCATGAGGCATCCCTCCAACCTTAGGCCCTCCCCAACCCTCCCCCCACATACACAGCAGTAAACATTTTATAATAAAAAATATTCACCTAGATATGGGTTGGATTTGCAAATTTGGTGCACTCTGCCTCTTGCGTGGTAAAATGACTCTCTATGTAAAAGAACAAAGATGCTGTTCGTTATTCAGGAATAATGGTAATTTGGGGTGAATTGCAGTGACAGGAGATGGTGGTTGGTTTCCCAAGGGTTGACTCCATGACAGATTCAGCGTGGTCCTTGGGGCCAGGTGGGGCCACATATAGGGAGGCCCCCTATAGCCATGGCCTAAGTTCTTTAAAGTCACTCTTTTCCAAAGTGTTGCAGCGGAGTATTTCCACGCATAGAGGTAATGTAGAGTGGGGAGGATCTCTTATTTACTTAGTTGTTTTTCCCTGACTGTGGAACTTAGGAGGGAGTTGCCAAAAGGAAATTAAAGTTTTAATCCTCCGTTAACTTTTTCCTTTCAAATTTGGCATTAGGGTTTGAAACAGTCCAGGATATCTGACATAGGAAAGCCTTTCTCCCCATAAATGTTGATTATGCTTTATTGACCTGAAAAACTAGGCCAGTGGACTTAAAAAACAAAACAAAACAAAACAAAAAAAAAACCACAACTCTGTAAGGGAGCTCTTCTGCCCTTCATATCTCTGCTGACCTGTTTGGATTTCAGCACCTGAAGAGGGAGGGACCGACCCCGTATGAGGCTGAGTCAGAATTCTCTGGAATTCTTAAAAGTTGAGATAAGTAAGTTTTCATTTCTGGCATCCTAGTGGCATGTATGGTAACTGACTTTATAATCAAAGGAATAATTATTGCTTTGTTGGGAGCTTAGGGTGACAGAGAGTAGAAATAGCATAGCAAAAACTTTCTGAGATAGATGGGAGATTGTTAATTCTCCGAACTTCTGGGGGGCAAAGTGAAAGGTGGTCCCTTGCAGTGAAACTCCCTTCTTTAGTAGAAATTTCTCTTCGACTTGGGAGAGAATAGCATTTTCTAATTTGAAGTTGAAAGCAGAGCCTGTGACCCTCGAGGCGTTTTTTGTTTTGGGCTGAGGCAGAGCAAGTGATCAGCCACCGTCATGTTCAAAGCAAAGTTTTCCAACTTTTTTCCCTCCATCCTTGTGGAGGGGGAATCATTTTAGAAATCTCAAGGACTAGTGGTTGTGCGATGGGAAGCCGGAGTGATTACAGCAGCCCTTCTCCTCGCCAAGCATAGCAAGAGGGGTGCTTCCTCTGAATCAGGCACGCTTTTCTGTGGCAGCGTGGTATGCCGTCTCAGTTTAAAGAACATTCTTCCGTCCTTGAACTCTCATCATGAGATGTGGTTAATTTAACTGAATTCAGTTGTTAGGATTTGGCCTAGAGAATAAATCATCAGACGGCAGAGAACTTGTGAAAACGACATGCGTGGAGTGAGGAGTGAGTCTGTGGGATTAGCTTGTATTAGACTGAACAGTACAGGGTGTGAGGCTAATGGGACTTGAATGGCTCGGCTTTTGGTTGTTATATTATTTAGAAAATTGGAAGAAATGGCTAGCAATTAACCAATGAGGTGGAAAGACCTTGAGGCTGAATTGAAGGCCACACATTGGAAAAAAAAAATCCTCAAAATTTACATCAAGCGGTGTTCCAAGATAGGAATGCAAACACTTCTTGTGCATAAATATATTGTTTATAATAAAACACTTAGAAACACATATTCTCTCTTTTATGATGATAGGTTAAACAGGACAGCATTGGTGAATCACAGACAAATTAAAGAACTCTGAATAAAGACTATATAATTGAAAATATGGGGTGATGGATGAAGTAATTTTACTAGCTGCGAGTTGCCCGGAGGTTGTATATTTTCAGAATCCCATTTTAAGGCAGTTCGGAGCATGTAGTAAGTTATGGATGGGGCACAAATCATTTGAAAATGGGATTTGTTTAAACAAGTGCAAAAAGGAAAGTAAGAATTGCCCTTGAAAAAAATTCCTTATTCTAAGTATGTGCAGTTTCAAGTTTTTGGTTCGCTTTAACTGTTTCTCAAAATAGAAAATTTAATGAACAGCATTCAGCTGAGTTTCAAAATGCACAGATCTCTCACAAAAGGACACAAAAAGCGTTTAACCAGATCAGTTCATGTTTGGTGACACTCACATGTATTCCGATACTGAGTGAAGCTGAAGATTTTTTTAAAAACTTGATTTTTCAAAACTCGCATTGAAAAAAAAATACATGGAAAAATGTATCGCTGTTAACAGGGAACAGCAGAACTTAGGACAAAAATCTAATCATGAGCGCAGATGTTAAGAAAGTTATTGGAAATGGGGTGTATTCTGTAATTCATGTGAGTAAGGGATTACATTTATGCCTATGTTAATACCACGAGTATGTCAACATGAAGTCTATACCCCTCTATTAGTGAAATCTAAAGTGTGAAAAATGTTCCTGCTTAGGACAACTTGTATTTTATTATTCTGACATCTGCAGTTTCTGGATGGATTACCTTAAATTTGCTATGCTGTGTTAAAAGCCTTGTTTTATGAGGTCGGTCTCAGCTCCTGGCCTTGGTGTCAGGAACCCTGCTACGTGATGCAACTTGCCTTGTTAGGTTTAATTGACCAAAGCTGATGTGTTAAAACAATTCATTTGTGCTGTAACTTATGCCTTGGCTAACTTGCTACCTGAATCCTTTGACCTTGACTTGTCTGGGTCACGAAATGGCTGCAAGCTGTTTGACCTTTCTATTGTGCAGTAATGTCACTGTTTCCTCTTATTCTTTTATGGTAATAGCTGACAAAAAGCCCCAGCCCTGGCTTTACACCCCAGTGGATTCAAGGCGTCTCTCTGCAGTAGCCACGTCTTCTGTTTGACATGGTCTGGCTGTAGAAGTGACTTTCTTTTGTTTGCTGACAGTGATGGGGACAAATTTGCAGCCCTCCTTGCTACAAGAGGTGGGGGATATTCTTCTGGCATTTGGAGGGATTTGAATTCCTTCTGCTTAGATTCTCAGTTTCCGTGTTTTATGATGATGCATATCACAATTTCCTTTTCCCCACTCTTCTGAGGTCGACTTTGCAGCTTTTTATATTTATGATTTCCTTAATAATCGCTTTTCAACATTTTCAGCTGTTACAATAAAAATATTTTATTGTTCTTACATAGGGTAAAAGTGATAAATTTAGTTATGCTTTTGGTTACCAATATGTAAGTCCTAAAACAACTGACCTTTAAACTTCACCCTATAAATCTTTGCCCAGTATTGGAAAAAGCCTTATACTAACCATGTAGGACAAGACAAAATTTAAAAAAAATCAGAGTCATGTCGTAACTGGATATATTCCACCTTACAACTCAGTTTATACTTTTAGAGGAAGTCCATTCTTTGTGGCTTAAATAGCTATCTCCCAATACATAGTAGTGAACCATTAGTAGATCTGAAGTTTTTATTTTTGTGCCAGCATGTGAAATTAAATATTTATTTTAACAAATATAAAAATTGTTTTTCTATTTTTTATGAAGACCCATGTGCAAAAATGGAGTTTTACCTCTGTTCTCTTCTGAAGCAGTGAAATAATTTTATTTTTAAAATATTGGAAATGCCTTCTAAAATGTTAAAACACAGATATTTTTATCCTACCAAATTTTTCTTTGCCAAATATGACATTGTAGTTCATGATTTTTCCTATATTTGCCAGATTAAATATTTAAAATCCAAGCTGTTACATTTTATTTTTAAATTATTAGAGGAAAAAAGGAAGTTTAAGTTAGACTGTGCATTTCCTGACTTGTATGCCGCAAACTGTTTATACATGTGTGTGGATACACTGACAGATGAGAGACAATGTGGCACAGGCACTAGAACCTTGGAAAAAAAAAAAGCCCTAGATTTTTCTATTTCCATTTAAAAAAACATCTGAAATGGCAGGTGAAAGGATTTTACTTTTTCTTTTCTTTCTTTCTTTTTTTGGGGAGTGGTGGCTGTTGTTTTAAACTATTTTTCCCTCCAGGAATGTTTCCAAGATCAGGGAATTTAAATGCTTCTCAGCATTAATTGTGTTGATAATCCAGCATCCCAGGGGTTCGAAGAAGAAAGGTGAATGAAATACACTGAATCTGATTTTACTCAGTAGATTTAGTTCCTCTCTGTTCTATAAAGACCAGTCTAGACTCAAAGACATACATTTATTTCTCTTGACCTTCTGTTCCCTCATTGGCTTCCTCAGTGGTAGAGACAACGTAGAGTTAGTTGGGTTTGGATGTGGTTAGGAGGCTAATGGGTCAGGTGCAGTGGGACCCTGGTTGGAAAACAGTGAGCAGCCCCTGAGGATTTTAAACACGTCTGCGACTTCTTGAAGTCAGCCTCAGTACCTCCACTGAAAGAATTTACAATGGAACTCAGCTGTTGAGTTAAAGAGGTTAAGTTTCTGGACCACGGGTAATTGGTGGATGCCTGTGTGTGTGTGTGTGCGCGCGCGTGTGTGTGCGCCCACCAAAGAGGAAAAGTAAAGTTGGAGAAAGAGAGGTAGTGCTTAGATCTTTCAGGGATTAAGGATAGTTCCATCATAGATTGGAGAGCAAATATAATGAAGTTTAAAATAGTCTGTCATCCTCTGAATTTGGGATTACTTTTGGAGTTGAGCACATCTTCCCTTCTTCCTGCCGTTTTAGATTTTTTTCCAGCATCGAAAATTAAGTGCACGAATCTGACATTTAGGGGTCTACTCTTGGTTCTACCGTTTTGCAGCTTTGTGACCTTGGTCAAGCCACTTAAGCTCCATGTGCTTTGGTTTTCTGTTTTGTAAAATGAGGATTAAGATGTCTGCTTCACAGGACTGTTTTGGGATTAAATGAAATAATTCATGTAAGCAAAAGCAGTAGTGTTAACAATAGCCATTACCACTGTGTGTAAAGGAACACAGCATAACAGATGCTTGCAGAGAAACTAGGCTGATGTTGGAGAGAAGAGGGGATTGGATGTTGAAGCAAAAGGTCATAATTAGTTTTTACGTATCAGGTGATAAGACATTCTCAAGAGAAAATGAAAGTCTCTGATCACAGTGATGTGAATAGATATTTGTTACTAAAACCCCTGAATTTAGGCATATGAAGTTAGCTAGTTGTATATATAGTTTTAAAATCTACTTAAATTAGGATTACTGTACAGTTCGTTTCAGCAATCCTTTCGATCCGATTTACCGGAGAAGTAACTTCTTGATCAAACTAGAAATATTTCAAAGGAAGGAGTAAAATAATTTTATTAGTAGCTCTCTGAATAAATAACTCAACTTTGGTATCAAATGAAGGGTGTCCTAGCGAGACTTGTAATTCACTGCATTCCAGTAAAAGCAGAAGACTTTTATTTACCAAAAAAATACATTGCCAACATTTGGGAGAACTACACTTAAGTTTTAAATTTGGTTGGACAGAAGCGATGATATGCGGCTAGACTGGATTGTTCTTGACGAAGAGCATACTGCTGGTTTTTAGACTCTATGTCTGAAAGTGTGTTATTCAAAAATGACCCCTAGTTGGGTCAAAACTCACAATGTTTCATTAGTTACATGAATTGTTTTGACTTTATTACCACTTAGCTCCTTCTCCTTTAAGTCAGTCTTCCCCCTTTATCCTTTTTATGGTGTGAAGCAAATTAATTAAATGATCTAGAGGGAAAAAGTTCTCATTTCTTACTTAAAGTGATTTCACTTTTACTAAGAACAACTGGGAGCCCAATGGGAGGGGTTTAAACGATTCCCTTCTTTGAAAGCTAGATTTGGGATTAGTGTTTGACTTCAGTGGCTCTGGGTGGGTGGATCCCTGTGGTCACGAAGCCACTTCTGTGGGCCAGATCTGCAAGGAGCCAGTCCCGCCGCTTGTCCATGACCGGTGGGTTCCTCCCCTCACTCTCTGCACATCGAGTTTGGAAAGTGGATAGATTCACCCATATCCATGGTGTCTGCTAGAGAAGCATCTTAAATCACATGTCACATTGGTGCCATACCAAAAAAAATCATATTCTTACATGAAGCATTTTATAATACTATCTGGGGGTTCTAGCCAGGAGTTCATAGGAAAAGCTGTCTCACTGTTTGTTCATCAGTTAAAGGATAACTGGGATGTGCAGCAGTCAGTATCAGAACATTGATTAGCTTATTTACATTCTGGTAACATACTTCTAAATAATCCGTGTCATGCATTTTCTTTTTGAGAGCATATGTGGTATTCAGTTGCTCTTCTATTTGTTGGTTACACAAAAGTAAAAAAGCATGTATTTTAATACAGGAAGCAAATTATATCCCAATCTTTTTTTTAACATACGTAAAATGGGTTGTTGTTGATGACAGAAGGTATTGGAATTTTATCTTTCTAATACCTTGGGAAAGCTTTGTTTGCACTTAAGATTTAAAGTTGGTAATTGACCTAAAATAGCGATGCATGTATGGTTCTGGTTCTTAAATACTGATTGCCTTTCATAGCCTCCTGGAGATGCTAACATAGTTCTTTCCTGATGGTGAAGTATTAGTATTTTTGCATAAGACCTAGAGTTATCATGTAACAATATATGTTCTATTTACAGTCTCCGAATAAGGGAAAAGCTGCTTATAGTAATATGAGGATCACTGGTCTTACAATAATTAAATAGACTTGTTATACTACATTAATCCCTTTTGGAACATTTGGAATGACTTCTTAGTACTAACAAACATAGCATTAGGGCCTAAAATTAATCTGCTTTTGGTATCCAACATTTTATAATATAAAACATGTGTATAGAGAAACCTATTTCGGGTTTAAGATGAGTTCATGGAAGGACAAAATGAAATTATATTGGAGTATGATTCCAAGTCCTGATAAAATCCGGAATTCATTTACAATCAGCGTGGGTAGACAGATTGTTTTTGGTAAGTTTTTGTATTTTGGTGAACATGATGTTTGGGCTCTCAGAATTATTTTCCCCTTAAAAATCCAAGTTTTGTACACGATCCACCAGATATACGCAGCATGAAATGGGAGCGTTTCCATCCAATATCTAGGAGGTTGCATTAACAACTTGTGAGCTGGGGTTTCTTGGTACCTGCATTGGTATGGCTGTTTATTAATCCCAGAGAAAATGAGGTGGACTCAATTTTAAAGTCTGGTCCAGTCTTATTCTGTGTTTTGTAGAAATGGTTTCCAGTTAATGGCAGGCTCTGCCTTTCCACAGCATTATTCCAGATTTGCTGAAGGGACTTCTGAGACAGGGTAATGTTGACATCTTCTATCGTAGAAGCCCCATGAGGTGTAATTTCGTCCACAGTGCGGGCTATTTTATTGTCGAGTTCTTCACACATGTGAAGTCAGCCTTGGGTGTGCCAGTTCCAGGGGAGATATTTTGCGAAGGATGACGGGTTGGTTCACTTCTCGGACAGATTGCGAGCGTCTGCACAGAGAAGTATGGAAGTGCTGAAAGTATCGAGTGGTTTGCAGCCATTTTAGACCATGTGCCTGGGACCAGCTAACACATTGTCAGGGAAAAACATGATGTAGCAACAATATTAGATCATGCAAATGAGACTACTGAATAGTAATAGTTATGGGCAATATTTTGGAAAACACTGATTAGTGACAGTTTTATTACAGCAAATGTATGTATCAAGTCCCCAGATTTCATTGTAATGCACTGAAAACAGATGTCAAAGTGTCCCAAACAGAATTTCATGGTTAATCTACATATTGCATGGAAAGTACAAACAAACCATTTAGAATTCTGTTATTTAATCCTTTTAGAAGGAATGAAAATATACAATTTAGATTTACTCCATTCTTTCTTTTAATTTCAGTTTTTGTTTTCTAGGGGCTGATGATAAGTTATTTTTTTGTTATTGTTTGCTATTTTCTTAAGATGCGTATGGGAGAAGACATCTCTGCATAAGGACATGGTTTTACTTAATGCACTTTGAACTGTAAGTTTCTGAACATAAGGTCTTTGTATTAAAAAATAGAAGAAGAAAGAAAAATTAGGCTCTAAATTATTTAGCGACCTGGTAATGGAATTACTTCCTTCTAGCCCTTTGTTTACTGATGTGGAGTTCCATTCTATGCCACATAGTGATTGAAGCAGTGTGCTGAAGAGGAAGAGAAGGCAAACGGTAGCCCTACTACATGCAAGTCCCCCAGAGATTTTGAGCCTCTCAGGACTTCTGCTTCTCTGTCAAGAGAGGGTATTTGGTTAGAGGATTTCCCCTATCCCTCTTAGCTCTGGCATCTGAGGAATCTGGCTTCTGGTTACCTTGGCAAAGGGACTATCCCCTCCATGTTAAGCAATATTTAATAAAGTTTAGCATACTCTTGTTAAATTTGGGGATATTAATACATTTTATTTATTAAAAAGAAGTAGAAAACGTGTAACTTGCCAGTTGGGTAACACTTTCATGTTGCTCAATCCAAAGTCCAATAGTCAGATCATTTGGTTCAATCTAGATAAAAAGCTTGCTTTTTTTTTTTTTTTTTTTTTAAAGAAAGAGGTCTTTAACTCATACTTAGAGCTGTGAGACTCTCTAGAGACCTTCTCACTTTACGGTTGTGGGTACTGAGTCTAAGAGAGGCCCGAAGGCTCTTTGGTTGTTTTTGTTAGTTTTATTGCTACAAGGACATAAAGAAGCATAAATAATGAAAAGTATTATTTTGTGGATGTAGCAGCAGTTTTTTTTTTTTAAAGGAACATAGAGGGAAATCATGATTACAGATCTTAGTATTATCGTTTTGTAACTTATTGAAATCCATTGATTCAAGAGTCCAGTTTTTTCTTTCATACTTTTTCATAGGATATATCCTAATGAAGTCATTCTGAAGCTATGGTATTCATGAGAATGACTGCCTTTCTTTTTTTCAGTGCACGGGAAAATACTTCTTGGGTTTTGGTCAGCTAATAGGATACGAGTTGGAAAACAGAGAGGATCAGTTCAAAATGCATTGCCAGATTTCCAGCCACATTGTAGGTCATGTTTGAGATTGTTTGTAAGCAAAACTGGTATTTGGAAGTTGGATATTGGAAGAAAAAGTGGGAGTTGGTAATGAGTTGGTTTAAGCTCCACTTCCTGGATGTCTACAATTTTCAGATTAGCTGGATAATTGCTTTACTTCCATTTTCCTTTGTGTGGTATATGTCTCTCATCGTAGTTTTAAAAATTGCTTTTTTTTTTCAAGTTTAAAACATCCATATACTTTTTTTAGTATTGAGGAGATGTTTCTGAAGATTTTTTTCTTAGTTTAATTTTTAGAAACCAAAACGTATTAAATTCACAAAGGTAATTCAATTTTAAAAGGAAACTTTCAGTGAATCTTTTTACTAAGGTAAGAATTCTTTTTATAACATAAAAGATTTATCTGTAAATTAAATTGTTTTATGAGTGTCCTGTAATGTGCTTATGTATATCAGGTCACCCCTGAAGTAGACAGAGATTAATGAATTAAAGCAGAGACACTAACAGTATTAGGAAAAATTTAATATCAGGTACTTTCGGGAGCCAGTTTCTAGTTTGATATTTTGTGGAGAAAGCTTGAAGGCATTTTTTTAAAGATTTTATTTATTTATTTGACAGAGAGAGAAATCACAAGTAGGCAGAGAATCAGGCAGAGAGAGAAGAGGAATCAGGCTCCCTGCTGTGCAGAGAGCCCAATGTGGGACTCAATCCCAAGACCTTGAGATCATGACCTGAGCCCAACGCAGAGGCTTAACCCACTGAGTCACCTAGGCTCCCCTTAAAAGCATGTTTTATTTTATTTTATTTTTAAGATTTATTTTATTTAATTGAGACAGAGAGAGAGAGAGAATGAAAGGGGAGAGGTCAGAGGGAGAAGCAGGCTCCTCTCAGAGCAGGGAGCCCGATGTGGGACTCGATGCCGGGACTCCAGGATCATGACCTGAGCCGTAGGCAGTCGCTCAACCAACTGAGCCACCCAGGCGCCCCTAAAGGCATGTTTTAAAGGTACAGTTATAGATGGAAAAATAGGTGAATAAAAGATGGGTATTGTGCAAAGAGCATCACACTGAAATCAATGGAAATGTTAGGGGAGCACACTGTGAAATTGATCATATATATTAGTTAAATGAATATAGATTATTTAAATTTAATACAGAACATCATGGGCAAATAAGCTGGGTGTTACTGAAGTGATTCAAAGGAAGTTCCTCCAACTGGGAAAATCGACTTTTTACTGAGACTCGTACTGTCTTCCCTACCTCATATGTACTTTCAATGTCAAGAGTGAGTAAAATAACAACACAGGAAGCACAGTGTCCCTATTAGCCACAGAGCCAGTCCTGGAACCAAGTTGCAGGTTTCAATGTTTCTCTTACTTACATATTCACTATGTAACTGGCACATTAGTTATGTTTTCTAAGATTCGGCTTCCTGAGCTCCTGAGGGCCACCTTCTTTACTTGGCACTTGTGAGGGCAACCCGGGAAGGTGCTCGTGAGGTGCTTAGCGGCGTGCCTGTCATATTGTGGCTCTTCGGTAAGAAGCTTGCAGTCAGTTGCTGTGATTTACTCAGCAGCCGGTATGGGGCCTGCATACAGTAGGTCCCGAGTCCTTAATTTGTTCAACGAGTGAATGCTCACACCTTGGCCAAGGGTTCGGGAAGACTTGTTCTCCCTTTGGTGGGGCAGAGCATTCAGTCAGGGCCAACGCTGTGCCAAAAGTGGGAAGAAAAAATACTAATGTGGCAGAAATTAAAATTTTGTCCTTGCTCTGTAATGTCTCAAAATTGAGCCCTCCAGAAGTGAACAGTATGGAACTCTAGCATGTCGTAATGCTCATTTCAGTATTTGCAGGTGACTTAAAGGAAACAGCATCTCCTAGGAGCCCACAGACACGCTAGATTCCTGTATAAATGTCTTCTTAGAACCCAGTATGGTTTACTTCTGCCCAGTTTTCATAAGGCCTTTCATTTGGGTTATAAGGAAATCTCAGACATAAACATAATCAGAAACAAAAGGGAATATACCCATAAACTGTTGGCTAGCAGGGAACACTCGAGGCAAAATGGTGTTTATGCAGGAAACCAACACTTTAAAATCCCACACCTTTTCATGGGCTTGAATGGTGATATATAATTTTTCCCTTTCAAGTCTCCAATAGCACTGAATTATCACCCCACAAAAAGTTTGGAAGCAGTATCTCCGTATTTTCTGTAAGATTTTCCTCTGAAGAATAGTTCTGTTTGTTTTATCTTATTCATTAAAAATGTTACATAACTTAAAAAAAACATTTCATTGACAATGTATTTTAAGTGCCGAAAAAATTTTGGTGCTAGCAACATTTCTTCATTAGTTACTAGTTAATTTATCTTGTTGTTATTCATTTTATCAGTCATTAAGTTTTTCCAAAGTGTTTGTACATGAACACAAATACATGGTGTAGTATTATTATTATTATTATTACTTTTTTTTGGTATGTGACTATTTTTGGTATGTGACTATGTATATTCTACACATATCATACAGTCAGGGAAGTAGGTATATATGTATTTATTAATATTTGTCTTTCAAAGAACATATAAAACACTTGGTAAAACAAAAGGTGGAAAATGGTTGAGAAATGTGTTTATTGAGTAGGAGCTCTGTGCTGAGCACTTTTGGTATTTTAAGGCTTTAGGAAAAAATAGTGCAAATACAGATGGCCTCTCCCAAATAATTTACAAGTAGAAAAGAAAGGATAATGGTCCCTTGCAGTGTTTATGAGAATGAAAAATGCCAGATACTGGAATAAGCATGCAACTAACTAATGATCTAACCAACTAGTATATGTGTATAGATTTGCTGAGCTCTCTGGGAGGAGACCCTGTGGGACTGTAAAGGAAAGGTCACAGGGAGGGGGTGATTCTTTGGCAGGGTTTTCTCAGGGGTTCTATCCCAAAAATAAAACAATGAAACAGATAACCAGGGATCTACCTCTTATATAAATGAATTCTGCTTGGCGATGATAGATGCTGTACGGAGGTTGATACATTTTATTTGGGGTTTTTGGGCAACAAATTTGGCATTTTGTTTTAAAAATTTATTAGTAAAAAAAAAAAAAACTGATAGAGAGTTTTTACCAAGATGGTGAGATGCTCAATACTAAATGGCTTTAATTGGTTCATTTCTCTTTTTTAATTTTAGCATGGTTAATAAATTGAATCTGAATATTTATTTTATTTTTTATTTTATTTTTAAAAAGATTTTATTTATTTATTTGACAGAGAGAAATCACAAGTAGGCAGAGAGGCAGGCAGAGAGAGTGGGGGAAGCAGGCTCCCCACCGAGCAGAGAGCCCGATGCGAGGCTCTATCCCAGGACCCTGAGATCATGACCTGAGCCAAAGGCAGAGGCTTTAACCCACTGAGCCACTCAGGCGCCCCTGAATCTGAATATTTAAATTATTTTTATGTATATCTTAGTTCTCAGTTCAATGTAATCCTATATACATTGCTTAAAAATTTTTACATAATATCTTTTTAAATTAATTCTCGTGTTTTTATTGTTTGTAGTTATCTTGAATGGAAGATGGGAATGTATGTGGGGTGTATATATATATATATATATATAAAATGATTCATTTTAGGTATTGTAGAATTGAGAAGATAATTCTATAGGCAGGTAAAAAAAATCTAGAAAGCAGAATACTCTGAAAAAATATTTTATTTAAGGGCGCCTGAGTGGCTCAGTTGGTTAAGCGACTGCCTTCGGCTCAGGTCATGATCCTGGAGTCCCGGGATCGAGTCCCACATCGAGTCCCACATCGGGCTCCCACATCCTCAGGGAGTCTGCTTCTCTCTCTGACCTTCTCTCCTCTCATGTGCTCTCTCACTCTCTCTCTCTCTCTCAAATAAATAAAAACAAAATCTTTAAAAAATATTTTATTTAAAAATTATTCTGAAGTTCGTTGAATTGAATTTTGTGTCCAATTTACCTCACTTTGTTATTACTATTATTATTATTTTAAAAATCAAAGGTGGCTCCCCGACTCAGTAGAAAGAAAAAAGAATCGTTTCAGTGGGATAAGATGTGTTTCATTGTTGAGCTAAAGTATCTCTTCTGATGCATATTTATACTTTTGCTACTAAAAGCAAAGGATTGATATAGCAAAATACCCAACAATAAAGTAACCCCTGGCTTTATATGTTGAATTTTCCTAATATATTTTGCTCTCTGTAAATGACATCTATACCAGAGCATAGTGTTTCCTCATAGATAGAGAAAAAATATAAAAGGAAAACTATGGTAATTCTTTGACTATTGCTATATTTAGCTCTTTTAAAGTAGCTTTCAAACTTTAAAGGTTATCGGGCTTAACTCCTAAAGATAGAATTGAATCCAGTGTGTGAGATTCTGTTTCTCTCTGTCTCCCTTACCCCCTCAGACAAATACAAAGTGAATGTAAGTTCTTAGAGGACAATGATCAGGTTTTCTTTTTTCATACTTCTTATTCTCCATAAAGGGATATACAATGTTGATTGTTTAGTTGAATGTTGATTCTAAAGCACAGATGTGGCAAGATTATGACCAAAGAAATGCAAAGAGAGATCTGTCTCCGTGTGCCATTACATGATGGCCTTTCAATGCCATTCTGTCTACACATAGGTTGCTTAGTCATTCGACAAATATTCACTGAATACTTACTGAATACTTACTTACTGAATACTTACTGAATACTTCAGTAAGTACTGAATACTTACTGAATCAGGCACTGTGTGCCAGGGTACTGGAATTACAGTATGGAGAAGACAGGCATCTTACTAGCTTTCCAGTAGGGAAGGACAATTTAAGAAGTATCTGATGTTTATGGTTCTTTTTTCCTTCACTGAAAAGCATTGCCATTAGATGCTCAGTAACTACTTTGTGCAAAGAGTAATGGTAGTGACTATTCAAATGCCATCTGAGGGAAACGACCTAATGAAAACTTGTGACAATTTCTAAGAAAATTGTGAGACCATGAGAATGGATTATTCTGATGAACAACTATCATTTTTTTTCATTTGTGTGACAAAAAACATTTTTGTAGGGCATATATGGTAACACTAAGCATGCTGTATGACATCTTGCATGTAGCATGTAGATTTTCTTACAGGGAGTTGGAAGTGTGTCAGGTTGCCTTTCTGAAATCTGTCCTAGCTACGAACTGGAGCCATGGCCCTGGCTTGGAGTGGCGTTAGCACTGTGCCCTTCAGAAGTGAGCAGGTGGAGAACTCTAGTGAAGCTAGAAGGAGTAGTGAGTACACTGGGCTTTGTGATGCTGAGTACAATGGATGGAACAAGAAGAAATCTGTTCTGTGGCTTTGGGGGTACACACCCAATAATTTTTCCAACTCCTCAGACGTCAGCAGATCCATTGCTGGTTTTGCAATCAACATGTCAGTCTGAGGGGTGACGATCACTGGAGGCAGTGAACTAGGAATGCAGGGAGTTGGGACTTGTTGGAAGGAGCCATGAAACAGTGTCATCAAGTTGGAATTGGGAGTACTGAGTTTGAAACCCAGTTTTGATCACTTTTAGCTGTATGACTTTCAGCAAGTGTAAAGTCTCCATGACTCTATTTCTTCTGTTGGGAAATGGAGATACTACCAACTTTAAGAGGTTTTTGTTGGGCTGGATGAGTTAATGACTTGGGAAAGGCCTTCTGTGGTGACAGTTGATAATGCCTTGTAAGGGCCTCAATCCATAATCTGGTAAAAGTGGGTAAGATTTTTCTAGGCTGTGGTGATTTTCCACCCTGTTTTTTAATATATAGTTATCCCATTGACATTCAGTGAACACTTACTATGTATGGGGCATTGCTTTCAGAGTTTTATCTTTGTGAGTTTTTTAGTCCTCAGTAACCATTGAGGTAGCTACTTTACTGTCCTTTGATAAATGAAAACCCCACCTTCAGGTGAGTTAGGTGACAGAGCCTGAATTTGAACTCTTGTAATGTGCCTCTAGAGCTCTTTCTTAACCTTACTTCTGGCAATGAAGTGACTGTCTCCACAGTAGGGTAGAAGAAAGAACAGAAAATACCATATAGTGAGGGATAATCTCTACATACTAAAAAGATAAGCTCATTTTAACTTATTCATGTATTTTAAAAAGGATTGAAATGATCACTTGTTATCTTGGATTTGTAAGTTGTTTCTTTCAAATTTTGATTTATTAATTCTGATATACACAGTAAAGTTATAGCGATTTCTAAGTTAATCTTTTCTCCCAAACTAAGCAGTCTTTCTCATTTGTTGTCCCCCTGTTCTATTGTGCTTTTGTATGGAGGCCCTGAAATTGGATGTGTTTATTGTGTAGATCACAAAGGATGCAAAGGGAAAATAAAACAGTCTTAAAGAGAGGATTAGCAAGTCAAGAGCCATACATAGAAATCCAAATCTTCAAGAATAGGCATCATGGTCCTTATGATTGATTTATGATAAGACCCTCTCTCTTCCACTCATGCCAAGCTAAAGTAATGGTTTTTCTTAGAAGTCTTGAAATATTTTTCTTCTGTTCTTGTTATTTTTTTGGAAAAGTTGGGATATTTTTGTGAGATTTGTTGATATCGGCTTACACCTGAGTAAATGTACTCTGAGATCTTTCTGTGATGACATGAACAAAGGACATGTATTTTGATTTCTATAATAATTTCCTTGTTGAATTTTTTCAAACAGAGTCAAGACTGTGTTTGAATTATGGGTACTTGCTTTGTGGTTGATTTAGATCAGAGGTTCTGAGATTTGTAGCTTATTCTAGGGATGTGAAGGACAGACCTGCAGCCCTCCACCCCTGTCACATTTCATTCACTTTTTTGGTTCAGTGAATTGATTTCCTTCTTAGATAAGACAGTGAATATTAGGGAGAAAGGGATGATAGAAAGATCCAGCAGTGACTGCCCTTTCTCTTCAGAAAGACAGAGATCCCTCTTCTTATTACTGCTTTATTATTTTGCCAGCAATAATTGGCAGTCATAGTAGTATAATAGAAATAACTACAGCAGGTTGAGAATGTGCTGTGTGCCACCTGAATTAATGTAATCATTGTAGATACCCAAAGAAGTAGGAGTTATTATCAACATTTGATAGGTAAAGAAATTGAGGTTAAATGTGTTAGCGAAATCTCCAGTCGATGACTAGTAAGCAACAGAGCTAAGATTTGAACCCATGACTGCCCCTTTCCCATCTCATATTCCCAACTTCACTACTATCTCTCTATTTAAAAGCTTGTTCTTCAGTCGTCTTCAAGTAAGATAGTATCTTTTTTAAGGGTATTTTCTTTATTTTCAAAGGATATAGGCTGTATTCTATAATAGAAGTATGCTGAAGCAGAGTTAGAACATGGTGCCTGAATCTTTGTGTCGTCCTGCCCAAAGGAAGAAGTAACTATATGGTTTCTTTTTTTTCTGTCCACTGTAAATATTTCTTCCTTCTATGGGCCTGGATGTGTGTTGGTTTGTTCCACAGGCCCTGCTCTTCAGTGAGCAACAGTGACAGAACTTTCTCTGGTATTCCTAGGTACTGGCACAAAACAATGAAACATATTGACTTTATATATCTGCCCCCCAAACACAAATAGAGTTACTTTTCTCTTCTTATTCCTTCCGTTTCCTTTCAGAGATGCTGTATAAAAAGAACAGTGGAGGGCCAGGCTGAATCGACTGGAGTTTGTGGCAGCCCCAAACACTATTGGGATCACTCTTGCCCTGAATGAGGAGTTCATTGTCCTCAAAGACATTATGTTAAAGCCCTTAACTGTGAACTTTCAGTCAAGATGCTAGACTTGCCAGTTAGTTACACAGAAACTATTCTGTCCAGGCTGGAATGTGGCAGTTTAAACAGGGGGACTTTGATCCCCAAGATAAAGTGGGGACAGACACTAGTGCACTGTTACCGGCTTACCACAGTTTGAATTTGTAGAGTTTTTTCTCAGTTTAATCTAAATGTCTTAAACCTGCGCCCAGTGTGTGGTGGGCTGTCGTAAA
This sequence comes from Nasua narica, assembly GCA_028533885.1. NCBI lineage: Eukaryota > Metazoa > Chordata > Mammalia > Carnivora > Procyonidae > Nasua > Nasua narica. The sequence continues at coordinate 33,313,627 of CM052813.1, read as the reverse complement.
TAAATGAGCGTTTTGTTAGAAAATCTTTAAGAAGAGCCGGTGTGGCTTGTTCCCCAAGACCCCCTAGTTAAGAATGACAGTGATGTTAAGTTATGTCAGTTACGTTTCTTTGAGAATGTATGCCAAACTTTAATCTCTGGGTTTGATATTTATGTGGCTCTTTATTTAATCTTTTAACCAGGTCAGAATTGTCTTAGCCAGCTCTAAGATGGTGGTTACAATAATAATACCTTGTATTTATTAAGCACCTACTGTATGCCAGGCCTTGCAGTAAGGACCTTGTACAGCACATCACATTTAATCCTCACTAGTCCCTGACTCGGAAGCCATTGCTATCATCGTTGTCGTTGTCGTCTTGTCGGAAATCAAAATACTCAGGCAGAGAGCTTCGTTCATGTCCCAGGTTTACACAGCAGTGGGTAAGAACAGGAACAGCAGATTGAGGCCGAGTATTCAGGTTCTGGAACTCTGCCCAAGGACCTCACCGGGCTGCCCAGCTTATCGTTCCCATGGTTTTCAGCAAGGCAGCCCACCTTTGGGAATCTGTGTCCTAATCTATTACAAGAGCAAAGACTCTTGCCTTCTTGATCAGATTATCAAGAAGATTAAATAAGAAAAGCACATGAGCAAAACTACTACACTTTAAAGAAACATGCAAATGAATGAGATTATTTTAATGGCATCAACGCATTCTAAAGATCATGTTTCTCTGAATAATCTCGTAAGAAACCACATCACTCAGAGGTTGGGCCTCTGCAAAGTGGGCTGCCACGTCTAGTGTAATGTGGTTGTGATTTTCACACTTATATTGTTGCTGATGGTACAAATAATTTTGTACTTTAGAGAAAAGTCGTTGAACACAATACTCCATTTTATTCTAGACTAGCATGTTTAAATGATGTTTATTGAATGTTTATTGGCCTCTTGATGCCCTTCAGAACCACTTTGGTGGGGAAGGAGAAGACTGACAATTATAAAAAGAAAAGGAATGGGTGTAATAGTTCTGTCTGAAGCCAGACAGACCATACCAACTATTTATGAGGTAAACAGTTGGATAATTATTGCAGAAATGTTATCAGTGTAAGTAAATGGTTTAAGCATTTAAGAATTACCCCCAAATAATGTAACCTAAACCCAACGTGTACAGTAGCAGAAGTTTTAATACTGAATCCAGTCTCCTCAGTTCTTCTTTTCCCCTGAGTAGATACAGCTGCAAAATAGAATATTTTTAGAATGAACACTTCCTACAAAGTGTTTCTTCTAAAATTTACATTTGGCTTTTTAAAATATAATAAGTTTTTTTTTTTAAGCACAGGTATCTGACCCATACAGTACATATTTTATACCCCTTTGAGTATTTATGAGTATGTCATTTGGTAGTTTTTATGTTTACTAAACTCATTTCCCTAAAAAGACAGGTGTGGAGTCTTTGCATGCATGTGTGTACATCTGAATGTGTGAAACGCAGCTTAGGGATTACAACCGTTTAGTCAAGGTCATAAGTGACCTGATGTGCCCTTGAGCATGCTGTTTATAATTGCTGTGGTTAGTTTTCCTTCTCACTGTTTTTACCTATAATGTCAAAACACAATTATATGGAGTTGGTATGTTCACTAATAGCAGTTTATCTCTGCATGGTTTATAGACAGAGTCAAAAGCCAACGACTATAATTACATCCATGTTTCTAACTTAGCAGTGAGCTAGACAAGTGTGGTTGAAGTATGCCGTGGGTAGAGGGCAGCCAGTAGGAATTATAGGGTAAAGTCATTGCTTTGCATTCTTTTGGTTTTACAATAATTGTTACTTTAATTTTGTTTTCTGGGTTTTACCACTGTCTGTTGTGTTTATATGACCACATAAAGAGTGGTTGAGTTACGTGTCTCTCCACTCTATTTTTCTTCTGCTTGCCTCCCTCTCTAAATGCACTGGTTCTCCTTTCACTTTTCTTTGACTCAGCAGACAGTACATTACAGTTAATAGTTTTCTGAAGCGGCCTGATATTCATGCTCTATGGAACCCATAAGACTTCCACTATTTGCATTATATGTTTAATTGGATAATTATGGGAACCATGTTGAACTGTTAACAACTGTCAAGGCTTTGATTAATCTTTTGAATGTTCATTGGCATGGTGCAAGTTAGCAACCGCAGCAAAGACTTTTTGTTGTTATTATTGTTGTTGTTTTGTTTTTGTTGCCGTTCTCGTGATTATTTGAGAGGGTGCAAATGATTTCTCTAGAAAAATATACGCAATCTCTCATTTGGGCTCAGCTTATATGGTGTGGCAAAGAGAAGCTGCACAATTTGTGGACCAATGTCCTTTGTTCTGCCTAGGAAATGATGCAGTTGAATCAATCTCTGGAAAACTAGGAAAGCCTTCTTATATTTTTCATGATCTCAATGATATAAGATAGAAAAGAGAATCTTTGCTCTTGCAATGGCATTGATTTGAGCCCGTTGTTTGGAAGGGGTAACGGGAAGAGAACTGCCATACACGTGAGGAGTAGTTGGTATTGGACCCTGGAACCGGACTGAGTTATGTAGACCATTGTTCTTTTGCCAGTGTATATTCAGTTCATATGGGTCTTATATGATATGAAATGAACATTGGGATTAGGATAGCAGACAATTCTATTCAAACATAAATAATTCTTAGGCACCCTTAAGATTTCTTGTCTCTTTTGCTTTAAGTGCCTGTCAGTGCCAGTCACTTATGGGACAATACTTGCTTTTCCTATAGTAATTGGTTTATATTTTTGATATTTGACCTGACAATTACAATTTTGGGGTTTCGTATGCTTGTCTTATGGTATTGGATGGAGAAAACAGGTCAGGTGTATAGTGAAAAGTTAGAATGAATAAATAACATTTGCAAACAAATCTTAAAGAGTTTACATGAATGTGATAAAGATGGGGGATTTATATTATATTTGAGTTATCTTTTTGTTTTCCTTGTATATGCTGCAACTCAGTTTATTAGAATTTTTTATAAACAATTTTTAAAAAATATTTTTGTTTATTTATTTGGCAGAGAGAGACGCAGCAAGAGAGGGAACACAAGTAGGGGAAATGGGAGAGGGAGGAGCAGGCTTCCTGCTGAGCAGGGAGCCTGATGGGGGGCCAGATCCCAGGACCCTGGGATCATGACCTGGGCTGAAGGCAGTAGCTTAACGATTTTTTTTTTTTAAAGATTTTTTATTTATTTATTAGAGAGAGAGAGACTGAGAATGAGAGGTGAGAAGGTCAGAGGGAGAAGCAGACTTTCCCGCAGAGCCGGGAGTCCGATATGGGACTCGATCCCGGGACTCCGGGATCATGACCTGAGCTCAACCAACTGAGCCACCCAGGCGCCCAGCTTAACGATTTTTATTAGAATGTTTACTGAGAAATATCAGACTTCTTTCCAGGTTGTGAATTTCAGAGTGTAACTTTGATAATATTGTACCTTTGAGTCCCAGGGGGTTTTTTTTAAACTTTTTTTTAAAAGATTTTATTTATTTATTTGGCAGAGAGTGAGAGATCACAAATAGGCAGAGAGGCAGGTAGAGAGAGTGGGGGGAAACAGGCTCCCCGCTGAGCAGAGAGCCCGATGCGGGGTTCGATCCCAGGACCCTGAGATCATGACCTGAGCTGAGGGCAGAGGCTTTAACCCACTGAGCCACCCAGGCACCCCTGAGTCCCAGGTTTTTAAAGATTTTGTTTATTTATTTGCAAGAGAGAGCAAGAGAGAGAGTGAAAGAGAGACAGAGAGAAAGAGAGAGAGAGATTGAGAGAGAGGAACAAAGGAAGAAGGAAAGAGAATCCCAAGCCAGCTCCTAAGACGACTGACTCTGAGATCAAGACCTGAGTGAAAACCAAGAGTCCAATTCTCAACCTACCGAGCCACCACGGTGCCCCTGAGATCCAAGCTTTTAAAATTAGGGTAGGTCTGACTGAGGAGGCAACATCTGAGAAGACTCAAGGGAGGTGGGTGAATATCAGTAATCTGTTAGACACGTGTGTGCATGCATACATACACCTGTAGATACATATTGAGCTATTCTTTACATCAACCCAGTGAGGCAAGGCCTGTTGTTATCTCCTTTTTACATGTGGGGAAACTGAGGAACAGAAAGGTTAAATAATCTGCCCAAGGTCACATAACTATAAGCAATGGAATCAGGATTTGGACATAGGCAGTTTTGTTAAACTATTATTTCCGATCAGCTCTTAAATGGGCTTAGTGAAGCTAAACCAGGATAGGAATAACCTCTCGAGCAGACTTTGTACTCAGTTTACGTGTACAGGACTCAGATTAATTTTTCTTCCTGGGAAATAAAATATTGCATTCTACCTGTCATTTCCAAAGTGTGTTATTTTGAAGTACCATCTTAGATCAAGTGAATAGGGTTGGAATGGGCACTTCAGCTACCAGCAAAGCAATCCTGCTACTTATGTTGAAAGTGTATTTTGGTGCTTTAGTCAAATGCACAAAAGATGTGGGAGAGGAAAGATTGTTTTAGACGAGGAATATGCAAAAGGAATCGGAACACCATTCTGACCTCTTGAGTTTACGTTATTTTTATAAGACCATTGTTTACAGTTGGGAGCTTTATGGTAATTGTACCTTCCATTGAGGTTCAAGATGGCTCTTCAGCCAGCTCATAATAGGATAATGAAGTGGAGAGGAAGAGTATGAAAGGAGAGTGTAGAAGGGGCAAATTCACACTGCAGTACATGTGGTAGCCCATAAATATTCATCTAAGAAAATTTCTTAGGTGTATGGAGTTGTAGATGAGCACCTTACATCAAACTGCATTTATATTTTGTTCACCGAAGTAAGTTGTTTCAGTCCCTGCTGCTTCAAAAACTTTCCTTTCCTTAAAGTGTCCTTGAAGCCCGTGGACCTGCCTTCTCTATGGAGACAGTCTAATCACTGTGAGCCTTAACTTTCCCTTATTTGGGTTTTCAATAAGCTTTCAATAAGCTAACCCATCTTAGCAGTTGAGTCTTAGGTAAAACCGTTGTGTGAAAGATAATGGGGAAGGTGATACAACTCTGAGAATGTATTTATTAACATTGAAAATAGGATTCATGGTTTTCAGGCATGAGACACTCTTTTCATCGTGGTGAAGGGACATGATACCCTCCTACTGTCATACAAGAAGTAAGGACCATCCATGATGGAAAGACCTGGCTTCGACTTTTGGTTCCATTATCAGTCACTGAGACTTAAAGCTTCAGTTTCACCGTCTGTAAAATGGTGCTAATATTAGGACTTACTCTAGACGATTAATTTCAACCGTGTGTGGAAGAGCTTTGTTAACTGCACATGCACACTCTCTATGTATATATGTATACACACACACACACACGTGTGTGTGTATGTATCTGTGAATATATGGAAATGTTTATCATTATTTTTCTCTATCCTGTGCACTCAAATGAAAAATTCCTGAGAACATGAAACCTGACTTAACACCTTGCTTAATATGTAGTATTGATAATATTTTTGTATTGAGCTTACTTTGGATTTCTAGCATATCTTAGAGGTTTTACTGGAAATCTCCTAAGGTTACTTAATATTTTTTTTTTTCTCGGTGTGCCTATAGTTTTAAACAGGCTAGACTTCCACCGTGGGAAGATGCAAGGGACCAATGACATGGTTTGCCTCATGCCCTAACTAGAAATAGTTCTTCTCAGGCCTCATTTTTTACTTTCTTTAGAGAAAGTCACCACTTATGAATCACGCTGGGGTTAAAGGTCTAAATTCCGTACTACACAGTCCAGACGTGACACTTTGCTGCTAGGAGGGTCCTGCCCCGGTTGCTAGACCACCTGTGTTTTTCCTGTTTTGCTCACGTTCTAGGTCGCGCTTATTCCGAAGCTCACGAGTTTTCTTTCCTTGGCCATTTAGAAAACCAGAGGTCCTCCTTCTCTGTGGTGGTGTTTGTTGATTTCCACATATGTTTCAGACCATCGGACTGTCCAATTTCAGAGACCCAAAATAAGACTTCGATTGAACATATGTATCTTGTTAGCAATGTTATGGCAAATAGCAGCAGCTGGATAAACTGGTCTTTCTGTAGTTTCACACAGGGGACTCCATTAACAATGGACCACTCTGTCAGCATTTAATCCTTTTTACCTCTTGGTTCCTGTGAACTTTTCTACTGGACATCAGGATCATTCTGACCTGCAAACAGAAGAAAATGTCAAAGACGGCCCGTCAGCTGAATTCCCCTTGGTGCTCTCTAAGGTGATCTGGAGGAAGGCTGGCAATGATCATGATTACTTTATTGGTCCTAATTAGAAAGATAAACAGGTCATCAGGATGGCTGTGACAGAATTTGGGATTAACTTGGCTTTGGAATTGTTTCTGAATTTAGCACCAAGTTTCATGGTCCCAAAGAGCTGACCTCTGACGTTTGGAGTGCCTGTGGTATGAAGCAGGGCAGCAAGGAGATAGCTTCTTCCAGAAACAGTCACAGCCAACAGACTCAACTTTGGGAGCACTTCGTCTTGTACAAGTCTACTTCTGAGTCTGATAATTTCAAGACAGGAGAAAAACAGAGCTCTCAAGTGACCTTTTACCTCTTTAGGTAAATTTCTATCTTTATTTTTCTGTCAGAAAAAAAAGAGGGCACACTGGATGTTCAAGTACAATGGGGAACTTGGAAAAAGCCGGGTTATAGCCTTAGAATAACAATGAACGAAAGTTCAGGTTCCAGTTTAAATATACTTGACATTTGAACCCCTCGTTTGAAGCCCTTGCTTTAGGTCTATCTTCAGAGGACATCTGAAATTCCTTTGGCTCCCAATCGATGGCAAGCGAACAAGAATGGATGACAAAGGGATATAAAGATAGAGCTCAAACAAGTTGTTGTTAATTCTTTCTTTCACCTAAGAGGACTAATGAAAAGCTTAGATTACTAAATTCAGACTAGACCATTGTCGCTACTTGCCAAATAGTACGTGCTTGTGCGTCTGTCTAATCCATATTTGAAAGCCACAAACAGAAGCACATAATTTGGCAAAACACCAGAAACATGCCTCGGCACACTTCTGGAGATTCTTCCAAATGACTTATTGATTCAAAAATTTTAGTGTGTGTGTGTGTGTGTGCACGCGTGCGAGCGTGCGTGTGTGCGCTCGTGTATTCAGATCGCCTGGAGACGCTTGAAATAAATTCTGCCAGCAAACCATATGTATTACAGTTGCTTTGGGGGGGTGATTTGAGGACTTTCTTTTAAGATTCTGAATTGAAGAAAACAAAAAAAAAATAAAGCTGTTTATCGGGCATTTACTTTCTCTTTTATTTTCAGGTTCAGACTTGTTACTTAAAAATCCTCCTCCAAATACAACATATCTTTACAACAGTCTTGACTTTGGAAAGTTAAAGCATCCTGTTTGTTTTTAAAATGTGTTTTGAGGTTTCGATTTTCTTCTGATAGGTTGCAAAGAGTAACTCATTACAAGAAAAAATTTCTTCGTAGCACCATGAAGAAATTTCCCAAGTTGATAAATTCTTCTTTTCTACGAAGAATTTATCAACTTGGGAAATTCTGAATAGGATTAGGATCCTATTAGAATAGGATCCTGAATAGAATTTTTACAAAAGTATTTTTCCTTTGTCATGTCTCTGGTTGATATAGAAGATAGGCATTTTTAAAAAGCATATAATTTGAATTCAATCCAGGATACGTGAAGATATTTAGAAGGTAACTACATGAGGTTTTATTGACAAGACAGAAGTGAAGGACGGAGTCCATAAGAAATCTTTGGTGTGGTCCCCTTCCCCTTGCACAAATATTATTTTTAAAAGCCAGGCGCTTTTACGTGTAGTATTTTGTTTAAATATTCCATCTTCCTTTATGAGATGGGTACTACTCTTCCTCATATAAAGATGGGGAAATCAGAGCTCAAAGAATTTAAATAGCTGCTCCAGGTCTTACAGCTAGGAAGTGGCAAAGGCAGAATTAATCCAAAGGCTGCCTGACTCCACAGATAATGCCCTGGGCACTATATCTTCCAGCTTTCTCTGAAGGAGGTAAATATTACAAATTTGGGCATTCATCTTCCCTCCATCCCTTGAATTGCAAACCTTACTAATCTGAAGATAATTGTACGTACGTTATGTTAATGTATTTCCTTATTGAGGGTTTTTTTAAAGGGGCTTAAATTATATTTTCTATTTGTAAATTACTTAGCACTTTTGTCTTTTGTTTACAGTATCTTAGTTCATATGTATCCTGTTTGAGTGAGATATTATTGCTCCCATTTACAGCTGAGAACCATTAAGTAGTTTACCCAATGGCCGGGGTTGGGGGGTGTTTAAGTATCAGATTCTTCCCCAACTCTTTCTCCCATTGCGTTTCAAATGCCTCAGGTTGAAGGACAATCTGTGCTTATCTTCCACCTCATACTGAAAAATTGAATATGGGGAAACAGAACTTTCTGACTTAATTAAAAAAATAAATGGACCTGCAGTATGTAACCATGTGGGTCTTTTGAGCATCTTCTCACATTCCAGGTACAAACTGATAATTGGTCTAGCTGTTGTATATATGTTTTTGAGAGATGCTTCATTTTTGGTTATGAGTGAGAAGTTTTTTTTCTTCCTAGTTTCAAGGAAGTTTGTGGTATACTTTAAATGACTTTAAAAAAAATACATTTTATTTATTTATTTGACAGAGAGAGACAGAGAGATCACAAGTAAGCAGAGCACCAGGCAGGGGCGGGAGGGGGGGGGGGAAGCAGGCTCCCTGCTGAGCAGAGAGCCCAATGCGGGGCTCCATCCCAGGACCGTGGGATCATGACCTGAGCCAAAGACAGACACTTAACCGACTGAGCCACCCAGGCACCCCAAAACCAAAAAAATTTTTTTAAAAGATTTTATTTATTTATTTGACACAGAGAGAGAGATCACAAGCAGGCAGGCAGAGAGAGAGGGGAAAGCAGGCTCCCCACCGACCAGAGAGCCTGATGTGGGCTCCATCCCAGGACCCTGAGATCATGACCTGAGCTGAAGCAGAGGGTTTAACCCACTGAGCCACCCAGGCGCCCAAGTTTGTGGTCTATTAATGGGGATTTTAACATCAGCAACTTTTAGTCCTTTCATTTCTTTAGGCATAATAGGATTACATAGATTAAGATTACTGAATTCACATAAATGTAAAAAAACAAAAAAGGGTGGTGGGGAAGGAGGGAAAGAAGGGGTTAGTTCTCGTGGCTTTGTCTATTTGTAGCGCTATTTGAAAACCGTCCCCGGCAATGTAGTCTTTTTTTTTTTTTTTAAGATTTTATTTATTTATTTGACAGATAGACATCACAAGTAGGCAGAGAGGCAGGCAGACAGAGGGGGAAGGGTGCTGCGGGGCTCAGTCCCAGGACCCTGAGACCATGACCTGAGCTAAAGGCAGAGGCTTAACCCACTGAGCCACCCAGGCGCCCCCCCAGCAATGTAGTCTTTTCCCTCTTACTACTTGCTTGGTTTTGCACTGGTAGGCAATGTAAGATAGTATCTTATTCAAGCCCCCTCAGGTAGATACACACAATGAGGAACTTAAGATACTAAGGACTTAAGTACCCTGAGTCCCTGGGGTGTTACAGGATTTTCGCTTGTATATGCTTGCTTGTTATTCTTTAAGATGTCGATGCTGGTGAATGAAGTGACTCAGGAGGTAATCAGGAGAGTCTCCCTGGCCTGGCGGTGTTTCCTCACCATGGCTCCATGTACCTTTACCTCACTGTTTACTCCAGCTGCACTAACATCCCTCTATTATCTCTCTTACTCTGACTTTGAGATTGACAATTGACGAGACCTCAAAACCATTATGAATTCAAGTGTGTTCAGTGATTAGAGGAGGTAAATGTTGGCTGGTGAAGAAGTTGACGTGAGATAACCAGAAAAGTAATGATCTCTGGATTACTCATCTAAATATGTGACACAGATGAAGAGCTTGCGGAGCTTGGCAGTATGTAGAGAAGCTATTTTGGCCCAATCAGTGTAGAACTTCCATCAGAATGATCAACAGCAAGGTCTGCCTTGCAGACTGAGACCCATTGGGTGGATGGAGGCATGAACAAATCAGGAACTTCTTGTGATGGTCCATCCTCTGGGTTTTATCATAGATTTTATCAGATTAATGGCCTGCAACAGTTAATGTGAATTTCTCGAGGAATAAGTCAACTAAAAAAGAAACGTCCCTTATCTATTTGTTGCCTAAACAATGTTTCTGAAAGTTAACTGCCTTGGTACAGTTGATTTGACTTTCTCAAGAAATCAGCTAATTTAGTTAAAAAGCAGAGGTAATGCCACCACCTCTTGCCTGGTGCTTAGACAGTGTTTCCAAAAGATTCCAATCCCTCAGCATGCTATCAGAGTGGAGGAGGCCCCACTTAAAAACAAAAAAACAAAAAAACAGATAATGCTCCGCCTTTCTTTAGTGAGTTTTAGCCAATGTAGACTTAATTCTTGGGCCTCATATTGAACCCTTGTTCTGGGGAAATGTGATCCCAGGAATGCTGGTGATTTGCTGTTTCAAAATGGTGCTATGCCTTAGGTTTCTGTTCAAATCTAAGATTTCAGAAGAGTCAGTAACTGCAAATAATCTACAAGGGGAAGAGTAAAGAATGCTTCTAACTTCCCTTTGAAATGAATAGCTCCGCCAGAGAAGCAGCTATTAGAAAAACAAAAACGGCCAAGAAAAGCTGCTCAGCTCAGCACACAGAGGTAAATTTACTGACATCAGACTGAAAAATGAGGGCTGGGCTTTGAAAAGACATCCCTTCTGACTAGAGGAAAGCTTGTGATTTTGGCATGGCTGCAGCCCTCCTAAGCCCCTGAGAAATTCTGAAAAACATTACAGAAGACAGTCCTTAATATTAATGGATGTCTTCCTCTGTGTGTGTGTGTGTGTGTGTGTGTGTGTGTGTCTGTGTGTGTGTAAGAAGACTGCCAGAGAGAGAAGGGGGAGACAATGAGAGAGAAAAGATCACTTAGGTTGAAGAACTCCCAGTGAAAATGTCGAATTGTCTAATTTCTGGACTGTTCCTTTGCATCTGTTGCTTTCTTCGTTCCAGTTTTTGTGAGGATGAGATGGAGAGGCACACTGGCCATGAGGCACTTCGAATTAGCCTTGCAATATCGTAGCCCTCTTCACAAACCCTTCCTAAAATACTTTGTAGATAACACTGATAGGATCTCAGATCGTGGCCTTATCTGTTATATGACATCGGAGGTGAAAAAAAGACTGTTTCCCTGGGGCTCATTGTGGTGAGAGCTACATTAGGTTGTACCATAGTGAACAATTTCAGGGGCCCCAAAAGCGTGCAGCTCTGCCTCTTGGGAGGGGACTTTTCCTTTGCAGCTCAGCTCCAGGAAACGTGAACATTTGTGTTTTCAAGACCACATACCATTGGGAAGGAAGTAGGGGTGGAGATTCGTGCTGAGATTAAGTGGATACGAGAATCTTTGTACTGTGTACGATCTGGGAACTGCTGGACTTCATGTAGCCCTCTTTCTGGCATGCCTTCTAGAATTTTCAGTCAGGCCAACAAGAGTACAGATACTGGCTAAATACCTTTTTCACAAAATAATTGACTCTTCAGGCTTGGACAGACAGACTCCTGTACAGCATGCCCAACTAGTGTGGCTGTAACTCGTGTGTGTGTGTGTGTGTGTGTGTGTGTGTGTGTATGAGGAGACACAGACAGAATTGTCCACGGTTGTACTTTGGGATACATAACTGTTACCTATCAGGGTAAAGGAATTTATTTATTTATTTATTTTTAATTTTTTAAAAAAGATTTTATTTATTTATTTATTTGACAGAGAGGAGAGAGATCACAAGTAGGCAGAGAGGCAGGCAGAGAGAGAGGAGGAAGCAGGCTCCCTGCTGAGCAGAGAGCCCGATGCGGGGGCTCGATCCCAGGACCCTGAGATCATGACCTGAGCTGAAGGCAGAGGTTTTAACCCACTGAGCCACCCAGGTGCCCCAGGGTAAAGGAATTTAATAATTGTGGGAACCAGTTGTTAAAAAACAACTCGGAAGTTATTTTCAGAAAGGGAGACATTAACTCCTCAGAGCCAGGTTGGTCACTCTACCTCCGGCGCTGGTCCATTCACCTTAAAAGACACAGGGTCTATTCCTCTTCGACCTGGGGAGAGTCATGCAGATCATAAACAGAGAACCTGAGTTTCTTTTCAGGACTAACAAAGTGGAAAAAAAAACCCCAGAAAATTCGCCCGTTTAGAAAGAGTGCCTTGATTTGCTGTGGAGTTGAAAACTGGGAACATGTTTTCCCAGACGTACAAAGCCCTGTAGCATTGTTGGCTGGTTAATGAGTGATCTCCCTGGTCTGCTCAGGCCGTGTCTGTTTTCTTGACTCAGTACTGACACTCTCAATATAATCTTAATTCATTTTTGGTCTAGGTTGGCTAAATCTCTGATTTGGCAGAGTCGAGTGTCAGGATTGCCATGTTCATGTTTGCTCTGGATTTATATCTTAAGTTGAGGTTAAGTAACACATTTACATAAATCAACTCAGCACTAGCCTCTGAAACGAAGTTGTTCTACCGAGAGAAAAAGTAATTGTATTGCTTCCGAGATTTGCTTTCATTTTATAGGAAGGATTTATAAATATAATATGTCCTGCGTTAAAATCAGCTCTTCTGTGGGTTTGGCTTCCGGAAAACAGAATGGAAAAAATTTGACTGGCAAGAACTGGTTGTAGCTGTTACTACAATGGGATGACTTCTGGAGGTAGGAGGTAAAACATCGTAGGCTGATGTCATTTAGCAAAAGTAGTGTGCTTTAAAAGAAGGATTTGTGTTTTCTGATCGGCAGCACAGGGGCTCTAAAAGAATAAAAAAGTCTCTTCGATAATAAAGGCAATGCAGAAGTGTGAAGAGACGTCACAGTTATAGCTGTCAATATTTAATTGGGAGTGTTTTTAAAATAATACTGATTGTGATTCATGCAAATAATCTTTTCAGAGATTCATTTCTCGTAACATAACAGCAAAGAAAACTGTCATAGCTATATTGGATGGGTCATCGTCTATTAATTCATGTTCTATTTTTTTTAATTTACTTTAATTAAAATTTACCTGCACTTACTTCTAAAGCACAATAAAAAGAATATTTTATCCCCCCAAATTTAGGGTTAGCTACTGTAAAATATGTGTTATAGTTGCAAATGCCAGAAATAGATGGGAAGAATAAGAGACTGGTTGCGATTTTAAGTTTCTTGAAAACATATAACGAACACTTGCTACATTCAATACAATGAAATATTAAGAAAACGGTATTGACTATGAGATATAATATTAAATGTCTGACTTTTAAATGTAATAGTTTTTAGGGCTACTGAACGGAATTTGCCTTGTAATCTTGCAAGTTTTAAATGCGAAATAACTTTATGACAAGTTTTTATTTTCATCTTTAATGTATTTTTTTCCTACACTGTTACTGGCATCACTAAAATATCCTTCTGTATGTAGGGGAGAAAATCCTCTATCCCGAGTCTTTGTTAGTATATTTAAGGTAGGCCAAATGACATGGGGTCGCCTTTATTATGGACAGCATATTTCCTCTGCAGGATGGCATTGTACAGCGTTTTGGTTTGTTTAAAGAAATTATTATTGACTCCTTAAGGGTTTTCCATGAGGTTCCATATTCCCTGACTTGATCTCATTTTGCTCCATTTAGCAATAGCGTGGCTGGCCAACCGCTCCTCCTTCTTCGTCAGTACACTTGGAAAACTAGGATCCATATTTCCAGTCTCTGAAAGGTGGAAGCATGTGTTTTGTCCAGCTGAGTCTCTTGGTCTGATTTTTTTTTCCCGGTCCTAATACATGTTTATTCCTACATGTGACAAATCTGCAGTCGTGTTTTCTTTCTGAGTTATAATGACTCAGATGTCATAATTAATTTGATGAGCAGGTGGGGGTTATTAGCCTTGTGCTTCACTTGCTAATAGCCGCACAGTTTTTCTAAAGTACTCTTTCAACTAAGGAGGCATTTCTTCACATAGAATAAACAGTACAGCACAAAAGCCTCAGTTAGATAACTATCCGTGGGCTTGAAAAGCTGCCAAGCAGATGTTGTTATTGGAGCTGGCCCAGGCGAGATTGGGCAAGGCAGATGCTCGTGGGGAAGGGAGGGGGGAGGAGAAGGGGGAGGAGATGTAAGAGAGCAGAGGTTGTGGGGAGAGGGGGAGGTTCTACAGGACTCTGATGCTCTCTTTGCAGGGGCTGGGCCACATTTTGTGGTGGTGGGAGTTGTCTTCTCATGAGCCACCTCCATGGTCATGGCCACGGGTTGGTCTCTTGAAATGTACATAGAGGAGGATGGGGTGGGGGGTGGAGGGGACCCTCTCTAAATATCCACATGGGAATGAATCTGAGTGTTCATCCAGCAGTCTGAGACTTCTGGTTTGCATTAGGGCGGCTGTGTGCAATTTTTGAAGGGCCTACAGAGACTCTGCTTCATACCTACCCACATATGTAATGGACATGACGGCCCTGACATTTACCAGAACTCATAGGTTCTGCTTTATTGCTATGAATTAGGTTGTGCAAATTTAAGACAAAATGCTGTTTTGTTTCCTGTCACCTCACTATATAATTTTTTTCCTAAGCATTTCCCACTCTTTATTAAAATGTTGCAAACTAACAGCACACTTTGAAAAATTAAAATCAATCTTGGAACATATCAGATTTGTATGAGGTAAACATGTGGAGGGTTTAATCTAAACTGATCTTGTTTCTGTCCTCCGCCTTTTTTTTTTTTTTTGTGATCTAAGGCTTTTTAAAACTCATCTCTCACTCCCCTTCACTAGATTAAATTCTGTAATCTCATTTTTTCTTTGAGCTGATCTCAAGCCAATGGTCTGGGGATTTTATAGCCAAGGGATAATTTTTGATAATGGGCTATTAAAACACTTGCAGCTCCTATCCTGTCTTTCAAATTAGTGTGTGCACAGATTGTCTTTCTGGGGAAAAAGTCTTTCCCTTGGCAATAAGCAACTGATTATGGGCCACAAGCAGCATAAAAGCTTCCTGTAATGCTTATACGAAAAACATAGGTAAATAATAAATGATAAATAACAATGGGAACTAACTGTGCAGTGGGAGCAGCAAGTTTGCCCAGGATTTTTGTTCTAATCTTTTGGAGAAAAAGTCTTGTTTTCCCTGATTCAGACAGATTTAGTATGGTCTGACAACATGGTCATCTAACAGTTTCCTTAACGATAGAAGTACAGTGGCTTGAGACAGCTGTGCGAGGTCACGTAACTTTCATTGTTGTTTATAGTGTAGCTTATTAATAGGTTAAAATGAATACCTCGCAGGACAGAGGTCAGTTAGCACCTGTATAAATAACGAATTTGCCCTTCCAAAATATGTAATGCAAAATTAACATACATAGTTTGCCGCTTTGTTTTTTTAATTCGGTTCAACTTCCTTTCCTTTCTTCAGCTTTGAGGCATGATTAAAGTAAAAATTATGAGTTTGGAGGAGACCCACAAATTTGTTTCCTAATACTCTGTTTTTGTGTGACTGGGATTTTGGTAACATAATGAAAGCCAGTATCCTCTGATTGAGGGAGATATCTGATTTTATGTCTACGTCGTTTTTCAGAAGAAAAAATTTTGGACATACAGGCATATGTAATATAAAGTAACATAGAGCCACCAATTGTGAATCTGATGTGACATGAATTGTGCTGGGGGTTGGTATGAATGCTTTTTTTCTTCATGTGCAAAATGAGGCTTCAGACATATCTTATGTGTGAAATGCGTTGCCGCAACGTGTGCAGATGGTAAGAACACGTATGTCTCAATACCATTCTTCTAGCCTGTATGCTTTATTGCTCAATAGCCTGACAGATGCATAGGGACAAATTCATTCATTGCCGTCTCTGCTGATGGGTAGTACTTTTGGAAATGATGTGTAATTTGGTGAACTGAATCGTGGTGGGGGGGGGGGTAGTATGGAAAGTAATGAAGAAATGGCACCATTATGGTCCTGAACCCAATACTTAGTTATAAGACTTCTTCACATACAAGGTTTTCGGTATTCTGAAATGTTAAAAAAAAAAAAAAAACCCTACTGTCACATTGATGCAGAATTTGAAAAATGCCTGTCTTTTTATCAGCGAAGGCAGATGAAAAAGCCCCTGAATCATTTTAAATATGCACAGAAAAAGATACCATGTTATAAGTGATGTCAGGTTAAAAAAAATAAGAGGTCAGTCTATGGACGCAGTCTATAAAACTGTGTTTAATATAGTATAGCACCTCATAACATGAGTCATTGTTAGGAAGAAATGAGCATTTGTATGCTGGAACTTAAATAATTTGCCTACAACGGGAGAACTACATGCAACAATTACTAATATTACAATGGGCACTAAGACACCTTCTAGTCCAGTAAACGGTTGTGCTGTACCTGGGTATAAAATTGAAGTCCAGAGCAACCACCATCAATGCCTCTGTAGTTTTTCAAATTATGCAGATGTTTAATTCAAGGAACATTTGTTTAGTGCCTACTCTATGCCATGTGCTAAAGGTTGGGGAAATACAAAGACCAATAATTCTAGTGATCCCTCCTCTCAAGTTTATAATCTAATCTAGCAAAGGAAACAGAAAGCTAACCACCTATATCATATAAAACAGATGGTAGATGATGCCATACAGGTAGCTAAAAAGTGCCATTGGCTTCCACAAGAGGGGATTTATTAATTCACGGAAAGTTAGTGAGGGCTCTGTGACTCAAGAAAAGTGCTTGGAAAAGGTGTACAGTTTCTTCAGATGGGAATGTGAGGAATGGGGGTCCTGGAGGCTGGGAAAATCATAAGAAAAGGTGTCATTGGGAATGGATTAGGGTGGGTGGGCATTTGAGCTTCATGAATAATTTGGGGGAGGGGGAGTGGGGAGAGTTGTAAGAGAGTAGACTGACGCGTTAGGGTTGCTGAGGGCTTCAGCTGCCATGATGAAGAGTTTCCAGGGGGTAACTCTTCAAGTGTTTGAGCGGTTATGATCAGATTGTCTCTTAGAAGACAACCCTGATGGCAAAATGGAGGACAGATTAGAGAAGAGAGAAAATGGAGTCAGGGGAGGAAGGCATTTTGAGCCAAGCTTTTACATTTTCATGTAAAATATTATCTTTGTCTTCTCCACACATATGGGGTATAGCATAAAAGATTTAGAGCAAAAACCATGGATGACATGCCTATTCTTTTCAATAATTAAAAAAAAAATTTATCGAATACCTGCTACATGGCAGTGACATGTCTGAGGGATATGGATATAGTAATCAACAAGACAAACATGACCTCTACCCTCAGGGAGCTTACATTCTCTTGGTGGAGAATGCGCGATCAAACCAACAAACTAATAAGTAAGTGACTTAGATTGGGGTACCTGCTATGGGGAAGCAAATAGAAGGATACCATACAAGTGTGTAGGTTAAATTGGAAATTGGGTATGGGGTCTTAGTTAAGGTTCTCTGAGAAAGCCTTTTTGTTGGAATTAAATATGAAAAAAAAATAAGTAGCCTAATATCATAGTATGTTTGGTACTAATTTGTGACCTCATTTATGAATAAGTCCCTTCAAGGCATTTGCACTTACAGAGATAACCTCAGGAACAGGTTAACCATTCAGGTTTATCAGAAAGCTATCTGTAAGAAGCAAACCACTGTATTTCGGTATAGACTGCTTTTGCAGAATCCTGATTTAATCTTAAGTGAGCTTCACTGTAAATGGAACATAGAAGAAGGATTTTGTATGTAAAAGATCCATATATGGAAGACCTTTGCGCATTTTACAGAAAGGCTGCTTTTTCCTGGGATATTTTTCAGTGTCCCTTGTTCTACTCCCAGTAATCTATTTTTCTGAGAAATCCCTTCCAGGCAACAGATTTGTTGGCATGCCTCTTTTTATCCTGTGATGAAAATTGCGAAACCAATCTAGTTTTCTCGTTTTCCTGGTGCACCAGGAAGCTCAAAGCTCAAGATGTGTGTTCATTTGTCTATTTTTCTCTGTTTGGATTCTAGAATAGTATCTTCTACTTTGTGTCTGCCTTTGTCACTTGGATTTTGTGTTTTCATCATTGGCTTATTGAAGCTTTCAGTTAATGAAGTATCAAGTCCTTATTCGTAATAAGAAATTAAAAAAAAAATCAGTCCTCGAATTTGATGCTGGGGATCCAGCTGAGATCAGAAACAATGGGAATGGATAGATTCTGGAAGTACTGAGGAACGAGACCTTGAAGGTTGTAAGGACATGAAGGGTGGTGGGGGGAGGGCAGAGGTCTGCTCCCCTGGGTGAATACTATAAAGGCTAGAAAGAGGAAGAGTAGATCTGAAGCAGGATAAAGACTTGGACTTTAGATAAGCTGTCGGTCCCATGCCCTACCGAACTGACGACCAGCCAATTAAAAAGAATGCTTAGAACACACAAGAGGAAGGTTATGACTGAGAATACAGATTCTAGCGTAATTGAGGACTTGGAAGTCAGTGGGGCTGTCAAGGGGATGGTTTCTGGAGAGGGGCTGTAGATGATCCTTGAGGGATGTTTACAAGTGAGTGACTAGGGGAGAGGAACCCACACTTTCCAGCCTATGACCTTTGTACACTGTCATCCAACCAAGACCCACATCCTCCGTCCTTCAACTGACTAGTATTGACTCCTCCTTCTGGGTCCTTCTGAAACACTTTCTGTTGCAGTAGGTTGGTTCTCCCCACCCTGTCTGAGATGGTTGCTTCTCCTATGGGCTCTTACAGCATTTTGCACTTTCCCATCACAGGGTTTACCACAGAGTATTGGGATTGCTTCTTTGGGTCTCATTCTCCATAGTCCATACTTCAACTTGTTGACACATGCATCTCCAGCAAGTAGCACACAGCTGCTGCTCAGTGTGCATGTGATAAGCGAGTAAGTAAACCAGAAAGTGTCATCCTGATATTGAGAGGGATGCTGGCTCAGACCTGTTAGGAGAGGGCAGATGAGTGTCTACAGGGAGGGACACAGAGTCAACACAGTGGAGCTCATGACCTGCATCTATCTGGTCTTAGTCTGCTGGGGCTGCCCTAACCAAACACCCGAGTGGCTTCGACAACATCAATTTATTTCTCACAGTTCTGAGGCTGAGAGGTCCAAGATCAAGGTATTAGCCAGGAGGTTCCTTTCTGGGGCCTCCTATTTTGGCTTATACAGGCTGCCTTCTCACGGTGTCCTCACTGTGGCAGAGAGAGAGCAAACAAGATCTGGAGTGTTCCTTTTCTCCTTAGAACCACACTAATCCTATCAGATCAGGGCCCCACCTTATCACGTCATTTAATCCTCATTACCACCATGGAGACCCTGTGTCCAAAGAGGATCGCATTGGAAATTGGGGCTTCAACGTATGAATTCTGGTATGTGTTGAGGGGAGGTTCACAAACTTTAAGTCCATAACATCTTTCTAGTAGCTGGCTCCTATTTATGGTTTGTAGATGGATGGATAGATAGGTGATAGATATTCCTAGCTACAAGTATGATATATAATGTCCGATCCACACAATGGGAAGCCTCTGCCGTTGCTCTGGATCCTGATCCAAAGGGCGTTGCTGGGGGCCAGATATATGTAGCCAAAATCAATCCCTGCTGATAGGGTAATTTCTCACGATTGATCTCACAAAGCCGTTTGTGTTGTCCACTAAATCTGCCTTTTTGCTCAGGTAACACAATTGATAATGACTGGATGTGCTTAGGTTCAGCTTGAAAAGGAATTTCAGGAGGAGAAGGGTGTCAGGCACAGGAATGCATTAGGGAGGGAATTTATGGAACCTGATTTCTTTTAAAATTAGATTAGATGGTTATCTGCCTAGGCTGCTGTGGGTGTGGCTTTGCCTTAGGTGGAAGGATAGCCCAGATTTCCTTTCAAGTTTCTTCTTGGCCCCGACATTCTCTGACTGGAATTTTCAAATTTATATTTGCAGGGTTGTTTGAAATTCTTCTCTTCTCTATCTCTTACAAATACAGTCTGTTGGAAATAAGACAGATTCGGGAAAGAGTATCTATATAACGTTGTAGGTGACGAGGTAGCAGAACAGAGCCTTTGGATAATTAATGAAAATGTTTGTCTTACGATCTACTGTATAATCCTCGGATACATAAAAAGTCATCACTGATTGTTTTCATTTTCCCGAAGAAACTATGCCAAGATGTCTTAGCTGCATAGACAGTAGGGGTTTCTTTGGTCTCTCTGTTTTAATAATAATATCATTATTTTTTTATTAACATATATTGTATTATTTGTTTCAGGGGCTTATTCTGATGACATTATTTATTGGGCATACACTCCAAATTGTAAAAAATGGCCTAAGTACAGAAATATTAGTGGGGATATCTACTTGCTTATCTATTTTGGTCGGTTTTAAGTGGGTCTTTCTATTTTTCTCTGATGTTCTTTTTCGAGAATTTGTTCCCATAGGCCGGAAGTCTGGGCTAGAGGCAAAACATTTGGAGTTTGTCTCCTTTCTTCCTCTGTACATTAACATAAATCAAAACAAAACTCTAATCCCTTTATTATATTTGACAAGCATGGAGTATTGTTCTACCCTATGTCAGCAAAATCTCTCCTTCTCACTTGAACTAAGAGGCTTTTTTTTGGATTGCCTTTTAACCTCCAGCATGTTTTGGGGGGCAGAGACATAACACAGGAGAAATAATAGTTTTAGGGGGTGGGGGGAATGAGTAACTACCAATCCCTGAGCATAAACCCTGGTATTTGGGTTCATAGATCATACCTTCCCTCCACCCCCCACTTTTAAAACTGAACAGGCTACTCGATATGTCTGGGACTCCCTTTCCCTCTTGCTGTTCCTAAGCTCTTCAATCATGAACGTGATAGTGTAGGTCTATAATTGTTCTTCATAATGAATACATAACACAAGTTCTTTGGGCAATTTGAGCTGTGAATATGAGAAATCTGGGTAGCGAACCTGTGTATGGTCACTTAGATCCCTTTGTGGTCACCAGTGATGATACCCACATATATTAGGGGTTGAATGAGGACGTTAGGGAGATTGTGCCCCCTTTCCCCCATCGTTTTGGAATGAGTTTATGTTTTTGTATCTTAAACCCAGTCTTTCTTGCATAGACAAATACAAGGTACAGAAAATGACTCAAAAATAAGGGTACGTGCTTTATTTTGTCAGAGCAATGGAGGAAAATGCAGAATGTGGGAATTCTGGAAGCGTTTTTCTTCACAGGGAAGGATTGATGGCAACCATTTCTTCATGAACATCCCTGAGTTTGCAGCTTTTGGGAAACCAAACCCCCTCATACCATTTAAGATGCTGTTGGAACATGTACCTTTGAATAATACATTAAAGAAAAAAAAACACCTTGTTTTAACGGTAGTTTCTTTAGAGGCTGTACAAATAACAAAATCATGTTATAGGTTAAAACAAAAAGCCACAACAACCCTCCCTCTCAGCCCTTTTCTTTTGGGGGAAGCGGGCCAGATGTTTAAACAATATTGCGGGCTCTTGTGCACGCCGCAGGACTCGGAGACCTTGGGAAAGAAATCATGTCTGCACCCCTGGTGTGTCACAGTTTTAGACCCCTGACCTAGAAACCGTTTAAACAGATGTGTAGTTCAAGGGATTTATGTCGACATTGAACCTTTTTTTCCCTTTGCAAATGGCTGCCTCTAAAACCAGAACTTTTTTCCTAGAAGAAACAACTATCTCTCACAACTTTCTCGTTTCGTGTAGAAACCATTCTGGTGCCGCAGGAACCGAACAAAGAAACAAACAGCTGCTTCATCAGCCACTCCTGTTCTGGGGGAGGAACATCTTTTTTCCCCCCCGTCTCAGGCCTGTGCATGGAGATTTTCAATAGTTATGTGTTTACTCACCTGAGGAAACCCCTAGAGATTATGAACCAGCATCAGTGTGGATTCCCCTCCCTTTGTCATCTCCAGCCTGCACATCTCATTGTGCTCCTTCTCCCAGAAGTGATCCCTCCTCAACCTTGGTCCTGGCATGCAGAGTTCACGCTGTAGCTAGGGTCAGTCACCGATGAAAACTTGCACTATAGCTGCATTTATGAAAGTGTTTATTTCATATCTGAAATGTTTTCGTGTGCATTCGCTCTGCTTTGACTTGCAGGAGGGGAAAGAAAGTAGTTTTACTGGAGGCAAAACAGCCACCTGTGAAAACTAATTGCGTAGGTAGAGGTTTGATGGTATCTCTGGGAGGGGATCCAGCAGGAAGAAAGCAAATGTTCTAAATCTACAAGGAAATCACCTGGGTGCCAAGCTGACCCTCTTCATCAAAGCCAGGATTGAAATATCCCATCAAATCCGGGGCCTGTGTTTAGGAGGCCGGGGTGGGGAAGGCAGCCAGAGGGAGGAGCCCCATGAAAGAAGGTACAGTTCGTCAGGGTGAACAGTGTGAGAGTGTGAAAAATGACAAACGTGATAAACTCAACCGAACCTCCTCATTAAAGGCTGACATGGGATGTGAATGGTCTGTGGTTGCTTTCAAACAAGTTTGGGATGTGGCTGCTCTTGAGTTCCTTTTTTCTCCCCCTCATCAAGCTTTCCTCTTCACTCTTAAATTCTGCGGTCTTGACCTTTTTTTCCCTCCTTTCCTTGATCCCACCGGTCTAGAATACCTGAGTGTTTCTTGCCATGAAATGGTCGAGATATTCTGTGATGCAGAGACAGGAATCAATGGGGAAGGCCACCTTTTGTCACCATCTGTGTAGCTCCCGGAACTGGTTGTCCATGAGTTCAGAAAAAGGCAGCCCACTGGGCCTCCCCCTAGTATGCATGTCGCCTCTGCTGAACCTCATATGAGAGACAGATCTGTGAGTGGTCTTCCAGATGGCAGGATCTGACCTATCCTGCAAAACTCTGTATTTTGTCAGTCACTCCCGATAGAAATCAGTTTTAGTCTCAGTACTAGTTGTGCTCAACTAACACACTTACACGTTGCCTTAGTTGCGGGGCCAGAAAAGTTTATTTCGCAGCATGTATCTGCATGCAAGTGACTTTTCTTATTGGCTGGCTTCCCTGGATGTCTTCAAAACTTTAGAGAGGTGGGGAAAGTTCCTAGTATTTGAAGTACAATGAGATTTTAGGGAGATTTGGGGAAAATTTAGATGATCCTTCCTGGAGCCCAGTAAAAATAAATCTTTAGAAAGTGACAAAGGGGTTTTATAAAAGCTCTATAAACAAAAAAGCAAGAATTAAAAGGACACTTACGTGATTTTAAATGGAAGACTCTGGACACTTTTGTCCCCCCCAGGGAAAGAGAGCATAAGTGGGGAGGGACAGAGGGAGAGGGAGAGAGAGAATCCCAAGCAGACTCTCCACTGAACACAGAGCCCGATGCGGGACTCAGTCTCACGACCCTGAGATCATGACTTGAGCCAAAACCAAGAGTCATACACTTACCTGCCTAAGCTACATAGGCACTCCTGGACACCTGGACGGCTGGACATCTTAATGTCCAGGGTTGTCTGAGCCAACACTCAGATGGGCCTCAGACAATGCTGAACCACTCCAAGGATCTGTGAATTAGGAACCCAAAGGGTTCTCTTGGAGGTCCCACTCCCTTAAGTTAGCTAGATCCCAATCTCTGAAGTCCATGGGGCCTCACTTACCTCAATGCACTTTGGTTCCTCCCTACCTATTCTTTTTACTGCAGTGTCTTACAGGCTCGCTCAGGATTCAAGAGTTCTACACCTGTCGATGAGAGCACTCCCTCCAAAGCTTCCCACTTTAAACTGCCATCAGAGACCATTCTATGGAAGCAATCTCAAACCGTTCTGAATCTATCTGATGGATGCTCTTTTGGAGGCCTCCTTCTCACATTCAACCTCAGCCGACTAAAGTGTTTAGTTTTCATTAATACCATTCAGACAGAAGACCTTTCCAACAATAATATGTCACAGTGTCCCTGGGCCTCTCTTTCCAGAACCTAAGCCAGTAAGTCCCCATTTGTGTGAGAAACTTCTCGTCCACTGTACAGAAGATAGGATCTTACTCAAGTGCTGCCCACAGTCGCTTCCTGTGTATTTCCAAGGTGCGTAGGCACTTAGGCCATTTTGGATATATATATATCTTGACATGTATGAGAGATTTATTTAGGGATGATCATGAGTTTCTCAACTTACATTAGCCCTTTGCAAAATAATTTCTTCCCCAGGTATCTAAGCACCTTAGAGGTACATGGACCTCTTAACATTCTCTTTGCTTCTGTCACCAGCATAGGCAACTGGTTTTTCTTCCAGTGACCTTTTATTTTTTAAACAGAGAAAAAATGTTATCACTTTATAAACTTTATAACAATGAATAAAGACAGAAAGACAAATTCACTCTAAGATACGGTTGTTGACCAGATGGCCAGATTTATGAACTACCAAAGTGGTTCTCTCCAGCCTTGCATTCCTGTGACTCAAATCTGTTTTCAGCAAAACTGCCAATCTGTTTATAGAACTTTCTCTCCTCCTTGATAGACCATCATTAATATTTTTTGGACCCTAGAGCATGGTTTAAGGAAATCATGGTGTTCCGTATGTGCCCCAATGAAGGCAGATCCTCAGAAGCAGGTGCCGTGGAAAGAACAGTCCACCACTGTGTGTTAGTCCTGGGGCTCAGTGTCAAGTTGAGCATGTGGGTGTGTTTGTGTGATTGTGTATGTGTACATGTGTGTTTACCTCTATTATTGTTATAACATTTCCATGTGACCTGCTTTAAAATGGAATGGTATCCATCCTGTCCTGATTTATGTGACCATGGTGTAAACTTTTTTTAAAAAAAGCATTTTGGAAGTGATTATGTAATAGAAAAGATAAAAAATATCTGGTGGCCTTTCTTTCTCCACATCGTTTCCTAGTTCATCTTGAACGTTCAGTAAAATCTCATTTGGAATGGTTTCCATCATAAGGTTTCTAGGGGCAAATAAAACATACATTGCCAGGTGATAGCAAAGGAAAAATTTCACAGGACACATGGCAGTGAGACCCCATCAGTCTTCATCCAAGATGTATGGGAGAGTTTTATGCCACTTCCTTGTCCTGTGGCAGAAGAGAGACCTGGCTTGGAGAGCAGATCCAGAAAGGCAGCCCAGGGCCACATGCCCCAGATGTGTAGAAATGTTCTTAGATGTGTAGACAACACCGTGTTCTCACCCCACTAGCAGAACTCTTTGACTGGAAGGGCTGAATTATTCAGCATAATCCTGAATGCATTGTTGCCTTACTAATAAGCATCTAAGGTTCAACAGTCTGTTGGCTAAATTGCATGTTGGACTCGATTGCCCTGCTAGATCAGAGCATTTATGAACATAGTAAGTCTGAATGAAAGTTCTCAGCAATGATAAGCAGTACCTTCGGTTCCCTTGAATTTATATTCTACACTGAGTCATCAAAGAGGTTCTTTTATAGCTTGCTACATCCATAAAGGAACACTCAAGAGGCTTGACAATAACAATGAACTACTGACACTAAAAACATAAATGGGGGGAAGAAAGCCCACGCTGTTCAGACAGTTTAATAAATTGCATTATTTAACCAAAACCTCATTATGGGAGATACCGATAAAATGTTCTTTAAAAAAAAAAAAAAAGGCCAAGTTTGTCCTTTTAAAAATCTTATCTTTCTTTAGCAACAAGTAATTCTGGCTCTGTCTATTCATAAATTCAAAGACCCCGTAGAAAGTGTGCTTGTAGACCTCATCTCTGAAGTTGTCTTTTTATTGCTCAAAGGTTTGGGAGGCTTTATTTGTTCATTTGGGACCAAACAAGAACCGGGGAGGCTGGTTGTGGCTGGCACCGGAATTCACGGTCCCACATCCAGCTCGTCCGAGAGCCGCCTGCCTCTCCCACTGCCTTTTGGAGATGTACAGTAGCTGGAATGAGGCCCAGAAGGCCCCCAGTGTTTCCCACTATCTGGGACTGTATTTGTTATATATGTGTATTGCCTCGTTTCACAATCACCTCATTTTTATCCCCATTTTAGGGCTGAGGAACCAGAGGATGTGGGTTGAACTGATTTCCCCAAGGCGAGACAACTCCTAGGTGCCCAAGTCAGGTTTAGAATCGGGTGCATCTGGCTTTGAGACTCTGAGTGGCTCAACCATGAAAAGCTACTGTCTCATCTTTAGAAATGTCTGAGTCATTGTCACCAACTGGGCCCTTTCTCCAGGTGTTCCTGCTGCAAGGCCCCCGAAGGGCAGCTTGACTTGCAGCTCTGAGGGGAGAACTGAGGTAGTGACAAAACAGGTCCAACCAAGCCATGGGGACTTGGTTCCTGGTGCTATTTGGGAGGCAGGAGGGTCGGGAAGCCAAGAACCTGGGCATGCCGAGCTATCTGGTCAGGTTTTACTGAGGGCCTCTGATGAGAATCACCAGAGAATCACCCCCCATTCAGGTCCCTCTCACCCTTCTCACCCAATCGGTCTTGTCACTTTGGGTCCAATTTCACAAGCTCATGGTGATTAAGTAACCATGATTCTCATGGTTTTGCAACTGGCTGCCAAAAAGGCTAGGGTTTCTAAAATATTTTAATGGTATGAATATTCTCTTTCTTTTTGGAAGTTAGAGGACTGGAGGCAGGAACAGGAATATTATATTTCATGCTCCTTCCTTTCTCTTTCTCTGCATTTTTCTATGCATTTTTCCCTTTTACCTAATTTTTCTTCTCTCTCTCTCTTTTTTTATGTCAGTATTGTGGACTAGGTGGGAGAATTTCTTTTCTGAAAAAAGGGATCTTGTGAGGTTAAAATTTTTAAGGATATAAATTTATTTCTAAAAAGCAGAGTGGCTATATAGTTAATAAATTTTTCTCTTGGCCACATTTTTCCCTCTGTAATGGCATTTGGATTTGAAACGAAACATGAACGCTGAGTAATTAAGGCAAAAAAAAAAATCAGTAAGACTTTTATCATCTTTAATTCAGCCTCTTGAGCTCAACGGATACTTTTGTTGGTCTGAGGCCTCTGGAAAAGTAGGTCAAGATGAATGTTTTTGGTAAAAAAGAAGCTGCATAGGATGTTTCGTTGTATCCTCACGTCAGCCGTAGGGTGGCAGGCAGAGTTATTCCATCCGAGGGCGGCGTGAAGGGACTTTCCAACATCACACAGCTAACTGGTGGTGGGTTTAGACGAGGTTCTTTGATTCTAGAATCGGTGCGCTTCTCCACTCCTTCTATATGAGCATAACTAGGGGAGAGGGGATTAAAACACCCCTGGAATCTGGACCTAACTTGAATAGGATACAGTTGAACTAGAAGTTTTGGAAAGGCATTCGGGCCATCCCTTGATCGTTTCCCACATAGAACATCCTCATTGTCAATTAAATATGCGACACGACACACCGAGGCTCATCAATGAGCTGTGTTGTTGAAAGGTAACTTTTAATGACCTTGTGAAAATTCTCCATACTCCCCCTCTTTCATCAATAAATGAATCAAATTTTTTTTTTATGTTTTTAAAGGATGTTAGGGGGGTTAATCAGTTACTACCTGTAAAATCCCTTAGTTGAAGCACATGTCCACAATAGCTGTGTTAGATCTGATTCTAATCACACGTTAACATGCCGTCAGCCTGCCTTGAGCTTTCACATCATGCTTGGTGACCATGAAGATTCTCATCTCCCCAAGTCATTGACTGTATACCCATTTATTTGTGAATAATAAATTGCTCAAAGGCAATTTATTGCTTTTGCTCAAAGCAGCCAGTTGCTCAAAGGCATTGATAAGTTTACAGTTGAGATTTAGTCCCCATGTGGTTTTACACTAAAGATAGGCCACTGAAGTGTTAGAAGGAGAATGTTCACCAAATTCAGCAAGATTCTCTCGCAGTTGTAGAGGAAAAAGTACCCAAGGGTTGACTCCTGGTGGTTCAGCCAAATTCATTTCATTTTGGAATATTCCAGTGTGTCAAGACTTGTAGCTTAAATGTTTTTGTCTGAAATTCAAGAGGGTCAAAAGGTCATTGTTATCACTTAGCCCCCTAGCCTCTGACTGTTAACACACCCATACACACACACGTACACGTGGACACACTTGTATACTGCCTCCCACCCCAGAGTCCCAACCAAGCAACGTAAAGCAAAACAAACCTTATTCCAGTGAAGAGGTAAATGGTTCTGTTCTTGGTGAGATTAATAAACATATGACAATTCCATTATTTATCTCTGATACCTGTGTGTTATTTTAAACCACACTGATATGAGTGCAGATGAGCTTTTGGATCAGTGGAAGGCCTTTGAGCAGCTATTAAAGAACCAATGCACTGGA
This sequence comes from Nasua narica, assembly GCA_028533885.1. Classification (NCBI taxonomy): domain Eukaryota; kingdom Metazoa; phylum Chordata; class Mammalia; order Carnivora; family Procyonidae; genus Nasua; species Nasua narica. The sequence goes on along the minus strand of CM052813.1, from coordinate 33,285,341 downwards.
GTCCTGTAAAATAAATTAGCCTCATCAGTTCACTTCAAATCAGCAAACAATTATTGAGTGCAAGTCCCTGAAGACGCACATGTCCATGCTTATATGCTTATGTCTGGTGGAGCAGATAGATCAGTAAGTGACATAAGACTAAGTCGGGTCAGTCTCTGAGACAAGTATAAATGTGGGGCTATTGAGATGCAGTGGGCTGGCTCACATCTGGTTGTGGGGGAGGAAGGAGCAACTTTGGAGAAGTGGTATTTTTGATTGGCCTCAAGTGATGGGTTTTGAGAAGTGTGTGGGAGCTATTTCAACCAGGGGAACAGCATGGCCAAAAGGGGAAGGGCAGGAGAATGTGTGAGAAGTTATGCTTCTCACATGTGGGCGGAATATTCAACTTATAGGTGGGAGGTAGGCACCGGCAGCAGGGGGCCATATAGGGAAAAGAGACTGAGGCTACCTCATGGGGAGCCTTGAATGTTAGATTGAGAGTTTTGTACTTATTGGACTAGTTCCTAGAAGATATCTAGAGACAGCTCCCAGGATATTACTAATTCTCCCACGAGTTTCAGACAACTTGACTTAACACATTTTATTTATATAGTATTTCTTCGAAGTCCAAAGGACCTAAATCTCCCCGGATTTTTTATCTCTGGGATTTTTAGGGGTTGTATTGTGTACATCAGAGAAAACCATGCACCCATAGGCTGTGTTCTCTCTGTACATTTCCAGCCTTCCCAGAAACAATCATCTTGCGAACTGTCAAATTATCCAGCTATCATCTAATTGGTGGTGACTGCTGAGTCCCTTAGCACCAAAGAACTTGTATCCAGCAAGCTTCTTTCTTTCAAACATTTGTTAGTTCATTAAAGATGTTATGTTAGAGGTAAGATATGATGATGCATCTGAGAAGGGAATAAAAGACCAGGACAAAAGACAACTTGAATAGTCAAAGATGAGCAATAAGCATCAGGGAAAGCTAACTATAGCACCTGATTTTGATTGAATAACTGGTGATAGCGTTGGCTTTGAAGTTGTTGCCAATCTGCCTAAACTTTCTTCATGGATGGAATGAATGAAAATTATGAAGTATTGATGTAAAAATAATTTTTTATCTGCTTTCTTTCTTAAGAACCAGCCTGCCTCCTTCCTTCCTTCCTTCCTTCCTTCCTTCCTTCCTTCCTTCCTTCCTTCCTTCCTTCCTTCCTTCCTTCTTCTCCCTATCTTCCTTCTTTCCATCTGTCCATCCATTTCTCCCTTCTACTTTCCCTCCCTCCTTCTCCAGTCTTGTCTTAGTATACAACTTTCTGGACTGATTGACTTCTGCTTGTCAAAGTTGATCTGAATTTAATACAGACGATTGTCACAGGTGCAAACTTTTGCTGCAAGAAGATGGAAAGTCCATTTCCTCTCTTCAACAAAGCTGTGGCAGAGAGGGACATGGAAAGCTACATCAGTTAACCTTAAGGCACCTCATTATCATACTCTTGTTCTCAGTCACTTTGCTTAGAGGTTTCCCCAAGGTTCTATGTGGTAAGAGTGCACCTAGTCTTACTAGTGAATAGTAAGAGACGATCTTGTGAATAACAGAGAATTCATTCACTCCTTCATTCATCAAATATGTCTCATGTTAATAGCGCAGTTAATGGAATTATTACATTTCTTTATGTTTCTCTCACATATTATGACTGAGGCAATTTGTGTTTTCTTTTAAAACATGTGAATGCTTAAAAATCAAGGTAATTCTTTTATTACTGCATGTTCTGTCTCAGCAGTTGAAACTTCACCATTTTATTTACTGACAGAATCAGGAAAAGATAAAAAAACTATAAATATCATGATATAACATTTGTGTATAATGCTTTTAAATCTAAAAATATTGTCAAGACTTAATCTCTCTAAAATATTTTAATAATTTTTTTCATGAATTATAATGGATGAATTCTAAAATGGATTTATCCTAAGTAGACTTCATAATCCCCAAAGAAAATAAAAATAAAGAGGAAAATTAGGAATATTTCCAGGTATTCAGAGCATTGGGAGATATGTTATGGACTTTGAATGTATAATCCACTGGCCTCCCCAACCCTTTTTGCTGTTCCTGGCACTTATATTTTCTCCTCTAGGACGGAGTTTAAAAAGTGGATCTTATTTTTAATTGTGTTTCGTGTTTTAGGGAGCAAAATGGTTTCTCCCACTGGGAGATATGGGTAATCACAGTGTTAAAAACTGGCCGCCCCCTGAATGCATGTACCCTTGCAAATCCTGTAGCAATGGAAAAATCTCCAGATAGATGTAGAAATTAATTAATGTCTTGCTACTGTGCGAAGAATGTGGGCACAAGTGGATAAATCTGACTAAATCCCACAGAATTTGAACAACTTAACTATTAACCCTCCGATAATGTGAACCCTCAAATAAATGAAAGCCAAGGCCCACTTTGGGCCATTGTTTTCCCGGCCCAGCTGGTTATTTATGAAAGTCGGGCCTGTTTGTTATGTGTTCTAAGTGCACCTCATCACCGAGCTGAGTCATTCCCAGTCACAGAGTGGACCAGAGAATGACCAGTGGGGACTAGCTGTCCTCCTCGAGGAGGCTCCTCAGGCCCCTGGGTCTGAGTGAGAAGGAACAGCACCTTAGCTGTGTCTGTGACCTCTAACAGCAAAGTGCCGGCCCGCTCACTGATACCATTCGCAGTAACCTGAATGACTGGTTATTCTGGTCAGGAGAAAATAGCACTGACATCATGTGATTCTGGCAAAGTAAACCACATTGGAACTTGGCCTTTGAATACCCAAGGGGCTGGCAGCAATCTCAGGGGTTGGCTGGGAGCCCCATTGAGTTCACTAGTAATCAGTTGACTGCTGAGCTGGACAAGCTGCCCTAGTTTTTCTGACAAGCTCTGTCTAAAAGAATGATGGGCAGTCTGCCATTAGGATTTTTTAGCACAGTTGCTAAAGATTAACTCTTCAGCTCCTGTACATATTATTGTGTCCTTCGTTATGTGTTGGTATGCAATTAGACAAAACCTTGGAGGGAAGGGTCCGATTCCTCTTTCAGCGATGGCACACAGAATTCCTCTTTGGCACAACAAACACCTGTAAGCAAGGAGAAACACTCTAAAGCCCTTTAGATGTAGGTTTCAAAGGAATGCCAGTGGGTAAGTTTTCCTTGAAATTTTTAGTTATTTTTTTTAAACCAAATGTTATAATTTTTAATTAGGCAAAATGTCCACTGTTTCATCCCAACCCTCCCTTGGAAAGAGATACCACCTTAGGGAAACCTTTGCAAAACTATGAGCATTTAAGACTTATTTCTCACGATAGACTTATCCATGCATATTCTTGCATAAAACTTAATAATTTAGAGTATTCTACAAGAAAGGAGGGATTTGCAGTCAGTGTGTCGTAATCCAGAGGAACCAGATCTTTTGGATAAACCTGACTTCTCAAAGCACTTATCGGCCTGTCTTTTACTAGAAAAGGTGATGCCGTGGTAGCTTTTGTTCCTCCTCTCACATAGTGAAAATAAAATACAACTGATATTTTGTATCAGGTTGATCAAAACCGATTGATCCAAAAAATCTATATGCTGCCCTCCCAGTGATGAATTTGTCAAGTTTAGTCTTGCTTTATATTGGGATTCTTCCTGAGGCATGCTGCCTCTTCTCTTGGGAGCTATGGCCATCTCCATTGGATACCAAAGCTCTGTCACAGGGTTTCCATACTCCTGCACACGGAAAGACAGAGGCAGCGAGCGTCTCACGGCCGGGCAGACCCAATGATGTGAATCTGCGACCACTTTGGAGAGTTTTAAAGGCAAAAGCTAAAGTTCTGGACTTCTTCCTGCCTGTTGAGGAGTGGCTTGAAGTCTGACCCCTCTTTGCCCTTTTCTTCCAAAAAGCCATATTCGAGGAATGGTACAGTTTCTCATGTTTGACTGGTTTGTAACATTAGGCACCTGGAGACTTGACTGTCCCTCAGAGAATTTAGTAAAGGGAACAGAAAAACGACACAGGATCCAATAATTTTTGACAGACTCTTCCTGTTCTGCACATATCTTGTCTCCCGTCCCCCGGCGCTCTGATGCTTGACGGACTGTGACCTCAGAGGAGCCCTCCTCCATGGCAGAGCTGGGTGTCCAGAGTGACAGCCTCGGAGGTGCATCGTTAAAGGCAAATTTTAACTGTTTTTCGTTTGGCTTGTCACCCTAAGACTTATCAGGAAAAGATGAAAGTGACTCCGGGGGTTTGAATAAGGATTTTTAAGTAGTTGGAAATTTGTAGCGTGTTTATTCCTACTTGGTGTGGTTTGGGGAAGGAGCCAGGGCAAATATCCTAAGACTTTGGCCTTCCTGATGCTATTCCTGCTTGGTTTAGGTATTCATCTCTCTAGCCCCTTTGTGTGAGGACAGTGTCACCATTGTCGCCAGGCCCCCATTTATCCTAAGTAAGGGCTTGGGGGTGGTGAAAGAGCAGGTCAGGGATTGGGGAACCATTTTCCTCCTTCCTCCCATCTCTCTTTTCCTGTGTCCCTCCAGCCTCCTCCCTCCTCATGGTTCCCTTCATTCTCTTCCCTCCTGCCGTCTTTCTTCCTTCTTCTTGTTTTTCCTTTTTTATTTATTTTTAAAAATATTTTATTTATTTATTTGAGAGAGAGAAAAAGTGGGGGTAAGGGCAGAGGAAGAAGGAGAAGCAAGCTTCTTGCTGAGCAAGGAGCCCGATGTGGGACTCTATCCCAGGACTCTGAGATCATGACCTGAGCCTGAAGGTGGACGCTTCACTGACTGAGCCACCCAGGTGCCTCCCCTCTTTATTTTTATATAACTACTTACTGAGCATCTCCTCTCACCCGGGAATGCACAACGATGCACAAAAACAGTGTTCATCCCGCACTCAGGGAGTTTATAATCTAATGGGAGGCAAGGGGGTCTCAAATCGAATGATTACAAAAATAAATGCAGAATGAATGATCATAGCAATTAATTTGATGAAAAAGCAGATGATGTTACCATGACGCAAGGCAAAGAATCTTAGTATATTACGGTGAAACATCTAGGTGATGACATTTCTCGGTATTAAGAAAAAGCAGGAAGTTAGACCTGAGGTTGAGTCTCAGCTCTGCAGCGTAGTATTTAAACCTGAGGGATGGACTTACGCTCTCTGAGCCTCAATTTCCTTATCAGTTAAATGAGGATAACAATAGCTACTCCCCAGAGTTTATATGTGATTGGAAATACTAAATTTGAAACATTTAGTCGACACAGTAAGAATTTAACAAAGTTCTCTCTTACTATTATTAATGCTATAATTCAGGGAGCTGAATTAGAGATATCCTATTGGGTTTTTTTTTTTTTTCTTGTCGTATTAAAATGCTACTGACAACCCAGTTTCATGCATAGTGATCATTTCCATGACCAGTCTACTAAAATGTCATAAGCGATACAATGTCTCAAGCAGTGTCCACACTACTATGGACATCAAGTAGTGTTTAATCCATTAATTTAACTCACATTTTTGAGATGTGTAATAATCCACTGACATTTCCTGAGAAATGCTGCCTAGAGCTTTGTCTGTCTCTCCTAACTTTTCTTTCTGTTTACTTTCAGTGGTCCTTTTGGTCACTGAAAGGTGTCAAATTCTTGCTGGGGCTCGGGTTGTATATTAATTGCAGGTGTCAGAAACTGAAGTCATGCAGAAGGCAGCGAGAGGGGGTAGCTATTGGCCGATGTAATTGAAAAGTCCAGTTCATCTTCGGGCATAACTTGACTCAAGGGCTTGGATGATGGGCTTAGGAATGGCTTTCTGACTCCCCTTCCATGGCCTCCCGCCTTTGTTCCTCAAGGTTTTCCCTTCCCTGAGGTAAGCTCCAGACTTTCCATCAGCTGAGCAGCCCCGATGGGTGCAGAGGGAATGGAAGTTCCAGGGTGGGCTCTCAAGGGCCAGTCCCTGAATTGGTGTGGGCTTTGGGCTTCCTGGCAGCAGGGCCCGAGTCACCTGCCTGCTCTTGGAGCGAGGGGAGGAGGTCAAGACCCCCAAACCGCATGATTCCAGAAAGTGGGAATGAGGGGCTTGCCAGAAAAAAAAATGACCATGTTACTACTCTAAGGAACTAGTAAATGTGGCACAGACAGGAGTGTTCCAATCAAACCCTCAAATAGGCAGAAATCCATGATAGATAAGAAATTCAAATCACCCCCGTTCTTGTTTTAAGCTTAGGCAGGAGTACGATTGGTGAGGTGACGCTGAGGCCCAGACAGTGGCCTGGGTGCTTTGGCTTGTTATGTCTGATAGACACGATAACCCTAGAAGGTTAAGTACATGAAAATTCTCCTGTAACAGAAGAGCAAAGGGACGTCTAGGGAAGCGTTAGAACATGTGCGTAGCTCCCCAGCTAGTGGGCGGCGGAAGCAGCCTTTTGCCCACGGGGTCCCTCCTCGGAATTCCATGCTTGGGAACCCCTTCGCTCCCAGATCATCTTGTTACCCCGCAGGGGTGCCTGAGCGCTGTCAGATAGCACTCCGAGCCCGAGCCGGTGCAGACGTTTGCCGCTGGGGCGGGATGGCTGGTGCATTTTCCTGCAGGAAGCAGAGGAGGCAGCTTTTCCAAGACTGGGTTTGGGAACACCAGGACCCTCAGAGTCTTGTTCTAGGTATATATGGTCACATGGACTCCGCCCGGGGGGATTTGGTGATTCACGGAAAGCCTCATCCCTTCGTTTTATCTGTCTGCAAACCGGCGATGATTCTGTTTGTTGTACTGTTGGGAGATACATTTGAAAAGTTGGACGCCCTGAGCATCACATCAGAGATTTTAAAACACAAGTCTCACGGTTCCCCTGTGGCCTGCCCAGGCTCCCCGGGTGAGGAGATGGGTCTGAGTTCCTGCCTTTGCCACCAAATACCAGAGACCGAGGGCCTTAAATGGCAAACGTTTATTTTCTCCCAGTTTTGGAGGCTGGATGTCTGAGATCAGGCTGCCAGTGTGGTCATGTCTGGACCCAGCAGACAGCTGCCTTCTCGCATGTTCTCCCGTGTCAGAGAAGAGAGAGCGAAGCTGGTTCTTTGGAGTCCCTCCTTAGAAGAACACTAATCCTGTCCTATCACCCTTCCAACCTTGTTTAACCTTCCATACCTCCCTAAAGTCCCTACCTCCAAATACAGCCATGCTGTGGGGGTGAGGCTCTAACAAGATCTGTGGGGGGTGGGGGGAAAGCACAGTTCAGTCCCCTGCTGTGGGCTCTTGGTGGTTTTGTGAGAACCACACATCCCCATTGCTCTTCAACCCACTCTAGCCCTTCAGGTCTGGCAGCGGCACCAGAGAAGGGTTGGTGGAGGGTATGTTCTTAAAACTTAACTTTTTTCTTTTGGGGAAAGTCATGTTAATTACATGTTAATTACTCACTGAAGTTCCCAATTAGAGCAACAAGTTTTGGAAGGTGATATGACAAACATAAGGGCATCCGCTGGACAAATCCAGATGTGGAATGTGTGGAAATAGAGGTATGATCAAAGGGGCTGAAAGCTCAGAGGAAGAACTAATCAAGAGTCAATTGGGGAGGACTTTAGAAAAGTGAAATTAGATGTTGATGTCACAGGCTAACTGGGATTTCACAGGGAGCAGGACAGAAAGGGATTCTGGTCATGCAGACATAGCTTTGTGTGAAGGTGTCCCTGAGACAAGGGGCCATGGAGAGGCAAGGGAAGCTGCCTCCCAGCTCATTACATCAGAATTTGGAGTCCCTCGAGTCCCTGGCTCATCCAGGGTATTTGGACTTCATTCAAAAGGCAGTGGAAAGCCGGAAAGCCCCTGAAGTGGTGTCGTCGTTAGGTCTGGATTTGGGGTGGGCAAGTTTTTAAAATATACAGGTTGATTGGTGGCTAGAAAGCCTAGAGTTGGAGACTAAGCACATGCTGTTCCCGCTACCCAGAATGCCTTTCCTTCTCTTTGTGCCCCTCCCAAACTCTGTTCCTCCTCAAAGTACTGTTTTGGAGCAGTGTCCACAGCCAAGGGATTCCTGACCGGGCCAGATGGACTCACGACTCTCTCCTCTGTGCTACTTCTACACTTTATGCAGTTTATGTGTGTTTGTTATGGGATTGATTAACGTTTCAGTATAATTGTGTTTACATAACTCTCCCACTGCTTGACATGAAAGACCTTGAGAGAAGGGGTTGTATGCTTTTTTTTTTTTTTCTATTTTGTTTTGTTCTATTCTGTTTTGCTTTCACAGTCCACAATGCTTGGCACATTGTAGGTGCTTTGCTCTTACTTGTTGAACACAACCAAGTTGAACTCAGCTCCCTGTGAAAGTCAGGAGAGAGGCGAGAACAAGGAAGAGGTAAGAATAGAAGGGGGGCGGGCATGTTATGAGGGCAGAGAGAAGGCGTTGGGGATGACTGTGAGGTTTCTAACTTGGTCATCTGTGTAAAGGTTAATTAAGAGAGACAAGGAACATGAAAGAACTGTTGGCATTTGTAAGAGAGAAGATGCATTTGGATTTTCCTTTTGGTGCCTTAGGGACATTCCTAGGGCTGACATCTAGCAGGCAAGTGACGATACAGGTCTGAATTTAGATTTGCTGTTACCCCAGACCTTTGAAGCCAAAGGTGTGATTGCTATTGTTGAAAGAGAAAGTGGGGCAGAGCTGTATCTTTGAGAATGCTGACTTTTAAGGACATAGTGGAAGAATTGGAATTCATAAAGGAGAAGAAAAGTGAGAAATCAGAGAAGCAGGAGAATGAACAGCACAATGTCATAGAATCAAAGAGATGAGAAATGAAGCCCAGGCTAGGCCAGACTCCAGCCAGAGTTTTATCATAAAAGGACATTAATAACAAGAGCAATAGCAGCAAGGATAAACATAATAGTATTTACTGAGTTCTCAGTTCTTGCTACGTTCCAAGCATTTCGCAAAAATGCTTTTCCTAAATATCTCATTTAATTTAAACATTAAGCCTGCTATCCTTGAATATCCAAATTCAGACTCAGAGAGGTCAAGTCATTGTCCAAGGCCAAACAGCTAAGCGTTCAAACTGGGCATGGGTTATGAACTTTCAGACGCTGCAAAGAGTACTAAGCAATTATTTTATTTCATTTTTTAGTGGGGGGAAGTCTGCAGAGATTATGGAAATTCAGGTTAACTGTCAAAGTTGCTTGAGTCATCCCTGTAAACTCAAGAGGAAATATAATTCCTTCTCCCCTACATGGATGAGAGAATATGGGGATATGTTACATTCCTTTCCAACTTCTCCCATTTAAATCAGATAATTCAAAATATATTAGTGGCTACAAGAAATCTGACTGTTTAGTATGTGGTGTATATTTTAACCTTATTTTCTATCGTAAGGTCATTTAAAAACCATTCTGATCTACCATTTCCTCTACATCCTGACTTTTTAATATAATCAAGGGAATCATTTAAGTTGGAAAGAGAAACCTGAATATTCTTAGCAATTATTTTGTTTAGTGCTTTCCACATTGAGTTGTGTGCTGAAGAGATACACACCATAGCGATTCCTGAAAATATTTGCTCATAATCTCTGCACTCCTATGGATGTATTTTCATATATAATTCAAGAAAGAAAAATTATTGCATATGATAGATGAGTATTACCACATAAAAGTACTGATTTGTGTATCCTATTTTAATGCTTTGCTAATTCTTAAGAGATATCTGTACAGTAATTTCTAAGAAACCAGACAGTTTAATTTCGTGGCAGTGTCATTTTAAAACATTGGTGTATGTTTGCAGCCGTGGCTGTGGCTTTGGCTGGTCTTTGTGCAAGAAACCTTCCAGCAGCAAGGACTCTGGCCTGGGCCTCCCCCAGACATTTTATTCCCATCCCAGCCCCACCACCTCGCCACGTGGGGTTCCCTGGTTCCCTGGCCTTGAAGTGGGTGACTGTTTCCACCTTTTAGGCCATCCGAGATGAGATTTCTCAGAAGGAACTCTTGCAGAGAAAATGCTAAGGGTAACAGAAGGCAATGAAGTTTCCTATGAAGAAATAGGCGGACATATGTCTGGTTTGCTTCGCACCCTCGTTAGGTGTGTTTAACCACGGATTAGTTTTCTGGCCAGCCTTGAAGACTCGTTTATCTCGTTTATCTTCCCTCAAAAACACAAACACAAACACAAAAACCTGCCCCTTTTTTGACTCCAGAAGGGCTTTGGAATTGGGAAGGAGAAGGATGGCAGGCCAGCTGTGGTCGCTGCTTTCTTCCCACCTGGTGGCTTCTCTTCCTGAGTTACATTTGCTTGGGAATCACATGCCCCATTCTTCGCTTTCAAAAATGTGACAATGCGGAATATGGTCTTTTTGGAAAAAGTAATAGAGATTTTCATCGTTTCTGCATCGATGAAGAGGGAAAGAGTGAGATTTAAGTTTTAATTTCTTATTTATTTATTTATTTATTTTCTTTGCAATTGAAGTGGTTTTTTTTTTAAGAAAGATTTTATTTATTTATTTGACAGAAAGAGAGAGATCTCAAGTAGGCAGAGAGGCAGGCAGAGAGAGGGGGAAGCAGGCTCCCTGCTGAGCAGAGACCCTTGATGCGGGGCTCATTCCCAGGACCCTGAGATCATGACCTGAGCTGAAGGCAGAGGCTTTAACCCACTGAGCCACCCAGGTGCCCCACGATTGAAGTTTTTAACCCATAGCCTTCTTGACTAAATTATTCGCCAGCTTGGTTAAGTCAGCAATCTCTTTACATAATTATTGGATTTCTTTCAAGGTGCTGTCTCCTTACAGACATACCGTGCAAATAAGTGCCGTTTAATATAGATCTATCTCGAGGTGGTTAGATTTGGTAAACCTCTTATCTTTCAAATACGCATCATTTATTTAAAATGCATAGGCATATGTTCTGAACAAAGTTTTTTTCAGTGCATATATATTCATTAGCCCATGTGTGAAAGTACATTTCAAATAACAACCATTGCAATATTTGTTCTTCTTTCAAAACTTTCTTCTCTCTCCCTTGTGGTTTTATTGAACTCCAGGCCTGCACTCTTTAAGGCATTCCCATGGAGCCAGGGTACATTGGAACACTTTTGACTGATATAAAATTGCTTTGTTGATCATATACCCATGCATGATAAGATATGCATAAGAAGAAATCTGGTACAGAAGTATAAATAATACTTATCTTTAAGCCAGCATCTGTCATCTGCTTTAGCAGACATTGCTTGCTTTCTTCCTAGCACAAAAAGGGCTGAAAGATTAATGGAACAGCTTTGTTTGTGCTCCATGATGCTTAATCAATTTTTATTAAATTCTAAATTAAAACTTGGCTTTCCCTACAGTGACATCGCTGATGTATAGAACCAGGAGAGGGATCACAATGCCCTGAGAAGGTTGAGCACTGCCTTGCTAATCTTGAGTCCCTAGTTTATTTCTTTCTATAGGACTTCTAGTGATTGTTGTGAGTCGGGCCGAACCCTGAAAGCTTGCATAGGAAAGGATAAATACACCCCAAACGTCAGTTGCTTGAGACTTCTGGAGTGGGTATTTGTAGTTTGAGTTTCCTATTTGGAGGCATGTTCCCCTATCTGAGGAGAGAATACCTCAGTTGTTACGGGGTGCAAGTGATGGGCTCATTCTGTATCCAGAGTGATCCGGCGAATGAAGATTCACTCGTCATGCCCAGTGAGAGACAAAGTTTTTGGTAAATCGAGCTTACCATAGTAAAGATCTGATAGAGACCTAGGCTTTTTCCTGTGTGTGTACCTTGTAAGTTCTATGTTTGGAACTTTCTGGCTCTTTCAGGCAATTTTTTTTTTTTTTTTTTGGTGGACTACCAGCAGCTCAGCGAAGCCATTTCATATGTGACCATCTTACTACCTTTGTAACCTTCTGTGGATAGGGAACTGAGATTCAGAAGGCAAATGGAAACATTTCTTTTCTTTTCTTTTTAAAGCTTTTATTTATTTATTTGACACAGAGAGAGACACAGTGAGAGAGGGAACACAGCAGGGGGAGTAGGAGAGGGAGAAGCAGGCTCCCCCATGCGGGGCTTGATCCCAGGACCCTGAGGTCATGACCTGAGCCGAAGGCAGACACTTAACGACTGAGCCACCCAGGTGCCCCGGAAACATTTCTTTTCAGATAAAAGGATTTAAAATGCTGCCCGTGATTAGTTTTCTTAGATTCTGTGTCTATAAGAAAAGGAAGAATGGGATTTAATTTAAAATATATTTTTCTGTTGAATACTGGTATTTCTGTTTTTGAATTTGCTTTTTCTTACATCTGGTACACACCAGACTAACCTGTATATATTATTCCTTTGGAAACATATGCCTGTCGGCCCTGATCCAAAAGTAGCTTATGTATCTACATTTCAAAGTATCAGATTTCTTGAAGGAGGCGGGGGCAACTATGAGATTTGTTGTTAATTATTGTTTATTTTCTAGGAAATATGGCAAGCTGTAAACTTAAGATCAGAATTATCTGTGCTTTTGAATTAGGTTCTGTGCTACTTAGGAGAAAAGGTAATTAAAGAAAACTTTGGAAGCCAGTTCTTACATGCCCAAAGAAAAGTAATAATTCTTACAGCTGGTTCTCTCCCATCACTCATCTTTTCATTGCCCCATGTAAATGTTTATCTTACACCTTGCCATTTCTTAGTCATAAATGCCTAGTGTATAGATGCCCCTATTGATATTGTTTACCTACTATGACCTAAGTCTTGACGTTTCCCATTTTGGTAATGACCACTGCACTGTGTATGTGTAGCTGGGGCTGGAGTCTTCTGTGCTCTGGAATGATTTAAGAGCCCAGCCTAGAGCAGTCACACGGCAGGTTGTTGCCATGTATATGGGCCCCTCACTTGCCTAAGATGTATTTGGTGCCTGAGTGTGTTCTTACCATGTACCTTCTTTCTCAGCTGCTACTGCCTCAGAAAAAACCTTGGGAAATTCTCTGAGAGTAGAGGAGAAGCCTTGGATTACCGAAATGAAGTCAGCCCTGCTCAACTGGATACGCAGATTGGCTTTGAGCACGCGGTGTAGTGGGCCCTGGCTTTCTAACCTCGCGGTGACGTGGTTCCCTATCACTTGCCAGTGCCGCTTCATTGTGATATTTGCAGCCCGAAAGCTAGAGAGTTCGTCTGCTTTCTGCGTTTCTGCGGAGTAATTTTGAGTAGATGAACTGAGGCGTGGGAGGGATTGCCAAATGAGGTGGTGATGATGGCTAAGGAGACTTGGACTTAGGGAGTGCTTTCTGGCAGAAGTACAGCTCAGACAGTATCGTGTTTTTGACCATGGTACTTTAGACACTCTGCCAAGTGTTTGTAACGAGATAGGGCTGTTACTATACTTTGCTTTTAACTTGACTTTTGCATACAGTACGTCGTCCTTGTTTTATAAACTGTGTCGCATACTTTTTGTACCTCTATAAACAAGTGAAGCTGTTGAGTTTTTGGATAAAGTTTGAAGCAGTCTTGTGTTGCTTCCTCTTTGCTTTATGCTCCAAGTTGAGAGCTGAATAGCGAGATCTTTTTTCACACCATTTATAATGCGATGCACATTTTGAAGGCAATTTAAATTCTTTTGGCTCCCCAGCCATATGCTTCAAAATGGAAGCATTATACATGTATGGATGGGGGAATAGGTAGGAAATTGGAGCATAAAGATATATGACTGGGTATATAGTGGGGAACTATTATCCTTTTTGAGAGAGGGAAAGAGGGAGAAGGAGAGGAAGGGGGGAGTTCCGCTCTCTAGAAATTTTTCCAAACTTTAGGCCCAATTTTGCTGAAGAAAATAATATTGCAGAAGAAGTTTAAAATGTTTCCACAGGCTATACGAGAACCTTTATATATGCAATTTAGATCTCTAATGAGATTTTGGAACTTTACCAGTGTATTATTTGAGAAATTGGCAATGTAGTCAAGAGGAATGAACTTTAAGGTATAATTTTTAATGGAAGAACAAAAACTAATATAAGTTAAAATTATGTTCCTATTTTATTATTACATTTTTACTCATTCTTTTTTTATGATTTCATTCCTCTCCATTCTTGCCTTTGCATCTCAATTTTTCTGTTTCTTTCTATGTTAGAAAAGTGAAGTGTAATATTCTCCTTAACACATAACTCTTTCACTCTCTGGAGGATATTTTTTACTGTTTTCATAATCCATTCTGCCTGAGTAGAAAACACCAGATTTCTCCAATATTCTGAAAATAATTTCTACTTTGCTTTGATGGAAATATCCTGTTTCTGAACTTTTCTCATTATAATCATGTAGACTTCTTATGGTTATGCTGCATTGATCACATGGATATCATTATACATTAATTTGGCTGATGTTTGGGTTGATATGTTTATATATATTTAAGTTAGAACAGGGGCCCCATTCTCATTCTCATTTAAAGCTTCCTTATCTTTTCTTCTTTCCTTTTTCCATCATAGATAATAAATGACTTCTAATATTAGATCAGATACAGTAAGTAGTTCCTTCTGTAATTTTCATCAGAAGTGGAAATGCTAGGTCAGGCCAGGTGTTGCTGTGCTTTTTCCTGAAGGAGGTAGCTGGTAGGTTCAAGTACACCTCTGATATAATTACACTTACAATTCTTTGGTGCCCTTTTCTTCTTTGACTCACTGAACACTGTGTATGCAGAAGTGGTGGGAGCTTCTCACAAAAAGACAATCAAATGTATATACTGCTTTCTTTGTGACCATTTTGTGAAAAAGAGCTTTCAAAGTTAACTTGCTCTTCTAACATTTTGAAAATAAGATGCTACAGATCTTTTTGGTTCAAGCACAGGGAATTGTTTTGTTCTTTACAATAAATTTCTTCATTTTAGCTTCTCCAATCCCTATGTAATGGGATACATTATTATCTGCTTTTGTAGAATACAGATAATAATGTAAACTACATTACTTACTGTAAACTACATTGTGTAACATAACAGCTTTTGAATAATTATCATGTGTTGTATTTTCACCATTAATTGACTTTATGTTGTTAAGGAGACGCAAAGGAAAGCTGGGAATTAAGAAACAAAGAGTGAAGGAAAGAAAAAAACAAGCAGGCACTGAATTTCATTTATTCATTCATTTATTTTTGAGAAGGGTGGAAAAGCCCACAGATCTGTATCTCAGTAGGGTGAGACTGTGTTACTGTTTATCTGTACCTTTTTCCCCCTGTGGCAAGAGACGTGAAGAATAGACACTCACTCTTAAAGATACCGAGTTCCAAAGCACTGACTCATGAGTCCACAATGAAATACTAGGATGCAGCCATTTCCTACCTTTGTTTAGCAGTGAACTGATTGGACCAGGCGGATGTAAGCCCTCGGCTGCTGGGCTTTACAGAAGGAAATGCTTTTTGGTCTCTCTTAGGTACTGGGTGCTGTTTAGCAACTTCTTTGGATTTGATTGAATCAACCAATGTGAAAATGTTTCTTAGAATATATAAACTACAGCCCTTGGGCCCTTCCGTCTGTTTGTGTCCCTAGCGTCCTTACCTGATGGCAGAGAGAAGCATGCAGTCCTTTCAGTGCAATGTGCTTGAAACCTGAGCTGATAGACTGAACTCATCCTACTACTTCTCTCCGTCTCGATCAGGCTCATTTCTCTTTTCAGCCTCCACCTCTAAGGGTAACTTCCAGGTGCTGTCAGAAAGCTGCCTTTCTTCCCACCTGGGTCACACTCTACCTGCTGTCTCAGTGCCAGGCCTTGGTCTTCTTGCTCTTCCGCCAGCAGGGCGGGGGCCCAGGCACTTGGCTCTACCTGTTTTTGCTCCTGGGACCCCCTCTCCCCTGGGTTGTTGCAAGCTTGTGCCCTCACTTCAGACAGAGGTCTGCTCAGAGGACATGTATTCGGGGAATCTACTACCACATCGTTTGTTGTCCCCCCCTCTGCGCCCAACTCTCTTTCTCATTTACCCTGTTGCTACCTGACTCCTGACACATTTCATACTCACTTGTTTCTTGCTTTACTGTTTCTCACCTCCACGGACTGTAAGTCTCATGTGGGTTGGAAACTTGGTCATCTTGCACTCTTTCACTTGGGCTTAGAACATAGTAGAATCAATCTATCTATCTATCTACCTGTCTATCAATCATCATATCATCTCTCTGTCTACCACTAAGAAGAAACTGTTAGATGGACCAAAAAATGTCTGTTAAATAAAAAAACCAATGGAGATCTCCAAGAGATGGTGCTAACCTTTTCCATTGAGCCATTTGCTATTACTTAATTTCTGGATGCCTTGGCTTTGCCATTTGGTGAGTGGCGACCGACTTCTGCACACCTCACAGACATCACTGAGGGCCCAATAATGGGAAGTGAACTTTAATCATGAGGAGTAGTAGGGGATCAAACACTAGTTTCCTCTTATGAAAAGGAGCCCAGAAATATTGAAGAGTATGTGCCCAACGGGCAGTGGTATTTTCTAGGTATTTTGGGGTTTTCTGTGTGGGTGTGCTGTCTTTTAGAACTTTTTCAGCAATGATGCTTGTGATGACCTTCTGAAGATGGATGAATGGAAAGCCAAGTCTGGCTAGCGCTTGAAAGATAATTTGGGAGTTATAGTAAAGCAAAAGAATGAGATAAATGAAAGAAACTGGCTCTGAAGAAAGCACTTGAAATTCTAAGTCATTGTCCTCTTACCTCTGACCGTTCTTGGATATGTTAGTTTTCAGTCAAGTAGACTTTCCAGGATTTTCAGAAGTGTGATTTTACCTTGAATGTATCAGGGCTGAAAACAATTGTTTATGTTTATGTAGTTCATAATTTTGCAGTTTAGTTTGTGTGGGTTAGTGGCCCTACTGTTCAACTGGATGGCAAATCTGTGCTAGGAGGATACCATATGCACAAGTATTTTCTTAAATAATGTTGGCGTTTGCCACTGGTGTTAGGGGAAGAAGGAGAAAAAAATGAGAGTAATTCTGGAAGCCCTCCAGTAAGGGGTTAGGAAAGAACTTAGGGACAAATGCTCCTACTTGGAACACAACACCAAATAGTGGTTTTTTTGTGTTTTTTTTTTTTTTAAGAGAAGCCAAAATTAAACACAGTAGAGTTTACTGTTTGCTAATCAGCATGTGTTTACTTTCTCTTCCAAAACTGAAGTTGCCAACCAATACATATCCTACCCAGTGCTATGAATCTGTCCAAATAAACATGGGAAGTAGTAAAACAATGACACCACATGAAAAATATATCCTCATTCATTAAATAGAATCCAAAAATTTCTCTGGAATTTAATTCTAGTGATGAAGTGGGGACTATTTGGTCAATTAAGAGAGGATGACTTGCTCCTTTGGTTGGTCTGGCATGGAAGAATGTGTTTTTAAGTAGCCATATAATCCTATGTGTATCAGCTGAAACTGAGAGAGATGGAAATGGATTATTTCGTATCAGCCCCTCACCCACATTCCCAGCGGACGAGGACATTTTGGGTATGAGAAAGTCTTATGATAATTACCAGCATAAGCAGGTTGTAGAATTCAAGGAATCAATTTTAATTTCTGTCTCAGTCACTAAAGATTACTGACAAGGAAGTGCTCAAGATGAAATTAGGGAATGCTTCCTCTGGAGATTGCAAACAAGGGCAAAGGGAAGTTGTAAAGAGAAGCTTTTATTTTGTGGTCAGTCCCTTTTGGAAAATAAATTCAAAAGCAGTAGCTATAATGAACATTATGGGGAGCCTTAAATTCATAAGGATGCCAATATACTTAAGCTAGTGAGTGGTTTCATGTAAAATTGGGATCTATCCTGTATATGCATGGCTTTGTTAGGAAGCTTTGTTGTAGGACGGCAAGATGGAGGTGCAATGATTATTTGGTTATTAATGTTGTGGTTTAAATTTGCCTTTAAAAAACATCCAGCATCCTCTCTCTACTGGAACCGACTTGTTCAGGGCCAACTTATACCTCCTATCAAAACCTGCTTTGGGGAACTAATGTAATATTTGTCATTTACAAATGTTTAATGTGAGTTTAAAATAAATGCATTGAGTTTTCAGCGGTAATTACACTGAAACCCTATGAGTATTGTAGAGTTAAGTGGTTCAAGTTCAAGCCTTGGGGAAAAGTGGTGTAGTCTAAAAGAAACGGCCATTCCTTCTGGCAGAAGCCTTACTGCTGAGGTGACTACTTCCTCACTCTCCTTGTGCAAAGAAAGCTGTCCCCTTGACCTTTCCTATCAGACAGGTTCCTGTGATGCTTATGGGTGAGCAGCAAATCAAGAAGTAGTTAGTTCTTTGAAGGCAATTTAACACCTAATTGTAATTCAGCGTTAACATTAAGATTAGAGTTCTTCTCTCTCCAGCAATATATATAACAGTGCTTTTTTTAAAATAAGAAATTAATTATCTGAACAAATTTACTCCTTGGATTTAGTTAGGTAAATGGCATATAACCAAATAATAGTTTTCAATAAAATCAACATCATAGCCCATGAAAACCCAAAGGGATTTTTTAGGATGAGATACCATATGTCAGAGTTGTCAACCAAAAGCTGTATAAACATGGGCTGTTCGGCTTGTTATCTAATCTCATCATTTACAGATAAGGAACCTGAGGCCTTCAGCAGGAAGGGTCCACCATAGCCTCCCAGAGCTGGTGAGGAACAAGGTTGCAGTTTAGAAGCACAGACTTCCTGAATATAGAACATGGCGGACTCTGTCAGAACACGAGATCTTTTTTTTTTTCTAAAATAAAAGTTTTTCAAGTCTGAACATAAAGGAATAAAGTATAGACCATGAGTGGTAATTTTCTGAAAAATGAGTGTCAGCTTTCGACATTCAGCTCAGACTTTTATGGAATAGTCAAGCTATAGGTGTAAGAAAATCATTTGTTCTGTGTCACTTGTTCATGCGACAGCCATATATATGGATACACATGTATATTTACATACCTCCGCACTTCCTGGTGTTGAAGGGGGAAGATGGCGGGAGTGTTCTGTGTGTCCTTCAAATTGAGGAGGAAAGTAGAGAGATCTTAAGAGTCATGGAGTTCATTCAGCCAGTCCCTCAACGGATGTAGGAATAGCTGGAATGCCAAATGAAAAAGACTGCCACAGTCCTTGGCTTTATGGAAATTGATATTCCTCAAGTAGTTGTAGGGGATGGACAGGGAGATAATCAACCAAGTTTGATAAAAGTATGGGAGTAAGTTACTATGTTGATATACAGGCTCCGTGGGAACAAATGGAAGAGAGAGTCATACACCAGATCAGTGAAGGCTTCCTGAGTGAAAGTTAACTAGGGGAAAGAATGAAAGTTAGTGTGGGAAGGGGGGAAGAGAATGTCTGAAAGCTCAGGGAGAGCCCAGGAGTGGAGAGAAGGTCAGTAAAGGGGAAACTTCAAAAGGCAAATCTGCATGCAAGTTGTTGCAGGAATTCCTCAAAAGAATTAGTTTAACACTCTTTTTTCTGAGTTCCCATTGGAAGCCCTTCAACCATATGTGAAGTTTTTTTTTTATATGGTTTTCCAATCATATAAAATTTTCTGTAATATCTTATTTGGGTACAATTGTCATTACTATCAATAGACATTGTCTTTATTAAGTACCGACCTGTTGAGATGCACTGAGAATACCACATCTGAACCATGATCATAGTAAAAGATTAGGTTATTCTAGGTCTGTTCTGAGTGTGACTGAGTGTGCATCCTTGCAGCAATCTTTCTCTCTCTCTCTCTCTCTCTTTTTTTTGGTTTCTTATGATTTTTTGATTTGGTGATGCCACCTCATTATTTCTATTCTAATCCCCTCAATCAGTTTTTTAAAAAGGTATTTTGAAACATTTAAGATATGAAAAATATAAATATCTCAACAGACACTTGTGTCACCCAATTTAAGAAATAGTCTTTTGTTTAAATTTATTTGAATGAAATTAAAAACAAGTAAAAATTCACAAGAGTGAATACATAACATTACTAAAAAGATGAACAAAGTACCTGAATGCCTCCTCTTCTCAGCTTTATTCCCTTTCATTCTACTATGCCAAGAAGTAGTTTCTCTCTTGAATTTTGACGTTATGGTTCTCAGGACCTGTACGGAGTGCGCTTTCTTGCACATGCATTTTAGAAGGTTTTTGCTGCTGAGAGCCCTCATCTCTCTGCCATCCCATCTAGAGAGTGATCCTCTACATTTTCCCTTAAGGATAATTTCCCCTAGGTTTGACAATTTGAGGAGTCAAAGAACCCCGGGTTCCAGTCCTGGGTTTTCCAAGAGTCACAGAAGTTCTCCACGCATCTTTCCTTTGACATGTAACATAATAATAAAACATTGCCCTTGACTCTTATTTTGGTCATTATAATCAATATATGTTTTATATATGTAAGATGACATGTAAATTACAGAGAAGTTTCCTTTTTGAGTATTGGAATGTGTGAATGATGATGAAAATGCCCTCTGGGTCATTGTTTCAGATCAAAATGGATAGACTGGAGTTCAACTGAAATGTTTCAACTCTCAGCCCTGGTTAATTTATTCTGACTTGTACATTTGCTCACTTTGTAATATCTGTAGTTTGCAAGCAGATTTTTTTTTAAAAGAATTATTTATTTATTTGAGATAGAGAAAGTGGGAGAGAGAGCACGAGCAGGGGGAGAAGAGGGAGAAGCAGGCTCCCTGCTGAGCAGGGAACCCAATGTGGGACTCAATCCCAGGACCCTGGGATCATGACCTGAGCCAAAGGCAGATGCTTAACCCACTGAGCCACCCAGGTGCCCTGCAAACAGATATTAAAGAATACCAGCCAAAGAGCCTAATGCCAAACCTCAAACTCTACCAAACCTCCTTATGATAGAGTGTAAAGTATTTTGTATGAAAAGTTTTGGGATCGCTTTCTGAGAAATTCCTTCACATCTGGAAATTTCAGTTCCCAGTTACCCACGAAGGACTACAAATGGTTTGGTTGTTATTTGCATCGGGAAAGAGAATATTTCAAGTTCTCTTTGTGTGGATTTCACGTTTTCAACAGGATTCACTCTCTCTAGGGCTAAACCCATGTCAATAAAGGATCTTTTGAAGAGCAGTCGTATGGTTTAGTTTAGGAAACGCCACGACTTAAGCTTCCTGTCCTTTGCCTTGATTTTCTTAAAAAGGGAAAGACTTTCTGTTCTGTCCCGTTGAGAGCAAGGGCAGCATGTGTTAGTAGGAGGAAGGAACCAGAGGCAGGCTTGCTCCTTTGGCCTGTCCTGCTGTGCGTCTCCATTTGCTAGAAGAGAACTGGCAGCCCTGGGCTCTGGCTCTGCTTCAGGGAATCCTGCAGGTAGGTGGTGGGGCACTCCTGACTCCTGTGATTACAGGCCACTCGAGTAGCACAGAGGCCAAAAAAAAAAAAAATTGATATACACATTGAAATAAAATAAGATGAATAGTTCAGCTCATTATGGGAGCTGGTCAAAATTGAGGATTCTAATGAATCATTGAAGAGACGTAGAAGAATCTCAGGATTGGGCTCCGTACATTTCTAATTTAAAATTTTCTAAGGTACTGTCCATCATAGAAAATGGTGGTCTATTATGGTCTATAGGCATGGAGCCTTGACCATGGGCCCTCTCAGATTTTACATGGACCTCCTCCAGGCTTCATTCTTCACACCTTCCACCTTGTCCCCCGGTCTTCGTTTCCTTTCCTTTCTTAATTGAGACGGAGTTGACATCTGACGTTCGATCAGTTTCAGGTTGACAACATCGTGATTTGATGGCTCTTGACATGGCGCCTTGCTCGCCGCGATCAGTGTCGTTACTATTTCCGGCCATTTACCCCAGGAAAATGAAAACGCTCTTTCAAAAAGAGATATGCACCCCCGTGTTTATTGGGGCCTTATTTACAACGTGGAGTTACAGAAGCAGTCTTCCTTTTCTTAAGGATTTCCAGGATCTGGAGTTGATCAGGTGGCTTTTATCGCTTCCCTTCTCTCCCTGAGCGAGTGAGCGGTGTCCGTGGTGGCAAATGACACAGCAAGGACATAGGACCACTGTGCCATGGCTGTGCTTTGTGGGGAGGGGGAGACCAGGCACGCACAGAGTTAAGCCCGTGGCTGCCCAGTGGCAACAGAACATTCCCAGTGTGGCGGAGTGGAAATCCCTAAGCAGATGCTGTACGGGGCCTTGTTATTGTCCAAAAAGGGCTCTTGTATGAGAAGACGCAGCCATGCAGAAATGGCACAAACACCATTCCCTCGCCCGCCATGGCTTCTGGTTTTTTGTTTTTCAACACCCAGGAGCCCACTCCGTCTTCACCTCGCCAGAGACTGTGGCTCTTTCCATCTCTCCACCTTGACCTTGTTAAAAATACAAAAGTAGAACAACAGCCACCAACGAGCCTCCAGTTGTCATGTGCCTTGCTGATAAGAGGGTCTGATTTACCTTGGGATCTTTTAAGTTTGTTGTTGTTGGCAAAGACCTTGTTTCTTTCTCAAGTCTCTCAGCCCCATCCGTGGCCTTTCAAAACCTTTAAGTCCTGTAATACTATATTTTGTGAAGAAGGGGGAAAAAATGAGATTTTTTTCCTCCTTGCTTTTGTTAACCCATTCTTGTTTTAGACTCCCAACAAAAAGGGTTTTTGTTAACTGGAGCTTAAAATCGGCCAGCTTGCAAAGTATTCTCCCTTTTTATGCAAGGAGGATTAGCTTGGCGTGTTAGGCAGTTCTCCTGTGTGAGCCATTCACGTGTCCTGTCATAAGGTGTATAATTACTGCACTTCACCATCAGCAATCATTCTTAAGTTAAAACCTGTTTTAAACCTCTCATTAATATAAATCATACCGGGAAGGTAGAAAATACACCTTCAAAAAGAGCGAAGTGTTAGGGAGTTAATCTGTTCTTTTTATAATAGACCCAGAGTAAATAATTTTTACTTAGTGCCTTTCTCTCTATGCAATCAAAATAGTTTGTGATAAAAGATCTGGTCCCGGGGATTGCATAAATGTGCAGTGTTTTATTCACACAGGCTTGGGCTTCCTGCTTGGTGCCAGCCTCGTTTTCTCTCTGTCACCCTTGAACAGTGAAGTGTGTAATCCTCCATTCTTTTAAAGTCAGCCCCCTGACAAAATTCCCTCTCTCTTCCTCTCTCTCTGTGTCTTTCTCTCTGCCTCTCTCTCTGCAACCCCCTCACGCACACCCACACACATGCATGTGTGCACGTACGCACACACACACTCATACACACCTATTCAAGAGCAAATTGTTTTCATTTTAAAGCCTTGCTTTCAGTGACCTATCTCAACATGCTATAGCTAGTTAGCTAGCAATGTGAAGGTCGAAACAGTATCTCCCAAGAATGGGTTTTCTTTCATGGAAGAGCCATATGCAAAGGACTCAAATATCTGTGGTGTATTCATTAGCGGTTTGTTCTGGGATAGGTACAACCACTCTAAAGGCATAGCCCCAGTTACTCTTCTTTCTAAAATACAAAGGTCACTTCTACTCTCCCTCTTTGCCTCCTACCTTCGGAATCTGCTTGCTGCTGCCTCACAGCTGTTGCGGTGCATGGTTATGGGAAGTCCAACCCAAGTTGGGACTTCTAGGTGTGGGGTTAGGTGGTATCAGAAAAACATCTCAACCCCTTACACATCTGGAGAGGCCCAGAGTGATCTGGCCTCTGACCACCTCTCCAGACTCATGTCTCACCTCTCTTCCTTGAGCTTTTGGCTCATCATCTTTATAATCTCCTTTCTCTTCTTCACATTTGCCAAAGAGCGCTACTTTTTTCTAGCAGAGGGCGTTCACTTGCACTAATTCTCTTTTACCCAGCTAAATTTTCCTTATCGTTTAGGTCTGAGCTTAAGCTAAATTTTCCTCAGCATTTAGGTCTGAGCTTAAGCCAATCTTCCTTCTTTCTTCTACAAATTTTTAACTTTGTGTCTGCAGTGTGCCAGAAATCATTCTAGGTCCTTGAGATTCGGGGCTGATTTACACAGATGACATCCCTGGTCTCATGGGGCTTCTATTCTAGGAGAGAGTATGCTATTCTAGGAGACCACAAAGAAGTCTTTCTTGACATTCCATTTCATGTTGTCTTCCTTTATGCTGCATTTCCATAGCACTCTATGATTCTTCCTCACAGCTCTTCATCCCATTCAGCAAGTATTTTTTAATGCTTATTAGGAAATATTAATCAAACTTGGACATGATCTGTCTTCCCTGATGAAGTCTCAGCTCTGTGAAACATGACCAGACTTCATTGGTCATGTGTCCATCCCAGAGGCCCTCAGTAGATGCTGAATGAATGAGTAAAGCAATGGCCTTCACTGTCCCCAAACATCTCCCAGTTGTTGTCTGCCTAAATTCTTTTATGTCATTCTGTTATATTCTTTTAAATATTACCCTAATTAGAAATTGGGATCAATAGACTTTCTCTTAAAAAAAAAAGTCAATTACTGAAATTGATTATTCTAAATTCATATCCTCTGCTTTTCTTTTGGCACCTGGCAGTTAGGAGCGACTGAGGGAAGGTGGGATGAGGTTGGGCTGAGAGGTGAAATTTTTAGGGTCCGGAACAGTGGGAAGCCTGAGGTGTGTGGCTCAGGGAGGGTCTTGCAGGGTGCTGGAGATGGGAAGATGGGTCCCAAAGAGATGGAGAAGAATGGCACCAGGGAGAGAAGAGGTTTTGAGATTAGGCCTGGCTGACTTCAGAAATTTATAGAGGGGGGTGTGTGGATGGCTCGGTTGTTAAGCGTCTGCCTTAGGCTCAGGTCATGATCCCAGGGTCCTGGGGTTGAGCCCTGCATCGGGCTCCCTGCTCAGCTAGAAACCTGCTTGTCCCTCTCCCATTCCCCTTACTTGTGTCTCTCTCTGTCAAATAAATAAATAAAATCTTAAAAAAAAGGAATTTACAGAGAGAAAAGTAAGAACCTCTTTTCTTTTTTGTCCTTAAGGAACAAAGGATGGGAACTAAAATCAGTTAAGAATCTTCTATATGCCAGGGACTTTACATATATATATACAGGCTTTGTTTTATCTCCAGTTTATATATAAGAATCAGGTCTCTTTAATTCCAGATTAGGGCAAGTGAAGCTGACACTCTGTAGCCTCTTGGTGCTCAATTAATGTCGTTGAATGAATGAATGAATTTACTGTACAGATGCTTGATCTCCATTTTGGCCTAATTCCTTAAACCAGTTTCCCTATACTCAGAATTATATTGGTACTACTGCTGGATAATGAAGTTGCATTCAGAGTTGAGTTGTACTTTGTGATGGGTATGAAAAGCTAATCATCTTGTACGATGATGTTTCAATAGGAGAATTCAGTGGGAGTTCCAGACCGTTAACTCACCTATGATCTGCAGAGCTCTGTTTCTAGTAAATTGGAATTACCTGTATATGAATGTAGAACTTATACGAGATTTATCTTGTGTATTCTACTTTCTCGTGATATTTAGGGTGCTTCTTTTAGAATTCTGAGTTTAAGTAGCTCTTTCTCTGTAATTGTTTTTAACCATAAACCTCCCCAGAGCCTTTTTATAATTAGGTGGTACACATAATAATAATAGTGATAAAAGTTAATACCAAAAAGATTTAAAAGGAGTGAGAGAGATGAGATAATTTCTAAGATTCCAAAAATATAAGATCTTTTGATATATTCCCATTTCATATTGAATCACCAGGAACGTGATAATAAACTGATTTCAGTTGGATTGAATGGAAAGAGGAACCACACTAGTGATGAACTCTAATAAGATTAGCATACAAGCACAAAGATGAGACTAAACCATAACACCCTTTCTTATGTAATGGTAAAGCCTAGTCAAAAAGGAAGTTTTTTCCACTGGAATATTCGGCAAAGCTAAGTATACAATTTATATGTAATTAATAAATTTATATGTAACTAGTATATCTCAAAGATAGTAAATGAACAAGGAAATGTTTACTATTTTGACCACTGAGATTGGGTGGGTAGTGGCAGCAAGAGGGTTGCTTGTATGTGGGTCTAGCAGAACATTGTTTGGTTAAGATGGAAATTACTATGAAGAAACTCAAGGTTCATTCAAGAGTCTAATGTCTTTGATGAGTGGGCTTCTCTTCCTATATAATTATTTTTAAAGTCAGCCTCAACACAAGATCTTTGGGGTTACTTCTAGAGTTGCTACACATATTAAATAAGATAGATACAAAATACAATGTTGGATTAGAAATCTGATTAAGGGAAGAGTAAAGGCAGCATTTAAAGGGGTTAAAAATGAAAATTTAAACCTTTCAAAAGTATCACGGTAAGTGTATTCATAGAAAGAAATATAAAATTAAATCAATGGACACAGGTTACTTTAAAAAACTCAGAGACGCTTCAGTTCATGCTTGGAGTGTGGGCTCCGGAGACCGAAGAGGCTCCTCTCTGCAGCTCGCTAGCAAGTCCTTTAATCTCCTGAGGCCTCTCTTTCCTCACCTGTAAGATGGACAGATAGTAATAGTATTTACCTTGACAGGTTGTATTGGGAATTAAAGTAAACTTTTGGGAAGTGTCTTATAAAAATGCTTGCTTATCCTTGACATCTACAAATAGCGGTTATTACCAACAATTATATAGCATTGGAGAAAATAGATACTTCAAAAAATGATAACAAATAAGTCATAATGTACTATTATTCGTTTTCATGATAATATTCCTATTGCTCAGGTCCAGGGAAAATATCCAATTCATGAAAATCCAAAGCAGCCCTGCTTTTTTTTTTTTTTTAACGTGTTATAAATATACTTCGAGTCTGAAGAGAGACATTCGGGAACTGTGTTTTCCCATTCTTCATTGAGTTTAAAACATTTTGTTTGTTCATTCAAACAAACAAAACAAAAATAAACAAACAAACAAAAATAATGAACAATTATTTGTTCATTCAACAAACAATTCTTAAGCACCTACTACTATTTCATGCCATGTACTAACCTCTAGGAATAAAAAACATAGACACTGTCTGTAAGGATATCATGCTCTAAAAATAAAGTCTCACCCGTGAACTGGTGATGCATTTAGACAATGGTAAGTGGCAGCAACCTTTGAACTGATAACTAAGCTTTTAAAATTGTAGTAGTTTTCTGGGCACATTTAAGAGGGATTTCTCATACACAACACACGCACATACAGAGACATATGTCTTGAATTTATGATAAACTAGGAAATCACTTGAAATCTGAACAAAAAAGTCATTTTTAGTGCATGCCAAAGACAGAATTATCTGAATAACTCAGTTGTTCATTTCTAAAGTTTTTTTTGGCAGTATTAGTCTAGTGTTTATTTTAAAGTGTGATTAGTAGTTATCTGGAATAATTTTTAAAATATGTTTATATTAATAAAAGTCATGTAAGTTTTTTTTTGAAGAATGATATGCTTGTATATTGGTTGCTTTTCTTGATGCTGGCTTTACTGAATAGATTTTGACCAAAAATGTTCTTCAAATATTGCTTATTAGCTTATTAAAAGGGAGATGATTCATCTTTCAATGAATTAATATTTTTGGCTTTTGTTACAAAGCCAAATTGTCATCATTAAATGATTATAGAAAAAAGTAATGAGCTCTTTAAAATGGATGGTACATACTTCCTCAATTAATTATCTTGTTAATGCTATATTGAACAATGAGGGGCAATGCAAGATTATAATAATCCAGTCTTCTGAACTAGTGTTAAAAAATTTGCCTGATCAGTGTTCTAAGTCATATTTTAATCAATTTTATTGAACTCAGACCCATTCAAAAGGAAATGACACATATTTTATTACAGTGACCAAATATTATATATAATCAGCATAAAAAATTCATTAGAGACAAATATATTGGTTTGGACCTTTAATATTTCGTTCTTTCTGAATACATTTTGGCTCTGTTTTCTGTATGGGAGAATCCCATACAGTTGAGCGTAAATCTTGATACTTTGGTAAAGCTAGCTCTACCTCAAAGCACCTGCAGGAAAATTTATTATTTTTATATCTCTTTTTAATATCATAAGCAGTGATGGTCTTTTTATGTAGTTTTTTTTATAAGACAAAATTTTAAAATATACTTAAAGTCATTAAACACAGAAACCCCAGAAACAATCCATCACTTTGTTCCACCTCAAATTGAATCATTGCTTTCAAATGCATCATATAAAATGATCCGTTCTTGAGGAAGAATATAGTGTAAAGATGAGCCCAGTGCCAAATAATCACTCGTGTCCTAAGAACAACCTTATATTTAATTTTGCATAGTGTTTCTTAGGATTTGGATCCTTGAATATCCAAATCAAATGCATTCCCAGAAAAGCTATAATCCATGCTCTAAAAAACACTTTCAAAGGGGGGACCTGGGTGTCTTAGTCAGTTAATCATCCAACTCTTGATTTCTGCTTAGGTCATGATCTCAGGGTAGTGAGATCAGGCCCTGTGTCAGGCTCTGCACTGGATGTGAAGCCTGGTTAAGACTGTCTCCCTCCCTCTCCCTGTGCCCCTCCCCTCATCCTGCTCTCAGGCTCGCTCACACTTTCTCTACTGAAAGAAAAAATGCTTCCAAAGGAAAAATTATAAATTGAAAAAACAATATCCTCAAAAGGAAAAAAAACTATATACCTACATTAGTGGTAAAGAAATATGATAAAGAAAATATAAATAGAATATAACATTATATTATAACTATACATGTAAAGGAAATGGATAATTCTGGAAGAGGACAAAACAGGACAGATCATTAAACTGGGATCATATATATCTTGATTTTTGTTCAGGACACTTATTAATTTTAATTATTCTCTTTGGTTCTCAGCTGTTTATTTTTAGTGCTTAGATCACAGCTTTCCATGATTAGGGAAGGTGGGTCTCCCCACAGAGCAATGATGTGGGAACTAGAATATAGTTGGTATTTGACTGTGACAACAGTGAACAGAGGTCTCAGCAAATGCTGCTGCGGGATTTTTGCCACGAAGGACTTATTTTCCACTTTATGTTGGTTTGAATGTGGCTTTCTGGGTAGGCCAGATATATCTTAAAAGCTGTTAATTGTTCAGGGAAATACAATAAGGGGTGAGATGGGAAGGAGAAATTTGAGGAGGGACTTTTTTTTCTTTTGTTTTATTTTATTCTGAGTGTATTTCTTTGAATATTGTTTGAGGTTATTTATAGGGGCAGGCAGAAACTTGTTTGTTCGAGGGGCAAAAATCATAGAACATACATACACAGAATACCTATTGTGGCTTCTTGGCCCACTGGACTGTAGTGGAGGGGTTGATAGGATGCTGGGTGGCTGGGAAGGAAGCCAAAGCCAGAACCTTGGAGCCCAGGTGGGCTCCTTATATTCACTTCTCTATCAGTCATGGGCACTTGCACTTCCTTATTAGACGTACATATAGAGGAATCGAAGATTTTTCCAGTTTTCACTTCTCCGCATTTAGGTTAGCCTCTATCTCTTTTCGTTAACACCTTTGCCGCCTTCTTCTTCTTTTTTAAACATGGATGGAAAACTTGATTTTTCAAAGTTTTCCCCTTGGATTTCTCTCTCCTGTTGAACTGCACAACAAGGAAAGCAATCAAAGTATGAAAAAGGCTAGTGTCATTATTAAATAACTAACAGCTATCACATTTTCTTCGATACATAGCCTAAAAGAGAAAATTCTGGAATGCAGATTTTAACAGCGTTCCTACTGAACCATGTTTCAGACGGGAAATGTGGGTGGGCATTGGACATCCTAAAATTGTTGCAGACAGGTTGTAATTCAGAAGAGCAATGCAATGGCGAAGTTAGTTCTTATCACAAGTTGGAACTAGAATTTTATATAGTCACTTATCAGCAAGCAGGGGACGTGGTCAGAGTAGACCAGCTCAGTAATGTGCTCTGCTGCTCCCTGTGCCCCAGAGTGCAGCCTGGCTTCTGTCATGATAAGATTTTTGTCATCAAGTCCCTGCTGGATGATCTGGGGAGAGGACCTCACCTCTTGAGGCTTCTGTTAGGCTGTGTAACTCACTAGAATGAGGTGCAGGGAACAAATTCTGCGGGAGCAGCAGAAAGGCAGCGGTATTAATGCCAAGCCCAAGGAACGGGAAAGGTTCTAGGAAATAAGTGGCATTTAGTCTGGTCTGCATGGAGTGAGGGTGTCTAAACTCAGTGGATAAAGAGGACAGATTTGGCTGGGGGAGTAGCATGGGCAAAGGCACAGTGGCCCAGCTCCCTGGGGGAGGTGCATAAATTAATGTCAGGGGAGCTGAGCCCGGAATTTGGGAAATGACCCTTGATGATCCCGCATGCCATAGGGAGTGATTTTATTCAATAGGTGTGTATGTTTCTTATGTTTTGTAACAGATTGCCACCAATTCAGTGATTTAAAGCAACACCCATGTATTAGCACACAGCTCTGTTGGTCAGAAGTCCAGCACATTCTTTGGCTGCATTCTCCAGGCTATTATAAGACTGAAGTCAAAGTGTCCCCTAGGGTGAGTTCTCGTTTGGAGGCTATGGGGGAAAATCTCTTTTCAAGCTCATTCTTGTTGTTGGCAGAATTTAGCTCCTTGTGGGTGTAGGACTGAGGTCTCCATTCCTTTGCTGGCTGTCAGGGAGCTGCCCCCCATTCCTTATCATGTAGTCTCTTCCATCTTTAAGCCAATAATGGCACATCAGTTCCTTTTGTGCTTTAACCTCTGTGACCTATCTTCTGAAACCAAGCAGAGAAAATTCTCTGCTTTTAAAGAGCAGATGTGATTAGATCAGGCGTACCTGGATTACTTCCTAACTTAAGGTCAAATTTTCCATCTAATCTAACCTAATCTAATTGTGAGATTAAAATCCATCACATTCACTGTCCTGGGGACTCTGCAGAGCATGTAGACCAGGGGGCGGGAAGTTTTAGAGTCCCGCTTAGAATTCTGCGTTACGCAGAAGGTAGTGGGGAGCTACTGCAGGTGTCTGGGTGAGAGTTCCTAGTTCCAAGTGGGAAAGTTAACATTAGTGGAATACAGGAAACATTTTGGAAAAATAAGAGTGTGGAAGCAGTTGACTAGGGAAGAAATCTGTGCAATATTGAGACGGCTTTAGTACTGATTATGTACTGTTTAGTATTGGCAGTTTAATTTAAGAAGGGCTTCAGGACATTGGAAATAATGGTCTAAGGATCAGAAGGAGAGTTTGACAACTTGCCACCTCCTCGTATCAGCCACGATTTTATCTGTGTCTGTTTTATAGAGGGAAAGGTAGTGGGTAGGGCCACATAATCTCCTAGTGTCTTCCACTCTTCACGAGGATACCCTTGATCTGTTTCATGTACTGGCATTTCATTTTTAAATTGAATTTATTACTTCACTTTTATTATTTAATCTAAAAGTATGTTTGAAGACTGCTAGACCTTTCTAACATCTTCATTCTATAGATGAGAAAATGGTGGTCCAGAGAGGGGAAATGATGTATCTGTGAGAGTTTCTTAGTTTTGACTGATATGCAGTGTAGTTTGAGAACAAACAGCTTGCTGGTGAAGAATGAGCAGACAACACCGAGGTCATAAGAAAAGGTGGCTCACACGATGATATTATGGATTCAAGGGAGACTGGGATTAGCTTGACTTGGAATTTGTCAGGAAGAGGTCATGGCAGAAAGTGGCTCTTAGCCTGGTTTTCTAAAGGAGGTAATGGAGAGAAAATAGGGCTGTAAAATAGGGCTAATAATTATGGCGATATAAATACATAACAGTTTATGGGTCAAAACCTATTGAATATCTGAAATCTCATGTTTTAACTGAATCTATTCATACCTTAAAGGGTCCTTGTGAGGCCCGGGCGAGATTAATGCATGTTTAGCATAGTACCTAGTGCATAATCAGTACCGAATTCAGTCAGTACTGAATGTGTAATAGCTATTTGTACTGTTATTCAATATGGAGTATTATTCAGCCCTTTAAGTCAAGAGAAGTCTTTCACTTCTCTCTTTCACTTGAGATATAGGACAGTAGACAGGCTATAGTCGACAGGTTCTAGATTTCATGTGGAATGTGAGACTATCTACTGAAAGCTGAGGTCAGGAAGGCAGAAAAGAATCCTGATGTGTCAACATTTGGCTCGCCCCAGGGGCATCAAGTTTAATAACTGGCTGTTGACTGTGGTTCCAGAGGAGCTCACAGACTTAGGTGGGAGTAGAGGAGCTGGCAGAGGGATAAAACCTAGTTTGGAGCAGAAAACTCTTCCTGGGAGGAAATAGAGGCACAGGAAGGAGACTGGGATGTGATACGTGTTGAAGGTGGGGGGAAGAGGAGGCTAGATCTTACTGGATGAGGAGAAGCTCTGGGTTGTGGAAACTCATCCGGATGGGACTGATATTTCAGTCTCATTTCTGAGACTGAAATGAGTCTCAATTGAGAAGAAATGAATAAGTTACAGGGAAGAGTAGAGAGCTGGGAGAGGGGCAGGAGGAAGGGGAGGAAATGTGGGGAAGGGTTGTTTGTTAGTGTTGAGGACAAGGGAGTGATGGGTACACAGAGATGGGAGAGCTCATCTCCCTATGGTTGTGATCCATAGGCAAGGACACTGCTTCATGGAGGAAACCAGGGCTCCAGGCCAGAGATCCTGATTTCCCTAGAACTCCAGGTCAGATGTAAAGAAGGGCCCCATGTGCAGAGCAGTCCCACCTTTTAATGCTTGCCTTGAGATACTTGGAGAATGCCATGGAGAGTGCGGTACACGGAAACAGAATCAAAGCATCTCCCCCTGAGCCTGTGAACCACAACAAGGCTTTAAGACAGCTTCAGCGAAGTGTGTTTACCTTGTTTACGATGCATGTACTAATTAGAAAGAGCTGTGTTCTCTTTGTGGTGTAAGACTTTGCAATAGATCTACATCATCATTGATATCAATAATAATTAATGAGATGAAAATTTCAAACAGGTGTCTGGTAATCCTCGGTGGAGAGAATTTAGGGGATCTCGTTCCCAGACTTTACCTTCTTTCCACCTGGAAAGGAAGCGAATGAGCCCATCAGACCACAGTCTGTGGAGAGGAAATTCCTTGGCTCTGAGAGATGAAGGCATGGTTTGCTGAGATTACTGTTTACCAGGGACAGAGGCCGGCTGCTTTGATGCTCTCCCAAGACTAGAGATGGAGAAGAGGCTTTGGTGCAGATCTGTCCAATCACATGGAGGTTATTCCAGTTCCCAGGCATGGAATCTTTTCCTTCACAGTCACAGGGTAGATTCTCATAAAATGAATCAAGACATCAGCTTTCAGGAGAATGCTTGATATATTGCTCTATTTACCGTAGCTTTAATTCCACTATGTAAACAAGAATATGCCATTTTTCTCATCATCTGAAGAACTCTGAGTTTCTTAAATCTCATCAAGTGTAGTGTTATTTACTCAAGCTTTTATCTGAATTCTGCCCTGGAGTGCTTATAGGCAGTTACATTTATCTCTGTAACATTACTCACCATTTAGTAAAAGAAACAAAACAAAAACAAACCCCAGAAAAAATACCTCCTCCATAAAACACATATAAAACAGGAATAACATGTGAATGAACAAAATCCTGGCTTGAATCAGTTCTTTTGCAACAATTGTAGAGTTGTTTGTAATTTTGAGTAAATGAGTCTGCAAACCAAAATAGTTAGTAGGTTTAATTTTAGGTTTACGGTTTTGACATTGTAACCCTAAATTACATCTTATTCGGAAAAAATCTCTTCAACCCGGACTTTTTTTTTTAACCTAGCACCACAAGATGACTCCATATTAAAATTTTTCTGAAGATAATAGAGCTCTCTCTGTCTATCCACTCACCTAAATTAATATATAGATAATAAATAGTAATATTTATCACCGAGATAATAAATAATATCATTTCTTGGGTGTTAGATTTGCTCTTCTTGTTGAAAGTCTTGGCAGTCCTAAATACACCACATTTTAAAAGAAAAACAAGAAAAAAATTTAAATATGGTGGGGGGTGGGGAATAGTCAGAAGATGCACTGAACTCCATAGGACACAACGTTTTAGAAGAGAAAGGGGGCTAAAGCAATAAAAATTTCTTCCAAACTGGGTTATCTATGTGAGTTTCAACAGCCACACTTTAATGAAGAACTAGCATTTCAGAAATGTTCTTGCAGTTGGATAATTAAGCGGTTATTTCTTGGTGTCCAGTGAAAGCTAGCAGGAGGCTAAGAGAGGAACAGTTTCAGAAAGGTTTCCTAGAGGGCAAGAAGTGTTTCTTCAAAAATCCCTCTACGTGGTGCCTCCAAGAGCAACATAAACAAACAGGTACTTAATAAACGTCTTTTGATGATGGCTATGGTCAGATGGAGGGTAGATCAAGAACTGAAATTACCTGGATTTACAAGACCAAAGGCTGATCAAAGTCTAGGCATCAACTATGATCAAGCCCAGTGCCCTTAATAAATGTGTTTCCACGTTGAGCTCATGCGAAAAAAGGGACAGTGCCTTTCAGATGCCAAACCCTGACCAAATCTGGGCAGTCGTAATAGCCTCTTTAGGCCTTCAGTAAAATCCCCAATAAACTAAATACCAAAACCAAATATAAAAAATGAAGGAAACTCTGTGGACTGGCTGAGTGACGTGGGTAGTCAGTGGTCTTTCAGGATGCCAAGCTCGGAGTTCTGTAACAACTCACTCCTGCTTGCCCAGAACCTTCGAAGTCTCCCATTAACAAATGAAAAGTTTTTTTCAAACTCCTTTTGTCCACACCGGCTTGGACAAAATTCCAGTGGGTGGAATCCGAGTTTTATCTGGTGCCGCTGGAAGGGAAGCACTTCAGGGCAGTTCAAGAAATCACTGGAAACAGAAACCGGGTTTTGGGATGGTCTTTGGGAGTCAGACTGAAAGGATCATGGAAACAAAACCATTTTCAGCTTTTTCAAAAAATTGCCATTTGATTTGATGTTTGGCTTCAGTATGGTTATGGTGATAGTATTTGTTCCTATTTCCTGGACAACCTGGCCTTTTCCTTCGGTATTTTTCCTTTGGGAAAATAGAAGCCTTTCGAATGCTGCCTTGTAGCTCACATCTCATTATTCTTATTCCCCTGTTAGACTCGGCAGCCCTCGCCTTCTCCTTGAAAGTGCCCTTAGTTCCGCAGAGTAATTCAGGGACTCTCAGCAAGCCCAAAAGATCGAGAAAGTACACCCTATTGGCAAACTTTCAGACTGAAAGGATTAGATTTTTGAGCCCTGTTGCTCCCCATATTTATTGTATTTTCTCACCTTAACTTGCTCTTCACTCAGATGGACCGTCCTCTCTGTTTTGTTTCAGTGGTCCGTGTAGTTTGGGAAGTGTTCTCAAGTGTTTGGGGGAAACGAAGGGGAGTTATAAGCAAATAGATAAATACCACATATTGGTGCGGTAAAGTCCCTATCTTAAATGAGATAATGAGCGATATCACCATTCAGAGAAGGATTTGATAAGCTGTCCACAATAATATACAATTTGCTTAGTTTGTGTCTCTTTTCTATCTCTTGGCACTATTAAATAATTAAACAATTTATATCTTATCTTTTGGTTGCTCATGCCCACTCCAGAAATAATTTGTAAGACAATCTAATTTAGATTCTATCTGCTTTAAATAGGAATTAGTGTGGGATGAATATAATATATGTGAAAGATGGAACCTGGGAAAAAGTTATTGCCCGGAAGGTTTGGAAATTAATACTATTTTTCCTTTGAGCATCATAAGACAATTGATCAAAATGGTCAACTTAATACAAAGAATATGACTTTTGGGCATAACGTGCTTATGAATTTGAATATTAAATCATAGCTTCCACTTTATTAAGTTCTGCCCAATAGCACTTTCCAAACATTATTCATAATTTACTTCTGCTGTTACGGCAATATTTCAGAAGATGGATGGGAATAGTGGTTTTCAGTTTTCAATGTAAAGCACCATGTCCTATAGATTGTCCAGGATATTCTAATGAAACAGATGAGTTTCAGTTGTTGGTAAAATCTACTGGATTTTACTGGAAGAGCATGGTGATTTTCCTTTCTTGATCATGACTGAAAGCAATTTTGGCAAATACAGCATAGTGCTTCGTGTCAGATGAGAACGATGGAAATGAAGTGACTCTGAAGTAGTCCTTGACCTGGGCATTGAGATCAAGATGACGTGAACCCTTTTGAAAATATAGCATTTTTTTTTTCAGGGGCTCATCTTTTCTTGTGGGGGCTCACCTCAATCTCAGCTTTTTGCATACATGCACGCACGCGCACACACACACACACACACACACACACACACACACACTCTTCATTCTTACCTGTGGGTACAGATGAACCCCTGGAAGGACTCACTTGAATCCTGCTTCTGGCCTTTCTCCTACTTGAACTTCCTTAGTTTTTGCCCCATCCTCATGGGGCCCTTTGGGGTCAGCAGATTGACTCGATAACTAATACATGCAGACTTTCCTTGTGGGTTAAGCCCAGCTTGCTTGTCCATTTTTATTTTTTGTCAATAATTCTTACTTTAAAAAGATTTTAGATATTTTATTTTTCAGTTAAATGTATTTTAGAAAAATTTTTTAAAAACCAAAAAACTTGACTAGGGGCAATTCGTTTCTCAGCTAGCTGTTGTTACCCTATCTTTTCTAAGTAAGACAAAGTTTGGGTTATTTCTTAATGTGAAACATTATTTTTGACTAAATTTGAGTTCTATTGTATCCAGTAGAATCAAAATGTTAACAGTTTTATCGTACTTACTAAGAGTGATGACAATACCTACTATTTATTGTACTCTCACTATGAATAAGGCACTGTGCTGGCAATTTACATAAAGTCTCTCAATTAATTCTCACTACAGCTTCAAAAGATTATTATTTGCTTTTTACAAGATGATAAGAGGAACTCTGAGATGATGGGCCGTTTATCCAAGTTACAGCAAATGAGTGGACAAGTAGGTTGAGAATTCTTTATTAAATTCTGCTCTGAGAAGAGTA
Organism: Nasua narica; assembly: GCA_028533885.1. Taxonomy (NCBI): domain Eukaryota; kingdom Metazoa; phylum Chordata; class Mammalia; order Carnivora; family Procyonidae; genus Nasua; species Nasua narica. The sequence goes on along the minus strand of CM052813.1, from coordinate 33,248,524 downwards.
AATATTTGCTTTTTATAATAATTATTGGAGTATTGCAGAAATACTAACATAACAAGTTAGACTCTTCTTGATACAGCAATCAGAGAAAACCACTATTAGCAATGGTGCATCTTTATCTGACTTCTTGAGAAAAATCATTGTAGTTTATCTGATGATTTTGAGAGTAACAGTTTCTAGTGTTTTCTCTTATGCCTTTTTGTTGATGTATTTTTTACTTCCTTTACAATTGAATCAGAATACATTTTCGATTCAGAATAAGAGAAGTCTCAGGGCAGTATAGCTTTACAATTTGCTTTCTGACATTTTTTTGCTTTCAAATACTCAAATCTCTTCTTCTTTATTAACCTTTATCAATAATTTATTCTTAAAATAGTCTTCAGATAGTATGTGCAGGTGTTTAAAGTTGTTACTTGTATTTTTTGTTTAACACTATTAAATGTATAACCAGAGATTATATTTTCAAACTGCTCATTTTAGGTGTGTGTGCTTTTTTTCATTATACATGTACTAAAAAAGTCTATGAGAAATCCATGTGAAAATTGGTGTCTTTGGAGATTAAGACTGCTTTAGCCATTATTTTTCTATTTCTTGCTCTACTAGGCACCCAATTAATGAGCTTGACATAAGTTATTTTTTACCCAGCTATTTACTTTGAAAAATTAAAAGTAATACATTTACAGAAAATACTGAATATTACTACATACAGGTAAAAATGGGAAATAAATGTCCTCCTTCCTCCTGTTTCACTCTTGGCCCTTTTCCTCTCCTTCCCAATCCTAAATTTCTTCTGTTTCCAGATTTTCTTAATGTAATATGAGCATAAGTATGTATATGTATGTACATATTCATTCATTTTAAGTTTAGATTAGATAAGTTGACTGTCTTCACAGTGCCTGTCTCCTTCCTATGCTCATTGATTGGGGAAATAAGCAACTCTCAGTAGGACATTCATATTCAATTTTAAAATAAGAATAAGTTTTACATATTTTTAAAAGAATTTATTTATTTGAGAGAGAGAGAAATAATGGAGAGAACAGGGGAGAGAAGCAGAGGGAGAGAGAGAGAAGCAGGCTCCTTGCCGAGCAGGGAGCCCGACACGGGACTTAATCCCAGGACCCTGAGATCATGACCTGAGCCAAAGACAGACGCTTAACCTACTGAGTCATCCAGGTGCCCAAGAATAAGTTTTAAATGAAAAAGAAATCAGGACCAAGGACGTAGAAGTAGAGAATCAAAATATGGAAAAGGATACAATTTTTGGATTATAAAGTTCAACAATGTTGCCTGCCAGGTTAATGAGCATTATGTAAACAAAAATTTTTTGTACTTAATACGAAAAAGAAAAGAAAATCGGTACTATATTGTTTTTTCATCTGAAAGAAGGGAGTATGACAGGTTCTTAGAAGAAAGCTCTTAGTCTGAATTGCTCAAATTTTAATGGGGGACTGTTATTCTTGCGTGCTGGGGTGAATCCTATCAAAGTAAGGCGGGTCAGAATGGTAGGCAGTAATGTGTGTCTGCCAAAGATGAGGCATATCCAGCTCCATAATGCGTGCAGCTACTTGGTCCAAAATTAAGAATTTCAGGACAAAGCATCGAACCAAGCAGCTGCCCAGGTTGGTGCCCCAGAAGGCAGCCCAGTGTGCCCAGATACCCTGGAGCACGGCTGGGGCTGTGAGGATGGGAGCTGGTGGAGGGCTGGGGCAGGGGTGTGTTCAGCTAAGTGCACATGCCCCCTCTTTGGGTTTGCCTGATCTTTGCCACTTCTTAAGGAAAGGGCTTGGATGGTGGGCTAGGTTGTGGTTGACTTGGGGCAAGAGGGGATGGGGAGTAACAAGGAAGGCACAGAGGAGGGCTCTGCTAGAAACATTGAGAATGTGACTGGAGGGCTGATGCCTAGACAGAAGGAGGCATCCAGGAATTAAAGGAAGGGGCATGAGGTGAGGGGAGCTCTCCTCCCTTGAGTGCTGCAGGATGGGAGTCGGAGTACATTTACAGACCATGTCCGACATGTGGAAAAGAGAGACCATTAAGCATGTGGTCCCAGTTCCTTAAAGTGTTAGGACAGAGGGAACTATATGTCCTTTCCAGACACCACAGAGGGACATGAAAGTCAGCTTCGTGGCCTAGGATGTCAAGAGAGGCTCCCTGTACAGGGTGGCCCTGGAAGGGATCCTGAGAGATGAGTCCCGGTAGAGACTCAGAGGACCAGGTACTGTGAGGGGACATGGTCGGATTTACATTTTGTTAGCATAAAGCAGTGGTTCTCAGAGAGCAATGTGGGCCCCATTCACTAGCTGCTTCTTTTCTTCTTTTTTTAAGGATTTTATTTATTTATTTATGAGAGAGAGCGAGAGGCAGAGAGAGAAGCAGGCTCCCCACTGAGCAGGAAGCCTGATCAAGACTCCATCCCAGGACCCTGGGATCATGACCTGAGCTGAAGGCAGACACTTAACCCCCTGAGCCACCCAGGTGCCCCATCCACTAGCTTCTTAACAATGCAGAATCATGGGCCCCATTCTGACCTATTAAATTGGATCTCCAAGGGTGGGCCAGATGCCGGGTCAGAACCAGCTCTGTGGGTAATTCTTCAGCATGTGGAAGCTTGAGACCCACTGCTGTTGGAGAGTAGAGGATAGAGGGGACTTAGAAAGTCTTTTGTATAAATGCTTTATTTGACTAATGACGAACCTGAGGGCCGGGCTGAGTAAGTAACTTATCAAAGATTAACTTTGTGGTGGGTGATAATTAAGACACAAATCCTGACTCTGCCTAGTCTTTCTGCCATGCAAACTTCCCAGGCAGCGAGGGGATTATCAGAGCATTTTTAAAAGGAAGATGTAATGATACGTTATGTTACTTTTCAAAAAGAGCACCTACAAAGGTTTAAAGGGAAATAGGCAGGTAATGTAATGCATGAAATGACTGATATCTAATTTTTTGGTTGTATCATATTTCGTACATGATGCATGTTATGTTTGTGAGTCTCTGAGACTGGAATGGGGAAGAAGGAAGTGACTTATCTAAACTTAAGCTAATTATTCTCTAAGCAGTGAATTTACTAGCTCTGACCTTGGGCAAACATTTAATCTCTTTGAACCTCAACTTCCTTATCTATGAAATGGGGATAATAGTACCTATCCTAACATAGTTGTTAGGATAAGGTAGTTTATGTGAAAGTGTTTTGTGAGTTGTAAAGCCTTGTAAATGTGAGTAATACTATTTTTATTTGATTTAAACATAAGTCCATTTATCTAGCAAACATTTATCAAACACATAATATGGACACCATTGTAAGTGTAGACTTTTCAGAGATGTGTTTTGGTTCAGAAGAATTATAAAACTTTTGAGATGGATTTGAAGTTTTTCACATTATTACTGAGTAAGAAGCCCCTTCAGACTTAATATAGAAAATTTTTATTTGAAATTCCCTGTCCTATATTTTGGATTGAATCTTACCTTAGGTAGGTAGTTCCCTTCTTACATTTTCCTTAAACCTTATTTCAGTAGAGATACTTAACCAACACTTTGGGAGGTGCTTTCTACTTTAATATTTTTAATTTTGTCCTTTAAGAGACAATTCAATTTAAGCATTAAATGAGTATATAATTATTTAGATAGCTTTTCAGAAGAGCAACAAAAGTATAAGAATAATTTCTAAATAAGATTCAGTCATTGAGTAGTTTACGTGACTCCTCAAACCCTAAAATGAATTGGAATGGTTTTGCTTTCATCAATTAAAAATAAGTGCCTGGTTATTCGTTTGAATCTTTTGGTTTGCTCACTTAAGCAGGTGAGGAAGTTCCTCACAGAGAGACTGGGTTCTCTCAGGGAATTTTATTAACTTGTATCTCTATGGTGTGAGAACTGTTCATGTTTCAGGAATGCCCACTGACCTCTGGAGGTGGCACTTAGTTTTTAATAAATGGAAGTTTATTTACATCAACATGAAGGTGATATTCAATCGAATACCAGCTAAATTGAAGTTACCAGTAAAGCCCAGTGGTGCATTCGTTTGATGTGGAACTTCTGGTTGAGAGATAATGATTTAAATGTTTTAATCTTCTAAATGTCACTTATTGATGCTGAAGAGCTTTCTAAAGAGGACACTTCCTTTCCTTTAAGTATAATATCATTGCCACAACATAATCATTTTTTAATAACATGGCACCATATGGCTCAACTCAGATTTCATTGTAGGGTCCACAAGAGGGCTGACCCGAGTGTGCTTCTCAGCTGGGAAGGCATGGGAGGTGGAAGGAACATCAGGGAAACTGTGCAGCATGGTTCAGTATCTCTGTGATAAATAGACAAATCTCTGGCCCTCACCCTCATTACCTACTCACTTTACCTCACTTTGCTCTTGCCTCTGGACTCTGTCTTTCTGACTCAAATTACAGTCTATTGGGTCATTGCCTTAAGTAACTGTTCAGTATTTTTTAAAAGTAGATAATAGGGTGGTCAAAGCTTCTCTGTATTTGCACTACTTTTTATAGTAGTGTCATTTTAACATCATTACGACTCTTTTATTTTACTTTCTTTCCCAGCCACTGTAGACCCAATTTATATATCACCTATGTCCTCTCTGTTTCTGTACATTTCCATGCTGTTTCATAATACTGCTCTAGGAAATGGAATGTATTTCTTTTAAGAAACATCCCAGATCCATTTATATCTGAATTCAGGTTGTTTTTTGAAGGCAGCTTTTGTAATTTAATTCTAATTCCAAGTAAAAAAAAAAAAAAGAGTGCAGTTTATATTGCTATTAAACACACACAATACATGTTTTTAAATTCAGTGTCATGGAGCATCAAGCTAAGGGCAATCTGATTTTTAAATGAAAAAACTGCAGAATGAACTGTTGGGACTTCATCAAGAGAAAAAGCTTCTGCACAGCGAAGGAAACAATCAACAAAACTAAAAGGAAACCTTCAGAATGGGAGGAGATATTTGCAAATGACATATCTGATAAAGAGTTAGTATCCAAAATCTATAAAGGACTTACCGAACTCAACACCCATTAAACAAATAATCCAGTTAAGAAATGGGCAGAAGACATGAACAGACATTTTCCAGAGAAGACATACAGATGGCCAACAGACACATGAAAAAATAAATAAATGAGAGATTGCAGTTTTATACCAGGTCTTTTCCAGGTTGTGATGATACCGAACATGGCAGAAATATATGTGTATAATTAATAGTCTCAACCTCTGGGGACTAATTGTTGAGTATCTGGCTTTTGGTCTAAACAGAGACAAAATAATCATGTACACACAGATCCACAATTTCAGTACAATTTCAACTTATTAAGTGGGCTTTCTTTTAGTTTCACTTAGTGAGTTACCTAATAACTTCCTGGAAAATTCGCCGTGTGTTAGAGATACAGCTATTTTGACACATGTTAAAACCGACTCTAATAAATGAAATTTGAAATGGAAGTTTTTTTTCTTTATAGGACTCATTCAAGAACATTTACATCTGAGAGTTAAAAATATTCTTTTCTGTTTTTTTTCCCCTGTAAAAATTTAAACAAAACAAAATTAAAATAATGAATGATGTTTTCTGCTATGCTTATTGTAATTACCTCTTCTGCTTGAAATTTTATTTTTTGGCCTCATATGAAGTGACAGATCATTACAGCCAATTTGTGGTTTTAACAATCAGAAGTAACTGACTAATGATGCTATTCACATTTGGTTGAGGATTAAAGGAGAGTCATTGTGTGAGCATGTGCACATGCACATGAGCAAGTGTATTTATATTTTAGTGTATTTTCTTCATAACTGAAATGTCAGAAACAATTTGTAAAGCTACTCTGAATGTTTGGTATTTTCAAGCCTGAGGGTTTTCATCTTTTTTGAAATTCTTTTTTTTTTCTTCAATCTTTAAAAAACTTCAATTATTTTTTGAACAAAATATAAAAAAAAAAAAAACCCAAAACCCCAAACCAACAACCAGCAACGTTTGTCCTTAAAGTAGAACAGATGGAAGGGTAGCGATCTTAACCATAAGAAAAGTGTTTGAAATGCCTTCTCCATTTACTACTTTACTTGTACAACTTGGATGCCTCTCTATATATTTAGTTTCATTCAAGTTTTCCGTTTTTTCATTCTGAAAAGGAAGCAAAATACTGAATCCTTTTTCCAAAGGAAAATGTTTGTAGTGTCATGAAAAACGAGAACAGATGGGCCCTGCAGAGTGCTGGGGAGAAGTACCGCTCTCCGGTTGAAATTGTTAAGCAGAGTCAGAGGCAGGCTATGAAGCTACCAATTGTTGCAGTTATTTATATGACTAAATTCAAGCGCATAAAGCAAGGAGTTACAAGGTAGGATTTTGCCTCTTCCATTAAATAAAAGACATTGTACTAATTTACGGTCCAGACTTCCTGAAGCGCGTGCCCGAGTCGCCAGGTTTTATTAGGAAAAAGACGTATCCGGGGAAAGCAGTCTTAGTCACTTAAAATGCATTCTATAATTTTGGGTTTCACAGTGGGCAGGTTTACCCAGATGCAGTGTGACAGCCTATTAGCAAAATAAACAGGTCTTCTAAACTTGGAGTCCTCTGCTCTTTTCCCTCCACTTTTTAACTAGATTAGCTTTGCCGCACGTCAGGGTTTGGGTTGCGGTATGGAGCGTTAACTCCTGCTCCCGCTGCTCTCATTGAGCAGCAAAGCATCCATTACCAATACCATATCCAAAGTGACGTTTCCATACAGGCTGCCTGCTGTTTCATTCATAACCACAAAACAGACTGAAATGACTTTACTTCTTTTTACAACTTGCAAAGAGTTAATGGACTGTGCTGGCCCCCTGCCAAAACCTTTAAGAAACTTTATTAATGTGTTATGAGGCTGGGACACCATAGTGTGGGATTTTATTGGTTATTCATCTTAATGAATAAAAATATGTATGCACAATTAAAGCCACGTTCTCTCGCAATTGCCTTCCAATAAATGTTGAGTCTTTGTCAGAGCTCGTTATGGCATTTGCTGATCAATTTTGATCCTTTTCTTTCCCAAACCTGAAGTTATCCGCAGAGCAGTAAGGTGAACTCTGCTTGAAGAGATACCAGCTTAGTATTTGAAATGAGTAATTATTTAATGATGAAAAGAAAATTCTTCAGCGAGTGGTAAGAGTGACTGTTTTTAAGGAAAAAAAAATCTGTCTGTGAAAAAGCTATTCATAATCTGCAGCATTTTCACATTACTTATAAAAAAAACCCTGATCTGTGATGTATTAATTCTTCATAAGTCATAGACAATGTAATTTTGTTGTAGATCATGTAAGAAATTGATATTGGATGAGCAGCATTAAATTTTCCCAAGTGCTCTGTTCTGACATGTCAGTTATCAGACAGCATTTCCTTTTTATTTTCATACAGTTTTATTGTCCTTTTACCTCTGACTTTTGCCCCTACCTCCTTTGAGATGGAATGTTTCGAGGAGGGAATAAAGGCAGAAATTGTATCATATTGAATCTGAATTTAAAAATAGGCTAAGGAATAAGTGGGTTTACATAAGTTTATGGCTTTACTTGAGAAAAGATGAATATTTTTGCATCATTTGAAATATGTATATGCTCCCCCAAATAGAATATTATACACCTCCAAAAGAATATTGAATGGTCTTTTTCAATTTGTGAAAATAACCCCAAGTACCTAAAGACGAAGAAAACTTCCAGGGCATTTTTTGGCAAAATAATTTTCATATTGTGGTCACTGGAGTGGGGAAATGTTATCCCACTTTATCAGAAGTAGTTATTAAGAGTTATTTAAAAAACAACAACACCCCCCAAAAAAACCTTTGGTGAGTAAAAGTATCAAAAGAAGGAGTACATTATTCTCTTAAAGCACTAATTTTTTTTTAAAGATTTTATTTATTTATTAGAGAGAGAGAGACTGAGAATGAGAGGGGAGAAGAAGGTCAGAGGGAGAAGCAGACCTCCCGCAGAGCCGGGAGTCCGATATGGGACTCTATCCCGGGACTCCGGAATCATGACCTGAGCCGAAGGCAGTCGCTCAACCAACTGAGCCACCCAGGCGCCCAAAGCACTAATTTTTTATGAGTTGGAATCAACGTATCTTAATTCATACTAATATTCCTAAAGTCATCAGTCATGGTTTTGTCTTTAGTAGAAATAAGAATAATTTGATTTTCTTGAATTAACAGATTTAGAAATAAGGATAATTTCTTTCTTAATTTGACCATTTAACCTGTTGTTGAAATGGAAATCCACACAGCCGATGAATTTAACACCTAGCAGCTTATTCTGTTATCAGTGAACCAGAACTTGACTTGAGTTTTAAAAATGGTCTACCTTGAAGTCATTAAAATGAGGTTATGGACATGAGAATAAAATTTGGAAGATGATTCAAAGTGGACTTTGCGGCGGGGGGGAAGAGAGCTATTTGGGGAATGGGAAATCTCTCAAATTAGATTTTGAACACTGTGGGCAACTGGCCATTTTTGCAAGTTGAGTCATCGTGCTGAGGCACTTGGCCTTGTGAATTTGATAATTCTGTGCTCTACGTTGCAACTAACCACCTCCCTTGAAGCAAAGGCATATTTTGGTCTTGTACCTTCCTGTGAGTCTCCTTCAACTGAGTAGGAGGAAGTGGTGAAAGTGGTGTTGGTGGATCTCTTTCAGGCGGTGATGGAAGCAGGCTCATGTGAGCAGACATGTGTCAGTAGAAAAAACCATCAGACCCTAAACCCTCGTTAAGTACGGCTAAGACTGTAGTAAGATTCATGGAAAAAATGGCACATGGGAAGAAATCAGACTGTCACTTGTGAGATGTGGCTTAGAGGGGGAATTACTTGATCCTGTGGTGAAGTCTCAGGACTTTGGTGGGAGATTAGGAGGTTTGTGGGGAATGAAGAGGGTAGCGGCTTTGGAAAGGGTGTCTGGTATTCACATGTTATCACGGCATTGAGTTGCTCACGCTGAGCTGGTCCTTTGCCTTTCAGCTGAGCGTCCAGACTTAGTCCTCAATTTGTGGCCTGCCATGGGCAAAAAGGGCTTTCTGGTTTCATCCTTCTCCCAGTTTGTGCACTTTACCAAACCACAACTTAAACTCACCACAAGCAGCAGCCGCCGCTCAAGGGTGGCTTCCGCTGGGAAAATTGGGAAGTTACATGTCAAAAATTAGGAAAGTTGCCCAAAGGACCCTGTAACTGTAGAGAAATAATGTCTACCTGGGCTGTATTTCTGTTTCTGATGGTGACACCTCTAATTTGAGAAAACAGCAAATAGGCGTGGGACTCTGGAGTCAGATTTGCTTGAGTTTAATTTCTAGGCGATTCCGTTATTAGCAGAATAGCACTGGGCAAGTTTTCTCCTCTGAAAATGGCGATAACAATAATATCTAAGTCATGGTGTTATTTCAAGGATGAAATTTATGTGTCACATCGAGAACACCTTTGGACATGTAAATAAATGCCCAGTGACTATTAGCCTTATTATTACTTTTATTACTATTTCATCCACCAGATACTTGCTGATGAAGGATATGGTGGTATGTAAGTATATACAATTATGGAGCACTAGTGCTTTATGTAACCAATTGCATTTTTTCTCACTAGGATTTTTTCAATTGTAGGAATCAATCTGATAGGTTTTGCAGTGTCTTGTGTACTCAGCAAGCATATAGCTTCCAGAAATTTGAATTCTAAGTGAGGATATCGAATGTACTCCCTTGGCAATATGTATCAAAAAGGACCAACATAAGAAACAAGAAATGAACAAAATCTGAAATGATTTTCCAGGGTTTTTGTTTTTTGTTTTTTTTGCTTTTTTGTTTTTATTTTTTTGGTAAAGGATTGTCTTAATCCCAGGGTTCTGTCTCTAACAGCCCAGAGTCTCTTTGCATATAGTAGATGATCTATCAATATTGAATTCCTCTGTCTGTTGAACCGATTGCCATTTTAGAATTTGAGAACTCTCAAGGAAGAAGAGTTGTTAATTTAGCAGTATGGAATCCTATAAAATCTCATGAACGTAAAGAACAAATAGCTTAAGCTTTAAAAGCTTTAGTAAGTTAACAGAACTGGAGATATTTTCTGAACACACCAACTTTGGTTCACTAGTAGTCTGTAGCAAGTGGCCTGCTGCTTTACAACTATGTGACTTTGACCCTCCTGATAACTAATTAAACGAAGGCTAAAAAGTCCCTAAATGTCTTTCCTGTAGAATTATAATAATGGTGAGCAATTTTTCTGCCTTTATTAAGAAGCTCCCAGAAGTATCCATATGTGTATACACATTGTGTGGGCATATAATGAAAGCTAGACAGCCTGGGCATTTAGTGAACAAGCTGTGTGAGTGTAGTGAGTGCCACCGACCTGTGTCAGCATTGTGGAATTCATTTTTCCCCTCTGAATGATCTCTCGGCAGAGGCAATGTTGGATTCAGTGGAAGCTTAGAATTACGGAACAGTCCTCACTGCCAATAATGATTACAGGACAGTACAGCCGGCCTCATGTGTCTCTCAACCTGAGCTTAAACTTCTGGAATACCTAAAAGAGAAAAATCCAGTGACCTCATTATGCAATATTTGGCAGCTGTGGACACTGTATTTTAGCTGGGGCTTTAATAAAGAAAAAGAAAAGGCAGAGACAACACATGTCTTGTGAGATCTAGGTGTACTTGTGAAGCATTCTACCTTTATCCTTCAAATGTTTTATATATTCCTGCTAGGAGCAAATTCATCTATTAGTAGTTTCACACACCACCTCCCAGCGTTGCCTCCCTGCTTTCGATCAGCCCTTGGAACCTACAGAGACCACGGATTTGGTCTCAATTTTCATAGTTAAGTCGGTTTTGTGCTATGGGTGTTTGCCATAGAGGGGTATAATTTTTTTTTTTAAGTCATTTATGTAGGAGATGCATAGCCTCTTAAAGAAAGAGAAGGAACCCAATTTAAATTGTTTTGTTTTCATTTTGTATACACATATGCTTTGATAAAGAATATAAATCCGTGTCAAAATTATGCCATCGCAAATGGGAAAATGTTGGCTTTGCTCATGCTTTTTCGAAGTAGGTTTCCGTATGGTGGGGTTTTGTGTGTGTGTGTGTGTGTGTTGTGTGTGTGTGTTTCTTTTCTTCCACAAAATTGAGTTTTCTTTCATTAGCAGAAAGCGTTGTGGGCCTGTGCGTCATTGAGAGGCTGAGGTGAGTGATTTCATAAAAGAACCCCCCACCACCACTTTCTCACTTGTAGTATTCCAAAATTGCTTTGTAGTTAGCTTTTCAAACAGCTTTAAAAAAAAAAAAAGTTGTGGTTCCAGCTCTTATTCGTGCGGGAAGTAGGCTTCTTGGCTCCCTGTGAGCCAGACTTGAGACCCCTCCCCGGCCTCAGGGCTGCCCTCTGCCCCGGTGAGGCGGCCGGCCGGCGACATTTCAGGAGGCCGCTTGGCAGCCATTTTAGATCCTGCCCGCGCAGAGAGCTCCTGGCTGCCAAAAACTGCAGCCGCTCCGTGCCAAGACACTCTTGGCAGTGGAGATAAACTTTGTAGAGATACACAGTCCAGAAATATCTTATAATTACAAAGCACAGGGGGCAGAATGTTTTTACAATACAGCTGTGCTAATGTAAACATTTAATTTGGCAGCCTTCTCCACCCACTTTTCAATTAACCGGGTTTATGCAGATACTTTAGGTCTGTAATAAACTTTATTGCTACTTCTCTTAGAGTACAGTTTATGAAACACAGATTTGAGGGGCTTTTTTGGGGGGCTTTCCACCCATTTAGGAAAGCACATTGTGCATGTTATGTTGCCATGAAGGGGAAGTGTAGCTCTCTGTCTCAAAAATGCCACAGGCCTGGCTTAACTGAAACAATTGCTTTAGGGAAGAAAGAAAACGTGGGGGCCCACTCCTTTGGCTTCTAAAGCATGCAAGAGGATATTAATAGAAAGAGGTAAAATCATTTATATAGCTACAAAAAGACACTTGTGTTGGTGATCATTAAAAAAGATAAATGTCCTCTGCAATGCATGAGACTATTTCAGAGATAAATTCCCGATAACAGTTCTTACAGATATAATTATAATAATTGTGTGATCGCCGTGATAATTATTCTTATAGAGTGAAAGAAATAATTTTCTATCTGAAGTAGCATTCAACTATTCAGCTCACAAAGCTAGTCAATAGATCCTTTTAAGCTAACCTAAAAAATGGTGGAGGTCATAGAGTTTTAAAGCTAAATTTGGGTTTAATTGACATAGTGAAAAGGAATTTTTTTCCATGAAGACTATGACATCACATTTCATGATAATCTCTTTACATGCACATTGCTGACACATTTTTTTTCTAAATTAGGGATACCATATATATGGATAGTTTGGGTTTTTGAAGAGACAGAAAAAGGTTTTCAATGCCTATTTTCCTATCTTTCCATTTAGAAATTTTGCCTTGGTTATGGTTTTGAAAAATTAACCCCCATTCCTCTCGATGGTGGATTTTGCATATTAGAAAACCATTCTTCTCTTTTCCCTCAGGACTTCTTTCGAGTCCCTCATTTAGTCTGGCTCCATCAACATTCAATCTACGGGATGTGACCCCAGCGTAATTTCCAATCTGAAGTTGTATTTGGCTGTTCAGTTCCCAAAGCTAGTCAATAGGTCCCTTTTAACTATCCTGAGAGATGGCAGAGGTCAGAGACTTTTAAAGCTCTGGTTTCGTTATTTTCTAGTCTTGTTATGTTATGCTGCAATGGCTATTTTGCCATTGTATTGCCTTTAAGCATTCTCCTTATCACAGCTAAATAATGCATTTGCTGTGACTTTTATTCTTTCGGATGTTTTACTCACTGAAAACAAAAATCAAGCAAAAAAAATTTGTCTGTCTCACTACTAAATCTGTGTTGTGTATGTGTGTGTGCCTGTGTGCGACATGTCAATTTTATCTTCAAAATGCAATGATTGTGGATACTGCTTATTTACAAATTTTAAACAGAGCTCGTTTTACTTGTTAGCAAGTGCATGGAAGTCAAGACAGTGCAGATTAAACTGTAAGCTATATGAAGACAGGAATAAATCATGTTTTGTTCATCACTGTAGATGGAGCTCCAGGGATGATACCTGAACTCTTGTAGGTACTGAATCCTGTTTTCTTTTTTCAGGAAGCAAACAAATGGATAAATCTTGTAAGTACAAGCTAGAATCAGAATATTGAGTGTTAACCTTTTAAACTGGTAGCTCATTATAAAGCTTTCTTTCAGACTGATTTGTCTTTCTTTGGGAAATTAATGCCCTTTGTCTTGCTTTCTTCATGGACAGAATATCAAGATAACATTCTATCTGCAGTTTAAAGGAATTCTCAAAATTATTGAGGGTAAATTGTGATACAAGGAGGTCACGGTCTCATGCAGGGAAGCAATGTCTTAGCAACTAACCAGAATGCAATGTTAAAGTTCTATATTGGAGGTATAATCAAGGTGTGGTGGACTTGAGAGGTGGCCTCCCTGAGTGGTAGAAAGTTCAGAGAAGATGGGTAACATTCAAGTATCTTGAATATGAATTAGGAGTTTGTCTAGCATCAAGAAGGGATATTCCAAGAGTAGAAGCCATATGGGCAAAAGCATAGAGACTTGCAATTGCACAGCATATTTTAGCAATTTCCAGAAGTGTGCTAGAGCTTAGGTGTTGGGCAGTTGGATGTAGATGTAAAAAGGGGTAAAAGGTGATGGTTTGTCTGAAGGATATAGTGAGAAATGAGGTTAGACTGGGGCCAGGTGACCAAGACCCTTGAAGGCTCTACTAAGAAGTTGTAGACTGTTCCAAGGAATAGGGAGCCATCCATGTTTTAAGAAGGGAGGTGATGTGATTCCTTCTGGTGGTGCCATTGTTAGATGAGACATGCGTGTTCACTAAGGGCTTATGCAGCAGTGCAGGTGGAGATGAAGGAATGGACTTAAAAGGTGGAGTCTTGGCCAGCAACTAACTGGGAGGCTTTTGGGAGATGAGGTTCCCAGATGCTTGGGGAACTGAGTGAACATGGGCACCATATTTAATTAGGGTATGAACAGGAAGAGACTGCGAGTATTTAAGGATTGGGCTCTAACAACAGCAAGAGGGATTTTGCAGTTAAAAAGACATGTTAGGGCTAGAAATAGAGATTTGGAGTTGTCCGCAAATGGGTAATTGTAAACATGAAGTGGGTTGAATTCACTCTGGGAAAGTAAGAAGCCAAGAAGGAGGGCCCCTTGGGGGGATTGTCTTTGGTAGGGTGCTGACAGATGAGAAGGAGATTGTCCTAGAGATTGGAAAGAAAGCCCAGAGAGGGAGGCTCAGAACAGGAAGAGGTAGTGGCCTGAAGGATAAAGGAAGGAGAATTTTTTAAAGTTGAGGGTGGTTAATTTAATTAAGGGTCTGTTGGGTAGGCGTCTGGGAAGGTCAGGGCAAACTGTGGTGAATAGAGATAGTAATTTTGGAGTTAGAACACTTCTAGACTTCTTGACTCTGAGAGCAGATTTGGGGCATGAGGATTATTATTCATTTATTTTAAACGCTGATCGGAGAGTTTTGAGTTTTGCACTTGCGTTTTCCTCCCAGCATAACTTTACCAAAACAGGTCCCGTCATACTGGGGTCCCGGGCTGCTTAAAGGATGAATAGTCTGTGCAGATCTCAATAACTTCTGGTGGAAAACAATGGATTATGATTATTTGTAATCTCTCCCTTGTCATTCTGAGGAGGAAATGTGGATTTTTTTTCCTCCATTTAATTTCACCATTGGCTACTATATTTAAAGAAGCAGAAACCACTTACAAATTTTAGTGTGTGTTTGGAGAAGGCATGAACAGTTTCACAGAAAATAAAAGGAAATGTGGCCAACCAGTGAGCACACCCCTTTAATTGCTCTTACTAAGCCTTCAGACATGCCCCTGGGGGGGAAATTATGCTCCCCCTCCCTGGATTCACCCTGTTAGCAGCAACAGTAAGGAGCAATTTATTCGCACAATCCCCTCTGCTCCCCTTCTCCCTGTGTGACTCCCCAGTTTAGCAGTAAAAGACTCAGAAAGTGGTGATATTATGCTAGTACACACAGATTATATGAGAAAGTATGATTGAGCCAGCTAGCTTGTAAGTAAAAACAACAGTTCCCTGCAACAGGGTACAGCTCTGTATCCTCCTGGGGTCTCTTAAAGGGTTTTGAAACATTTTTTAATGCCCGGAGCCTCCAAGTGTGTTCCAGTTCAGACTCAACATGCTGTGTGAACTTTGGAGTTTCCCTTGAACGAATGTAAGCGAGTAAGTGGAATCCTTGCTAGTTAAAATCAAAAACACAAATGTCTGTGGCCCTCTGGAAAAGTAAACTGGAGGCGTGTAATGGACTCTAGCCCCTTTTGACTTTGTTCCTCCAGCCCTTGCCATCCTAAGATGCTGCTTCACCCCTTTCTCGAGGAGGCACAGGCAGGAGCAAATGAAGTTTCTGAAAGTAAAGTTGGATCTTGTTGATGTCGATTAGGGTCTGGCAAACGATCTCACTTTATCAGGCATTTCAAGTGGAAGGATGTACACTGTAGCGGCTGTGACTTGCCAATTAGCTGGGCTTTCCCCACTGTTTCTGGTTTGGCAGAGGACGAGGTGGTTCACCCGGCCGCATTGCTGCCTGCCAAGGACACATGGCCAGCTCCCGGCTTCCTGTCTTCCTCTTTGTGTCCTGGCCTAGCCTTCCAGGGAACTGCCAAGACACCGTTGCCAAAAATCTTCCTTCGGAAAGGTCAAGTAACCTCAAGTCACCTGTGCCAATATTTGTGTTTTCTTTTTGAGTCCTTCTGTGTTCAGCTTACAGAAAAGTGTACGGGTGAACATGTGGAGAATGGAACCTGGGGGTCACTTTGGATCACTTGGATAAACCGGTAGAACCCAAAGAATCCCTTGGCCAGTCAAGGTCTGATGTTTCTAGTAGAATTCTATTTAAAGCTCTGGGAAGTGTGATAGAGTTCAGAATGGTTCAATGTGGATTTGGATTGAGTTTGCTTTTTAGGATTCACTATACACATGTGATTTTTGGCTGAAGCTGGCTCCTGGTACATCACATGGCAGGGAGAGGGAGAAAAGTAGAGACTAGTCTTGACCTAAGAGTTTCATTTTTGTTTGTTATTTTAAGACTTTATAGTTACACACTACCCTTGGCTTTCTAGTTTGGTGTCTGAGAGCAAGCATCCTGGTAAGCGACCTAAGGACAGTGCAGAAGAGGGTTCCCTGGGTCATCTGTTGAAAGGGCCATTCTCTTTCCCCCAGTGCCACTGTATGGCACAGCCATTGGTGTGGGTTGAAGAATCTACATTTTTAATGAGCATCTTGAATGATTCTGATTTTCACTAAAATTTGGGGGCTGGATGTGTCCCCGAGTATGAAATGAAAAGAAATCAGGTAGCTTTTATTTCCACCACACAACACATTGTCCCACATGTCTCCTTTAATTGATCTTTTTGGAGACCTAGAGCTTAACTGTACTCTTCAGATTGTACGCAAACTGACGACGACGATGACGATGAACACTTTTCAGGAGATTGAACTGAAAAGATACTAATAATGTAAGAAAACTTTGTCTAAATAATTGTCCCTTCTCTGAACCTTATATTTTAAGATTTTTTAAATAAGGCTTTTTCCATGACACAGAGAGCCACCAGAAGTTGTGTACTAAACAGGCCTGGAGGGCTCCCTCTGTGTAGCCTGCACTGAGAATGTTGCCTCTTGGAGGGGTGCAGTATGATTGGCCCAGTGACACCTCTCACTAAAGGAAAGTTCAGTTTCTCCAGTATTTTGTAGTGCAAAACAGTTTTCTTCTCTACCTTGAAAAAGTACCGTGTGAGGGATATGGAGCTCTTAAAGTGCCTAATACCAAGCCACATGGCGAATGTTCATGGCTGCTAGCATTCAGTAGAGAAGATATTACATGTTCTGCCTGTAGACTCATAGCCCTGTTGGGGAGGAATAACTACCTCTGCCTTCAAGGTCCTTCTAGCTGGATAAGAATCAAAGTGACATGAGGCAGATTAACAGGAGAAAAATCAAATTTAATGGTGTACCTATAGGAAATCCACACAGACCTGGAAATTCCAAAGGTGGTAGACGACAGGACAGGAGGCTTAGATGAACTATGGAGAGGAGTAGGGATCTCTGGATACAAAGGGGAGAGGGAGCAGTAGCAGGAAGGTGAAAGGAGATGTTTGGAAAACAAAGGTTGTCCTAACATGCAGGTAAGTTTCTCAGGTAAGAATCTCTGTTAATAGCTATCTTCCTGATACAAGCAGGCAGTTGAGGTAGAAGTAAAGAGATTTTCCCAAATCTGTTGGGTTTTGGTTGCTTTTAATTCAAGATCATGTTTGTGCCAATTTGGCCCATCTTGGGATGGCCTGCCCATGGCCCCTACAGCCCCAATATTCCCTTTTGGCTTTTCATGTATAATTGTCCATAGTATTTACTTCCTAAACTCAGTTTAATTTTCCTTTTGTGCCTTTTGTATCATGTAATATGTTATTTTAAAATGTTGGTAAGAATGGGATAGCCTTGAAACTTTTTTTGTCTTTGTAGCATTCCTAAAGATGGGCCCAGGTTACCTTTGTAATTTTACCATTTTTTTCTAAATTATTTCCAAAATTCATTGGAAAGTTGCAGCCTCAGGACACCTCTGCCTTTCTGACATGACTAACAAACACTACATTAATTTGGAACACATGTTCTGTCAAAGTTTACCTATAGCCTTGGGTTCCAAATTTGCAACTTCAGCATCTTCCATTGAAAAGAAACAGCATATTTTTTTTCTTGAATTCCCCCCTTGCCTCCCCTTGAACCATAGTCTTTTATAACAGTAATAAGGAAATGTGGTTATGGGTATAATTGCCATGAGGCAATTGTACCCTTGAGGACTGGCAGAATTTTCTTTTCTATAGTCTGAGGACTGGGCTCCATCAAGAAGCTCCATTTGCAAATAACTCAATTAGAATAATAACAATGTCTTTATTTTTATGGCAACTTTCCCTATAGAGATCAAAGCACGTTAGAAACATCCTATCAGATTCATTGTTCTAATACCCGGTGGACCAGAATAAAAAAGTTTTATTATAGCTCGTTTGAGATAGGTGATTGAGGCAGAGAAAGGTTAAGTGACATCCCAGAGGTCACAAAGAAACTCAGTAGGGGGACTGCAACGAAAAATCAAGGTTTCCTGTTACCCTGCAAGTTATCAAGCCACATTCTTTCCTGGCCATTGTAAAGGATGAGAATAAAGCACAGCCTCTTTTAAGGTTGCAAAATAATGTAGGTGAAAGTGCTTTGAAAATTGTAAAGGTATTGTTGCTATCTTTATCACCTAGTACAAATGCAGGGTAAGAAAAAGCCTTATTGTCAATGTCTCTATGAATTATTCTCATAGATAGGACATGGATTTGCAAATTCGGGTTGCTTGGGCCCAAACCATCAGTCTTCTTGATCATTAATGAAGGACTAATGAAAAATTATATTTATAACTCTAAATAAAATAACACACTTAAGCATCTTAGGGCTCCTCACAATTTTTAAAGAATTCTATGAGGTTGAAAACAAACTTTGAACAGATTAAGAAGCCAAAGATCAAAGTTGCTCTGGTTGAATAAACTGCCAGACACAAAACTTAACCAAATACTCTGATTTCCTTTCCTTTTCTTTTCTTTTCTTTTCTTTTTTCTTTTCTTTTCCTTCCTTCCTTCCTTCCTTCCTTCCTTCCTTCCTTCCTTCCTTCCTTCCTTCCTTCCTTCCTTCCTTCCTTCTTTTTTTCCTTTTTAAGATTTTAAGGTTTTCACTTTGGACTCCATAGTTTTCAGGGTGGCTGTGATGAATTGAGGCTCTATTTTTTTTTTTTTTTTTTAACCAGGACTATGAAAAGTGGGAGTAGAATGCTACTAATCTTCCTACCTGATTTCAGGGAGCCTTGGAGGACACATTCTCTGGGGAAGAGACACAATCAACTTGATGTTCTTAATTACTATTGTTTGCTCTGTGATTAAAAGTGGCATATTTTGGTGGAGGCCTGTTGGCTTCCCAAGTGTCCAGCATGCTGGTGTTGGGAGCATCAGGAGTGGTAGCATTCCTTCCCTGGAAGAGGAATCCCCTTCCACTAAGTAGGAGCTGAAAAATCAGAAATGTCTCCAATTTTATCAGTCCTTGCCTTTTAATAGGAAAAAATGAGAAATTGGGCAAAATACAAATACATGAGGTTTTAAAGCCATCTCTCTGATTTTCAAGTTTCTAGAGTAAGTTCATATTCCTTCCCTTTAATGCAAGTAAATGAAACAATGAATAAAAATGAAATAATAAATGAAACAATCTCCTGCTTATCATCCATCCTCCTTGTCTGTCTCCTGGGAAGAGCAATGGCCTTGAGACTTCATCTCATCATCAGTGCACCTCTTGTTGTGTCTTCATGCTTAATGAATGTTAAGCTGAGAACAAATCTAGGTAAACAGGTGAACAGAAACTAAAGTTCAACCCACGTCAACCTGAGTGTGAAAGAACATGGGAAGAAAACATCCATCTTGTAGAAGTACTATTAGCCCTGCGAATGGACCGAGGAGATAAGAGCTATTCTCTACAGTCAATTGAATTAGATCAGCTAATTTATTCCAGTTCTGATAATTAGTGGATGATATTAATAGAGAGTGTTCAGTTATTGCTTTATTATTGTGAATGTATTTTTTTTAAAGGAAAGTTTTTTTTTTTAAAGGAAAGTTTTCTTAAGCACCCCTCCTTTTTCTTTCAAATGGCCTCCCTGGCTTCCAGGGCTTGCCGCCCCTCCCCATTGTATTTTGGTTTTCACAGAGTGACATAATGCCACAAAAGATTCCAGCCCAGTGACAAGAAAGCTGAGCAGTGTTGTCACTTGAAAAACACATGGGTCCTTTTGAATCGGAGCCTAATGTGAGGAGGAAGCTTTGGCTTGGCATCTAGATGGGGATACCCCAACCTTTGTATTCTAGTGGTGCGTGGAATCCCGACTTCATTGCAGTCGCCAATATTGCCTTCGAGTAAACAAACATGCACAAATGAGAATGATATCTTAGCACAGTCAGGGTCTTCCCATTTATAGTTCATATTTTCAAGCGAAAAAAAATAGAAGTTACCCTTTTGGGGGGAAATTATTTCTCTGTTTCATGTCCTTTCGAAATTAACTGAGTTTGTACCCCATCTTTCCTTCATTGAAGTTTTCCTTAGATGTAGATTTTATACCGTCGAGTTCCTTAGACATAGGCAGGTACAGATATTTTTACTACAAAAATCTAACACTCTGTCAACAAGATGTAGAAAGACAGGCATACTTTTCTTATAAAGAGCTGCAGCTCTTTATTTCATTTCTCAAACCATGTCCCAGGCAAAAGAAAGGCTGTGAGCCTCTGACCAGTGACAGAGCTGCGCAGATCGGGGATGGAAACTGTAACATCAAACCATCAAACCTTGCCTGGTTTCGCTTCTGCCTCCGTCAGTCACACTATAGATCCTTCACCTCTTCCAGCTGCTGGACAGTCCTGTGAAGTTTAATGGTTTCCGTCCAATTCTTGGGGCAAAGGGACTCCATGATCCACACGTTCTATACATGCCTTGGCATCCTCAGCTGACTTGCCAAGGTTGAAGCAGGCTTGGGAGAGTACAGTTTCCTTCTGGGTCAGGCACAGCAATCATGATGTCCAGGGGGATATCACACTTTGAGATTTAACTCTTGGAGGGGGAGGGGAATGGCTGGAGAAAGCTGCGTTGAAGTGGTACAACCCCCTGCTTCCCTCCTGGTCTCGGGTATTAAAAACAGAATTTACTTATAAACTATTTCCCTGTTACTTAGTTGCACTTTATCTGCTGTGCCATTTGTAAGTATATGGAGATTTTGTGTTTATTGGCTTCCAACCAGATCTTCAAATCCATTGTTTGAAGGTGGAGATTAGTCGTCTCTCCTAATCGCAATCAGCCTATTTCTAGGAGGGCGCCTATTTCTAGGAGGGCACCTCTTTAAACCAATTTCTGGGCCAGATATATCTGTCGTAATTTCAGTTATCTGTTTAGGATAATGTAAGCAATTCAGTTTTACTTGTTGTGTCTTGGCTTTAGCTGAGTTATATATTCCTATGTGATTTTCTTAAATCCCAGAATCCACATAATAGAGTACGTTGAAAGAACTAGTGATCTTTTATTACCTTTTTTTGGACTGCAACTTATAATTAAAGTTTAAGTTTAGAATAATATATCCACAGTAAAAACTGGTTAAAGTTTAAAGTCCATTTCTATTTGGTATTATGCTTCCTGCCTCTCACCCCCATTGCCAGAGACACTAAACGCTTGTGGTGTCAGCGTTATTCTTCTGGTTTTTTAAGGTCTGTGCAACACATTTTCCATTGTATGCTGGAGTTTATCTTCTGGTATGTCCATCGCACTGTAATTTTCTTATTGGAAATCAAAGGGAAGGGAGGAAAATGCAAAAAGTGGAAATTATGGCTAGACTTCCTTCATGATCACTTTATGCCTATTTAGACTATAACCTATTTTCTAATAAATCTAGTGTCACTTCCTTCTTCCGGGGCTGTTATCAAACACACTCTTAGGAGGTCAAGTCAGTTCATAGCATTTGCATTTGCAATTCTCAAGTTTTGACACAGTGAGTTCATATACTTCCTTATGCATATGTTCATCAGTATTTTTATGTTGTTTCTTATTTGCGGAGGATTCTAGTGAAGTGTCATAATTAGAGTTCTGATAGAAGAGAATACTTGGTCTATTCTTGTTTAATGAATTTGCCTATGTGAAAATGTTGGATGTCAAGTGAGGTCTTGTGAACAATTTCTTAGAGAAAACAGAGTAATGTTGAAATTCTCTTTTCAAATATGTATTGTCCTTATGTTGATGTATATTGGTGTGTATTTAAGGCAGTTTGATTATCCTTCCATGATATTGTTAGCTATTCAGACAATTGAAAAGTGATTCAAAGTTGTTTGTGTCATGAGCTATAAATAAATGCATAGTGTTCTATAAAAATAATCAGACTCAATTGATCTGGGCAGGGAGCAGATAGTCGTGATTGCAGAAAGGTCATTTACACAGGGAAAAAAAAAAACCTAGATATCATGTAACTTGTTGGATAGACTAACTCTGAAATGGTAAAAAGGAGAAATAGTAAACATGAATGAGTGTGTGGGATTATCAGATCTCTTGGAAGAGATGTATTTAGAGCTTGTCATTGAAAATCTAAGTAATTGGTCTTTTTTTATGTCTTTTTACAAAAGAATTTGGGATATAGGATTACATACTTAGTACTGAATGGTGAGAGTGCTTTCTCACCTTTTTTATGAGAATCATAACAATTACTTGAAATTTATTAAATTCTAAATGGTGTTATATTTAATCTGTCTAATACTGTTAACTCTATTACATGACATATATTTGGAGTGATGAATATGTCAAACTTCAGCAAGCACATATATCTGTCAGGATCCAGGAAAATAGAGTTTCTACCAGAGAGTCCAACAAAAAGACTTTATGAGGGCAGGGCTGGGGGTAGCTAGAATGATGTTAGAATAGGTGAGACACCAACTGGGCAGTGAGGCCACCCAGATATTAGTGCCAGCAGGAACTCCCTACTTCAACTAGGGCTGGAGGGTTAAGGAGAGAAGTTGGTGTTACCAGAGTCCTTGAGCCACAGTTATCTGAGGGGTGTGGGGACCACAGAGAAAGGGACCCACCCAGTGAAAGCTAGAACCACGAAGGATTCCTGGCCACCACTTGGAGAGGTCTGTCAAAGCAGAGAGAGAGGAAATACTTCCCTTTTCCTTTCTTCTTGTCCTCTGATTTCCTAAACTCCCACCTGTGCTCCCCATTGGTTTGGACCTGGTCCAAAGTCAGTTGTTAACAGAGCTGGGAAATGTAGTTTGCAGGAAAAGAGTGAGGAATGGCTCTGAGGACAAATTACCACTACTTGGCAATTCTGTTTTTTTTTTTTTTTAATTTAATTTTATTTTTTCAGTGTTCCAAGATTCATTGTTTATGCACCACACCCAGTGCTCCATGCAATCCGTGCCCTCCTTAACACCGACCACCAGGCTCATCCAACTCCTCACCCCTTTCCCCTCCAAAACCCTCCGTTTGTTTCTCAAAGTCCGCATTCTCTCATGCTTCTTCTCCCCCTCCGATTTCCCCTACTTCACTTTTTCTTTCCTTCTCCTAATGTTCTCCATGTTATTCCTTATGTTCCACAAGTAATTGAAAGCATATGATAATCGACTTTCTCTGCTTGACTTATTTCACTCAGCATAATCTCTTCCAGTCCTGTTCATGTTGATACAAAAGTTGGGTATTCATCTTTTCTGATGACTGAGTAATATTCCATTGTATATCTGGACCCCATCTTCTTTATCCATTCTTCTGTTGAAGGGCATCTTGGCTCTTTCCATAGTTTGGCAATTGTGGCCATTGCTGCTATGAACATTGGGGTACATATGGCCCTTCATTTCACTAAATCTGTATCTTTGGGGTAAATACCCAGTAATGCAATTAATTGCAGGGTCATAGGGTAACTCTATTTTTTTTTTTAATTTTTTGAGGAATCTCCACAATATTTTCCAAAGTGGCTGCACCAACTTCCATTCCCACCAACAGTGTAAGTGTAGGAGGGTTCCTCTATCTCCATACCCTTGCCAACATTTGTTGTTTCTTGTTTTGTTAATCTTTGCCATTCTAACTGGTGTAAGGTGGTATCTCAATGTGGTTTTGATTTGTTTTCCCTGATGGTTAATGATGATGAACATTTTTTTCATGGGTCTGCTAGCCATTTGTAAGTCTTCTTTGGAGAAGTGTCTGTCCATGTCTTCTGCCTATTTTTTGACATGATTATCTGTTTTTTGGGTGTTGAGTTTGAGGAGTTCTTTATAGATCTTGGATATCAGCCCTTTGTCTGTAGTGTCATTTGCGAATATCTTCTCCCATTCTGTGGGTTGCCTCTTTCTTTGCTTTGTTGACTGTTTCCTCTTGAGGTGGGGTGGAGAGATGGAATTGAGCGAGGTAAGGTTCAAAGCATTAATTTCACCTGAGGGATTGTGTTTGCATGATATTATTGAAAGGCTTATCACACTAATTTTTCTTAGTGACATCAAATTACTAATTTTTTATCCTACTAGAAAATTTAGTTTATGATTTGTCATTATATATTATTCTTAGATGCTTTTGAAAATTCTCCATGATTTTTTTTTTTTTGGTTAATTTTCAGATTTTAACATCCTTTAAATGTCAGGAAGAACTTGATCTTCTCTAATTAAAACAAATCTTAAAAACCAAAAAACAACAGGTGACAGTCTCAATCGTTTTATTGGTGGTTAGCTCTGACAGGGAATCATAGATGACCTCACCTTCCCCTCTTCCATCTTCTGGATGTATTGAGAACGGACAAGGGAAGTTCAACTGCTCTTGTCATCAAACAGTGCCTACACCGTGGAAATGATGATGTGGTTTCTTGGTTCTTTTGTGACTTCTTTGCAGGCTTGGTATACAGCATACATTGTTTTTTGACTGGAATGCAACATCAGTCTTGAAATGGCAGCATAATAATCAACTTGCAAAATTGAACATTAGCCATGTGTAATGTATATGCAGTAAAAATAATCTTTATGAGCATGGGAGAGGAGTCTGCAGTAAAGAACTTGAAGTTGGTCTGCGTTAAAGTTTTGTCACATCTGGAAGGTATTTGATGTATAAAATTACATAGGTTTGATACCGTTCAGGGTTAAGACATATGATGGGACATTATGCAGAAATTGGTTCTTTTTCATACTCTTTAGACTTATCTTAGAGATATTTAATCATAAGGAGTCCATTTGAATCTCCATTAAAGATATACTGAGCAAAATGACAAAATGTAAGGAATTTTGAACACATGGTACATGGCTTTGCATCCTTATAGTCTTGATTCCCTTCTTTAAAATGGATATATAGGGGCACCTGGGTGGCTCAGTGGGTTAAAGCCTCTGTCTTTGGCTCAGGTCATGATCTCAGGGTCCTGGGATAGAGCCCCACATTGGGCTCTCTGCTCAGTGGGGAGCCTGCTTCCTCCTCCCTCTCTGCCTGCCTCTCTGCCTACTTGTAATCTCTTTCTCTCTCTCTCTCTCTCTGTCAAATAAATAAATAAATGAATAAAATGGATATATAGCAAGTGGACATACCTAGCATCATTTTTTTCTTATTTCCCAAATAACTGTAGTCATGAACAGTAGATTCCGTGGTAAGCTTCTATAACAGGCTCTTTATTATTCTTGGTTAAAATTACCTTCATTTTTAGCTTTCCTTTCACAATGACATTTGAAAGAATATTGCCACGTCAGATTATAACAAATCTTCATATTTCTTTTGGGTTATAAACTTTTCAGGGTTCTTTCAAACATGTTATTCTACTTATGAGAATAACCTTGACCTTCCCTTAGACAAAAAGGTAAAATCAGGGCGCTTGGGTGGCTCAGCCAGTTGAACGTCCCGACTCTTGATTTCAGTTCAGGTCAGGAGATCAAACTCTGTGTCAGGCATGGAGTCTGCTTGAGATTCCTCTCCTTCTTCCTCTACTCCTCCACAGGCATGCTTCTCTCTTTCCCTCTCAGGAAAAAAAGAAAAATCATATTAGCCCAACTTTTTTGATTTGTTTTTATAATAAAATTGAGTGACATTCCTCTCGTCCACAATTTTAATTGACAGGGGGAAATTACTATCTCATTTGTTTCCTCATTTTATTCTTTTTTGAAAATGTTCACTCACATGATGTATTATTCAAGTAGTCTTATTCCTGGTAAATTAGCTTTTGCCCTGAAAACGTGGGGACAGAACTTCTTTGAACCATTTGTCAGGGAACTGTTAGGACATTGAATACCGCTCCGCTCTCTGCCACATCAGCACACTTCCTGTTTCATCAAGTGTTTTCTCTCATTTTTTCCTCCAATTTTATGATAAAGTTATTTTATAAACAATAGCAGTACTGAATGTCTGACATGCAAATCTGTCTTCCTGTGGTGGGAGGTGTATTAATTTTGTGTATTAATTTTGTCTTACTCTATTTTTCTGCTAATTACTATGCACCTCTGGATTAAATACGTACATTTATTTTTCTATGAATATATCACCACAGACTTAAGAACCATGATTTAATAATGAAGCAAAGTCTAGTTATTCATCATATATAACCAATCAGGTATCTAAGAAACTTATTCAGTTTCTTTCCTGTAAGCTTATATGATGATTTAAATGTAAATATTTTAATGATTTGGCAAAGTATCTTTTCACCTGGCATAATGAGAAGTCTACCCAAGTAAAAATTTTCTTTTTAGGAACTCATGCCTACAATCAAAGGAGCACTTTTCAAATAAGAATATGACTTTTTGGTTGGTGACTGAGTCAGTTGCTAAATTTGTATTTGTAGAGAGCTTTTTAAAAAATAGAATATGTGTAGATAATCATCAGACAAGTAATAGTTATGATTGGCGTTACTGCAATAATTATGATTTGAGGAAGATGAGAAATGGCTTAAGTTAGAGCAGCCATCAAGGTCTTGTCCACTGTAAAATAGTGGTCATTTATTCAACAAATATTGTTTGAGCACTTAACTAATACGCCAGAGATTATGCTAAGTAGTGAATAAGACTTCCATGTATCTTGGGCGCCTGGGTGGCTCAGTCGGTTAAGCATCTGCCTTCTGCTCAGGTCATGATCGCAGGGTCCTGGATCAAGTCCCACGTAGGCTCCCCGCTTAGCAGGGCATCTGCTTCTCCTTCTGCCTCTGCCCCTCCCCACCTGCTAGTGCTCTGACTCTCTTTCAAATTAAAAAAAAAAAAGATTTCCATTCTTGACCCCATGAATTTTATAACGTAGCAAACAGGCTGGACACTAACCTAGCCCTTTAACTTCCAGTACTGTTAGAGTTTTCAAAGGAAAATATGGAGTGAAAACAGAGGAGGACCAATTAGGTGGGTTTTGGGCAGGGGGGAGGAATGAAAGTGGGAAATTAGACCTCAAAGTGTATTTTAAAAAATACAATAGCCTTTCTCCACAAGTCCTTGTGCATATTTTCACTTTTGTGTGAAGTTATTCCCTCCCCCCCCCCTTATTTCTGTTGTAAATGACTAAGGCTAAAAACTTGTGCCTTTTTCTTGTCCAGTTTTAAATGATCGGGCAACATGAAAACTGAGGCGTGAGTGGTTTGCTCAGGGTCAGAGTATAAGTGGTTGGCAGTTACTGAATGGGACCCAGGCATTCTGACTCTCCAGATAGTTTGGAGAAAACACAGCCTGCTCCTTAAGAAGAAAAATTGCCAACGAAATATTAGAAAGTCTTGTATCTGGTTTTGATCTAGATATACAATATGATAGTAAGTTTTGGAGAAATACACAGAATGGCATAGCACAAAGGGTCCATGTGTCCACAGGACTGTGGCATGTGTGGGATTTAGACTAATCCCTGGAGACCCTAGGACAAAATAAATAAGTAAGTCACTGTGTCAGTCAGTGAAACAAGTACTCTTTGGGGCTTTGGAGGTATGAGAGCATTTATTTTTCCATGCTCTCTTTTTCAGAGCAAATCTAAGACTAATATGATCATAAACATTGCATTTGGTTTATATTGAAATTTTGCAATGATTTTTTTCAATTTGTCTCCATAATTATGTTCTTGGGTTTGATGACATTCTGGTTTTCATTTTCAGATTCATATTTCACCAACATTCTCTTTGCACTACATACCTTACTATAAAATGCAGGTTTCTTGGTTTCCAAGGAAAAAAAAGTATATTACATAGAATAGCTAAAATCCCCAATGTCTCCCAGATGGGAAAGACAGAACATTCATCTCATCTTTTCCTACTGGATCTGGCCAGGCTTTGGAAAGTACTTCATTGTTTTCATATGGCAAAACGTATTGGCCAATTGTTCCTTAAAGTACATAGTGGCGTGTTCATCTAATATTATGAGATATGGGCAGCATTTATGAAAGATTATAAATCTTGCAACTCTCTTCAGAAACTTAAAATACAGCTGGAGATGTTTTGCTTCCAACAAACATGCAATCTTCATAAAATTGTAAAAGAAATGTTTTGAATAAATAATGTCTTGGTTTATTTCTCTCTAGTGCAAGAACTATTTTTTTAGTCACAATTATGCCATAAAACTCCTCCCTCCACTACACTAACACCCTTGCCTCTGTATTTATATATTTTCCTGGTGCATTAAAAAAAAAAAATTAAGGATGCCAGATTGCTTTGCCTTGTTTTTAAAGATAGAAAACTGGATTTGCTCCCAGGGACTCTTTCCCTAACTAGGCCAGTTTAAAAACTAAACAAGGATTGAGTCAGTTAATTAATTTAAATGAGATTACAAATCAAAAACATATTACGCAATCTTGATTTAATTACCACGTTTTATTTACTTAATTGAAAACACACTGTAGAAACTTTGCAATCTTGACAAGGATCAGTGTGGTGTCTGTGTGTTCTATAGGGTGAAGGCTTAGAAAGCAAGAAGTGTAGATGATCCTGGTTGTGACCTTTGGTTCACTCAATCCCTGGATCAGTAAAGAGTCATTGAACTTAATCTTAGGCCAGCAAGGTCAGATACGATTATCCCTGCTTTCAGTTGTGAGGTTTTGGTGCTAGTTAATGAGCCGGTGCAAACTTCTGGTCAGAGATATTGGCAGATTTAACACTTTTTGTGCAGGGGTGTTCGTATCTGCCTTGGTCAATAGGCCCCCTCCTGTGAACCGGTTTAATTTGCTCTCATATGGGCACATGATTCTTTTTTTTCCTTAAATTTCAGTGGCCTCTATCTTTCAGCTAATTCCTTGTGGACAAATTTTGGTCTTCAGCCCAAATAAATCCTTATTTTAATCCTTGAGATAGGATGCTTTGAACCTAATCACCCTGTTAAACCAAAAAAAAAAAAAAAAAAGTAGCTCTTTAGAAGAAAGTTGAAAAATAGAACTAGGCGGATGTGTAGGAATAAGAAATAGAGGACAGATGACATGTCTATGTTCTTGTGTATTTTCTTTCGTTAAGCCGATTTATCTGTAAGGACCCTCAATATAGTAACCTCTTTTAAAAATCTGAGCTTTGTTGTATTCAACAGATATTTAAAAATCTGTGTTAGCCAATGAAAAGGAAGATCTGAAGGTACAGGCCTTTAGATGGGAAATAATATAGATTAAAAAGTATGATTAAGGATACATAGGAAGCCATGTTTCCTGAATAGTATTTTGCTTTGGCCAAATGTATTCAGGGAGGTTTGATTTCTCTTCATACTCATACCTGTGTTTAGGGAAAGGGGTACTGATTCGGTAAAAAGGTACCAAGGACTCCATTAACAAAGTGACAGAGTTAATGGTTTCCATGGACAGGTGGTTAAGCAAGTTTTGCAACGAAGCGGATGCCATATAATGGAATGTCCTATTGAGAAGAGAAAGGGACAGAAGCCAGAAAGAGACAGGGAGGAGGAGAGAAAGAGAACGAGCAGGCATTTTCCTCCATATTGACGTGCTTTCGAGGTACAAGGAAAGCACATGGTTTTCCTATGTTCTTTGTGTGTGTGTGTTATTCTAATAAACATTTAATAGAGGAAAAAGAAAATATTGTAAAACTGTAGTTTTGTGTCACCCCAGTTGATGACGCAGTTCTCCATTAAACCTGAAGCCGTATAGCATTTTAACCGTGCCGGAGAAAACTATGGTGAATTATGTAATCAGAATTGCAATTATGTGAAGCTAAGTCACTGTAAATCCCAGGGAAGCAGTCATTGGGAAAGCAAACTGCCAAGAGTGAGGCACAAGACTTGAGGAGAGGGAGGTGGAAGAGGGTGAGAGAAGTTTGCCCTAGGAGAAGAGTTTTCTCCCCTTCCCCTTTAAAAAGGTGTATGATTTGTCTTATTTTTGTGTGTCCCTATTATAAAATGCATGCATTTGCATCCCTTCCCTCAGGGTTTTGCTTGGTCCTTACATCCTGACTTTTCTTTCTTAAGTGATTTCTCTTTCTTAAGTGATTCTTTCTGGCATGCTATATATTTAATTTGTAAAAGTATACTATTTTAATATGTTGGTAATTAATGTTTAGGAGAGAAAGAAGGGGGCCATTCCAAGGCTTAAAAAAAACCTCATGGTATTCTTTAGTTGACAATGGGCTATTTCTTTACCTGCTTAAAGCAAAAGAATATGACAAAGAGGCCCTTTATCACGAGATGACTAATTTTAGTTCTTGCGAGAGGCTATCTGTAGGTTAATAGGTTACAGTGTGGGTTTCATTTACTCTTCTGATATCCCTTGATATAAAAGCCATATTGTTATAGAATCATAGAATTTTAGAGCTAGAAGGGGCCTGACAAATTACCTTCTTCAGTCCCTTCTTTGCTCTGACGTGACTGTGAATTAAAATCATGCCTCTCAAATTTAGTTTTTCTGTTGATACTCTAGTCATGGTGCCAGAAAATGAAATGAACTCCTGAAACAGGTTTCATCTAGGAGTAGAAAGACAGTTTATGTATAAAGGCCATTAAAAACTTCTTGGTCTCCTGCTTGCAAACTAGGGGAGTGCTTCTGGACCATCACCAAACATTTCTTCCCTTTGGAGGAGACACCCCAAAGTTAATTTCTGACTCAAAATAGTCTCTGTAATCTACCCCCTCCTATTTCCAAATATTCCTTCTGGAGGTAAGGGAAGCAGAACTGAGCCCGAACATCAGGCCAGGACTAGTACACTTGACCTTCCCAACCCCTTCCTCACTCTTTTTTTTTTTTTTTTGCCACAAGAGGTCTGTCTGTTTGACTTCTAATGTATGTTTCTGCACTGAGGGCCATGCCTAGTCTTTCTTCTTTGTCCACTTCTGTACTTTTAGAGACCACTTGTTTCCTACTCATTTAGTTTACTCAACCTAATGTTATGTAGTATATCAAAGATTAGGGCGATAGGGCTAATAAATAGGTCAGTATTCCTGCCTTCATGTATTTCAGAGTTTAAAATAGGGATGACCACGACGTGGAGGACTTTAGGGAGGAAAAAAAGGGGGACAGACTGTGCAAAGACTTGGAGGCATCAGGTGTAGGTGACACTTGGGGAACCGGAAGGCTAAGATATGACCTGGGAGTTGATAAAGACTAGAGGTATCTGGAATGGCATACTGAAAAATGTGGAGATTTTCCCATGAGTACTTGGAATACATGTCAGGGTTTTAGTGGTGAAGTAGCTTCATCAGTTTGAAATTTTAAAAAGATCAACTTAGGGGCACCTGGGTGGCTAATTGGTTTAGCAACTGGCTTCAGCTCAGGTCATGATCCTGGATTCCCAGGATCAAGTCCCACATCTGGCTCCCTGCTCAGTGGGGAGTCTGCTTCTCCCTCTGACCATCTCACCTCTCATGCTCTCTTCTCACATTCTCTCTCTCAAATAAATAAATACAATCTTTAAAAAAAAATCACTTGGTAGCAGAGTGGAATTATCTACTACCATAATATGAGATCTGTTCATTTTTCAAGACCCTGTTCCTAAAGTCCCTTCCCTCTGATACTGTCTATAAAACACGCTTGCTCATCCTTTCTAGAAAGAACCAACTACTTGCTGATCTTGATACATACTCATTAATAACACCTATCACCACCATGTATTGTATTTTATTTGTACATTTATGTCTCTTTGGGCAGCCTCTGAGCTCTAGAAGGCATAGAGTATATATTCTTCTTCTTAAAACAGTATGTTAAAGGTCATTATTATAAATGAATTGTAAATTTAATAAGAACTTACTGAGAACCTATTATGGTCTCAAACATCAGCAATTGGACTATAGAAGGTATTCCATGAATCTTACTGATTCACACCTAATTGATGCTTACAGCAGTGACCTTCAAAAGACTTTCAGTTTTGATGGTCTGCCCCCATCAGATAATTGAGTTCACCTACCTCAGAAAGTTAGTACTCAATAACAAACATTTAAGTGGTTATTATTTGTTTATTATCTTGCCTATTTAACAAACATTTTATTGGACTTCCACTAGATCATTAGTAGAACAATTAGAATTCTCTTTGTTTAGCAGAGAGAATCCAGACTAAATTTGGTTTAGAGTTGTCCTCTTTTTAAAGCGTCGATTACTGTATAGATTTTAATAATAATTGTTTCCAACTTAGAGTGAAAGAATAACCATGGGCTTTTAAAATTTATGAAAAAGGTTTTGAATGTATTGGTAAATAGTAGGAAGGAGGAGGGAAGTTAGGGGAAGGTCAAGCTCCCAGAAACATTTAATCTACTGAAAGATCACTTGGCTGTACATGATTTTGAGATTGCATCATAGCCTCTCAAGAGGCAGTGTATCTGAATGGGTGGCCCATGTAGAGAACATATGTTTTAATAGTTGCCATGTAACTTTGGACAAGCCATTTTGGTCACTTAAATATCCCAGGGTTTTTCAGGGGGGAAACTGGCCATTCTTTAGGTAAAGTTTAAAAGTTTAATTATTAGAAGAGCCATAAAAGGCTGACTGCTTTTGAAAAGGGAGTACACACAAGGTTGGAAGAAAAGTAAGAAAAGTAAGGGTCATGTAGGGATGTGAATCTTCTCTTATTCCTGGGGGAGGAGGAACAGATTGAGTTTAAAACGTAGTAACTTACAAATGGCTTCATTAACTATTTTCTTCCAAGAAGAAGACATATATGTTTAATTCACACTATTAAAACATAAAGAATGGGTGAGAAGATATTTTTATAAGTACATAATACAAGTGATTTCAGCTCTACATTATGTCCCGTGAAGTCAGAAATGTAGAAGATGTAGATTGGGATTGAGGAAGAGAAAATAAAATGTGAAGGGAATGATGGAGGAGTGGATTAGGTGAGCTGTCTTCAAGTTCTGTTCACTTGTCTTTCTCTCCACTGCATCCAGATTGTTCTAGACTCAAGTCCCAGTGTGCTAGACAACTCACAACCCCCCTTCTTACTAGCCTTGTTCTTCACAAACTTCATTCTTGTGGAAGGTTATCTTCATCAGATGACTGGTATCTATTGCCTTTTGAACATGAGAGCCCTTGAGAGTCTTGCAATGGTAGTGCTTTCTCCCTTGAGGGGAGAGGGAGACTACAGCTTTTACATCGGCATTCTCAGTAGACACACACTCCTTGAAAGTGTGTCCTTATGTCCTTCAAAGGAGTGTGTATCCTCCAAGTGTCTCCTTCATGTTCAGGCTATTTACCACAGATCATTTTTTTAAAGATTTTTTTTAAAGATTTCATTTACTTATTTGACACAGAGATAGGGAACAGATGCAGGGGGAGCTTCAGGGGGAGGGAAGAGCAGGGTCCCCACTGAGCAGGGAGCCCAATATGAGGCTCCATCCCAGGACCCTGGGATCACAACCCGAGCCTAAGGCAGATGTTCAACCAACTGAGCCACCCAGGTGCCCTGTCCACAGATCATTTTAGACACTTGCCCTGAGATGGGCAGAATTTAGTCATATCCCCTTTCTCCCTTTCTTCATGAGAGTTAGTCCATTAAACATATTAATCATTCTTTGAATATGACCTCTGTGTTTGATATCTTTCATTTACTGGTTGTATTGGATGCGTCTGACCAGTGCACGGTGGTTTACATAATAAAAGCTTTGCAACAATTCTACAAGGTAGACGGTATTACAGTTGTAAATATCAAGACCCACAAGGCTCTAAGAGTTAAGTACTTGGGCGCAAAACCATCCTACTAGTGAGGAACAGAGCTAGAACTCATGGTAATATATTGAGTACACACAGACCCACACACAGGACTTGAGCAAATGATGGAAGTAGTTGAAGAAAACCTTTGGGTGTAGAGTAATGTGACCTGGGTGGTGAGTTTGGAAGGGTTTTCGATGTGGTCTGAATAATTCCTTCTCTGAAGTTAACCACAATAACAGCTCATTTTGGTTTCTCTGCCAACTATGACTCCCTGGTTATTTCCTTTTCCAGCAGTTGGAATTAAGTGACCAGTATAAGGTGCCATAAGAGTTAAGAGTAGATTATAGTGTTAGAATTTACAGTCTGAAAAGTAAATGCTAACTTGCTCCCTCCCTGAGGGGGCCCTCTTCTATGTTTTGGGATCTAGTATATGCTCTTTTACTTCATGAAAAGGCGCAGACTTTGGAATATGAGGGAAAAGCTGCCATTGTGTGCCAGTAAATGCCAGATCATTTTAGAAAGTAGAATTCTTATTAAAAGCAAGCGTGTGACTCAAATGTAGTGTCTACTTTATTTTTCCCTCAAATGTTTGTGGTTTTGTTTTGTTTTGTTTTAGTAATTATATTGTTTTCAAATGAAGGAGTTGGTGTACAGTTGTTGGAAATGGGAGGAGGGGTAATTTGCGGCAGAAAAGACAAGGGTTTCCCAATGGGATGTTGTGGTAACAGGGGGTGCTATTGTTCTAGCTGAATACTTTCTTCAGAATACAAGAGACATTCATTCTTTAATTGACCCAAGTTTTAGCAGCCAGATGTTGGGAAGGAGTTTTGTGTCTCCCTTTTGAAATTGATTTAAATAAACATGCGAGGCTCACCGAGAGTCTACAACCCCTGTCCCCTGATGACGACCTCAATGTGCCTCACACTGTGTCATCAGGAAGGTGGCAGTTAGCCACCTTGGGGGATGCATGTCTAGATCTCCATAAATGTAAAGTAACTTTAGAAGGAAAAAGAGAATATGAAGAAGCTCTCTGTCCAGTGGGTATGTTAATAATAATAAGTAGAAGCTCCTCAAAATGTTAGAGTCACTTGAGAAATTTGACTGGAATATAATATCAGTATTGAAGGATGTATGTCAGAGGAACTCGAGGCAGAAATAGCTGAAGCTGTAGCAAAATAATGTCATTTATCATTTTTATGTAACTATAGGACTCCATGCCTGGAAAGTGGCCAATGTTATGCCATCTTTTATAGGAATGTAGAAAGAGAAAGACTGACCTTCTAAGTTATAAGTCACTGAGTCTTGCCTCAATTCCAGAAAAAGCAAGCAGATTCACGAGAGATGAGAGACAAGCATTTTAGAGAACACCCAGCTCTGTGATTGTCTACAGGAGACACTAGCTGGGACTCAGGCTGCAAGAGTAGCTCCTACCAGTTTCTTTATTTCCGTTTTGGGAAATCAGAAATCAGTTGGAGGATAATGTGGGAGTCGCTAAATATATTTGCGAAGATTTCATGAAAGCTATTCTGGAGGAAAAAAAAGACAAAGGAAATAGGATGAAGAGGTATAATTCCGATCTCAGCATTAAATGTAGTTAGCAGGCATGAGGCAAAGTGCAAAGATAAATAACCAAGTTCTGTACAGAAAGAGATTAATAGGATCCCCTTGTATTTAACAGCAGAAGCAGCAACTGCAGTACACTAATCACTTACATGGAAGAACTTAATAACTCTGTTGAAAAAAACCAGCCTAAGATTTTTCTGCTTCAGTGAGACTGGATTCCTTGTCTTGGCTTAGGTACCATGGCAAGATTTCAGGGAAGAGACTTATCTGTGGCCACCTATCAAATTTTCTTAAAATTCATTATCAAGTTCAAAACTGCCTTTCCTAGGCAGCCAGAGAAGGCCGCTGAATCTGAGCCTTCCATTCCTCTGGCGTTTTGAAGCCTAGTGCATTCATGGCACACTGCACACTGAGGAAGACACAAAAGAAGTAGACAGGATCTCTGCCCCTGCTTGGGAGCGTGCAATTTAGTTGGGGAGACAAAACTTAAATGCTAGAACCAATAAAAGAAGACTACAAAGCAACCTGTAAGGAAGTGTATAATCATACGGGGCAAATGACACAGATAAGTGCAGAGGGGATGTAGAGGAAAGTGGAATGAGCAAAACACAACAGTGTTAGATTAGCTGGGAAAGGCGTGTTGCCTAGTCGTAGCATAACTTCTCCGCTGCTTTCTACGGAAAGCGTCAATGAAAAATAACATGGGGTAGGAAATTCAGAGAGACGACATTGATCTTCTTCTCCTTATCTGCAGTCTGTCTATCACAGATGGAAATTAAATTGATCCAACAGTTTGCTCTCCACAAAGCTATGTTAGTTTCTACCTAGTAATTTATGCTTTTCTTGGTGTTTGCAAATCAATTGCTATTATGGGATGCAGACAAATCTGGGCCTGGATCCAGTAGGTTGGGAGATTATGGGAGTGGATATGTGTGTATGCATGTGAAATCCTGGAAAAACGGACTCTCGTTTCTGTGTATTTCACTCCTCGAATAAAAACATTTTCAGGTTCTTAAAAGCATGTTTAATTACACTCGGATTGCGTTTTTTAGGGGGTGAATCTGCTTTATTTCATATTGCTTCTGACAGGCCCAACCTCCAAATCGCCTTTCGTGGCTTTGGAGCCAGACCTTTTGTTTCAAAAAAGCCTCGCTCCAATCTGAGACTATGATAGATCTCTGCTTTTTTCTTTTCCTCTTGACACAGAAATATGTATGGATATTCATCTAGCTTGATAAATAAAGTGTTGCTGCTGAACACTTGCTGAAAGGCTTGGGAAAGTATACTTTATTTAAACACACTCAGCTTCATTGTTGCATCTTAATTTTTTTTTAAAAGTCCTTCTGAGGATTGTGAAATCATTCAAAAGAAATTAAAAAGAAAACATTTTCTGTGATTTCTTTATAGATTCTGGACAATCAGGAAGTCCAAGCCACAATGATCCTGCCAAGAATCCTCCAGGTAAATATATGCTCCAAGACGTTTGCAATCTAACATTGTTGGAGAACAAAGGTACCACTGTATAGATAAATACCCTGTGATTGGTCAGCTGCCTATTTTTCTCTGGCAGGCTGGTATGTTCAGGACGAGATGTGATTCTGTGTAGGCCCTTCACAGGGGCAAATACTTCTATACGGGCGTCATCCGTGTTTACCTAACCACCGCCATTTTAATTTTTGTTGGTGTTTTTTTGAAAAGCAAACGTGCATTGTTCAGGTGCTAAAAGTCCTTGGGGCTTAAAGAGACAAAAAACCACTTCATCATTTTTTCAAAACACCCAAGAAAAAGTAAAAATTTCCCTTCTCCTATTATAGTTTATCAACTCTCATTACTTTAAGAGGTTGTGGTGGTGGTTGGTTATGTGTTCTGTGAAGGATTCTTTGCCAACGAGTTTTTGTTCCATAAAGTTTTTATTGGATTCTAAGAATCAGGAAATAATGAAAGTAGGACTTTTCCTTCAGTGTAATGTATGCCGAATACCCTCTTTATGTTCAGAAGTTGTTCCAGATTTGAAAATGGGCTTTTATAACTTGGCTGTCTTCATAGTTTTTTGTTTCTAAACCAATTGATTCATGAGTACTTTGTATTTATTCCTCATGACATAAAACTTGTGCAAAGAAGAATTTCTAATATTTTGTTATCAGAAGAATCTCATTTGTACCTGTAACTTGGGTAAAAGAGTACTCTAGGAATAAACCAACAAAAAACAAAACTAAATGAACACAAAAATCTAAACTCACCACACATGCCCTCTACCTCCCAAAATAACCTGATCTGGTTATTTTCATTGAAAATAAACCAAAACGTTTTTAAAAGGTGATAATAAAAGTTTTCTCAGGTAGACTAGTTTTAGGTCCTTAATTACTTGACCTGCCTTGTCATAGGGTTTTGCTGCTGTGAGATTTCGCTATCTAAAGAACTCCAAACTGTAAGAAAATATGTCAGATCAGTCTTTAATTTTAAAATGATGTTAGAAAGATATAGTAAGTAAATATGCGAGTAAAAATGCAAAGTCAAGGCAATATAGTTTTTCTGAGTCTTCCTTGTATTTTGTTTTTATTTTTATCTTAGAAAAATTATATTTTTACAACTACATATTAACTTACTCTGTATTGTACAAAAACTTATTGTTTGGCGAAAGTAGTGGATACTTCAAAGATTCAAAGTTTTAATTAAATACAGATTGAAAAAATGTATGCTAACTTGATTTGTCCCTACTTTGGTCCAAATCATTCAAAATTAATACAGATTGATAAGAAAACATGCAAAAACCAGAACAATTTTAAATGTAATTTCCAGTTAAATTTATTACTTTATTTTTTGTGTTGGTGGGAGAGTAGAATCAAAACGACTATTTTGCATGTGATAAATTTTGTCAGAAATTTTCTGAAGTTGAGGGGCACTGGGTGGCTCAGGTGGTTAAGTGTCTGCCTTTGGCTCAGGTCATGATCCCAGGGTCCTGGGTTCAAGCCCCACATTGGCCTCTCTGTTCATTGTGGAGGCTGTTTCTCTTTCTCCCTGCTGCTCCCCCTGCTTGTACTCTCTCTCTCTCTCTCTGTCAAATAAATAAATAAAATCTTTAAAAAAAAGAAAAATTTTCTGAAGTTGAGAAAATTTCAAAAGGTTATCCCTTTAACTTTACTAAGATTTCTTCTTTTTACTTGAGTAATAGTTTCCCTGTGTAGCATGATAACCCAAAGTGAATTGTGTCCAAACATTTTTTAAAAGCTTCCTCACTCATTTTAGAAAGAATGGGGTGGGGAAGGGTAGTTAATAGAAAAAGAGTTGGTAAGTAATGTAAGTCAATCAGACTAAACAAAGGATATGTTCTTTGCATTTGAAAGTAATAAAGCTGTTATTGTTTGAAATGCATTTTTGAACACGTACAGAATTACACTCATTTAAAAATGTTCTCTACTTAAGCTGAATGAATAATTGTTGAATAGTCATATAATGCCAGAATTTGATTTTTTAATATTTGTCAAGAAGCTTAAATTTTTCTTTTGCTATAATCAGTGTAGCATCTCTTATTCATCTGTTTGCATGTAATATGACAGAAATAAGATAGAATCCTTCTAATTTTTTCCTTTTTAAATTTTCCTTGGAAATCAAACCTTTTTGAGAGCTATGTCTTAGAACTAGGATGTTGTAGATCATATTATAATTAGTTGGATATTGTATATACATAAATGGTACATCAATTACCAGTTTTTCAGTTAGAATATAATAAAACATATATAATATCAAGATTAAATGGAATAAAATTAGAATTTTCTGTGGTGATTCAGAAGCATGCCACCTTTTTAACGTATGTTGCATATCATTGTATTATGGACTTAATCATAAAGATTGTTAAGGAATCCTATTTGATGAAAGTTGAGAGTTTGTTCTGCAATACCTTGAAATAAATCAAGCCACTAGGAATGTAGAATGGCTTCTCATTTGAAATGTGAAAAATCAGAACTTATTAAGGTTTTTGTTTGCAGTCAATTGGAATAAATTATATTATAAAGTTCTTTTCATGGGGGACCTGGGTGGCCCAGTCAGTTAAGCATCTGAGTCTTGATTTCAGCTCAGGTCATGATCTCAGGGTCATGAGATCAAGTCCCTCATCAGGCTCTGGGCTGAGTGTGGACCTACTTAGGATCCTCTCCTTCTGTCCCTCCCCTGCTTGTGTGTGTGCTCTCTTTCTCACTCTCTCTGTCAAGAAAAAAAAGAAAAGAAAAAAACCTCTTTTCTTGAATACAAGCACGTTTGGGATTTTAGAGCATGATTTATCTTTTGGGGGCTTTTTTCATCTCTGTGTTCTGGCTTTCGCTAAAATGTGAAATCTCTGACTTTTCGGATTCAGTATCTCAAAAGGTACAATGCATTCATAGGAAAATTCAGTCTACTACCATAAACAAGGAGACAATCAAATTCCT
The DNA here is from genome assembly GCA_028533885.1 of Nasua narica. Classification (NCBI taxonomy): domain Eukaryota; kingdom Metazoa; phylum Chordata; class Mammalia; order Carnivora; family Procyonidae; genus Nasua; species Nasua narica. The sequence continues at coordinate 33,208,873 of CM052813.1, read as the reverse complement.
TTGCTACTTGTATTGTTCTAACAAAGGCAAGCTAAACTTTGGGAAAAGATCATTCCATGGGCTAACACTTTCCTATCACCAGTAGTTTTCTACTGGGAGATGTGCAACCCATAGATATGGCTACCATCTACTTCTCAACAGCTTGGGAAGAGATGGCAAACATTCTAGCCCTTTTGGAGGTAGAAGCTCTGTGAAATCTTTGCCCCCACTGTTAACATGAAGGTGGATCCCATTCAGTCATTCTTTAAGTACAGGTGCATGTGTCTGCCCACAAATGGAACATCTCCTCTGGCTTGGCTTTTTTCCAGCATCAGACATGACTGTCTGACATGGAGGCCACATCCCTGCTAATTCCAAAGAACTTCTGCAGGGTGACCTTAACGCTCTTCAGACTAGTATGGATGTCTCCATGTAGGCCCTTAATTTTTAACTAGTGCTTCTTGATTGGGATTAGTACTTAGTAAGCAAACTGAGCAAAAGCAAACAAAAACAACACATTACTAGGAGGAGCAATATTTGATATTTGTTATTTTTGAAAACACTTTTGCAGGTTTTTTTTGTTATTTTAAAAAGCAATGATATAGTCGTTATTGCACTCCCTTATACTACTTGTGATTTAATATTTTGGGTTTTTTTTTGTTACATGGCGGGGATGGACATCATCAACCTTTCAGGTCTAAGGTGCTTTAAAATTCTGATGGTGCCCAAAGATAGGGCATTTTTATTTTAGTCAAGAGGCACTAGACTACTCCATTTTTTTTTTAATGATACACATTTCCTTTGATTTTGATGGAGTCAGAAATTATATGTTTATATTTAGTTCCTTCTTTTTGAACATTAAATTAATCCCTTCTAAGCAATAAAACTATGAATCCTCTCTCAACTATGGCAAACAACTGTTTGGACCAAAGGAGAGTAAACCATTGATTTAGGGACTTACATCCATCCTAATTTTATTTGCAATGATTAAAAACCCCACTGTCACTTTTAGGAAATGTGTGATTGAATTGCAATTTTTTGAAATTAGCTTTGACTTGCTCTATTGTTTTGTATCCTTGCATTCCTTCAACTATGATCTTTTAGAAATCCCAGTCCTCAATCACTTTCCTAATGCTGGAGTAGTGGTTACTATCTAAGAAAAACAAGGCAGTCGAGAAATTGGATTTTATATTTGGGTCATTTAGAAGCTGACACCTCATTTTGGAGTTTAGAAAGTCTATAGTTATGTGGGGAGCTCTCTCTTGGTTGCAAAGAAATGATGAATTTTAGGGAGGTTTTTGCAAATTCTCTGATGAAAATTTATGAAGCATTCTAAGTATTATTAACCAGAGCTTTCTCAACTGGAATGACATGGACTTATCCTACTTTTCTTTTTTTGAACATTTTATAGAGTGCTTGTGCTGTTTTGTGTGATTTTTTTGCATGTAGTCTGGGAAAACCTCTGGAAACCATTAGGATTACGTATTGGGTGAATGTCAAATAAACTATCTTATATCCTCTCTGGAACAAAGATGGAATTAAATAAATAATTGAATAAATTAAACAAGGAGTATCTGTTAGCTTTAACAATATTCTCATCTTGCACTTAAGAAATTATGATGTACGAATACAAATAAGTATAATTATATATAAATGTATATAATTATTATGTATTATATATTATATATATAAATATATATAATAAATATATTCCACATATCAGAGAGATCATATGATAGCAGTCTTTCTCTGTCTGACTTCTTTCAGTTAGCATAAAACCCTCAAGATCCATCCATGTTTTTGCAAACGGCAAGATTGCAAACTTTTTTATGGCTGAATAATATTCCATATATGTACTCCATTTATATACACACACCACATATATATTCTATTTATATTTACACACCACATTTTCTTTATCCTTTCATCCATTGATGGAGACTTAGGTTATTTTGATATCATGGCTATTGTAAGTAATGCTGCAGTGAACATGAGGGTATATTTATCTTTTTATTTATTTATTTTAAAGATTTTATTTATTTATTTGACAGAGAGAGAGATCACAAGTAGGCAGAGAGGCAGGCAGAGAGAGAGGAGGAAGCAGGCTCCCTGCTGAGCAGAGAGCCTGATGCGGGGCTTGATCCCAGGACCCTGAGATCATGACCTGAGCTGAAGGCAGAGGCTTTAACCCACTGAACCACCCAGGCACCCCTATATTTATCTTTTTAAATTAGTGTTTTCATTTTTTTAAATGAAAACCCAGAAGTGGAATTGATGGATCATGTAGAGTTTTCTTTTTAGCTTTTTTAAGGAAAGTCATACTCTTTTGCATAGTGGCTAAACCAATTTACATTCCCACCAACACTGTAGGAGGGTTCCACTTTCTCCATAGTCTTTCCAAAACTTGTTATTTCTAGTCTTTTTGGTAATAACCATTCTAACAGGTGTGAATAACCATTCTCACTGTGGTTTTGATTTGCATTTCCCTGATGATTAATAATGTAGAACATTTATTCCTGTACCTCTTGGCCATCTGTATGTCTTTTTGGAAAATGTCTATTTAGATCCTCTGCTCATTTTTTTAAACAGATTTTTTTTTTTTTTTTTTGCTATTGAGTTGTATGAATTCTTTATATATTTTGGATATTAGCCCCTTATCAAGTATATGATTTGCAAATATTTTTCCCATTCAGTAGGTTGCCTTTTCCTTCTCTTAAAGGTTTTCTTTCCTATGCAGAAACTTTTTAGATTGGTATAATCCCACTTGTCTATTTTTGTTTTTATTGTTTTTGCTTTTGGTGTCAGATTAAAAAATTATTGGCAAGACTGATGTCAGAGAGCTTACTGCCTATGTTTTCTGCTAGAAATTTTATGGTTTCAAGCCTTACATTTGAGTTCTCAATCTATCTTGAGTTAATTTTTGTGTATGAAGTAAATAACGGTCCAGTTTCATTCTTTTACATGTGATGGTGCAATTCCCAACACCATTTTTTGAAAAGACTGTCCTTTACTCATTGTGTGTTCTTGGCTCCTTTGTCATAAATTAATTGACTATAAATGTATGAGTTTATTTCTAGGCTCTCTATTCTGTTCCTTTGATTAGTGTGTGTGATTTTATACCAATACCACACTGTTTTTATTACCATAGCTTTGTAATATAGTTTGAAATCAAGGCATATGATGACTCCAGCTTTGTTCTTTCTCAAGGTTCCTTTGGTAATTTGGAATCTCTTATGGTTCCCTATGAATCTTAGGACTGTTTATTCTATTTCTGTGAAAACTGCCATTGGAATTTTGATAGTGGTTGCATTGATTCTCTTGGTTGCTTTGGGTAATATGAACATGTTAACAATATTAATTCTTCCAATCCATAAGCATGGAATATTTTTCCATTTATTTGTGTCTTCATCGATATCTTTCATTAATTTATTTTAGTTTTTAGTTACAAGTCTTTCACTTGGCTAAATATTCCTAGGTATTTAAAATTTTTTTTTGATGCAATTGTAAACAAGATGTTTCCTTTCTTTCTTTCTTCCTTCCTTCCTTTCTTTTTTTGGAGTGGGGGAGGGGCAGAGAGAGAGGGAGACCGAGAATCTTAAGCAGACTCCATACCCAGCACAGACCCAACATGGAGTCCGATTTCACAACGCTGAGATCATCACTTGAGCTGAAGTCAAGAGTTAGATGCTTAACTGACTGAGCCCCCCAGTTTAAGAAGACTTAAAGATGTTTTCTTAATTTTTCTGATAGTTCATTATTAATGTACAGTAATACAACAGATTTTTGATGTTGTATCCTGCAACTTTACTGAATTTATTTGTTCTAACAGTTTTCTGAAGGAGTCTTTAGGGTTTTCTATATATATAATATCAAGTCACCTACAAATAGTGACTGTTTTCTTTCTTTTTTTTTTTTTTCAATTTGGATGCCTTTTATTTCTTTTTCTTGCCTAATTCCTCTGGCCAAGACTTCTAATACTATGTTAAATAAAAATGGTAAGAGTGAAATCCTTGTCTAATTTCCTGATCTTAGAGGAAAATCATTCAGATTTTCACCACCAAGTATGATGCTAGCTGTGGACTTGTCATATATGGCCTTTATTATTTTGAGGTATGGTGCCTCTATGCCCATTTTGTTGAGAGTTTTTATCATAAACAGATGTTGAATTTTGTTAACATGCTTTTCTGCATCTCTTGAAATGATTATATGATTTATAACCTTCATTTTGTTCATGTGGTGTATCACATTGACTGATTTGCTGCTGTTGAACCATCCTTGCATCTCTGGGATAAATCCCACTTGATCATGGGGTATGATCCTTTTAATGTATTGTTGAATTTGGTTTACTTATATTTTGTTGAGGATTTTTGCATCTACAGTCACAGAAATATTGGTGTGTAATTTTCTTTTCCTGTGGCATCCTATTCTGGTTTCGGTGTCATCACTGAAATCACTGTCATCACAGTGTCATCAGTGGCCTCATCAAACGAGTTTGGAAGAGTTCCCTCTTCTTATTTTTTTTGGAACAGTTTGAGGGTGATTAGGTTAATTTCTTTTCTTTTCTTTTCTTTTTTTTTTTTAACTGGTAGAATTCATCAGTGAAGCTGTCTGTCCTGGACTTTGGTTTGCTGGGAGGTTTTTGATTACTTACTGTATTTCTGTACTAGTAATTGGTCTGTTTAGATTTTCTGTTTCATCATGGTTCATGGAAGGTTGCATGTTTCTATGAATTTATTCACTTTTTCTAGGTTATTCAGTGTGTTAGCGTATACTTTTATATAGTAGTCTTTTACTATTTCTGTAATATCAGTTGTAACATCCCTTTTTCATTTCTGAATTTATTTGAGCCCTTTTCTTGTTTAGCTAAAGGTTCATCAATTTCATCTTTTCAAAAAACCAGCTCTTAATTTCATTTATTATTTCAATTGTCTTTTTAGTCTCTGTTTCATTTATTTATGCTCTCATCTTTTATTTCTTTCCTTCTGCTAACTTTGGGCTTTGTTCTTTTTCTCATTTCTTGAAGTGTAAAGATAGGTTGTTCATTTTAGACATTTCTTGTTTCTTGAGGTAGGCATTTATTGCTAAGAATTTCCCTTATAAAACTGCCTTTGTGGCATCCTATACATTTTGATATGTTTCATTTCCATTTGCCTTAAGGTATTTTTTGATTTCTCTTTTCATTTCTTCTTAGACCCATAATAGTATATGTTTACTATAGTGTTCTGATGATCTTGCATTTAAGAAATTCTTTAAATCATAAAAATTTTGTAATCAATCTTTCCCCAACTCTATTTTATAGGTACAGAGATTAAAGCCAACAGAGGGTTGTCATGAAACTAATGAAAACTAACCAAATAATTATTGATAAAATTAGTTTAGCATTTGTAGCTGTAGCTATTATCTGTTGAAATCAATAAGGCCCATATTTGCTTAACTTCTCTCTGTTATTTTTGTTTGTTTGTTTTTTAAACTTAGAAATTGGAACAAACTTTTCTCTCTTATAGTTACAGAAGTAATACAACATTTTTCTTTATTTGCATGTGAAGACACATACATTTTCACAGGCCTTGAAGGACTTCATAGAGTATATTTTATTTTAGAGTATGATGTTCAGGGGAGGGGGTGGGGGGTTGGGCAAGCCTGGTGGTGGGTATTGAGGAGGGCACGTATTGCATGGAGCACTGGGTGTAGTGCATGAACAATTAATCTTGTAACACTGAAAAAATAAACATATTTGGGGGAAAAAAAGAGTATGATGTTCAAAGTCAAGGAAAAGAAAATTTAGTCTGATTTTTAAAAATCATAGCTCATTTAATCCTTAGTTAATAGGTTCATACCCATTCATTCTCATATCCTCATTTATTGTAGTCAGAAGAATAAAAATTTTTATGGAAGAAAATGCACTATTTCATGATACTTAGAAGTAATTTTAAACTTTGGCATTAGACAATATGCAACTGACTATAAACAGGCTTTCTATTCATGGAAGTATAAATAGAAAGACATTAAAAGGACTGGTTAACTGTGGTAAGACTTGACGTTGTAGGTAAACCTTTTATGTAATTTTAGAGTGAGGTCTGTGCAAGTCACTGCAAAAATAAAGGCATTTTTTTCCTAACAGATTTTGTTTCAGAAACAGTTTTCTTTTTATCCTTTAATTTTTTTTCAAGACATCACATTTAGTAAAGTTCTTAAATGTTCAAATTTAGGATACAATTCAGAGTAAATGAGTAAAAGATTAAGAATGTGGTTTTTTTGGCAAATTACTTTTAAAAAATGAGAAGGGCACATAGTCCTCAGCTCCTTATTTTTATAGGCTGCATATGGGTGCTTGTATATAACCCATTCCTCAAAAACTGATCTACATAGCACTTAGCACCATGCACAGCCTCTGTAATGGTTCTAGCTTGATTACTCATAGTATTAATTTTGGGGAGAAAAAGACAATTTAGGAATGTCTTATGAGGTCATGAAGGAGATTTTTCCATATCTCCCCAATCACCTACCCTGTTAGACAACTAATAATATTGAGTGCCCACTAGTTACTGAATTCAGAATTAAATATTACATTCCAGGAGACGGGGTGTAGATTGAGTCAGCTCTAACTGAGTTAAGATAGCCATTTGCCTTGGGGAAGTTGGAAATATACATCATTCTACACCAAGAATGATAAACATCCCAGAACTAGCTTTCTGTAGGTGGATTATTCAGTTACGGACATTTAATGAGCATCTATTTTGTGCATGGCACTAGGCTAGATGCTGTAGAAGGTAAAGGGGTGGATGGTTTTACAGTAGTTTTCCATTATAAGTGAAGCTTGCTTTTCACAAACTTCTGTTCATTTAATACATGCGCTATTTTATATATGTGGTGAAGACTGATGTTACTCAGCGTGACAACTCAAGTGTCATGGGAGTTCAAATTTGTGAAATACTGTTTCCAGCTGTTGTAGGGAGCATGGTGAAGTGGAAAGAACATGAACTTTGGAATTAAATTTTTCCACTGAATCAAGGCTCCATGTTTTACAATGATCATGGGGCCCATGAGGAGCACAAGCAAATCAGCCAACTTCTCTAGAACTCTGCACAATTTTATCTACACCAGTTGTAAGCATCAGATGGTGGGGGGGCATACTTGGCAAGTAGCAGGTGCTTGATAAAAGTGAGGGCTTTTTTCATCCTACTTTCTCTTCTAGCTGGGTTGATCAAGAAGGCTTCCTATAGGAAGTATCATTTGCTGTGGATCCAAATAGAAATTCATTGTTGTTTTTTTTTTTCATTGCACTCCTCTAAAACTTTAAGATGACATAAACAAAGTTACAGGTCAAGATAAGATCTGAGGCAAAGAAAGAGATATTTTCAAGTTTTTTGATGAGATAGGATGATAGTTTTTAAGAAGTCATTTGTTCTAAGGCTTTTGACATCCAAGGAAATGTGTTATAGAATTTTGTTAAATAGTTTATAAGAGTGACATGAGAAAGAGTACAAATGTATCATTAGAGATTGCTTTTCCCTTGGCAACATTTTGTATCTTAGTCTCTCGTATTCACATCCTATAAACGTTTTTCCCACTTGCCTTTTTATAGTGGTCCTACTTTCTGAAGCTATCAACTTTTCTGTCTCTGTTGAAAATTTTTTGTGTTTCTTATTCTTCCTGGCTCTCTGCAGATATCTCTTTTATCCTATTAATTCAGTCCTGGAAACTTATTTCTTACTTTAAAAAATGCATGTTTTGGTCCTCATTCAGAGACCTCATTCAACTAAGATTCCCATTTCTCTCTTCCTTCTCATGAGAAAGACTCTAAACTTATTCCTTAACTTCTGCAACTTGGCTTCTGTCTCCACTTGAAATGATTTTCATTAAGTTCATAACTTTTTTTGCTCAAATTCACTCAGGATCAGGGAAATGCAAATCAAAACCACAGTGAGACACTACCTCACACCAGTCAGAATGGCTAAAATTAACAAGTCAAGAAATGACAGATGTTGGTGAGGATGAGAAAAGGGGAGTTCTCCTACACTGTTGGTGGGAATGCAAGCTGGTGCAGCCACTCTGGAAAACAGTATGGAGATTCCTCAAAAAGTTCAAAATAGAGCCACCCTATGACCCAGCAATCACACTACTAGGTATTTACCCAAAAGATACAAATGTAGTGATCCGAAGGGGAATGTGCACCCAAATGTTTCTAGCAGCAATGTCCATAATAGTCAAACTATGGAAAGAACCTAGATGTCCATCAACAGATGAATGGATAAAGATGTTTTATATATATATACATATATATATGTATGCACACACACACACACACATATGCATACATACACACAATGGAATACTATGCAGCCATCAAGAGAAACAAAATCTTGCCATTTGCAATGACATGGATGGAACTAGAGGGTATTATGCTAAGCAAAATGAGTCAATCAGAGAATGACAATTATCATATGATCTCACTGATATGAAGAATTTGAGAGGCAGGGCAGGGAGTTGGGGGGGTGGAGGGGAATGAAACAAGATGGAATAGGGAGGGAGACAAACCGTAAGAGACTCTCAATCTCATGAAACAAACTGAGGGTTGCTGGGGGGTAGGAGGGTAGGGATAGGGTGGCGGTTGGGTTATGGACATGAGGGAGGATATGTGCTATGGTGAGTACTGTGAAATGTGTAAGCCTGATGATTCATAGACCTGTACCCCTGGTGCAAATAATATATTTTATGTTAATAAAAAAAATGACCCCCCCCAAATGCATGACTTTTTATGATGAGTCCAGTGGTTCTTTTCCATTCTATTTCTGCTTCCGTGTTTTTAAGTATTTATTTGATTAATTGACCATGCTCTACCTACAACGTTCCTTTACTTTTTTTTTAAAGTTTTATTTTATTATGATAATACTTTACATGAGATTTTCCCTCTTAAGAATTTTTTAAGTGAATTTAGTTACAGTGTTGTACAACAGATCTCTGGGGCTTATTCATCATGCTTAAATGAAACTTTACTCCTGTTGATTAACAATTCCCCATTTCCCTTTCACCCCAACCCCTAGCAACCACCTTTCCACTGACTACTTTAGATACCTCACATAGGTGGGATCATGAGGCCGTTGTCTGTCTATTACTGGTTTATTTTACTCAGTGTAATATCTTCAAGGTTCGTTCGTTTGTTGCATATTGCAAAATTCCTTTTCTTTTTTTTAAATTTTTTTTTATTTATTCATTTAACAGAGAGAGAACACAAGCAGGCAGAGAGGCAGGCAGAGGCAGAGAGAGGGGAGCAGGCTCCCTGCCGAGCAAGGAGCCCGATGCGGGACTCGATCCCAGGACGCTGGGATCATGACCTGAGCTGAAGGCAGCTGCTCAACCAACTGAGCCACCCAGGCATCCCAACAAAATTCCTTTTCTTTTTAAAAGCTGACTAGTAGGGCGCCTGGGTGGCTCAGTTGGTTAGGCGACTGCCTTTGGCTCAGGTCATGATCCCGGAGTCCCGGGATCGAGTCCCATATCGGGCTCCCGGCTCTGCGGGAAGTCTGCTTCTCCCTCTGACCTTCTCCCCTCTCATTCTCTCTCTCTCTCTCAAATAAATAAACAAAATATTTAATAAAAAAAAAGCTGACTAGTAGTCCATTGTATGCATATACCATGCTTTATTTATGCATTCATTTATCAATGGACATCTAGGCTGTTTCCACATCTTGGCTATTGAGACTAATAGTGCTATGATGAATATGGAAGTGCAGACATCTCTTCAAGATCCTGGTTTCAGTTCTTTTGGATAAATACCCAAGAGTAAGATTGCTGGGTTATTCGGTAGTTTTATTTTTAATTTTTTTGAGGAACATCCACACTGTTTTCTGTCATGGCCTCACCAGTTTGCATTCCCACCACCATTGTGCAAGGATTCAGGTTGTCCACATTTTCCACAACACTTGCTTTCTTTTGTTTACTTGATAATAGCCATCCCGATAGGTGTGAAGTGATATCTCACTGTGATTTGTATTTGCATTTCCTGAGCTTTTTTCCTTTTATTTTTTTTTTAAGATTTGTTTATTTATTTTAGAATGAGAGTGCGCGAGTGAGCTCACATGCGTGAGTAGGGGAAGAGCAGAGGGAGAGGGAGAGAGCGAATCCTCAAGCAGACTCTCCACTGAGCTTGGAGCTGGGCTTGGGGCTTGATCCCATGATGCTGAGATCGTGACCTGAGTCCAAATCAAGAGTCAGACACTTAATGGACTAAGTCCCCTGGGCGTCCCCTGAACACTTTCATATGCCAGTTGGCCATTTGTAGATATATTTTCTTTGCAAAAAAGTCTATTCAAATCCTTCACCTATTTTTAAATCAGGTGAGTAGTTGTATTTGTTTTGTTTTGCTTCCAACCTGTAGGAGTTTCTTTTGTATTTTGGAGATGAACCCCTTCTCAGATATATGGTTTTTAGCTGTTTTCTCCCATTCCATAGGTCGCAGTTTCACTCTCTGGTTTGTTACCTTTGCAGGGCAGAAGCTTTAGTTTGATATAGTTTCACTTGCTTTTTTCTTTTATTGCCTGTGCTTTTGAAAACAGGGCCTTTCCCTTGTAATCCAGGAACCATTATGTTTTCTGTCAGTTGCTTCATCGCTTTACTTCACCAGATTTTTATCTTGAATTCTCTGTGTGTTTTCAGTCCCTCTGTGACTTTAAGTTCATTCACCTTTTGTTATTCTTTGATATGAGCCTTTGGAACAGATCTTGCTCCTCAGGTTTCATGTGCCCATGTGCTTTCTGGACACTGTTCCCTCTATGCCCCGTGGGTAGCTCAGATTTAACATTTCCAAAATTTTTTCATTTTCTTTTCTCCCAGACTTGAGGGTTTCTCTGTATGAGATACCTTGGGGCCAGAGGCCTTGGTTAGAGTAGCCCAGGAGGCCTTCCTCGGGGACCCTGTTCCTCACCCTCCCGTACTCCAAGGTCTCTTGAATCCACCGTCCCCGTCCATGTCCCGTTACACTTATTGAGCTCCAGACTTTATTTTTTTTTTGTCCGTATTTGTGCAAAAACCCTATACTTGCCTCCATTCTGTCCTTGTTCTGTTTTTCTCTAATGGTATGTATAAATACTTTTTACAAAACACAAGCCTGACTTTCTGAAAAAGTCCCGATACCTCGCTGCTTGGAACCCATCTTCCATGTCATGGATTTAAATGCTCTTCAGTATCGGAGGCCAAGTTCCAATCCTTTCCCTTTCTTTCTTGCTTTCTCGCTCTTTCCTCTGCCAGGACTGCTGTAGCCTCCCTACAAAGTCTTGATTATCCTGTAGGGCCAGACCCTTCCATGCATGTTATCAGATTCTCCCAGGCAGGGCCGGACACTTCTGTTTCTATTACGATCGCTGCTTTATGTTGTGCTTATATTTGCTTACACATCTCCGCCTTCCCAAGTAGACAGTTAAATTTTCTCAATGAATAATTGACTACTAAAATCCAATATCTTTTTTTTTTTTTTTGCTTGACACACTCAAAAAAGAAGAGGATACCAATGCTTATAATACTGCTAATTCAATGTCTTCACTTGACTTATGAAAACGGGGCCAAGAGGGCAAGGGATTTGTCCACAGGTCCAATTAGTTATTGGGAAATGGAGGCCAAAGCTCACTTTTTTTTCATGGATCAAAACCTTAAGACAGTAGCAATCTCAGTATGTCATCAGTACTTTTTCCTTGCCTCTCCTCCCCTACACCTGATAAATAATACAATTGTCTCTGGTACAAGGCCTTGTGAAAAAGTGAAGTTTGGATTTGTCTGTGCCTGGCCTAAGTGTTTCTGAGTGTGCACTGCCATGCAGAGAAAGAAATGAGAAATCTTTTTTTTTTTTTTTTTTTTTAAGATTTTATTTATTTGACAGAGAGAGATCACAGGTAGGCAGAGAGGCAGGCAGAGAGAGAGGGGGAAGCAGGCTCCCTGCTGAGCAGAGAGCCCGATGTGGGGCTCGATCCCAGGACCCAGAGATCGTGACCCGAGCTGAAGGCAGAGGCTTTAACCCACTGAGCCACCCCGGCGCCCCAGAAATGAGAAATCTTGGTGTTGAGGTCCTTTTGAAGACTGAGTCACTCCCAGTGACTGCCACTCTTGCGTCCCTGGAGGCAGCTGTAACAGCCATAGCTGCGGGGACGAGGGGCAGTGGGCATAGGGGGAGCAGACAATGGAGGTGAAACTTGAGTGACCCCTGCTTCAGTGGGAATGAGCTTGGGGAGAGATGTTAGCAGAGAGTTCCTGAGGCTGTGGGGTCAGGGCACTGATGCAAGATGGGGGAGGCTCTCTGACAAGTTACTGCACTTGCTAGAGCCCTGTGGCCCCCAGCTTGTCTTCTGTTCCATCTTTCCTCAAGGTTCCCATGCTTCACATTTGCACAGGTCAGGGGCCTGCTTGGTTCATGTCACAAGAGTAATTTAAGCACAGCAAATGCTCTTCTCTCACAATGCTCCGAGAGAAAGGACTAGTCGGGAGAAACACCATAGCTAGCCCTACTTTTGTTTTTCCTAGCCTTCTAACTGTATTGCAGGATCTTGTGGTATCTGAAAGGATATAAAGTAACTTAGAGGGCAAGTGAAATTTCAATATATTGATGTGGGCACTGACCTCACCGTGTACCTTGTTCCAGAGAAGTTTCAAGAGGCCTTGCACCTGACTGGGTTGCAAATTGTTAAATTTTATATTTTATTTTATTTATTTTCTTGCAAATTGTTAAATTTTAAAAGATGTTAGTATACCCCGTTTTTCTTCCCTTGGATTCCCTACAAGGAGGGTGCAGGTTCCCCTTCTGAAAGAGGTGTCCATCTTGACGACCCTGGGTGAGACTGTGAGCACACCCACCGCCCAAGGCTCGTGACTCAAGTATCTCGAGTTCTTTTTACAATGACTCCCTGCATCTAAAGTTTCCTCTCCATTTAAATTCTTGTCTCTCTCTATATTTACGAGGCCTGCTTTTGCAGCATATGGCTACAATTTAATAATGCAAAGCATTTTCCTCCTCACAGCTGGAAAGCTGGGATTGTTCTATATCAGAGATAGAGTGGACTTGCTCCAGGCCAGTTAAAATCATTTGAACTCGGCAGAAGCTAAGCTTGCTGGACGTATTGTCCCATACAAAGGCACCCAGGGGACCTGACTTGCCTATTAGAGCATCATGCTTGGAAAGAGGGATTGATTCTATGGTAATATATTGCAAGCAGAATAAAATACAAAGCAGAGAGAAAGGTATATAGCTATCCAAGTTGTAATTTGTTTCTACCTTATAAAAGAAGAATGTGGTTTCAAGTTAGCAGGCAAAACTACTGAAGTTTCATTTCTTTCTTTTTCTGCAACTATAAGAGTGTCGAGGTATTGAGCAATTTCAGCAAGTACTTTTGCGTCACAATTTGAGTCTTGTTGGCTTTTGCATAATGCCACAGAAGATAGGAGAATTTAAGAAAAAAATAAGGTTTTGGTTTTCAATGTTGTTAGAAATCTTTTGGGGTCTTGTTCACTGGTCTTTGGCGACCATGCACTCTTTTATTTTATATTACATAATAGATCTAAGAATATACTCCTCTTTCCACTGAAGTATTTCTGATTCTTGAACGCAACAGAGATATTCCCTTTCCCCCATCCCCATTCCATCCCTTAAGCATGCTCTTGTCCCCAGAGCATTCAGGAGGAAGAACACAGAAAAACCACTTGACTTGCAGATTTTGATCTTATCATCATTAAAATATCACATGCACTTGTTAACGAAACAAATAGGGACACGATGGAGATTCTTTTTTCATAAATTATATGGTTTTATTTATTTGAAATGTCTGGAATAGGCAAATCCATAAAGGCAAAGTACATTAGTGGTTGCGAGGAGCTTGGAGTTGTGGGAAATGGGTACGTGACCGCTAATGGGTATGGGTTTTTTTGTGTGTGTGAGGTGATGAAAATGTTCTGGAATCAGGTGATGGTGGTACAACTCTCTGAATATACCCCAAACCACTGAATTGTACACTTTAAAGCTGAAAGTGAATTATATCTCAAAAAAAGCTGTAGTTTTTTGTTTGTTCAAAGTGTTTATGAGCCATTGGCAGAAAAGGGTTTGGAAATCAAGGCTAGGAGAGATATTTGGGGAATCTTAACCCAGGAATCAGTGACCTCAAAGAATCAAGAGAGAGGCTCCAGGGAGCCCTCGCACAAGTAAGCCACATGGCAAATGTTGTACGTGTTGTACACATGTATTTCTCTGGGCTGCATTATATCTCGTTGAGGTCCCTTATTCTGGTAAAGTATGGATGACAAGTGACATGTTATATTAAAAGATACTGGCTCCATTGTTTATTTTGTGGCGCTGTTTTTTTTTAATGTATTGGATTTTTAGTTCCAAAATTGGGTATTTTGGATTGCAGTCATTTTCTGAATTGAACTACTTTCTGTGCAGAACGATGCTTTCTAAGTAAGCAAGGAGTAGAAGAATACCTTCTTCATCAAGACAAATAAAGTATTCTACTATTTTATACTTAATATGTCCTTGCCGATATCCAGAGAGAGCCCACATAAATTACATTACTTTGCATAGTGATGGCAGGTGAAGAAGGGATTATCTATAAGTTTTTGAGAGAACATGTTGAAAGAGGAGCGGAGGGATGAGGAAAGGCCCCTGGTGGGGTTACTCTTAACAGCAAATGAGGAAGGCAAAATACTTTAAAAAGAAGATAGTTTGTGCTAAATCTTAATGTATTATGATTCTCTTAAATATATTTACACTCTGTCCTTTTAACTAGAGCACCTAGATTATTGTAGTAATTTTCCTAATCTCCGTAGCTCATATTTTTGCTTCGGATCTTAATCCCTGTGAAAATCCATTGCAGGCTCATGGTGATTTCCATAATATGAAAATCTGATTATTATAGTCCCCTCCATATATGTTTCAAAAATTTCCACTCCAGGCTAAGCCTAATCTTCAGCATGGCATCTAATCCAGCCCTTTATGATATGGTCCCGAATATTCCTTTCTGTGCACTCATGGAACTTGCATTTACCCTTGGCCTTAGCCGTGTTGATTCTGTCTCCGTCCATGCGGTTTGTCTGCCTAGAATGTCTGTACGTCCTTGACACCTCATCAGCGAGACGTCTCCAGGCCCCCCCTTTAGCTCAGTTTACAATAACAGCATTTACTGCAGTTTTTAGCACTCTTGTCTGTTTCCCTTCGCGGATTCTGGACACGTTCAGGTGAGAATTGTAGTCTTCCATTTGTCCATTTAACATCTAAGGCAAATGCCTGGCCAGAGAAAGTGTTCAACAGTGTTTAGAATCTATGAGATGGAGGCTTAGGCCAGTAGTACACTAAATAAATTGTAACCTGTTTGTGCAGTAACAAGACTATGTCCATCCCTACAGCCTGACCTGAGCCAGGGAAAGGCTGGTGTTTCATAGGGGCAGTGACAGTGGGCTGCTTGTGCCTTGTGGAGACAGCACACCTCAGATTTGACTATTTGGGGACATTACAAACTCCTAACTTTGTGTGGCATGGCCTGAAGAATTTTGTAGGGATGCATCAGACTGAGAATTGCAGTACCCCAATATAATTACTAATACAGCATACCGATCTCAGATGAATCAAATGTTTCTCCTCACCATCTGATGAATTGTGAAGAAGGCCTTCTTGCTGTTATTACACTTTTGCTTAGGGAGTGTACTTTAATGGTGTTAAAGTTTACAGAACAATGAATGAGGGAACAGGTAAGATCTTTCTAGAAGTTGCAAAAAAATACATGACTGATTAAATGGAATGTTGCAGATTCATTTGTGATTTGTGTGTGTGTGTGATGTGGAAATATTATTACTTTGAAAATTTGGAGATCACTGCATTTAGATCACTTGCTCAAGAAGGTCATTTTTTCTTTATTGAGGTGTAATTCATACACAATATATTATATAACTATGGTGTATATATCTACACACAAACGCACACACATAAAGGGAAGAAAACAGAAAGAATGTATATCATATATATATATATATATACACACACACACACATATGTATATATCCATAATCAAGATGATGAGCATTGCATTTCCATCAATCTCAGAAGTTTCCTCTGATTACTTTATAATCTATTCCTTTCTCTACCCCCATCCTCAGATGAAGACCTCTGATCTTTATATCACTCTAGATGACTTTACATTTCTAGAGTTTTGTATAAATATATCCTTTGTATAAATGTATCCTTTTTTTTATCTGGCTTCTTTAATCTAGAATAAAAACTTTGATTTATCCATGTGATTACATTTGTCAACGATTTATTTGTTTTTATTGCTGAGTAGTATTCTGTTATATAGATATACCACATATGGTATGACATAAGGGTTGATATCCTTTTTAAAGGTTGATATCCTTTTTAAAATTAACTAGATATCCAGTTAATCCAGTATTATTTAAGAGACATTTTTTTTCTTCCTCCATTGAGTTGCACAGCTATTTATCCAATAGCAACAATGATACATTTATTTGTCTGTTTCTGGTCCATCCCATTGATATATATGTCTTATTTTGCCAGGATCAAAATACTTTTTTGATTTCTGTAACTTTTTTGAACTTATTTATAATAAGTTCTAAAAAGCTATTTTTTAGGTCCTTTGTATTTTCATATAAATAGGATCAGCTTGACAAATTCTACAAAAATAAATAAACAAATAAATAAATAAACAAACCTTGCCAGAACTTTGATTGAGAGTAGTGAGACTTAAAACTAGGTCTTTTCAGGCATACAGAAAAATAAGTATTAGTAGCTCTCTAATATAAAGTCTGCATTACTTGCTAAATTTCTGATCCAGTTTCTCCCAGTTCTTCACTAAAATTTCTATAAGGATATGTAAAACTGTAACTTTTGCTAAGTACACTAAAGCTGAGACTGAAGGATAACCTTTAGCTAGAATCGTAGAGGCTTATCTTATAATTATACAAACTGTGTAGTTAGACTGAATTTAAACATGATAATTTTCCTTATATCTTACAAAAGATAGCAGCGTTACTTCCTTGAGAAATTGTGGACATTTAAGTTTGATTCTCTCCCACTATCATTCCCCTAGTTTCAGAGATTTTTCTGTATTAACTTAAAAGGCTGTAAACCCAGAGAACAACAGGGTTAGGAAATGTGGGATGAAGAGAAAGTAAAGAGAAAAAGTGTGGGAAGACATCTATCAATCTACTTTATCTTTCTAATGTTTGTATGTAAATCTTTTAAAAAATTTTCTACTCTGTACTAGTCTAACTCTTTTACACCATGGAGAAGATCCTTTGAAACCTGGTCCCATCTGTCCTTCCAGAGACACGTGTTACAGAAAGTGAGGGTTTTTATGTACTTACCTGGTAGGACCTTACCTAGCTAGGTGGTAGGGTGAGAAGAGAAGTCCTTATAAGGACATATTTATAAGTCCTTATAAGATGAAGGACCGGTAGTCAATGGGAATTGGTTAGGAGCTGCGCTTATCAACTTTGAGTAACCCTGTTATTAGTACTATGATACTGCCATTACCAACAAGCATTTTTGGAACCCGAAGCACTTTATATGCACTTTCCTATTTAGTCTTCATCTCAAATCTTTGAGTTCGACATTATTATTATTCCCATTTTGCAAATGGGAATGGTGGGGGTGGGTAGAGAGTTTAAGTATTTATTCAAAGTCATTAATAAAAAAGGAGCAATTCTTAAACTCTAGGTCAGTGTTTAGAGTGCTTAGCATAGGGTACCTGGGTGGCTCAGTGGGGTAAGCGTCTGCCTTTGGTTCAGGTCATGATTCTAGGGTTCTGGGATTGAGTTCTGCATTGGGTTCCTTGCTCAGCAGGGAGCCTGCATCTCCCTCTCCCTCTGCCTGCCACTCCCCCTGCTTGTGCTCTCTCTCTGTCAAATAAAGTCTTTAAAAATAAAAAAATAAAGTGCTTAGCATAGAACCTTGTTAATAATGTAATTAACACTCAATAAACGATACCCACTATAATATTACCATAATCATCATTACTGTTATTATTTATTTATAGCAAAGTTAGGTAATTTGAAGTTTTTGGCTAGTAAGTTATAAGACAGGAATTCAGATCCAATTATGTAAATTCTAGAGCCCTCAATCTTGCCTATATTGAAACCTTTACTTTTTGCAAGCCAAGGGAAAGCCATTCACTTTTCTGAGGACAGACTCTAAATCTCTATAGACTACCCTCTAAGGAAAAGAAAAACAATCACAAGAATATGCCCTTGGTAAGAAAATAGCAAAGAACATGGGGAAAGGTACATCATCAAGAAAAACATACCTTTGAAAATGGAGCACAGAAGAAAATTTTAGAGAAAACAATCTAGTTAGTTAGGAGAAAGGACTTACATGGAAAAATGAACAAATAAAAGACTAGCTTCTAGGAGAGTGCCATATGAGATAAGCAGAAATAACAAGAAGTTGCTTTCATGTAATTAAAGTCTGCATTTGAAGGAATAAGAAACAAAACTGATACTGGAAATAATCCCTGATATAGAGGACAAACGAACTTCAGATATTTGCTCCAAAAGCAGAAGAAAAAGAGCAGAGAGGTTAAATGATGAGAAAAAGGTTTATGGTGGGAGAATAGAAGATTGAGTATTAATTTAGGTGTTCTTGGTGAGAAAGCAGAACATTTAGAGAGCAATAGAATCAAAGACAAATTAAGAACACTTTAATGAGCTAAAAATGATCTAAATACTTAGATCAAAGGGCTAACTATATCTAGCCAACACTAATAGTATCCAAATATATCCTATGGAAGTTTTTGTATTTTGTGGATGAAAAAGAGAATGTTGTAATCATCCTGGAGGAAAAACAAGTTACCTATATATATATTTTTTCCTTTTGGTCAACCTTAAGTAACAAAAGAGTGGGGGAATTAGAATTATGATGAGTTACCTAGAATTATGATGAAACTTCTTTTATGTTTAGGGAGTTTTCTCTGTAATCAAAGGCAATGGAAATATATTCTTTATTATTTGTGGTATCAAAAAAGAGTCTTTTATTTTCTTTGTAAAAGTTTTACTTGAAAACCTATACCAATTACCAAAGTAATACACCAAAATAAAAAAATTTAGGAACAAGAAGTTCTCAGACCTAGAACTATAGATATAAATGAAGATATAGATACAGACTAATAATGAGAATAATAAACAGAATTATACCTAATTATTATGAATAAGATTGCAGACATAAATGTCAGTGTAAAAATGCAATTCTTGAATATATATAAACAAGAATTTAGTACCAATGTAAAAAAGTAATTCTTGAATATATTAAACAAGAATTAATAACAATTATTTGAGTCTCAAATTCCAGATCATGATTTTATAATTGTGAAATACACATAAAATAAAATTTACCATTTTAATCATTCATAAGTGTACAGTTCAGTAGTGTTAAGTTTATCTACACTGTTGCACAATTTCCAGAACTTTCTTCTCTTGTAAAACTGAAATTCTGTACCCCGCGAATAACAACTCACCATTCCCCCTTCTCCCGTCCCTTGGCATCCACCATTTTACTTTGTTTCTATGAGTTTGATTACTCTAGATACCTAGTCTAAGTGAAATCATACAGTCTTTATCTTTGTGACAGGTTTATTTACAGATAACATTTTTTAATTTATTTTTTATTATTTAAAAAAATATTTTATTTATTTGAGAGAGTGAGAACACGAGAGGGGAAAAGGTCAGAGGGAGAAGCAGACTCCCCGTGGAGCTGGGACCCCGATGCTGGACTCAATCCTGGGACTCTGGGATCATGACCTGAGCCGAAGGCAGTAGCTTAACCAACTGAGCCATCCAGCCACCCCACATTTTTAAGGACTGAAAAGAGGAAGAGGCTTGAGGAGGTTGAGTACCTAGGAATGGCAGACGAGTTATCTTCTTTTAGGATAACTTGTAGGGTTTTACTAAATTGTTTGTTACTTGTTTTTGTTGCTGTTTTTGCTTAGATTTGTTATTAGGAAAGTCTGCTTTTCTTGTTGGTGTCAAGTGCATTTTCGCTATCACTTGATAAGGTCGTGTGTCTTTCCTTTTTTCTTCTCTATCATATTGATAAATTTGTAACAGGGAACTACACTTAGTCATGGAATAAAACCCTAATGATAATGGTGATATTGTTCTTTTGATAACATTGCTATAATAGTCAATTCAAATATGTGAATTGAATATATTCAGTTTTATTTTGGATCCTTGAAGTTGCATTTATGTATATGCTTGGTCTTTGATTCTTTTTTTTGCTTGCTTTGGTTTAATGAGGGAGGTTGCAAATTTAGTTATTTAACTTTTGCTGGTCTAATGAAGGCTCACAAGAGAGCCTTCTTTGTAAGGGAATTTGTCATCAGTTGCTAAAGCCTGGAAGAGTGAAAACTCATTGGACTTTTCTGATGGCTGCATAGCATTCTATTGTGTATATATATATATATATATATATATATATATATACACCGCATCTTCTTTATCCATTCATCCGTTGATGGACATCTAGGCTCTTTGCCATTTGCAACAATGTGGGTGGTTCTAGAGGGTATTATGCTAAGTGACATAAATGAATCAGAGAAAGAGAATTATCATATGATCTCACTGATATAAGGAATTTGAGAAATAAGAAAGAATCATAGGGGAAGGGAGGGAAAAATGAAATAAGATGAAATCAGAGAGGGAGAAAAGCCATACGAGACTCTTAATCTCAGGAAACAAACTGAGGGTTCCTGGAGGGGAGGGAGGTGGGATGGGGTGGCTGGGTGATGGATATTGGGGAGGGTATGTGCTATGGTGAGAAAATAAATAATAATATAAAAAACCATTGGACTTTAAAGGCTAGGTAAAAAGATAAAATCCAGCTGTGCGCCCATCTCTACCTCGGGCCATTCAGAAGGCAGTTTTTAAATCACTTTTTAATTCTCTCCTAGAGTTTTCAAATTCTAAATTGCATACGAGTCGAGTCATCGGTGGTCTTGTTAAGCTGCAGATTCTGATTCTGAGGGTCTGGGCTTGACCCCGAACTTCTGTGTGCTTAACAAGCTCTCCAGCTATGCCAGTAATGTTGGTTGTGGGACCATATTTTGAACAGCAAGATGTTAACCCAGTGGTTCCCAGACTTTGCTGCACTTTTGAATCACCAGGGGAACTTTTGGAACATCTTCACGTCTAGGACACATCCATACCAATTAAATCAGAATAGCCTAGGGTGAGAGGCAAGCATAAGTTGTTTTTCAAGAGCCCCAGGTGGTTCCAATGATCAGCAAATTTTGGGAACCACTACACTAAGGGTAATTGGTCTATTCAGGTTTCCACTTTGCTCAATTTTGGTTACTTTTATTTTAGTAAGTAATTGCCCATTTAAGTTTTCAAAGTTGTGGTCAGTAAGTTGCAAGTGTTATTCTCTTATAATTTTTTTGATGTATTTGGTTTCTATGGTTGTGTTTCCCTTCTATTCTTATATATTTTCGCTTTTTCATTTCTTCCTTAATGAGGTTTGCAAATGATTTTCCTGTTTTGCTGGTCTTCTCGGAAAATCATCTTTCCTTTTATTCTTTTGTTTTAAATACTTCTTTTCCTATTTTATTGATTTCAGCTTTTGTCTTTAATTCCCTTTTTAATTTTTCTTGGTGGTTTTGCTGTTCTTTCTACTTTATGGTAAAGTAATTTTGTCTTTTGTCTTTTTCTTGTCATTGTTTTCTAGGTAGTTCATAATTTTTCTTTTGATTTTCTGTTTGATCCATAGCTTATTTCCTTAATTTTCAGGTAGTTCATAAAATTTGGTCACTTTTTATTTTTTACTTTTAGTCTTATTTACCAAAGATGACACAGTAATAACGGTTATCTCTTTGGTCAAGGACATGATCAATTTTCATAAAATTTCTGTGGATGTGCTAACAAAGTACACTTTGTATTTGAATGATATAAAGTTAGTCATTGTTTAATAGTCAGATTCAATTCTAAAAGAGAATGTATTCAAAATTCTTACTACAGTTGTATTTTTATAAAGTTTCTTGTATTTTAATAGTTTTTGTTTTATGCATTATGCACAATATTATTTGGTGTATAAATAGTTTTATGATTTATCCTCTTTATTATATATGCCTTTTTATCCATTTGTAATGTTCTTTATCTTGTTTATTGTAATTCATCTTAAATTCTTTTCAACACCACTGACACTGCTTACTTTTTGTTTGAATTTGCCTGATTTCTCTTTGCATCATTTTATTTTCAACTTTTTATTCTTGTTGTTATTTTGTTTTCAACATGTTCCTTAAAAATAGCTGAATTTTATTTGCTTCAGTCGATCTAATGTTCTTTATGGGATAATTCAATCCACTTACCTGTATTGTAATAGGATATGCTTAATTTTATTTGTTCTTTACCTCAGATTATTTATTATTATATCTTATGTTCTTAGTTTTATTGTCTTGATTAAGTTAGTATTCATTGTGTTTCACTTTCTCTTTGTTAATTTGGAAGTTCTACCTTCCTTTTCCCTGCTCATACAATGAAATATGTCTCTGTTATTATTATTTGAAAACAATTACAGTTTTCATACTAACTCATAGGTACTATGATTATCATCTGTATTACAGTGAAGTGTGAGGTGTGGAAAAGTTGCTCAATCTGCCTTAGGTTTACATAGTAAGTTCCAGAGCTGATCTTTTAGTATACTTTAGCATAATTTAATATCATTTTATTATTTATAATATATTTTACTATAGTAATTATAGTAAAATATAATTTAATTTAAATTTAATTTACTATACTGTAAAAATAAACACGTAGTAAACCATAAAGTATCTTTGTTAATAAATTTAAAAATATAAAAAAATCATTTTCTTGGATAATATATAATATATATTATATATTACATGTAATATATAATAAAATTGCCTCTAGACCAGAAAACAAGAGTAGAGCAAAGTCATGAAAGACTCAAAGTTTTCTAAGAATCTTCTCTGAGACAGATTATGAGAAGAAGATAGTTTTACCAGTGAGTTTTTCCAGGCTTTCTAAACTTTTCATATTTTTAAAAATAAAAATGGCTGCCATCCAAATAATTTTATGAAGCATGTATGTAACCCTAGTATGAAAACTTCACAAATGAAACAAGATCCCCAGAAAAGTATACCCAGCTATATAGAGAGAACTCAGAAGCAACTGTTAGCAAACCAATTTAGCAGTAAATTAAAAGAGCTCCTTATGTGGATAAACAAAGATAATTTAACCTAAGAATTCAGTAATATATGACAACAGTAAACATTGTAAGGGAATTTAAAAAGGATTCCAAAAAAGCATTTAATGGTATTCAATAATCGTTCTTATTAGAACACTTAAAAATCTGAGAGAACCAGGAATAAATGAACATAAAAAATGATAGGAAAAAATCAATTAATTAATAGCCAACATTATCATTAACTGTGAAACTCTAGAAGTAATGTCATTCATATTAGGAATAAAATCTTCCTGATAGCACAATCCTATTTTACATATTTTTGAATGTTTGTTTAAAGAAATAATGCATAAATATCTGAAAAAAATCCAACTTTATTATAATTAAATGAAAATTATGACATTATTGTAATGACATATTTTCTCTATCAACTTGCTACAATTAAAACAAGTCCTTATTATGACTAATATGTAATTGTGGCAGAGGGTGGTGACATGGACACACTCATTCTGCCCGAGGGAGAAGAAATTGGCAAAAATCTTTATGGAAAGCAGCCTGACAGTTTTTAACCAAGAGTTTTAAAAAAGTTTATGTCCTTTGACCCAGCAATTCCACTTCTGGGAACTCCAGTCTAAGGAAATCATGAGAAAAAAAAAATCTTCGCTGACAAAGATTTGTGTACTAGGATGTTAATGGCGGTCCTGTTTATAATATTTTAAAAAATGGGAAATAACCTAAAATGCCAAAAAAAAAAAGGAGAGTGGTCAAATAAAGTACAGCCACGCAGTGTAATATTATACAGACATTAAAATCATGCTTTTGAAAAACTATTGAATCTAAAGGGAAAGATACAATGTGAATTAGAAAAACGGCAGGATACAAATTCATTTAAATTTGATCTCCGTTTTTAAAAACAACAAATTTTAAATATTACATATATGCAGGAAAAAGTTTAATGGACTGGAAGGAAATACTAAAAAACAAATAACATTAATATAGCACTATCAGAACGTGTTAAAATCGGAAAATTGCTGTCCTTCTGCTGAATCACTTAAATAAATCACCAACAGGGACATTTCATAGTGAAGGATAAACTTAAATCTAAATTAATACTGGAATGTGAACCTTGGCTATAGGCTGAGGGTCAGTGTCTGTGCAGAGAAGCATTATCTTTGTAATGATTAGTCTGTGTATTTCATCATCCCACTCTTCATTCTTAACCGTGGACAGTGCAGATCAGTGCAGAAACTGCAGATAAAGCCATGCCTTACAATACCACTACCAGAAAATCCCCAGTAGGTTAGTGGTGGTATCTGAAGTTATGTGAACACTGGCAAAGAGCTAGTGTAAAATAATCTTATCTTCTCCCCCTTTGCATCCATAAACAAAAGGATTTAGGCATCTTTTACGCTCTGCGGAAGGAAGTGAACAATTGGAATCCCAAGGCTGGAGAATGCCTGCAAAATACCTAGGGGTCCTGTTCTCTCTCCAAATGAGCAAGCAATCCAAGAAAACCAACAGGAAAAGGGCCACGTAAAAAAGTGGAACCTGGGGGACTCGTGGGTGACTTTGTGGGTTAAAGCCTCTGCCTTAGGCTCAGGTCATGATCTCAGGGTCCCGGGATGGAGCCCACCTTTGAGCTCCCTGCTTAGCAGGGAGTCTGCTTCTCCCATTCCCTCTGCCCCTCCTTCTCACTTGTGTGCGATCTCTCCTTCCCACTTGTGTGCGCTCTCTCTCTCTCTCAAATAAATAAAATCTTAAGGAAAAAAAAGTGTAATGCGAGCATTGCAGTGAGCTTCAGAGGTGCTCTTAATTCAGTTTCCTACCCAAAGTGAGAATTCTTAAATCTAATGGGGCGTCCTTAGTGCCTCTGGGAAACCCCCTATCTCTGTGGACACGAAGTTTCCTCATCTGTAAAATGGGAACACTTGTATGACAACTGGTAAGATAATTAGGATCATTATGTGAATGAATGCTTTTGAAGATCTTAGAGCAGTAGCTTCGCCTTTGTTGGCTGTTACGACCTTTGCAAGGTTTCCCATTCCCTTCTAGGACTTTTCTTATTGGATGACAAATCTGGTTATTGAGCCAAAAAAGAGTTCCTGGAACTACGCATAAGAAGTCTTATCCAACATCTACATTAACAGTCCTTCTAATACTTGAAGACAGCTTTCATGAATTTAATAACTGCTTTCTGTGGTTTTTTCTTTTTTAATTTCAAGAATAGAACACAGTAGACTGTAAAAATGAGCGTTATCAGTTTTCCTTTGGATTTTCTATGTAAATGTTGTTTAACATTCAAATGGAGCTGATTATAATTTGAGATATTAACAGTTAGATATGCCATTGTGTCCCTTTGTTATTGTTTGTAAAGGAGGTTAAACACTATATTAACTTCTGAGTAGTGATTTATTGGTGCTTTTGTTAGAGAAAAATAAAAAAAGAAGTAAAATAATATAATTTGATATTGCCTTTGAGAATCTTCAGTTTGCAGAGGTCTTTATTTCCTACTCAATTTTATTTTTTAAAAAGCATTACATGTAGTGTAAATACAGCATCACATAAATGCCGAGTTGTTCTTTGCTTCTTGGCTTAAGCTGTTGTGTAATATTGCGCTGTAACCATTAAGCAGCTGCTCTGCCTCAGAGATGCTCATATTTCCTTTGGTAGATGAAGGAAATTTACTATATGAATGTCTCCAAATTGCTTTAAAATCGTTGGCCTTTGTATCAGCTATTTAGATTCACAGTGGTCTATGTAACCTATGAAAACTGTTTCTGGAAGGCCCCAGCAGCCTGGAGGTTACAGATGGGGTTATGTTAATAGTAATAACCTGCATTTTGCTGAGTCTCATCCTCTGTACATTCACAGGGCTCCTGACACTCTGTGTGATTCTCCCCAGTTATTTTGCCAGCATCCTTATGTGTTGTTTCTTACATACTTTCTTGTATGCTATTAGCTATCCAAGTGCTCTGTCCTCCACTATTTCTTTCCTTTGCTGTCCTTGTCTTGGGGAATGCTCGTCCATCTTTGCACGATGCTCATCATCGTGCAAAGATGAATGGAGGAGGCAGCAGTCTGCTTCGGGTACTTCTCCCAGGTCACCCAGTTGCCTGATTCCTCCCATCCCCCACTCCCATAAGGTCATGCATAGGGGAGGGGAATGCGTTACCGCTCATCCTTGGGAGCCCTCCTTTTAGTGAAGTCTCACTATGCACCATGCAGGACTGGAGCCCAGTGGGACCTGTGAGTATTGTACCTTGTCTAGAGGGTGCCAAAGCAGTTCTCACTTATTTCCAGTGCCTTTCATAATGTCAGCAAAATGACTCTTTCAGGTTTCCTTGTAGATTCAGGTTCCTCGGAACTTGAGGTGAGGGATGGAGAAACACCTTGCTCCATTCTGAATTGCTTTCCCTTTTCAATGAGGTAGTCATTGTATTTGCCTGTGTGTGACTGCCTGTCTTCAGTTTGTAGAATTAGTTGGAGGGGGCTCCTCCCACCCATATGATTCGGCTCCTGACATCCATATACCATTCCATCTTCATGGGTATGAGGAAGACGCCGATGGAGCCCTGACTACTCACTGGAGTAATAAGGAAATGAACATCAGATGATATCTACATATTGAAATGTTATTACATATGACACATGATATCATTCATATAAATATACTGAAATGTTCCCTAGTCACTCATTCATCTATTTATTTTACCAATGTTTTTGAATTATTGACTCTTTAAACACTTCTCGTTTCTGGGTAGTTATACTTTGTACTAAATGCCTCAAGTTGTACACTAGTACGTAACAAAATTAGATATATAATCTGAATCTAATCATCAGTCTTTCCCATTCTACCCAAAAGCCTAAATAAACCCCTCAACTGATGAGTTCCAGGGAATAACGAGAGTCAGTATAATTATCCTTCAACCTTAAGTCATCCATACCTACACCATTACATAATTACTAAGATGCTTATTTATGACCTTGGTTCAAAAGGTTAAAATCTAAAATTTTGTTCTGTAAGCATTGATTTAGTAGTTATTGTATGTGCAGACACTGAGATAGTTGTTAAGGGAGATTCAGAGATTAACAAAACCCAGGCACTTTCCCAAATAAAGGAGCTGATAATCCCATAAGAACCACAAGACTTGAAAACAGATATCCTGGACACTTGAATGTGTAAAGTGATGTAAATAAGTACAAACTGGGTGCTCTGTGAATTCAGAAGAAAGAGATGATTTCTGACTGGCACAGGGATTGGGAGAGGAGGGTAGAGGAATGGCTTACGGAGTGGATGGTGGTTGCTTGGGACGTTGCAGGATGAGAACATAGTATGGAGAGAAAGAGCCATCTGATCCGGATAGCTAACTGCACAAGAAAGATAGGAGGGCAGACATTTACAGAGTACAGTTGGGTGAGGACAAATAAATCTTGTCCGATTGGTTAAGTATATGATCTGCCATCAAGGTAAATAAGGTCTTCATATTTAATGTATTTCCCAAATATAAAGTTTTATATTTGCTGTATATAAGGTATAATTGCTTATACTTTACAAAGATCTTCATATTTATGTATTACCCAGATATAAAGTTTTATATTTACTGTATATAAATTATAATTTCTTATCCTTTACAAAGGTGTGTGTTGCATTTGTTGTTGTTTTATATGATAATAACCCACCATGGTTCAGAAAATTGAAAATGTCTTTTCTCCCAACCACACAAAGGGACTCAATGTCCTTTTTTGGGTCTTCATGGCTTTAAGTACTTTGTACAGTTTAGGCTACCTAAAAGTTTCTCAATAATCACTGAAATGAATTCAAGCTGGTGAAAAATTAAGTTGCTCTCAATAAGTAGGAGTTTCCTAAAATACAGGTACATCAAATGGGGACATTTTGTCATTCCCGTCTTAAAAATGTATATTTTTTCAAAGTAATACTTAATATGATACCTAAGTTTTATCACCAGCTGAGATCCCGTAATTCCTTCACACTCTTTCTTTTGTTCTGTTCCTAAAGAAGGTGAAAGGTGGGTAGAAACGTGCTCAGACATGCATGGCTCCTTGCTTCATAACAGTGAAGCATATAAGCTCATTGAAGGCTTTTCTGTCTTTTCATGTTATGTACAGTTAAAAAGTAGTGTGGTAGATTTTGTTCTGGTAAAATTTCTAAATAAAGATTTACACGTGATTTGAGACCGTCTGGAATCCAGTGTGCATAATTCAACATGTAGGGATTGTTGACCCAACTGGCCAATCCTAACTCAATGGGAACATTTAATCAGTGCCTAGTACGGATTTCATGTTATTATCTCACTTATCATTCATAATAATTTTATTATTTCTAGTTTTCAAATGAGGAGTCTAAGATACCAAGAGTCTATTAACATGATCAGGATTCCACACTGATAAAGTGTGGTTGGGACTCAAACGCCAGCTCCCTGACTCACATTCCTGCCCCGAATCAATCCCTTGGCCAGCCCTAAAACTTTATATAACATCTGATCCAGTCACCAGTTCTTAGAATCCAGAGTTTGTTTTCCTGGAAACATTTGTATTCTGAGGGTTTTCAGGCTTTTCTTATTCTCTTCCTGGGAAGCAGGGAGTAACTATGTCCCTCCTTCTGGTATTCTGTCCCTCTTTCGCCCTCAATACATGTCCTGCATATCAATGAGAAGCTGGAGACCTGATTGGGCATTTGTGGAAGTCCTTATTTCTAATCCTGGACACAGCTTGACCAGATCCCCTACAGTACGGAACTTACTCAGGCCCCTGAACAGTAGGGCAATGTCACCGAAGGGTCACGTGGCATTCCTGGAGGCCTGGATTGGTCCCTGGTAGAAAAAGGACCAGTTCTTGAAATGAAGGGAGTCCAAGGAAGTAGTAGCAAGTGACAGGGCAGTGAAGTCATGTGAGGTATATCAAAGGTGCATGGAAATAGGTCTATGCAAAGTATTTGCTCTATGTACAAGTTCTGCTTTTGTGTGATTCATGACCTTGGAACAAGGGTGGGGGAGGGCTGCTAACAGCAGCTTGCTTTTCTTTAATCAGGGAAGGATTTGTGAAAGAACAGTGGTTTCAAGAGATCTTTGAAGTAATTCCAACAAGGTTCTAATTGTGGTTGTGGTTTTCCTTTTTCTTTCTTTCTTTTTTATAAATGGGTAGACTTTAGTCTACCAGGTGCTACCGAGCTGAATGCATTCGGTAAGAACAACTGAATCTTCATTCTCAATGTGTGGGCAGTGGCAAATAAAACCATTCCATTTGCCCTGTACATTTAGCAAGCGGGGGAAAAATTTCCCTAGGAAATTATTTGGCATCTCAACTTCTTACTTTTGTTTAAACAGACCCCGTACTGCATTCAAAGAGTTTTGCTTTCACTTGTGTTTGTTATAAGCGCACTTGGTTTTTGTTCTCACCTTTGGTTTAAAAACACTTGAACAAATCCTAGTGTTTAATCATTTATTTGCTTCCTGCTTTGCTAATCTTTTTCCTCTCGATATTTATTTTCAGGTTACCTGGAGGATAGTTTTGTAAAATCTGGAGTCTTCAATGTGTCTGAACTTGTGAGGGTATCCAGAAGTAAGTGAACTGTTTGTTATCATTTAATTATACATTATGATTTAAAATATTTTCTATTTTGAACCTTCAACACAGTATTAAGAATAACCACTTATGGGGGAAATCTGAGTTTCAAAAATGTCCATCTTTTTGATGAAATCATAAGTGGATATATTTTGCCGGATTTTCTAAAATATTTGCCCTTAGCTCATCAAACTTTTATAGTACAAAAATAATTTGGGAGTTGTTCTGATTGCTGTGTTATTGGTATTCATTTGATTCACTGTGTTCTCTATGACCATAGATGGTCATTTATATCAAAGGAAGTGTGATTAATTAAATGTACTCCATGTTGTTATGATAACCCACATAAGTTTCCTGTAGATAAGTGCTTTTTCATTTTACTAACATTTTGGTGGGGGCTTGGAGATGTACAGGATATACACACTAACATGCAGAGTGTAGAGGGATGCAGAAATTAACTTTGCAGATTGTTGTTTGGATATAGATAGAAAGCTATTGTGATCCAAAACAATGCCCAATTGTTTTAACTGGCCACCTCACCTGAGACACCATTCTTGATAGGCTAGATGAGATTTTTCTTGGGTTAAGTTCACCTGGCTAGCTACCTAAGCAAGGGAGAAGTTTATTGACTTAAGTCCTTTACATATTACTCATGTGTACAAATATACCTAAGATGTAGCTCTTAAGGCATTCATCATCTTAAAGGAGATGACTCATTTCTTCTCATTCTCTTTGATTTAGCTTATTTATGTAATTTTGAAGCCTCTATTTTTACTGAGCATTTTGTTAGAGAGTGTCACCATTTGGAGTGATGTTACTTAGATGGTGCTGTGGCGTTCAGTCCTTGTTGAAGTTATGTTTTTCATCTGGGTCAAATTCAGAGGTCTTGAACAAGAATTATGGTGATCCCGAAAGAACAAAGCAAGTTACTGAGGTTAAGTTTAGGGAGTGAGTTAGAATTGTGGTCGGTGCAGTAATACCCCAGCTGGTAGGTGACTGTGTGTATATATATATATATATATATATATATGTATATATATATATATATGTATATATATATATATGTATATATATATATCAGGGATTTGCATACATGAATATTTAAGATCTTCAGTAACTTATCCTTTCTGACATATTCCGTGGTAGATAAATATATGCCCCAAAGACTTCTATCATGGATCTGTTTACTTAGGGCAGTGCAGGAGACCAAAACCTAATAGCCTGTATCCCAGCAACTCCAGGGTTCATGTTTGCTGAATAGGAGGATTCTGATGGTCTTCTCCATTGACCACGGCCACCATGAGCCTTGTGTGTTTTTCCCCATCAATAACGTGATATGGAAGGCCTCCGACATTTGAAAGTTTTCTGTGTTTATTTTTAATTGGAAAGAATGTGCCTGACTTACTCACTACCACTCTCTGGCATTCATGTAAGGAAGAGGGAATTAGAAAGTGGGGGATGGTAGTGTGTGCATGTGG
Source organism: Nasua narica (assembly GCA_028533885.1). Taxonomy (NCBI): domain Eukaryota; kingdom Metazoa; phylum Chordata; class Mammalia; order Carnivora; family Procyonidae; genus Nasua; species Nasua narica. Next base: position 33,177,661 of record CM052813.1, on the reverse strand, counting down.
GGGGTGTTTTCCCTACACTGTTCTGCTACAGTTACCAGACATTATAACATTAGTTGTTGAAATTTGTCTTTTCCTAAGTTTCATAATATTATTTCTTCCTCCTTATGAGAAGGACCGGAAGAGTCATCTCTAAGAAAATATTATCAGTTCCTTATTATAGGTAACATCATGCTAGACCCTCTAGAAGGACAGCCACGTAGAACCTTTGAAAGCCCAGAGTGATATGTTGAAAACTCTGAACTTACACATAAATAAAGACTTAAAAATCACCTTTCCAGAGCAGCTCAAAAGTGAGGTAGATTTAATACACTTCACTCATTCTTTTTAACCTGATACCATCCTCTCTTAGAGGTTTTTAAGTTATCTGTTACAACATACATTACTGATCTGTAATTAGTATATTAATTATGTATATTCATTCATTAATTTATTCAGCAAACATTTATTTTCTCCTCTGTATGTAAATAGGTATCTCTGAAATGCCTGAGAAGTTATCCTCCTAAGTGTTTTAATATATCCACCTCATAATCTTATTTACACAGTTGAACTTCATTGTTTATGAAATATGGGTTTGCCAAGTAAGCAGAAACTTCAGCACTACTCTTATGCTGTATATCACAAATTCTGACTTCTTGAGGGTTTACAGTATGTTAATGGTTTCTGACCTCCCGGGTTTGACTATCATATGACCCACTAATGTGTCTGTTGACTTTAGCTAATGAAGCTCCTCGTTTTAGGATAGTGATCTTTCTGTTGAATGATATTATCTCCAACTTGAAAGTTGATTTAGGATCAGCTTTTGGAGTGAGAAGAACAATAAGAGAGATTAAGGGTTGGCCTCTCACCTTTAGAATCTGAGGTTCTTTGGAGCTTCGTTTCTAAGAGGATATTGGCAGCCTCTTAACCATGATTTGCAGCTTTCAGACTTTGCAGCTCTCCAAGAGAGGTGCTAACGTGGATCTTTGCATCTGATGGAAGTTTTTCCAGAGGCTTTTAAAAGAATATCAGCCTCGACCTTGCCATGCTCACGTACTCTCTTCATTATGAAATATATTTGGTGAGCACTGCTTTAGAATTTGGCTAGGTTTATTATTAAGCTACTCTTCTTGTACTCTCCCCTTTAATGTCAGAAGGCACATTACATTTTTGCAATGCTCATGTATAAATCTGTGGATAAATTATTTTGATTGCTGTCTTGAGAGTCTATAATAATCCTTCTGCAAGAAAATTTAGAAAAACAAAATTCCCCAAAATTTATTATTATTCTACTATAAATTTCATCTAGTTTGTTTATGGCCAAGCAATCTGTGTTGACATTTAAGCCATATGTATGAAATAGAAACTACAGATCTTTGCTTAAATGTTGCATGAGCTTAATAAATTGCAAGTACTTTACATAAGTTATAACTTGTAAGTTTCCTGTTGGTAATTCAGTCTCTTGAATTGTATCCATTACTGTTGCAGAAGGCTATACAGATTACTGACTTTCCCTGAGTCCTCAAATGCCTCCTTCTAGCATACACCCTGCTTTCCAATGTCACATAGAACGTGGTTCTAATAATAAACTTTAAAGCATGTGGTTACTGTGGGATTTCTTACCTTGCTTTTTTTTTTAACCTCCGGTGTACCTCAAGCCACAAAAAAACAGTTCCATTTTAGCTGCCCTAAGAATTCAAGCCATTTAGCATAGTCACCCATCGAATACAAATATTTTCTGCATTATTCAAATGAAGTTAAAGTACATTATATAAAAAGAATAATTTAACAGAAGGCATAAACTTCAGAAGATTGGAGCTGAGACTAATCTTCTATATATTGATTTAATTTTTAATAGGGGAAGAGAGATATTCATCATATATTCTTTGATTACTTCTCTGCAATAAGATATGTGCTTCCTAATCATACTTTCTTAAAAATATTTTAAAGTAAATCTTGGCCGACCTGATATTAACATACAATTCAGCTAACAGCAAACACATGTAGTGAACACATTAAAATCCTGGTTAGGAAAATTCCCTGAAAATCTGCAGTCCTTTTGGAATCGTGTATTCAATTTGAAGCAGTTGAAAGAGAGGAAGATTAAGTAGACTATATGTTCTTAGGGCGAATCGCAAAGGCTCTGGAGTTTTGTTGCCATAGCCCCGGACACTCTCTCTCCTTAGAGCTTTCGAAGGCCTGATTTAAAAAAAAGGTAAAGAAAGAAACTTTTCTTCAGCACTGTCTTTTGATCCCATCTGCCTGGTCTCACCTTGTATATTATCTCTGCCCGAGACATTGCTCTTGTTGTAATCCCTGTTGAGAATGAACTCCCCTTAAGACCTTACTCATTCTTCAAAGTCCAGTGCAAGTTCTGGCTTCTCCAGAGAGTTCTTGGACCATTCAAGCCTATATGGGATTCATCTTCCCATGAAATCCCATAGCATTTATTGGTGCTGTCATTCATTCGGGCGGTTTCATTATAATCTGCATTATGCTGGTATTTCTATTTTTTCACAAGTGTTTTGTTTACCCAGCTTGTTGCCCAATCTGTTTTGTTAAGGACAGGAACTATCTTAGACTATTTTGTATCCCTTGCAGCACCTGCCAGTAATGGACACAAACAACTTGTTGAAGGAACAGACTTTAAACAAATAGGTTCATTTATAACTCTTCATCTGCTTTGAGAGCCATTTCAACTGTTCACCCTTTGCTAACCACTCCAGGCTGCCAGGGAAGAGATGTGGGGAAAAAAATCAAGGAAAGAAGGGATCTTACATTGGTTGAATACCTATTATGCACTGGGTGTGATGCTGGGCTTTTATCACTCCTTCTCTCATTTCACCTTCAAAATAATCATAGGTGGTAGGTGACTGGTATTCTCATTTTCTAGCTTGGGAAACTGAGGCACATGGCTCAGAAGTGGCAGACGGAGTTCAAACTACATGGCTACCTCCCAAGAGTCTACTTATTCTAATACAATGTGGTGCCTCACGGATCTATTCAAGATGTCTAGAAACAAATTTTTAAAATTTGAACAGATGTAATCCATTATACAGAAACCAATACTTATGTCCAAGAATCTCAGTTTATACTCTATCAGCAAAGTCAAAAAGATTTCTTGGTTTACAAAATAATGCTTTAAATATAAAACTCCACGAGCGCATTTTATTTTTTATTTTTAATAAATTATTTATTTTTAATTTTTTTCATGAGTCATTATAAGTGATTTTTATAAAGTTGGGCGTACAAACTTTTTTTTTTAAAAACAAACATAACTATTGAGTAAAGCCACACTAAACTATTCGTATATGAACCTGAATATATGTTTTGGGGAAAAAAGAAACTTGGCTTTTATTTCACGTTTATCAATTTCACTTGTACACCTGCCCTAATACAAGAATTCTTTATATTATATAATTATTCATATGATTTCTAATGCATTCTAACATATTAATATTCTAATTTGATTAACTTAACAGTGGTTTGGTTTTTGAGAACAACTTAGGGGGCACCCAGTAGCTTAGTCGGCTCAGGTCATGATCCCGGGGTCCTGGGATCGAGCCCTTTGTTGGGTTCCCTGCTCAGGGGGGACTCTGCTTCTCCCTCGCCCCACCCTCTGCTTGTGCTGTCTCTCTTACTCTCTCAGTCTCTCAAATAAATAAAATCTTAAAAAAAGAACCAGCTTAGTACAAAGCACCTTGCTTGGTCCTGAGTAATAGGAAACATGTCGTTTCCTCTGACGCATCTATAGACTAGTGTGGCGACAGATGTAGTGAAAACTAATACAAAGGAATGAGTGAAGAGGGTTGGAGAGCGGGAATAGGGGAAGTGGTAACCAATGATTATAGTCTGAGTGCCTCAAGTTTCCAGACTTGAACACTGGCATTGTGAGGAAGCCTTCAAGTTGTACCCTCGTGGACAATTGATATTAGAGTCTCAGGGTGAAGAGAGTTGCCCGGAGGTGTGGAAACTATTCGATTATTACATTCAAATAGAGATGACAAATGTAAAAGTCGTTCCTGATGTTTCTTTCTGTTTTATTCCTCAGCGCCCATAACCCAGGGAACTGGAGTCAACTTCCCAATTGGAGAAATCCCGAGCCAACCATACTATCATGACATGAACTCGGGGGTCAATCTTCAGAGGTCACTGTCTTCTCCACCAAGCAGGTAACTGAAAGAGGAGTTCTCAGTCTATATGTAGCTGGGTAGATAGGTAGATATGCAGATAGGTAGGTAGATAAACAGATCAGGGAAACAAAGCCAAGAATTCCAGACTTTTTGCTGATTCTACATAAATTTTTACTCTTACCTGGTTAAATTTATTTTGATATTTGAAAATTAAATGTAATTGTGCAAAGCATTAAAAACATATCTGGGCTTGGGGTGGGACAAGGGAACTATATTCCCTTCTACAAGTTCACTAAATTGTTTAGCTACTTAAAAGCAATGTTGTCATGGCAGAGAGCCCTGGTCTATAGATTGATCCATCCTGGTAACTTTTACCCTCCTATCATATCCAAGCTGGGTATAAGAAAACATGAAAAATAGGGGCGCCTGGGTGGCTCAGCGGGTTAAGGCCTCTGCCTTAGGCTTAGGTCATGATCTCAGGGTCCTGGGATCGAGCCCTGCATCTGGCTCTCTGCTCAGCAGGGAGCCTGCTTCCTCCTCTGTCTCAGTCTGCCTCTTTGCCTACTTGTGATCTCTCTCTCTCTGTCAAATAAATAAATAAAATATTAAAAAAAAAAGAAAACATGAAAAATAAAATGTGTCATCTACTTACCCTTAACAGTCTTATTTTAGGCCACACTTTGCTAATGTCTTTAGTGAGCTGGTATTTTTAAAAATAATTTAGTTGATTCTCAGTCACTAATGAAAATATCACCCGCTCTGAGATTTGGTTTAACCAGCCTTTGTTGAGGAAGAGCTACAGTGAGGTTACTTTACTTTTTATTTCCCTGTTGACATTCGCACTTTTCTCTTTTGACCTTCTGATTGTGACTTTGAGTCCCACAGAAGTTTAAAAAGAGGTTTCCTATTTAAACGAGGGATAAATAGCTTGGAAAGTTGTTTGTGTAGGATTTGGTGATGATACGTTCCACTGTTACAGAATGCTAGAAGAGGACTGAGTTACTGAGAAGTAAGATGAATAAATATTATAGCTTTATTGGTTTTTTGGGGGGGCTGGATCTTCAATATATGAAGATCCATCTCATTTTTAGAGCATTACATATACCCATGATTAAATGTAAGAGTGTATATGAATTTCAGAGTGAAACATTTCATTTTACAATAGCCATTTTTTAAGAATAAAAGAATACCTGGGTAATTATTTTCCTATGCTCCTTTCAATAATGAAAATTAATTGCATTTGAATTAATTACGGGGCTGTGCACATTTTTCTGTTTATTAATAAGTTCAATTTTCTATCATTTATGATCAAACTGTGTTTTCATATAGGTTAGGTTACATAGCAAGGTAATTTGGCTTATTGTCACTCAGATTGTTTATGACATGATTGGGCCTTAAAAGTGCTTTAATTTGGGCTCCTGGGAGGCTGCTCAGTCGTTAATGTCTGCCTTTGACTCAGGTCATGATCCCAGTGTCCTGGGATTGTGTACCACAGCCGGCTCGCTGCTCGGCGGGAAGCCTGCTTCTCCCTCTCCCACTCCCTCTGCTTGTGTTCCCTCTCTCGCTGCCTCTCTCTCTGTCAAATAAATAAATAAAATCTTTTTAAAAAAATGCTTTAGTTTTTCTAAATTTGAAATGTGAATAGTACGTTTCTACTTGGTCTGATGGATCAGTACATTATCAACATAGATCTTTTTTCACAATCATTTGGTTTCAGATATTACACCATTCAGAATAAAAAAGGTTTCAAAAACATTTCTCTATTATTTCCTTATGAAAGACTTTTCCCTCTCACTTTCAATCTTTCGTACATATTTACTACTGATTCACAGCTGAGAGAATTAGATTAAAGGAGAGTTTAAAAAGCCATGTATTCTAACTTTGGATACCATAGGAATAAATTAAAGGGCTATTATTTACTCTCATTGTAGTTTCACATGGATAGAAACTGTTATCTTCAACATCATGTTAATACTCTGGGAGTTGTGAGTCAAATATTAATCACAAGTACCTCTGTGAGTACATACACGTGCTTCTAGGATTCCAGATGTACACAGGCTTCTAGGATTTGGAAATAGTGCAGCAAAAAGAACACAGTCTTGGAAGTCAGAAGTCCTTCCTTTGTGGCAGACGGCTTCCACTAACATGCCCTGGGAAATTCACTGAATTTCTCCAAATTTGTCTCCCCACTTGTAAGAAAAGGGAGGACTGATTTATGGATAGGACTTATATAGTCAGTGCCAACTCTGAAATCCTATGATATTATGTTTATTATCACTGCACAGTTAATTCAGAAGATATCTCTCTTTGGATTTTACTTGTAGAAATGTACATGAAGTTTTCTTTTTAAATTAAAAAATCCATTTTTGTAATCATAATTGACTGTTTACTAGGATATTGATGGGAATATATGATAACAGTATATCATGCAAAATGACCTATGCTATGACATAGCTTTTAATTTATTTTTATTAATTAATTTATTTATTTATTTTTGAGGGTGGGGAGGTGGGCGGTTTGGGAGGGAGAGAGAGAATCTTAACTGGGCTCTATGCCCAGTGCAGAGCCCAACACAGGACTTGATCTCACAACTTTGAGATCATGACCTGAGCTGAAATCAAGAGTAGAAGGCTTAACTGACTGAGCCACCCAGGTGCCCCCTGACATAGCTTTTTCATGTCTGCCATAAATAGTCACTTTTCAAAGTAACTGGGATGAGGCATGGTTTCTTTATTAAATTGTATCATTTATTTATTTTTGGATAGAGAGAGAATATTTTTTTAAAGATTATTTATTTATTTATTTGACAGAGAGAGAGATCACATGTAGGCAGAGAGGCAGGCAGAGAGAGGGGGAAGCAGGCTCCCTGCTGAGCAAAGAGCCCAAATCAGGGCTTGATCCCAGGACTCTAAGATCATGAGCCAAAGGCAGAGGCTTTAACCCACTGAGCCACCTAGGAGCCCAGAGAGAGACAATCTTAAGCAGGCTCCACACCCAGCATGGATTCAAATGCAGGACTCAATTTCATGACCCTAAGATCATGGCCTGAGCCAAAATCAAGAGTCGTACAATTAACCAACTGAGCCATCCAGGTGCTCCTAAAATGTATCATTCCAAAAGTATACTGTCTGTGTGAATTTGGCAATGACCTATTTTTCATGGTTGATCTTGGGACTAAAAGATCATAACATAATTTTTTAGAAAAAAATGTAAAGAATAATATATGAAATAATTTATAATCAATGAAGTCCTACAAAATTTTTTATATTATTAATTATATGTTTACTTATAATAATTACTACCTAATAAGTATCTTCTAAATGCCAGCCACTTAACTAAGAGCTTTATATTCAATACTCTCAACCACCCCTCTTTGAACTAGGTTTTATTATTTCCATTTTACAAATGATTAAACTGAGTTTAGAAAGGTTAAGGAGTTTACTATGAAGAAGTAGTGAGTGGCCTAGTCGAGATTTGCGAATAGGCTGGTTCCACTCCAGAGCTCATGTTCTATGACTCCTTTACCTTATGTTTGAATTAATATGAAAGAATTACATTGGTGTGCCCAGCGCTATGCTAATGAATATTATTGGCATTGATAATAATGATAAGAGTCAGGTGCAATCTTAATAATTTTAAAGTTATCACTTTTTAAATATTTTAAAGTACACATATCACATCAAGAATTCACTTTTAAGGGGCGCCTGGGTGGCTCAGTCGTTAAGCCTCTGCCTTCGGCTCAGGTCATGATCCCAGAGTCCTGGGATTGAGCCCCACATCAGGCTTCCTGCTCAGCGGGACACCTGCTTCTCCCTCTCGCACTCCTCCTGCTTGTGTTTCCTCTCTCGCTGTGTCTCTGTGGAATAAATTAATAAAATCTTTTTTAAAAATTCACTTTTTACTATGGAAATTTCTTTGGAAACACATCTTAAAGGGTAAATATAATAAGCTCCCTATCATGAGGCAGGTACAGGTAAAATATGGTGTGATAAATGACATACAACTAGAAGTGTTTGCTACTCCTATCGAAGTCTGGAATGCTCTCCATTATTTCAGAAAAGATAATGAAATGCTATTACTCATGTTTATGGAAATTATCATAGTAAGACTTTTCTCAAATTATATACTTTCACCTGCTACACAGCTCCTTAGATATCCCGTTAACGCAACTGTTGTCATATTTTAACAGCAAAAGACCCAAAACTATATCCATAGACGAAAATATGGAACCAAGTCCTACAGGAGACTTCTATCCGTCTCCGAATTCACCAGCTGCTGGAAGCCGAACATGGCACGAAAGAGATCAAGGTAAGCGATGAGGTGATTCCTCTTACATTAGAGTAAGATGTCAGCTTGTTTCTGAAGTTTCCTTTAGTCAAAATTTCATCGAGTCAATACGGATGATATTTTCTTCATAAAATGATGGCAGTAAAATTATTTTGAAGATAATGTATTAGCCACATGTCACCAAAGTTACAAAAATCCCCTATTTTCTATGTTGGGCTTTTTCTCCCAGACAGAATGATCTCTTAGAACTCCGGATCACACATGTGACCGACTGTGCTTTGTTTACTTTCGTTGGCTGGACTGCAGCCAGAGGGCAAGTTTTGACTCCCATTAGATCAGTCTGTGACTATGTATGGGGTATTTCAGGGAGGAGCCGCACTTCCAACAGGTTGCAGGGGACAGGGGACCATTCCCATCTAAAGGAAGTCATAGCTCCCTTTGGAAGTAGGTACAGCCTAAACAATAAATTCAGGTGTAATGTCACAGACTTCGTGTCTGAGTCAATCTGGTTATTCCTTCTAGATGAAACTATGACCTAGTTGTAGGACGGCTTTGGGGGGAAAATATAACTCCATAGGTATTATTTGGCTCTCTAAATTCAGACTTAGCTCTTTTTCATTCTTAAAGTCTGTCAGGTTAAATATATTTCATCAGGCATCCTTCTGCCTTTTTGCCACAACTAGCAGGAGATTAGTAAGCATGGAAATAAAAAAAAATTAACTAACTGCAATGTCTTGTTGGTATGTTTGTGTGCAAATACGATTTATATCAACAGCAAAAAAAATAATTGAAAATTGTCTTTTAAATCAAATTTTACAGTTTACTAAAAATGTAAAAAGAAAAATCTCTTTATCAATGGTTTTTAGCCCATGACTTGAGCTTATGTTTCTGAGGCTGGGGAGCTGTATGCTAGGTTATCTCAGGAGGCAAATAATCAAAGCATAGCGTAGCAGTTTGAGCCGAAATCAGTTCCTTACTCAGGACGTATTTGCTGCTCCGTGTTTGAAGCAGGGCGCCTGGGTGAAGGGGGCACCGGGTGGCTCAGTGGTTAAGCTGCTGACTCCCGATTTCAGCTCAGTTTGTGATATCAAGGTGGTGAGTTGAAACTCGGTATTGGGCTTCATGCTGGATGTGGCGCCTACTTAAAAAGAAATATTCCACTAGGAAAAAAAAAAAAAAGGGAAAAATCTTCATGGAGGAATTGGACATTGAGTCAGGTGGGTCTCCTTTAGCATGTTGAGATTTTTAACTGATAAAGAAGGGAGCAGAGTTGTCAGAGAGGAAACCATAGCCAAAGGCTGTGTAAGAGTAAGTTCCAGAGGGGTCATGTTGTACACTGAGGCTGACTCTGTCTATATAAGGAAGTAGGGGGAGGTGATGGGTCATTTTGTGGAAGGATCTGAAAATCAGCGGGAAAGTTTGGGTTCTGAGATGATACCCCTCCACCTCTGGCCTTTCCAAATCTATTCTTCGAATGGTAGACAAAATCATTATAAAACATAATAACAACATATTACTCCCCTGCTTAAATCTTTCAGTAATTTCCCACTCCTCTTAGGAAAAAATCAGAATCCTCTCATATGAGGGGCAGGCCCTGTTCCTTGCTGCTATTTCTTGCACTTTATCTTGTCGCTTTGTTAATATCTGCGTAGGCAAAACCCAAGACCTTCCTCTCAGCCACGCTCTCTGGGATTCTCCTCTGCTAACTCTTCCTCTCATAAATTTGGGGGCACCTTTCAAGCCCCAGCCTAAATTGAGAAATGTCTATCTAAATTTGGTCTTCCTGTTTTCCTCTCCTGACACCCAGTAGTGTTCCTTCATTGTTCTCATAATAAATAGTTATAAACTTATTTGTGGGATTCATTGTCTAAATCTGTCTGCACTGTGAGGGCATGGAACTTATGGCTTTTGCCTATTATGTAACCAGCACCCTGGTGCATAGTAGGGGCACAAAAGATATTTTTTGGGCAAATGAAACATTGATAGGCAGGTTATCAGTCTCATTCGTGAAGGCGAGAGCTTTCACTAGACTTGCTGAAGTAAGAATAAAAACCAAACCTTCAACCCTTTCTATTTTATTGCTTGTTTAACTTGCATTGTCAGTTTGTTTTAAATAAAACCATATTTTCCTCTGGAGAAAATTATTCTGGAAAAGATTCTAATGGTAATAATAATAACATTGTGAATGTGTGGGAATGGGTGTGTTGTTCAGAGTGTAGGTGTTCTTTATTATAGAGAGTGTCACTTTGTAAAAATTGATTCCTCTTTCAGCCTATTGAATAAAGGCAATCTCAAATCATATTATAAAACATTTTTGAAAAGTAGAAGGGAAACTGTCATTCTTTCTCTTTGTAAAATCGTCGTATTGTCTTGGTGATTTTCTTTTGTCAAGATGACTAGAATTACTGGAGAAGTCTGTGAGGGTATATTTTATTAAGAGTAAGGAAAAATGATCCATTCTCAAGTGTGCTTAAAAAAACTCTGTCACTTTAATTCTGAAGACCCTGAAGACTTTGTAATGTGCACAATAAGGCTTTGTGGGAAGAAGTCTTGCACTACAATAAAAAAGAGGGACGTACAGTACTATCTTTATAAATTTGCTAAGCCAGATGCAGTCCTTTTGTTCTTAGAAAATTGCTTTTTTTTAAATTTGGAAAATAAAATGCCCGATGGTTGTTCTTGTCCGTCTTCAAATGTTCTTCAGACACACTTGGCTGTCACGAAGCGGTTCTAAAAGGCATGTTGAGGACCACTCGATATTTGTAATGGCTTTAGTACATGTCTTATACTTGTTTCTCCCACAAAGCCCTGCACTAAATTGGTAATCAATAACTACTTATTGGTTGATTAAAATATGCTTCTGTTTATAACTGGCAGAAGTATTTAAAATTTACCATTATTTCCTGGGTATGCCTTATTCTGGTAGTGTTAACTTGCATTAAAATCTACTTTTGCTGTAGCCCTTAGCAACACTGATTTTTGAAATAGAGGAATCAAAGATAGACCAATTATGGAAAATATGTGGCATTCTACTTTCCCTTATAATCTGAAACACCAACCTAAACCACAGAGATTTTGTGTCCAGCTAGGCCAAAATAAAAGATATAACATAGCCAAAATAATATACTCACTCTATTTTAAAAAGCAATTAGGCAAAATTTTAATGCAAAATCTAGGTTCATGTAATGACAAATATTTATGTACCTTTTAATAATTTAATGGAAAAAGTATCTTTATTTTAGGGTATTATAAACGTAATTAATTATATTTGTATGTTCATTTTTTGTTTTTTTATATAATGCAGAAAAGTTATGAAAAAGTCCCAGTAATAAAAGAATTACAATTTCTAATTTTGCAGAATAGAGACATGAACATTTTAAAATTGAACATTATGTAATAGCATTAAACATTTGGTAGGAATCTATATAAATTGCTTACATTTCTCCTGATGTATAGTGAGGGAGATTAAAATTTATCAACATCCACATTATGTATCATATTTTTATTTGTGTTGTTTTACACATAGAGAAGGGAAAGAAAAAAGAACACTAGCCCCTAAGAAAGGACTATATAGCCACCATTATATTCCTTTCTTAGATTCTTGAATATTTTTTCCTCCTTAATCTTTTCTATGAATTTTCTAATCTTAAACTTCCTGATTGCTTCTACCTCTATTGAAAACTAGGGTTTTTGGGATATGGTGTTCCACCATTTTCAATTTTAATGATTAAATTAATAGAACCAGATGAGCTCATCAGTGTGCATGCTGACAATTTCCTTTATTCCAATGCCACAGAAAAAATACCATCTGGGACCTTGCATACCTTTATTTTTTTCCATCTGAGACTCAATTTCTAGTTGATATACTTTTCTTCAAATCATTAGAATGCTTCTTTGTAATTTCTGAAAGAAGAGGAAAAATAAGAAGTAGGTCTTGAATCTCCAATTCAAATTACTTTTTGGGACTAAATTTTATTGTACATAAATGCCTAAGAATTTAACAGAGTGACAGATGGTATGCTTGGACATTTGAAACAGTGCTTTATCAATATTAGTATCTATCACTGCTGATTCATCTAGGCCTGCATCTAAGGCTCCTGAAACTCTATTTAATAGACACTTATGATATATTAAATTAAATATATATTAAATCAAATATATATTTATATATAACAAATATAAATATATTTATTATTAATATATATTAAGTAATATATAATAGAATATTTATTTATATAATATTTATAAATATATAATAATATAATATATATTAAATTAAATATATTTGTCACATACAGCTGGGCTTTCTAAATGGAAAATTTAACAGCTTCTCAGTCTGATGAGTATTTAACAACTTGTAATCTTAGTTTTATAAAATGTAAATTCAAAAAGACTTTTTATGCAGTAAAATTTTATTAATTCCTACACATTTAGGATTCGGGATCATTGGATTCAATTAGCATTTATCAAATGCCTATTATTTGCCAGGAAGTTTTCTAGGCATTGGGCACATAAATATGAATAAATCAAATTTCCAGCTCTTGACCTGCTGAGCAGAAAAATAATTTTTTTACTATTTATGAATAAAAGTTCTTCACAGAGAATAAATCATATAAGCCAGACTAGGAGGGGACTGTCTCCATACCTCAGAACTAGCTTACTTTTAAATACTATGAAAAGTAAATCTTTACACAAAAATCAGTGAATTGGTATGTTAGCACAAACTAGCATTACTTGGTGGGATATTGGTACATAATTACAATTTTAAGGGTAGTTTAGAAATGCATACAGGAGTCTCAAATAAGCAATATTCAGCCATCATGTTCTGGTTGCTGTGAGTACTAAGAAATAACGCTAAATTTATAAATATTCAAAAATTTACAGTTATGTCACATAAATAGGTCTCTTCAGTTAGTCTCTTGAAATTATAATAGATTTCTAAGCCCTAGAGATTTCTTTCTAATAATTTTTCCAAACATTCTCATTAATAGTATAGTTTTAGGTGTTGTGCTAAATATCAGTTTGCACTTTTAAGCATTCTACGAGGATACAGTGTTAAGTAGCCAATGAATTAAACCAAAGGTCTCCAGGGAACATGGGCTGGAGAATAATAATGCCAGCCCAACATCATGAGTTCAACCAGGCACAGGAAACAGTGTTGGAACCAGAATCAGAGACCAGCATTTCTTAGTGTGAGTTTAAGGAATGTTACTAAGCACACAAGGCACAAGAGCATTCAACTGGGTTTGGAAAATTCTATCTGAATGAAAATGTAAACTTTTTTCATTCATGATCGAATTTGTAGAATGTTTAATGTACTGCTGGGCGCCATCAATATGACTCTCCATGAGTGGATATTGCCTGATGGTGTTTAAGTTTGTGGCTTCAGAACTTTTTTTTGTTTTTCTTTTTTTTTCCATTCAGGAAGCCATAGGAAGGAAAGTTCTAGGTTCAAATTCTGGGAAACAGTGCTCTAGCCCAAACTACAGTCTGACAAATGGTAGAGTCTTAAGATGTCTGTAGAAACATGGGAGCCGGGTGAATGAGCACCTTTACAAATAGTTGAGTAACTACTGTCTGGGAGTTACTCATATTAAATGAAGTCCTAGAAAATGGCAAGGCAAATGCTTAGCAATCTTCCTGGAAGAATTTTTAAGCCCCCTTTGGGAACCAGAGAGAACACCAACAATTCCTTACATTCTTAAGGTTTGTATCACAAGGATTAAATGTCAAATGTTCAAATATCAAATTTTGAGCCAGACAAAATCAGAGATACAAGTGCTTTTGATGAATACATGTGAAGAAATGGTTTGAATTTAACGTTCAAGCACAATTTTTAAGGTTAGTGGGGGTTTTTTTGTTTAACCAGTTATTGAAAATATCAAAAGTGAACGATTCATAGTTCCTGCCAAACTTTCCGTGAACCTCTCCACGTATCATGACGCCATTGGAGAGCAAACTCCAAGGATGCTTGTGTCATAGTGTGTTTCATTTTCTTTAGCTACATTGCTGTAGTTGAAAAGTCACAACAAGAGCATCCTTTAGACAGAAAGGAAAACAATAAATTACTGGTGAAAGCTTTTGTCAGAATTGCTCACATTTGTCTACTAACAGAAGCTTTCGCTCTTTTCGTGCGTTTTAACCAGGAAGAGCATTTTGGATGGGGCCAACCTGGGTCCATGTTAGAAGGACCAAGACTACTTAGTCGGGGAAAGTTAGGCTCCTATTTCTGTGCTCTGGAGACTTCTGATTTGAAAATGTAGGTATGCCTGGGTTGCTCAGTCGGTAAGGGTCTGCCTTCAACTTAGGTAATGATCCCAGTGTCCTGGGATCGAGTCCCAGGTCAGGCTCCCTGCTCAGCAGGAAGGCTGCTTCTCCCCTCTTCTAATCCCCCTGCTTGTGTTCCCTCTCTTGCTGGCTCTCTCTTTCAAATAAATAAATAAAATATTTTTTAAAAAATGTAGCATTTTGCAGAAAAATCACAATGGATAATTAGTTTGAAAAAATAACAGCTTGCTATTTAATGCTGGGTCTCTGGATTGATAGAATACAGCCTAAAATAGGGAAGTGGAAAACCCTTGGGAGACAGTGTACTTCAGTATAATAGCGTTCCATGCAAAGTTTCTTGGAGTGGTAAAAGATTTTATTTCAAACCCTTTTACATATTGATGTCATGCTTAAGTTTATTTTGAAGTAGTTTAGAAAGCCAGTTTCTTTTGAGCAAGTATATGATGAATATTGTATACAGCAAGAGATTGATTTTTCAGAAATAGAACACAGATTATTAGAACATTTATCGGAATGTGGTTCAGACTTCTTACTTTACACAGCTAAACAATCGAAGAATCAGTCAGGGGTTGGCTTGTCTAAAGCGTCCAGATAATGAAGAGCAGAGCCGAATTCTTCTTTTTTAAAGGCTGATTTTTTTCCCCCTGTTATCCTGCAACCCATCTAGAAAATAAATATGTAAACTTACCTATTTAGGGAGAAATGGAGAAATAGGAAAATTTGAATACTGGCAGATAGTTTTTCTGTGGAGTTTCATGAATCTGTTAGCTCTTTGGAACTAAAATGGGAGCGTAGAGGTGATTTTGTGATTTTTCAACTAGTTTTTAGGGTTCTGGAAGAATTGTCAAAACAAAATTTTGAGATATTAAAATGTATATCTGCTTTTTTTAAAAAAAATCTCTTAATCTTAGTGTCATGATTAAAAGTTTTGGAACTAAAAAAAAATTGAAGCTATGAGTGCTTGCGATAGATAATTGAGAAGAGCTTTGGATTGAATCTTTAAGCCTAATGTTTTAAAAGCTTTTTTGTTATGGAAAATGTTAAAGCAGAGAGCATCATAAAGTGAGTTTGCATGTGCCCAGCTTTAAACTGTTACCAACATTTTGCCAGTCTTATTGCATTTACTATCTCTCAGTTTTTTTAAGTTTGCTTAAAAGTAAACCCAGGACATTATGTCATTTTACTTAGAAATACTTGTAAGTGTTTCTAATAGACAGTGACTTTTATTTTTAACACAGCCCCAATGTTATTATCAGTGTACAAACATAACAATAATTCCTTAATACTACCTAATATATATTCCATGTTTAGATTCCCCAGAATATCTTATAAACTGTTTTGTTTCAATGAGGATCCCAAATGTTCTATTTACTGTATTTATATTTTCAGCCTTTTTTTAACCTATCATAGTTATATTAAATATTTTTGTAGTGACTCCTTTTTCTGTGTCATTTATTTGTTGAGAGAACCACAGATATGTAAAATTTTTGTTCAATAAATACATATAAATGAGGAAAACCAGATCCCATTGTCATTTGTGGCTATCACTTATTGAGCATTTACTACCCTTGAGGGCTGGGCTAAGACTTCACATGTATTTTGCTTTGCAACCCTATTAAAAAAAAAAAAAAACTTTTATATAGTTCATTAAACTAATCACTATAATGATTAAGAAATTTGACATAAATCACAGAGATGATGAGTAGCAGAGGTAGAATGGGAACACTTGTTCATTTAGCTATAGAACCCATACTCTACACACTGCCTTCCAAATAAGTCATTATGATGTGATTGCAAACTAGTTATAAAACCTATATTATGGCTTTTTTTTTCCCACTAACATATGGAACTTAAATACAAATAAATGCACATGACATCAGAATGGTTCATGGACTCCAGGGATTCATGAGTACAGTCCTTGAACTGGATTCATGTTAGGAAATCTCATTTCCATTTAATACTAACATGTTGTTAATAAACAATCCCGAAGTCTTGGGGCACCTGGCTGGCTCAGTTGATGAAGCACGTGATTCTTGATCTTGGGATCATGTGTTTAAGCCCTGTATTGGGCCTAGAGCGTACTTAAAAAAAAAAAATAGGATAAAAATAAAGAAATAATCCTAAAGTCTTGGATATCATATATAAATATATGTGATATCTATATATATGCTATGTTATAAATATATAAATGATATATGATACATATAAATATATGTGATATATGACATATATAAATATATATGAAAAATATATAATATATAAATAGTTCTGTTTCACTTTTTGCCTTATGCAGAGCACTATAATGGTGATCCAGAAAGTCTAAGTACTAGTGTGTCCTCAGACAAGTACAGTTAATTTCAGTCAATTTTGAGTTTTCTCATCTGTAAAATAACAGAGTTGAATACTAAGGCCCCTTCAGGTCCAAAATTCTAGATTTTAAATCAACCGAATCAAAGAATTTTTAAATCTTCAGTTACTTGAGTCTTTAAGCTTTCATTAACGTGGCTCTTTTTGAAAATTCAGAAAGTTTTCGATTCCTAATTTTTTTTAAATGTTTATTTTTTATACTCTCTTTGAATAATGCAATAATTGGGCTGTTTATGTGCTTGGAGGCACCATATGTTTTGCCTTATAGCTGAGGAATGTGCAGCTCTTAAAAATACATGTCCTGTCTTGTGCCATCCTGGTACAACAAATGATTGATAGAGATTGAGTTATTATAACAGAACCTTGTTATGGGATCAGTGTCTCCTACTTTGAAAATAAATGACTCAGCCAGACGGCAACATTTATTTTCTCTAAATGACTAGGGATGTAGCAATAGGAGACCATTATCCTGTGACAATATTCTGTTTCATTGACATTATCTCACAAATGTAATTGGTCCATTACTAAATAGAGGTTTTGTTACTGATCAATTTCACGTGATTTCTAAAACCATTAGGATAATAAATATGCCATCATAGTAATTTCATTGACAGAATGTTCTTTTTTTCTTCATTTACATTTGTTAGAGGAAAAATATAGATTTAGGTTGAACTTAAACACTACAATTTATGCCGGTTTTGACTACTTTTCCATTAAGAGAAATAGAATATTGTGCAGAGTAATCATATTTGCATCGAGCTGCTGAACTAATGACCTTAACATTTTCGTGATTTTTTTTCTCTACCACACTAAACCACATCAAATCATAATTGTTCCTAAGCAATTAGTTTACTACCTCAATTTAATGATTTTATTTGAAATAAGTTCCAGATCATTTCTAGGACTTTCCTGTAAATCCACTAAAGTAACACATCAGTTAAATCAACCCTAACCATTACCAGCATGGATAATAACAGCATTAGTAACAACAGAAACCTTGAGATGTCTTGTAGCATAAATGTTTCTAAATGCAGGCTTTTCCCCAAATGTTCTCCTCTAAAATCTCATCTGTAATCTTGTTAAATTAGAACTCTTCCAGTATCTTTCTGACTTTTACAGTTAAGGTTACGGTATTGATTTTATTTTATAGTCCGTGGCTCTCAGATGCTTAACACTAATAAGCCTCTATAGCCAAGAGGTTTTCCCCAGAGACAGAGTGAATAGCAGCTATTTACCTATGCCAGTACTTAATAAGGGACTAAAATATACTCCAAATCCTGCATAATTGGGTGGTGTTTTTCCTCCTTTCAAATGAGGTTTTCTGACATTACTCAGGACACTTTGTCATTGTCTGTTAAAATGAAATTGCTTAATGGACAAAAGCATTTTGAAGTATTTTTAAAACGCAGTTTTCATTTATTCAGTATTTATTCTTTTAGCACTGTTCTTCATTATTCAAAGGTTTTTTTTTTTTTCTCCCCTTCTTTTTTTAATGTCTCAGGAAAGTGTTTGGGAGCTTCAAAGGGGTTTGAGTTTTAACTTTGTATTGGGTATAGGTGTAGCCTGTAGCCTGGAGACTTTTTTTTTTTTTTGAGAGATGTGATAAATAGAGACTTGTAGTAACGTGCAGCTTATTGTGCTTGGATTGAAATATACAATAGAGAGAGGCTTAAACTACCACAAATGTTTTAAACTGCTGAAGAATACAGTAATATGCACAAGTGTAGTTAAGATTAAATAACTCAATGATTAAAGTAAGAATTTTCATTTCTTTAACATGAAGGCTACCATATTTTCTCCTTTAAAAAAAGAACTGATTTCATTTAGAAAAAAGATTGAAAAATTTAATTGAAGATGCTATCTTATCTCTTCTTAACGTAGCTTGCCGTTTTTCAGAGTTATTTTAGAGTGTGATAAATGTAAATATATATATATGGAGATACTTTCTTAACATGGCAGCTAATTATTTTTTTGAATCATCTGGCATCATCATGAAACTACTGTAGTGGGATTAAGTCCATATGTCTTGTCATAACATTCAGAGCTTTTTGTTAACTTGGAGTGTGTGGGAAGGACTTATTCGCATTTGCCACACAATCTTAAAATTTTACATCTAGAACAGTCTTTAGAAACAGATATTCAGATATTCTCTTTTCTTCACCTGTGTTCTCAAAAATACACTGTTTTGCCTTTAGCCCACTAAACTGCAAATGTTACATTTAAGCATTTCATTGTATACTTTTGCAACATCCAATACTTAAGACCAATAAGGCGTTTTTTTTACTTTAAGAAATAAATAGCATTGGGGAGGCTTTGTGCTGTGGTGAGTGCTGTAAAATGTGTAAGCCTGATGATTCACAGACATGTACCCTGGGGCAAATAATACATTATATGTTAATAAAAAAAAATTAAAAAAAAAAAGAAAGAAAGAAATAACGAGAGGCACCTGGCTGGCTCAGTCGGTTAAGTGTCTGCCTTTGGTTCAAGTCATGGTCCGGGGTCCTGGGATTGAGCTCTACATAGGGCTCCCTGCTCAGCCGGGAGTCTGCTTCCCCTCTCTCTCTGCCCCTCCCCCTGCTTGTGCTCTTTCTCTCTCTCAGATAAATAGATAAAAATTTTTTAAAAAAGAAGGAAATATCAAGTAACATAACGATATCCAGCATCGTCCACCCATTTATAATACTCAGTGGAGCCACAGGCAATATTCCACCCCAATATATATTTTACTTTTTTTTATTATAACAGTAAAAATTACTTATGGCAGTTTTGAAAAAACAAACTATCTATATAAAAAGAAAATAAAAATCACCTATAATCCTATCACATAGATTTTTATAATACAATGGTATTTTACCATGTCATTGAATTTCTACTTTATGATGGCTTCCTAATATGTCACCCTTGCCTATACTACACATTTTTAAATGTCTACTTTGCTTATGGATGTGTAGGTAGTTTGCAGGTTTTTATATAATAAAGACACAGTGATCATCACCTTATAGGGATCCTAGTGCTTAATGAAGTCTGATTATTGTGTTCCTGTCTAGTTCTACTTATGGTCCCCAAACCTAGCATACTGCCTGATACCACATGACCAAGTAGAGAGTGAAATTTTGTTAAAGGAATAAATACATTCCTACTGTAGAATTACTGAGTTAAACATTGTCCATTTCTAAGGCTGTTGACAAATTATTGGTACAAAATCTAGGAAGATCTTATTAGTTTACATTCCCACTAGTGGTGCCTGAGTGGTTTAACTCCACTGTCATATCTGTAATTTTTAAACATAGCATATGGCTCTATAAGCAATAGTTATGTCTCTCTGTCTGTATATATGTATTTATCTATTTTTAAGTAGGCTCCACACCCAATGCAGGGCTTGAACTCACAACCCTGATATTAGACCTGAGCTGAGATCAAGAGTCAGATGCTTAACTGACTGAGCCACCAAGATTCCCCCTCTATAAGCAATTTTTAAACATCTTTGGAATATATTTAAAGAACAGTGTCTTCATGGCTTTTTGACTCTACCCTTGTACCTCTTTTTTTGTCATTTATATTTCATTGAAACCATTGTACGTCACCTCACATTCTCTTCCCATGAGCCAGGATAACTCTATTTTATTGTGGAAAAAAAAATGGGGACAAGTAGACAGTAACTTCCCTCAGGGATTGTATAAAGCTTTCAAGGTAAAGATATATAGCCCACAGGTTCTGTGTTCCTTCTTCTGCTCTAGGCCACATTCCCTCAGGGCACTTCCCCGCCTGCACTCCTTTATCTGTAGGTAGAACTTGTTAAGGCAAGGATCCCCTTGGTTCTCCACAGGGAAACAATAGAAATAAGTACTTCAGGGCTTTGGGCTGAAATCTCCTAGGCTTGATAATTGCAGTATTTCATGTAACATTTTTACAGTTATAAATAACCTCTAAACTTCCCCCAGGCAAAAACAGAGGAAGAGAATCCTTGGTCTCTGGGAGCATTCAGTTGGCAGATCCCTGTTCCTTGCCTTCTCCTTGTCCTCTGGGCACAGGGCCCAAACTGTTTCCTTCTCTCAGGACTGACTCTGGATTTATGGCCTGATGTGAAAGTATCAGATTTCTAGCTCCTGAACTGGTCCCACACACTAGATGTGGAAGCCTCTCGTGTATTATAAAAAGCATTATTATATTATGCAGATAGCTAGTTCCTTTCTCCTGTTGTCTTTCAGTTGCCACCCTGGCATTTTAATGGACAGCAGAGATTCCTGTTTAGCGGAAATTCGTTTTTCATTCCCAATGTTTTGTGTTGCTTGACAGAATTTCAGCAGAGTGATGGATGTGTTGACCGCCTTTGCCTCATTCACCAATGGATTTGGTCTCCATCTCTGAGGAGATTTCCTATGTCCAGAGTTTTTGTAAATTTCTAAACCTCTAGAAGATAAATCTATGAAAGTCTAAAATCTTCTAAAAAATAAAATAGGGAAGTCTAGAAAACTATGAGAGGTCTTACCTGGGTAAGACTGGTCAATATAACATAGTCTTGTCAAATCTTAGTCATGGGATGATCGAAAAACTAAGTGTTACTACATAGGCACTTTCTTTGGTCTCCGTCTTGCTCATCCCAAAAGGTCACGGGTAACAGAAACTTCCCTGTTGCTGTTTTCACTGCACCTTGAGCTTCCTTCTACAAAAAAAGAAAAAGAAAAAGAAAGAAAAAAAAAGAATCCTGTAACATCTCCTCAGCAGCTTGATAATGTAAAAAATAGAGAAGGCATTTTTAACAATGATGATAGCTTTTTTTTTTTTTAAGATTTTTATTTAGTTATTTATTTGACAGACAGAGAGAGAGAGATCACAAGTAGGCAGAGAGGCAGGCAGAGAGAGAGAGAAGCAGACTCCCCGCTGAGCAGGGAGCCCGATGCGGGCTCGATCCCAGGACCCTGAGATCATGACCTGAGCCGAAGGCAGAGGCCTAACCCACTGAGCCACCCAGGCACCCCTGATGATGGCTTTTTAAGCACTTCCTAATAAAACATACTTAACTTTAAATACTGGAAACCACAAGAAGCCAGCAAATGATGACTTGTACCCCCAGGGTTCATTTGGACTTGTTTCCAAGCACGGTGTTTAAATAAGAAAGACAACTTAAGTGTGGAAAGGATTGGACTATTAAAATATTTTGAGAGAATTTGCTTCTTTGTTAACTAGATAGAAATACATTTTTCTAAATTATAGAAATGGCACAGTTAATATATTTTAATTTACTGTTATACCATGCTGAAATTAATAGCTTCCAGAAATTCAAGAACTCTCTTGTGCTCTTACATAATTGATTTGAAGTAAGTAGGTGTAAACCATAAGTGTCATTATAGGGAAGAAGAATAGACTTTTTTTTAAAGAAAATTTGATGCGTTTTCTATATAGGTGATAGAAATTCCATTTGTAACCTCAGTCTACTCCAGCATATTGGAAAAGCTAACATATTGCTCTCCTCTGTGTGGAAAAGGAGCAGGTGTCCCAGACAGGCAGGTGTTAAGGTGGCTGTTTGAGCTTGCCCTAGATCGCTAGTTGACTTCAGTGAAGTTCTACTAACAGGTGGCTAACTGATTGGAGTGCCATGTGACATTTATCCCGGGAGCGACTTGGATGACAGGCTGCTACAGACTGAGGAAGGGGTCTTTGCTTTGATGAAGAAATTGCCAAAACTCATGTCTCATTAGTGTTTCCTAAGGTTCTTTGGAAGTGAACAACAGTTTAATTAAGGGCTGACGTAAACACGTTTCTGCACACTTTCCCTGCAGCATTTTATCACATTAGAATTGATCAAAATTGTTGCCTTGGGCTGACTTGAACAGATATACATCTGGAGCGCCATTTGTGCAAGCTGCTGATGAGTCGAGTGCATACGCTGTGTTTCGCAGCAACGCTCTTCCTTTGTAGATGAAATTACCTTGTTGGGAGATGAGTTGATCTAACTCTTTATTTGCTTAAGCCTTTATCTCTTTGAAGTGATGCTGTGAAATGAATGACACATCAGGGCTGAGGATGTATGTATATCCCAGTGCCAAAAAAATTACACCATGGCTAGTAAAAATTAGGGGATGGCTTGAGTTTGCAAAATACTTATTTAAAGCTATGCTTGAATCTAAACGAACCAACTTATAAAAGTTGAACTTTTTCTTACATGGTGGTCTTTTAGTATGTATTTAACTTCACAATTGGTTGCTAAGGCCATGGCTAATTATCCAATTATAAATCTAAACATGGGTGTAGACAATGAAGGAGAAGGCCATCAATGTGAATCTTCCTTTGTTTTTTTAAATTAGCCTTGCTGACTTCTGTCCTGACGAAGAATCTCCTCTACAATCTAATGTCACAATTGCAATTAATGAAATTTTGTGTTTGTATTTGTAATTTCTGTCCTCTCTGCTGAGCTATAAGCATCACCAAGTCAGGAAGCAGGTGGTGTTATTTAACATCTTGAACTTGAGGCCTTGCCCTAGCTTCTCACCCTTCCTAGAAACGCAGTGACTGATTCTGTTTTCTTTCTTTCTTTTTTTTTTTGCTTTCCATTCAGTAACTTCACATCTGGTGGTCTCTGCTCATGCGACCACGCATTTTACGATATACCAACTGGTTATTTGATTCATCTTATATACCAGTTACCAATTTGCCATCCACCTGCTTTCACATGCAAGAGATTCTAAGATAAACTGCCTAAATAGCATCTGCTCTACCTGTTCTTCTGTCTTTCGGTGATAGATTTTTAAAAATTCTCTTCCTGAGCGTGTTCTTCCAGCCTACATATGTCTTTGCATATTTAATAAAATCATCTTCTGTAGGAAATAAGCCATTAGTCAAACACACACACATACACACACACACACACACACACACACACACACACACCACACTCACTCACTCTATGGATAGAACAAGTACAAAATAATAATAATAAAAAATCCATCAGATAATATCAGACACAAACACAAGATCATTAAGGAAATCTAGACCTCCAAAGTCTCAGGAGGGAATGCTTAAAGAAAAAATAAGTCAAGTTGGTTCGGTGGATAAAATACTGTCCTGTAGCTGGAATAAGAGGGTAGAAAGACATCATTTTCTAGCCCAAGGGACTGTTATCTGCAAAGAAAGAGTTAGAAGCACATTCCTCCTTGTTCCCTCCTCCTCCAGGAGGCCAGAAGTAAATGAGTTTAGCGAAAGTTTAAATAAAATGGAATGATAAGGAAAAGAAAAATGTGATACCATCATAGATCTTAAAGTAAGGAAGATATTATCTGAAGGAGAGGATTTCCACTACTGTTTTTATAATGAGGAGGAAGGCTGGAAGGAGGGTAGACAGGAATTTTTTTGATTTAACCAGGTACAAGTGAAAAGGGTTGAGTGGAAGCTCAAGAAACAGAAAAAAAGTAGCTTTTGGAAAGTGTTTCCCTCCTGAGATCAATTCATTGAGGAAGTGTTATTTTCCAAATCAAATCTAAATGTCTTTGTCTGATGGCAAACCCTCACTAACCTTTGCTTCTTTCTCATGGACCACCAGCACTCCTGCCTCCTTCCCACCACTAGAAACACTGGCTAATCCTTTTCTTATCATCTTGCTTCTCTCGCCAACTTTTTTATTTCATGTATTATTCAATGTATGCATTATTATGTATGTATTATTATTCAACTTATTATATATTTATATATTATTCAGTTTTATTATTATTCAACTTATTTTCAACTTAATCTTTTTATGTATTATTCTTCCGGCTTTAGGGACAATACACTGTGAAAAGCATGACATTTGTTTTTCTCCACAGAAAGGTCACTTAAAACCATCTCTCCTATATATTCATTCCTCAAACATTTTTTTATATCTGTAGCCCAGAAGTGCATTAAAAATAGAAACAGTATCATTTTTCAGTTTGGCATGAGGTCTACTAGACTGCAGACATTCAAAATAAAATTAAAATGAAAACAATACAAGTTTGGTTCATGATTAAAGTGTAATAGCTAGAAACCCTACCCTTCTTCCTCCCAGATAATTGACATTTTATTTTTATTCTTTCTCCCTTGCAGTGATTTTTTTTTCCGGTGACCTTGGTGGAGAGGGGGTCACTTTGTGTCCCCTGCACACTTAACATATGCCTTGTACATACTGGGTACCAGTATATCTTCATTGATTAATGGGCTCAAAAATAATTTTGTCTGGTGGGAAGACAATGGTGGTCAAGCCCACTTTCTACACTATCATTCTTTATCTGTTTCTAAACAAGTAGTTTCTGTATGGACAGTGGATCTTCTCATTCTTATTTTTACAGTTATAAGTTCACTTGAGTGAAGACAGTTTGTGGTCCCTTTTACAACTTGAGGAGTGAATTTTAATTTGTTTCTGCTGTGTTAGCCTCTGTAATTCCTTTGGGTGTTCTGAACACGCAGGTATGCCTAACGAGAACCCAATGAATAAATGGACCTGTCGTAATTAGCCAAGTTTATTATTTTGAGTAAGAAAATCCAAAGCCTTCATTTCTCAAAAATTACGTCATCACCCATTTTCTTGAACTATTGGACAAACACCCTTGATTTATGTGTTCTTTCCAGAAAGTGACTCAGGTGAATCTGACTACAGTTAATGAGAATTTGGAAACAGTTATAGTACTTGCAATAGCCTTGATTGAGCGTCCCTAGAAAAGACAGAACTAGAATAACGCTCATTCTGCTTCCCAGGCTCTGGTTATATTTCATTGTTTTTCAGTCATGTACAGTAAATGCTCTGTTACGCCTACATGGAGTCTTTTTTTTTTTTTTTAGGATTTATTTATTTATTTGTCCAAGAGGGAGAGAAAGAGAGCAAGTGGGGGAGGGGCAGAGGGTGAGAATCCCCAAGCAGACTCCTCACTGAGCATGGAGCCTAATGAGGGGCTTGATCTCGTGACCCTGAGATCATGACTTGAGCCAAAACCAGGAGTTGGACACTTAACCAACTGAGCCACCCATGTGCCCCTAGAAGTGGAGTCATTAGAAACTGACTACACTGGTTAATTTTACTCAAGATCTGTATTTAAGCACAGGCAAAGCATAAGAATGTCAATAGATTTCTTTTTCTAATAGTTAATTTTAAATTAAGAATTTGGAATAGAAACTTAATACATTATCTGCAAAGTGAGGGATGGAATAAAGGTTCTTTCCACTCCTGAAAACCTGTATATCTATGATTAGCTTCCAGCGAGCCAAAACCTGTATTTGTAGTGTTACCTTTTAAAATCACATAGCTCTTAAGTGAAATTAAGTATTATTTTTGGCACTTTGAAGATATCTTAACTGAAATGAACTTTTTTGGTCTGTTTTTAAATGGTCTCAATATTTTTTCTCTTTTTTTGTAGCAGCATTAATTGCTGTGGTTTCATTATTAATTTCCTTTCTTCATTTTTTTCTTTTCAAGAAAGATGTAAGGAAATGGTTCACCAATTCTGATAGTTCAGTGACACCAGCTAGTCACAGATTCTAGCTACAAAGACACCTGTCATTTTTTGTAGATTGTGATGTCTACTGTTTTAACAGTAACATATCCATTCTTTAAGTGCCAATGCGCCAAAGACACATATTTAATTTTATTGGATGCTTTTATCAGAACTTATGTAATTTCTCAAATGGTAAATTATAATGATAACTAGTTCTTCTATTAATAGCACTATAATTTTTTAAAAAAAAACAGCACCGTGAAGTCTTTTTCTCTTATTAAAAAAATCAAGAGTGAATGTTATACATATATGCATATATATATTTAATATGATGAAGTTTAAGTTTTTTAAAAATAACTTCCTTTTTTAGAGCTATAAATTGAAATATTTATAAGCGAACTATTGTGCTGTCTGCAATTTGCTTCAAAGTGAAATGGGGGGAGTGTAGATGGGCTAAAGGTGAAATAACTTTGGCTATGAATTAATAATCGTGGGAGTGTTATCTACCATAGCAATTTTCACACTGTTTTATAATTCCTTCTTAACTCGGGTCCGTCCTCTCCCTAGTTTTTAAGTTTTGTAGAGGTTGATACTTAATCTATTCACCCTTGTGTCTCCAGCAACTAGTGCAGTGTCTGGCATAAATTAAGTCTTCAATAAATATTTATGGAAGGAACGTATTAATAAATCTCTCTTCTCAAGTGTCTCCATGATTGCTATCTCCATTTTGGCTAATTCATCCTCCATGAACTTTTGGGAGGGACAGCTTTAAACTGTAAATGTGTGATCATATTTTCTCATCAATAGCTCTCCCCAATCAGAGCAGGGATTCCGATATTTATACACAGAGTCCATGTTCCCTCTTTGTGTGGGTCCTGCCAGCTACTTGCTCTGTCTTTCATCTCTATACTTCACCACTCCACAAACTACACCGCTTGCTTATTCTATGCTCCCCTTCTTCGGAACATTTCCTCTCTCTGGGAGTGTTATCCCCATCCATATTTTAAACATGGCACCACTGAGGCACCTTCCTTAACATGAGGAGCTTGGGGTGCTCACTGCCCTTTGTAGTGAAGCCAGCAAACGCCGTACCACAGCACCCCTTGCTTTCAGCATGCTTTCTCCCTCTCAACTGTTGACAGTCATTTTTTTCTTATCATTTTCCTCACTGACAGTGAGTATCCCTACAGCAGTGACTTTGTATTTTTTGTAACATCCTTACTTTACCTGGCAAATAGAGGAAGCCAATAAATATTTGCAGAATGAGCAAATTAAGGAATGTACTTTTTGTTAAACAAGTAATGAGTTTTCCATAGAAGATGTTAACTCAATGATAGACTTACCAGCTTTCCCAAAGGTTGTTTTTTGCATTTGCACCAGGTTTTCTTCATTTTTTTCCACAGTGCAGTCAGCAGGTCAAAAGACAAACCCCTGAATCGTATAAATCTAAGAATGAAATGCTGAGGCAAAAAAGAATTTGATGTGAACGAAGGCGCCAAGGAAAACATGATACTTAGTTTTTCAAAAGTTCAAGATTTATTTAGTAAGAGAAGTAATTCTGATGATAATTTTAATAAAGCCTTGCATTAACTTCAGTGCAGATTGTTTCTGACAGATATTTCAAATCTCCAGTATAACTGGGTCTTTCACCCTCAGTACATATTTTGTAGAAGAGCCAAAGTACAGAAATAATGAAATGTCGGAAAATGAGATCTCTTGTTATAGTAAGGTGAACTTTATAGCTGAAGAAAGGCATAAAGTTTGGGTTTTTCCCTCTTCCTTTGCAGATATGTCTTCTCCCACTACTATGAAGAAGCCTGAAAAGCCACTGTTCAGCTCTACATCTCCACAAGATTCTTCCCCAAGATTGAGCACTTTCCCCCAGCACCATCATCCCGGAATACCTGGAGTTGCACACAGTGGTGAGGAGTTTCAAGCATAGAGGAGAAGCCTCCCTCCTGTTGGCAGAGCTCACTGTCAGGGATGGAGCAAGAGTTATAATTATAGCTGTGGTGACCATATTTTCTTAGCTGAAAGAGGGAGGGTTGTGATCCAATCAAATAATTTTTTCTTACTGATATATGAGAAAAGATTTCCAGGGCATTCAATTAAACGATATTTGTGAATGTATTTTTAATTGCCTTTATAGGAAAGTTGCAATCACAAGAAATCAGAAGATTTGAGATACAGTTATCTTAACTGTAGCTTCAGGATTTGTCCCCATTCTATATATTTGACTAGAGAAAGACAGGATTTCAAGTATGTTGCTGAGTTTGGAGCATTTCCAGAGGCATTAAGATGTACAGACACTGTTTCCATAGATATTATTTTCTATACAAAAATCAATATTTAATTACTTATTTAGGAGTGAAAGTAATCAGAAAAATAAAAGAGGTTCTTTGACAGTTTTTTTATGTGCACAAGTAATGTGGGCTAGTACATTTGATATTATGTCTATTATCTTAATTTACATAGAAAAAGAATATCAGTATTTCATATTTATACTTTAATGAGCAATTAAACTAAATCCCCTTTCAAAAATTAAAAGTGAGATATAATTAATAAATAATACTACATACTTTCTACCTATTATTCTTGAGCCCTAGAAAGGCGTATACTGAATTTTTGGTGGAGAAAGTTTTGTGTGTGTGTGTGTGTGTGTAGCAATACTCTTATTGCTTTACATTTATAGATAGGCAATTTCTAATTCTTCAAAGAAATTGAATCTGGTTTTTAAACCTTTATTCAAAGGATATAACTTTAGTAAAAAGTCCTTAGATTCGATCTCTAAGTATATGTTGATTAGTATCGTTGCTATACTTTAAAAATGCACGGTCTTTACTGCTGTCACTAAGAAAATTATAAAATTAAGAAAGGAATATACACATCAAATGAGGTATAAAATTTTTATATTGTTTGTACTGCTAAAATAGGTCAAAAAATCAGTAACTATTTCATGATCTATAATGTTGAATATTTGAGCAAAATTATCTTAGCAGTCAAATCATCCATTTATTATGACACCTGGTTAAGATATTCAGATTTCTGACATTGGGAAAAAAATTAAATAGTACACTTTTATATAGCGAAATCTAGATAAACCTTCCACCTTGGTCCTTTACCAGATACTTCCTCAGTATGTAATGTATTAGGGCGTGTGGTAAGCACCTTGGTCATTAGAGTTTCTGTCCTTAAAGAGCTCACGGTCCAGCAGGAAGACAAGAGGACCACATGAGCTAGGCATGAAATCTGAATAGGACTAGACACTTGGAAAAGGGTTAGATGCCTGGAAGAGATGTGTTCTTCTCTAAAGTTTAGACAGTGAGTTCTTCACAAGAAGGAACAAGGCAGGTGGAAGGTTGTTTCAGACAGAGCGAATAGCCCATATCAGTGTCAGAAAGGTAATTGCAACAAGGAACTGCCATCTACCCAAGGAACCACAGATATCTCCATGTGGCCTGGGAAGAGAGAGTGGCCAGATATGAAGCCCAGGAAGTGAGGCGGGGCAGGTTCCCTACAGCCCTTGAGGACTGTACAAACCTGTGAAGTCACTAGCTAGGCTTTTATCCTGGAAGCAGTAGGGAGCCATTGAAAGATTTTTAGCAGAGAAGTGACATGCTTAAGTCGGCATTTTACAAAATTCATTCATGTGGGACTATAAAGGCTGTATTGGAAAGAGCAAGACTGGAGGAAAGGAGACAATTAGGAAGGCTTTGCAATAACATAGGCAGGAAATACATGTACATACATGTATGCGTGTATGAATTCTTTCACTATGAAGGGAAATTGTTTTCTGCCTGTATTTTGCTTTACCTATTTTCAAGGACTAGAGTGACCTTTATTGATATGAAGTAGCTATTTTTACTTTCAGTTTGAAATAGTACATTCTACTAGCTTCTATCAAGCCAGCCACAGCTTCTGAAAAGCACAGTACAAGGAAGCCCAGAGCCTAAGCCCTGATTTGATATGTACCAGTTCCACGGAACAAAAATCTTTCCCCAAACTACACTGATCTCAAAGCCCAGGGGACCCAAGATGGAGCTGCATATATGTAGCCTTCAAGGGTTTGTGTACAGATGTGGGCAAAGACAATGGTTGCATGGCCTTCATTTAGCTGAGATTAAGAGCACTTCAACACCAAGTAAAGAAGATGCTCCATTTACTTAAGTGTTTGCATCTCCTTAAATTATACCTTCAGATGTGGCTACTTCTTCAACAAAGTAGTATGTCAAAACGGAGTTCCATTTGAAGAAATATATAATTGTTCTCTGAAATGCATCCCTTTGATGGAGGACGCACACACTTCAGTGTGTAGAAAGATCACGTGAGGCACTTGTTTAAATTGTACTTTCTGGTGCCTTACCCATGGAGGGCCTCAAGATCCAGTAGGTTTGTGGTTAGGCCCAGGAATCTGCATAGTAATAACAGTCCAGAGGATTCTGAGGAAATCCTGGACTGGATTCGCACATTCAGGAAACAAAGTTGTGACCATAAAACTTATGATTCTTCACTGAGATATATTCTTAATTTCTTGCATTTTCTGAAAAAAACTTTTTTTGGGGAAGATAAATATATATATATTTGCACATAATTACAAAGTTAGAGATACGTTAGTCCAGATGATTTTAATAGGTCATTGGAAAGAATTTATTTTTCATATTGTTTGCTAAGTTGCCTCATAAAACCCTAAACATTTATCATATGTAATTGGATCAAAATATTAAATAGAAACAGACATTTAATCTTCACTTCTACATTGTGCTTAAGCAGTTATTTTCCTCAACATTATAGAGATAATGACCGTGCAATTATATTCTTTCCCATTTTTCAAACTTAAGAATTATATTTTAAATATATGACCAAAAAATTATAGTCATATTGATGTTGAAAAATCACAGCACAATTAAACATCATCTACATCGCCTGTGTTTTACATATTATTTCCCTTTATAAGATATGTGATTTATTGGTAAGTTAATATGCCTATATGAAAGTTTAAATTCACATTTCTGTAGGTTTTATTCTTAGTCTTAACATCTTTTAAGCTACATGTAATAAAAGTTAAAGTAGGAAGAAAAATAGTTATAGAATAGAGCTCTTTTGGTTTTGAAAGGAACATATTCATTAGGAAAAGAGTTCCCAGGCCCTACAACCAGATGTTCATAAGCATTTGTCCAATGATCAGGTAATTATTCAGCACATTATTGTTTCCTAATTATTGGCTTCTCTTTTAACCAACCACCTGCTAGGACATACAGGGAAAATATTTATTTAAAATCAGAGTACACTTCTGTTTTGAATTTTGGTAGAGAGTCTGTGTGTGCCCCTGCCTTTTAATTAATGCTGTGAGTTGGTCTGGACTTAAGACACAAAGACTTTCTGATCAAAGATTGTATTCTGATGGGAAATAACTCTGCTTAAAGGAACGTTTTATGAACTATCGGCTTAACCTATGAAAGAGAAACTTCCTTTGTCTCAGCGTTCATAGGACTGGAAAGCCAGATCACTCCTTCCCCAGAGTGGGGTTGGGTCTGTGTGTGTGTTCTTACTGCCAGCGTGGATGAGGGGTTCCCACCGGAGAGTGTGGGTCGGTCATGGGGAAGCAGTGACAGAGCCATCTGCGGGATGGTCTCACAGGGTGCGGGGGGGCGGGCCGGAGCAGTGGGCGCCGCGGCTGACCTGTCTCTCCTTTTCTGTCCTGTGCAGTCATCTCGACTCGAACTCCACCTCCACCCTCACCGCTGCCATTTCCAACACAAGCTATTCTTCCTCCAGCCCCATCGAGCTACTTCTCTCATCCAACAATCAGATATCCTCCCCACCTGAATCCTCAGGATACTCTGAAGAACTATGTACCTTCTTATGACCCATCCAGTCCGCAGACCAGCCAGGTAAAAATGAGAGAGCAAATAAGATTAGAGCCTAAGGGAGATGGAAAAGGTCTGACTCTAAGACATGAAGCTTATTCAGATGGTATGTCTGGCAGAACATCAAGCTTTTGAAAGCCATCTTCAGGAATTTTCTTGGTGACTCAATAAGTTTTTATTTAAAGGTGGCTGAATGACAGGTAGGAAGTGTCTTGCCCCAAAGGGGCACATTTGTGAAGATGTTTCTGGTTTGATGTTTTTGAATTTTCATTGACTGAAAAGAAAGTTTATGCAGAAACTACATTGACAAAAAAGTTCAGAGCTGGAGTTCACACCTCTGAAATACCGGGTTTAACACAGAGACAGAGTGCTTATTTCAGGCAGGAGCAAGGTATGTGCTAAAGTAAACACACACAAAAGAACTTACAGTTGTATTTAGAGACCAACTATTAGGTATTAAAATCAGCTTTGGTAATGTAAACATTGTCAGTGTTTGATGACTACTTGAATATTCTTTGCACAGACATGACTACATTTAATAATGAATGACATTACCAGAAGTGTCTTTTCTTCTCTCTCTCTCTTTCTCTCTCTGTCTCTCTCCCTCTCTCTCTCTCTCTTTAAACACTGTTCAGTGGTTTCAGGGGCCTTTATTGTATAAACGTAGTGACTCAAGTGCTTTCTAACTCCTTAAAAGTGTGGCTTCTTCTATGGAGAGCTCACTTCATAGTGATTTGATCCAAGAGCATTTCTCATGATCAAATAGATAGGCTTTGTGACAAAGCTGGCACAAATTGTAATATCCAAAATCTGTAATGTAGTTTTGATCTTAAGGTCTGGTATTTGACATTGCTGCTTTATCTTCAAGACTCCTGCCCACTCCTTACTATACCTTTTAATGCTCTGAGAGATTGTCATAAGCATTCTGTCTTTAATGCTGTCCAGTTACTAAAATGCCAGTCAATAGTATGTGCATATTTATTTAGAATTAACAAAGAAAAGATCTGAAGAAATCATTTTTGGTTGTAATTGTTAGAACGAAGCAAAATGGTCTCTTTTTGAGCGTTTTATTTTTGAATAACAACATAGCCAACACCATTTGGGTTA
Source organism: Nasua narica (assembly GCA_028533885.1). Taxonomy (NCBI): domain Eukaryota; kingdom Metazoa; phylum Chordata; class Mammalia; order Carnivora; family Procyonidae; genus Nasua; species Nasua narica. The sequence continues at coordinate 33,144,196 of CM052813.1, read as the reverse complement.
CTTAAAAAATTACCTGTCCTTTTAGTTCTGTTAACTAATAATACTAAAGACACCATTCTTGAGTTGTGACTTTGTAGTTAAACTATTTGTATTTTAGAAGAAAAGGTCCAAATGGTATAGCACTTTTGATGACTATAATAAGAATTACTAAGTGAAAGAGGGGGATCTTAATATACCAGTTTAGAAATAAAATTTGCTGTCAGATTGTGGATTCAAGAGTCTCAGTTCCATAGAGCATTTTGCTAGACTCAGCTGGGAACAGTGCACACAAGGTCTGATTTTAATTTGTGTAGAATTTCCATGAATAACAAAGTCTAATTAAGACATCCATTAAAAGTCCTTAACGTTAATTCAGTGTGGAAAATCTTAGAGTTCCATTGGATTTTTTTTTTTAACTGATGTCTTAATTAGGCACTGTTAGGGGAAAAATTATGCAAATTAAAATCAGGCCCTTAGTGTTACGCATTTCTTTAATTATTCAGTGCTTGTTTTAGGTATATTTCCATTTCTTTATAAGTTAAGAGGGCATATTAGGTGATAATCTGCCTTATTGTTCTGCTTTTCTTCATATTTTTAAGGTAAAGATGGAGCTTCTGAGAGAAGCATCTTACTTTCATCTCATTTAAAAAAAAAAAGAAACTCTCTCAGGATTTTGTATAGTAGAAACAACGTACTAGGCAGGGTAATCCTTTCCTAGTGCCGGTTCAACTTCATCTTCAGATAAGATGTCTCTCTTTTCCTTTCTATGCTATGAAAGTTCATCTAACAGCCTTAAAAGAGAAGCTTTATAGTATAGCTTCGTCTGAATCAGTAGAAAACCCAAAAGGAATAACCCTCCCATTTTTCCAGTCCCTGAATTCCAGAAAAGTTGTCTGATTGGCTTGTGACCGACTTGTTTCTTTGTCAGTTTTATTCTTTTTATATGAGAGAAATGTCTGTTGGTTCATGTCAATGCCATTCCAGTAGACAAAGCTTGCAGAATGGGCGAGGTAATATCAGATTCTGTGTTTTTGTGGCAGCATTTTCTTGGCATATTGTCGTTCTTCTGTCCCGTATTCTCAGGTAGGTCCTGTGGAACTGTTTTGGTGAACACAGTATGCAGAAATGCTTTTTACTACCGAATGTACCACCAATGATAAAACGAGATCGCTCTTCTTCCTTGAGGAAGATACATACAACAGTCTTTTGCAGCATTCAGATAACCAGAATCCCATGGTCTGCTTTAGAAAAAACTACTTTTTCCACTTGAAAGGAAAATGCGTCTTTCTAGCAAACTGCAGAATAGTTTTTATGAGCACATCTTAGTTGCTTTGATTTTTAACTCCAACTCAAAACCAATTAATTTGCATTTCAAAAGAGGGCTCTTGATATTTACCTGTTTAGCTCTAAAGATGGGGGGGGGGGAATGAGGGCTTGTTCACCTGTAGTCCACTATCCCCTCCCAAATTTCCTCCAGCCCTGTACTGATTTTGATTACCAAGTCTAGCCACTGAGATGCCTCATCCTCCCCACAGCAATTTGGAGATTAATTGCATTGCTGCTGCACCGATTAGCATGAGACAGTCATGTTATTCAGTGGATTATTTTAAATAAAATTAGTCTAAAGATACAACTCTCTCATAGGTTTCCGTAGGGGGAAACTCTGGTCAATTTTCCTGACATAAAGTTAAATACTTAAAATTACTCATGATGAATAGGCAGGATATTCAAGAAGTCCATTTTCTTTATAGAATAAATAATGTGGCCTCTGAGGAACCCAATCGAAGACTTAGGTTCATGTCTGTAAGTTACAGTATTTAAGTGTTATTAGCTGTTCATCTTTTTGTCTAAAGAAATGTCTTCTGGTAATTTATGGGCAGGTATTTAGATAAATATTCTGCTTCATTGCATTCTTTGCCTTTAACAGTGCTGATTAGAAAGACTAAATATTTGTGGAGAATACTCTCATGGCAAATTGGGATGAACACCATACAGTGGAGAATTCCAACATGAAGTGTAATCAAGAATAGTATTCTCTGTCTAGAAAAATGCATTCCAGTATATATATATATATATATATATATATATATATATATATATATATATAATTTTTTTCCCAAACAGTGTACCCTTAGGATTTTGTCTCCTACCACAGATACTATTTTCATATCCGGGGCTAAAACTCAAGATATTAATATCTTTTCTATCATTGCCCTGGGGATTTTCTCAGTTGCTTCCCACAAATGTCAACAATAATGTTTTGTGTAACTCTCCATGCCTAGCCATGGGGGAGGAACTTAAGTAACAAAGTATATTTGATTGCCCCTCTGCTTTACTTCAGCACATTTTAATTGACTTTGGAAATATTTTATTTGTAGCTGTAAGGTCAGACCTAGTCCATCATTGGCTATCATTGTGTGGATCTGAAATTTTAAATGCTTTAAATATCATTCTATCTGCTCGTCCGAGTAAATCAACAAAGTGAAGTGGAGATCCTGAAATCTAAATGGCTTGGTGTGTGTGTCCAAGCATCCCTGTGTATGGTGGAGGATTAGAGTTTTTGGATGCAGAATATGGGCCTTGACTATAAATGATGGAAACCATTGAGTTTGATGTGTTCAATCTCCTTGATACCTTTGTCTTCTTTGTGTCAGTGATAGCATCATTGGGTGAAAATTGTGTTCTGAAAGCCCAAACTGACTCACTGTAGAAAACGAAGAGCAGAACAAAGAAGGAGGCGTGGTTCAGATTCTCACTAGGTCAGGAAGGACTTACTTTGTTGTCTTGGGCTCAGCATGTAAGTCTCCCCTTGAGTCTTCTGTACTACAGAACTAAAGGATCAGTTCTACCTGGCTCTCAGGATGTTATAAAGACGAACTCACTGATGCAAACTGTTTTGAAGGTGAAGACTTCCTTCGAAACACTGCTGCTCCTTTTTACTACTAACTGCTGGTTGGTCTCTGTGACTCAGACGTGAGAGGGCTTGTGGTGCTCCCAGCAAGGACGCAGGGTTCACGCGTCCCAAGTGTGCTGAGTGGAGCTGTTGGACCAGACGACTGCCTTTTGGATTGTTTCACCTGGCATTCTGTTTTTGTTTTGTAGCCTAACAGCAGTGGTCAAGTGGTAGGGAAAGTGCCTGGCCATTTCACACCTGTCTTGGCACCCTCTCCCCATCCCAGTGCAGTGCGACCTGTGACCCTGACCATGACAGATACTAAACCCATCACTACATCCACTGAAGGTGAGGCAGCTTCACCTACAGCAACCAGTAAGTATTTCTGTAGGAAATGAGAAATGTCCATCAAAGGCGCCATTGGATACCTGATCCAAGGTGGAGACACGGCAACTTTTCGGGCCCGATGGAGATTTCTCATTTATGTGGAACTAGCAGGCATGTATGTGGCCTGGTTATCACCAGCTCTCTCTTATCAAATTTCAGTCCGTAGATCATATTTGAAAAGGGAGAAGCTTATTCGTTTGAATAAACAGCTCTAACAAAAATGATAAGTCATGCCTGCTCGTTCAAGGTATACATTGAAAAGACACTGAATAACATAATGTAGTGTGCAAGGTTTCTCGGTCACCCAGAGAGAGAGAGAGCAGATAATTGTTATTTCTTGGAGCATTCTTATAGAAATCAGTGCCCTTCACAAGGCAGACTGAATCCATGCCTCTGGAAGATAATTGCACGTTTATATTACCATAGGTTATGTCATTGCAAAAAAACAGTTCCACGATGTTGGGTGCGAATGAGTATATTTGGAAGCTGAGTATTAGGTACATGTAAGCTACCTACACTTTCATTGTCTGTCTGTGACTTTTTTTTTTTTTTTTTTTTGCTTATCATAGTACATCAGGCACTACACTTTTTAACATGGCCATAACATTTTAAATGTCGGAGATTTAGCTAGTAAACTCGACATAGAACATACCACTAAACCAATGAATCCTTTGCTTCTTCATGCAGAATACTCATCAATACACAGAAAATTATTACACAGTTTTTCAGTTGGCTTCATCCAAACTAACGGGCTTCCTAGAACTAGTACAAGTGGAATGGACCAAGTTCTAGTCAGGAGGAATTAGCAAGTTCCTCGTCAATTATGCATTCCATATCTGAAATTGAGAGGTGCCATTTTCTTTCCTAGAGCAAAAAAAGTTGACATGCTCTGGAGATTTCTAAGTGAAATTACAGAGACCACACTGGCTCTCTCTTTCTCAGGCTTTGGAAAGATGTGGGGTTTTTTTTGTTTTTTTTTTTTTGTTTTTTTGGTGGCTTCTGAAAACCTAGGAAGGAACACTACAAGAAAAAAGGACAATACTTTGAGGGTACAGTGAATTCAGCATTTCTTTCTCAAAATTCATGAGACCCCATAGCCTAATCAGTCCATGTAGACTTGTAATTCCCATCAATAATCACTAATTTTTGTAACTAATCTGTTGGTAGAGAGTCCAGTGAGCCCTTCCCTGAATGCACAGATGGATGAAATCCAGTCAAGGAAGACTAAAAATTCTTTTGTTCTAAAGGTTAGCTATGTACACTACAGCCACTCAAATACTTTTAAAAGTGGATGTGTTGGCATCTTTTGGCAAAGTAAGCAATTTAAGGCAAATAGAAAATAAAGATTTTTTTTTTAAGTTTTTGAAAGACTATCATTGGATAAATGATCCAAACCAAGTTCTAGAAACTTCAGGTACCTACCTTTCTAGTGACATTAATAGATAACATTCAAGGGAGGATCAGACCCAAACGATCACAGCTTACTATGGGAGTGCTGTCAGCCTGCTTGCTGATGCATTGTTCTTGTATTCATCTATAGGTTGGTCAAAAAGGGATCTGATTTGACTAATAAAATTACAAAATATTCAGAAAGAATATCTTGGTTGTGTAAAGACGGCTGTATCAGCCCATTTTCCACTCCTGCTTAAAAGAAATAGAGTGAGTTGTTTTTCTTTCCTATACACAGACTTGTAACTCTAGCTCCTGACACAGCGCTAATAATGAAAAATTGGTCACTGAACTGCAAAGTCATTAAAATTAAAGAAAACACAAAGACCAGGGAAGCCTCTTTCTCAGGGCTGAAAAGAGAAAATACCTCAGACTTGTTGCCACTCTATAGGGGCGAAGCTTTTCTCCAGCTGTCCATGCTGTCCATTGAATTCCAGAGGCCTGGAGATTGAGTAGGGGCCCCTGGCTCTTTCGGCTGTCCTTGGATGGGCCCTTGATTCAGGAGTAATTAATGCTGAATTGTGAGCATCTTCACTGTTTTTTGGCCTAACCAAGCCTCAATGGATCTAATCTGCAACCCTTCAAATGAACACAACAGAATTAATATATTTGGTTAAAAAAAAAAAAAACCTTTGAAAGGTTAATGTCTGAATTTCTTATTAATCTGATAGTGTTAAACCAAACATTTCAGCTTCCTTCGGACCTGTAGATGTAACATGAATGGTGTAAATGCAGTTCTGTTTATTCCAGCATGGAGCAATGGGAATGCATTAGTGCTGGGAACTCCTTTCCTTGTGAAAACAAACAAATCTTTGGGAATAGGGAGACATTTTCTTCAGAAAATTCACTGTGTACCAAAAAGCACCTCTATGAAAAGTAACTTCCAAGGTGGAACTAAATAATTTCAAGAATTTTCACTGTAGGTCCTTAGTGCCTGGTGGCTAAGTATTTCAAAGGTGCCACCACCCCTTCCCTGGACCAGTCACAAGAAATGGACTTTTTGTGCTCATGGAAAAGAAAGAATTTTTTTCAGAAACATTTCTATCAAACCTAAGTTCATTTTCACACTGAATAAAATATTGACCTAATTCACTCTATATGATATAATAAGTATAGGCTTCTCCTTCATGTTAGGAATGTAAGATGTTCTCTTTAGTAAGACACGTTTTATTTTGTATCATCAAGCACATCTGCTTAAATCCCACTCATTACAAGCTTTCACTTTTTCCCAATTGACTTTCAGTCTTACACTTAGAATCACAGACCATCATTGATTATCCTATTATCAGACAAGTACAATCTGATGAAACAAGAAAGTAGGAAAAAGACCCTTCTACTTAGCCAGTCCTTGGTTCTCCTGCAGGACTGTACCGGAGCATGGAAGTGTGGGATGCCCACAGATTTTGGGGGAGGGGGATAAACAGGTTGAGTTGAGGTCAACTGCCATTTCTTTTATATCACTTGGTGTTCACTCAGACTAAAGAATAAAGAAATAGAGACACTTTTTTTTTTTTTCCTTTGGTTGCCAGTCCCACGTCCTGGGTTTTCTTTTACATGGACAGGGTTTTCATTCTGATAGTTCACAATTTTTATCTTTGTTTTTGTTCTTCCTTAATCAGCCTACACAGCCTCAGGCACATCTCAAGCCAATCGATATGTGGGACTAAGCCCAAGAGACCCATCCTTCCTACATCAGCAACAGGTGGGCAAGCTTCACCCAGGTGTGACGGTGTAGCACGCTTTTGCATTGGTGCTCTCTCCATGCTGCCTCTCAGATCTGGACTCAGAACGGGGCTCCAGGGGGCTTCTGGGAAAGAAACTGATCATTTCATTTTCCAGAATATTTTCTCATTTATCCTTTGTTTCTTGCCTCTCTAAACAGGCTTGCTCGAATTGGCTCAAGACCTTTTCCATCTCTGTGACCTCTACCAATAATATCCATGAATAAACTGGGTCTCGGCCAGGGTACTTTCCTCAGTCTCATTGGCTATCGAGAACTTACTACCCTTTAGCTTCCAAAGACAAAAAAAAAAAAAAAAATTAAAACTGATTGAAAAGCCCATTAGAGTAGAAGCAGTACACAATTTATGTTTTTTCATATTTTCCGGATGTTTTAGTCCTCATTTTGGACTTTTAGTCCAAGAGGATGAGTTATGAAGCTAAAATCTCGAGCGACACATCATTCCTGTTTTAATAGGTTTAAATTGGTTTACTGATTTCAGATGTGATAAAACACTTTTTTTTGTTCTGCTTTCTTACATCATTTATGTTTCAAGTAGCATTTTAAATTTCACATCTCATTAATGCTGTAAATTTAATGCAAATGAAGTGTTTACCCAAACTGTGAAAATATACAGCCAGGATTAATGGTGGCTTATAAACAAATTAGCCACAGTCAAAAGCATGGAACATACCAATACAGAAATCCCACGATTCTAGTTACAGGATGACAGAAATAATTCCAAACACTTCAGAATTTAAATATATTTTATGATGCATGTGTTTGCTGCTCTCAAAGTCTGATAGCAGAGTGGTTTAAAATAAACAGGGTGAGAAATATTAAATAGGGAAAAATAGGCTATCATGAATAAGAAAGAGCTGGTATAACTAACTGGCTCTTCGTTCATAAGATATATGCACGTATGTCGTATCTGGTCTGTTTTCACGTACGTGGTCAGCCTCTGCAGGGACTCATGCCTGGACTTGCCCACCAAGCTTGTGTTGTGTCTCTCCTACTGTGCCTTGTGCGGAATTCCCCAGTCCTGCCCAGTTGCAGACCTAGGTAGCAGACCGCGTAGATCAAAGGTCACCACATGCAGAGTTCAGAGAAAAATCATAAAGATGATAGCTTATTCAAGATACTTGACATTGTGCCAGATTTTTAAAAAGCAAAACAAAACAGAAGAGCGAGAACTAACTGAAAACATCTGTACACAGTTACGAAAAATACCAAATAATAATTAGTGGTTTTGCCCGCCATTGGCTTTTCAACATAATTCTCTGGAATGTTGCTTTTTTTCACCTCTAAAATTGCTGTATTATGAAATGTGTTATAATTACTATAATATGGTTCTATTTGACAAATGTATATGTTCACTGTATTTTCTAAAACATATGTAGGATTTATAGGTTCAGAGACTTGCTCTTTTAAAAATCATTCCCCGTATTTTCAGAAATATTTTTACCATGGGATTTGCATTATTCTTTATGAGACATCTCTACTTTCTAGTTAATTTTTAATTCATAGACACATGCCTCCATTATTTAAACCTTTAGCACGAAACATATTTAGATTATACCCAGTTCCATGTATTTAGAAGCAGTCTTCCCATCCCCCTATGCTAACCTATGGCAGCTTTAATATGTTTTTTTTTATATTTATCACTTATGACTAACATTAGAGGCTCAGGGAATTATGATCACAAAAGTTCATCATGCAGAAGTTACTTCTTCTTTCACATATCCCAAGGATAAATCAAGAAAACTTAGCAAGCATTAGGGAAGTGTGAGTCTTAAGGTAGATGGAGTTCTGAGCACATTTTAATTGGAACAAATATATATATTTTAATTGGAACAAATATAAATATTTTAATTGGAACAAATATATATAACATACAAATATATATATAGATATATCTATCTATCTATCTATCTAGATATATATGTTATGGAATCACAAACTTTTCTCACCAAAGACCATCACTTCTTATTTAAGTGGGTAATGTCAAGTGAAGACCCCTTAGCAATATAAATAATATTTGTTTAGTCAAATGCAATTGACATTTATGGAACATACTGGTATTTACCAGGTAAATGGATAATTTCCCCTGCATATAATGGAAGACTTAGTGCTACTTTTTGAATTTATATAATGAGCTACAGTTTTGAGGCATGCAGAAAATGCCTGTACATGCATCTCATACTGTACATGAATACTACTGAATTAGGGTTCCAGTTAAAAGATGATTACTTTTATAAAATTTTAAAAGAACCATTGAGCTGAAGTTTTAGGCTTACTATCCAGCAACAGAGGGACAGAAATAGTTTAAGTGACTTCAGTAAAGGTTATGCTTTCCCACAGCAGAAATAAGATTGATTTACTGTGTCCTTTCATTACTTTACAAAGATTTAAAAGAGACCACTCTTGTAACAGCAGGTTCTAAATGCATTTGGTTTAAAGCACTCAGTGATGAATGAAAAGGAAAATCAAGGGGTACATGAAATAAAGGTAATCAATCATTTTATATTAGCTAGGAGAAATTCAAAATTAGAAAGGCAATGGATTTAGTCTGAGAGAGTTCTTTTAAACATTCCCCATAGCCTTTAATATACATGACCCCTTAAGAATAAATATTGTCACCAGGTACATTCTTCAGTTTATTGGTGGCTGCTTTATGAAGATTTATCCTTTTAGGTTATGAAAAGTATTGATGTGCAATGTGCAGTGCTATTTTTCCTCAGAAAAGAACTTTAATATAGCCTACATAAATTAGGGTTAACGATAAATTTAAAATTGTTGAATAATTCTGACTATCTTATTAATGATCTTTCCACAAGATGACAATAAAGCAGACCTTTCAAAATAGTCATTTCTAATACACAAGGATACTGGCCTTCTTTGATTGAGATGGCCAATGTTAAAATTAACCCTGTGCTCCACTTGTAAGAGTAATATATCCTTATTGGCAAATTTGAATCCTAAAAGTATATGCTTTTATGCCCATCAACTTGGTACACATACAGCTGTTATTAGTAATTATACCCCTCTGTGCTCCCTCATAATGGTTATTACTGATTCTTATCAGTTGTTAACTGACTTGAAATACTAGTTTTTTCTGACACAGGAATTTCACCTGTCACTGCAAATATGATATCTCATTTGAATCTAAAAAATAAAAAATCTGTAATCATGAAGAATAAGTTCAAAAAAATTCATGTAAACCAGCTGATAATTTGCCATTAAAAACAAACTTCTCTAATTGGTCGTAATCATCAGCTCATGCTGGCTGATCAGGACTTGAGATTTTTCCTTTATCCTCTAATACAGTCTGGTGTGTTGTGTGGTTCAAGGTCTGGAACTAGACTGTCTGTGGGGTGATTGGCTTAGTTCACACTCTCACTATTGGCTTGGGGAGATCTTAGAAGCAGATATCAATCGGAGTTCCATATTCTTCTTTAACTTTCCTATTGGAAGATGGTGTGGTGGCTTGAGGAACTTCTGGGTCCTGCTTTGGCAAACTGAACTCTGTAGTCTCTCGTGAGAAATGTCTTTTTTATGATTCAGGACTTTTTCACAAGCGTCAAGGACCTCCTCTCTGACTTAACTTCCCAGAAGTTTAGCAGAATGCAGTGTTTCCCTTTCCTCATACTGCATGAGTGCACTGTACACATTCACTGTGATAGGCAAGGCGGGTGCTACAGGTCCCAAGTTTTGTCTCTCTGAGAAAATGGGAACTCTATAGCAGAATGCTGGACATTGCTCTGTATTTGAAAATACAGAAATTATTCTGTAATCCAGTCTACTGATTTTTAGCATAAATGGTGAATATGAGACAACTTACTTGAATTAGCACCAGTTTCTTATCTGGCCAGCCTCATCATGAATTTGTTAAATCTCAGGCCTTCTTTCTTTGCTCTCATAGAAAGTGGCATGATCAAAGAGGTCTAGTTACCTTGATTTTCACCCTTCTATTGAGTGTAAGGTTATAACAAAAATATAAATCTTTAGTATTCTACATCAGTACAACATATTAAAAAAATCTTACTGCAAGTCGGAAATAAAAGTTTGTAGCTAAGGAGCTTCTTGTTTGGAAATAAAAGATTACTATTCATACCAGCTATTGAAAAGCATATTAACTTTTGATACAGATTTGAGATTTTGGTAAAATAAATGGGAGGTCCCTTTTGCCTTTTCAAAGGGAGACGACAAAGTCAAGTAAGCTCTAGTTTGTAAGATGTAAGGTGTATTTTCACCATCTCTCAAAATTATAATCTCCTGACTATATATAGTACTCATTATTAGCTCTAATGAATGCATGGCCTGATCAGCTCAGGTCCTTGCATTACGCACACAACTGCATGGATTTTATTGATGCTTGAGCTTCAGCATGTTACATCTCTTGCATGATTACTTAAAGCTATTATTTCAATTTCAATTACTGGGCCACCTTAAATCAAAATATTTTCAACACTTTCCTTGATACAGTTTTGCAACTCGAATTTGGAGGTACTTTTCATTACACTGGACATTTCTGTTACCCCAGATAGCTTTACTAGGACATTGCCTCTGTAGTATTTTTTTTTAAATTAAGATAATTAATTGAAATTTCTTTACAATGTTTGTCCTGGCAAATGGCAAAGCCAAAGCTAGGTACATGGAGACCACTGGAAAGGTAGTCTTTTATTAGAGGCAAGCAATTGAAAGGACACCAGCGGACTATCAACAAACTTTTCAATAAAGTCAGGAAGCAGGCTATCAACACTTGGGCTGTTCTTATTGTGTCTGTTATCATAATTGACAGCTTGACGTAAAACCCTATCACATGACTTCTGGGTAGGTATGTAAATGGATAAGAGGTCACTCTTCACATATGCTAGCTGGAGAGGAAACACATTTAAAGGAAGTTTCAGTCAAAATAACGGCATGCAAATGTTTAGCTTTTTGGCTAGTTCTTAAGTTAAAAAAAAAAAAACCTTCCATGGCCTGTTTTATCATTCATTTATTTATTCACTTATTTTGAGTAGTTATCAAATGCTAATATCCAGATAAACCATTCTAATTACTGTAAAAATAGTTATGTTTGCTGTAATTTTAAATTCAATCAAAATCACAAGGGAAAAATTTTCTTCTTCGCTGAAAATATTTACTTTAAGAGATCTAAGTTGAATCAGGGAAGTAGAGGAAATTCTGAAGGTTATAATTATAGCTATTTTAGCCTTAAATATTCTTGGGCTGCACATGAAGGACAGGGTAGGAAAAGAACAGTGATAGGCAAACTAGTGTCTTGGGTGAGAACCAGGGATTAGGAGTTTGCACGTGTGGTTTTAATGTTGACACAAACAGGGCATGTCTGACCTTGGACAAGTCCATAAACTTTGCTGTCCTGTATCCTTATCTAGGAAAGGAAAATGTAGAGGTTGAATTACACAATCTCTGAGTTCCCTTGAAACCTTAAATTTTACAAGTTAAAGTCTCCATCTAAAAAAAACTTTCATTTTCTGATACTTAATGATTCATGGTTAGTTATGTTTACTTTGTTCATGGGCTATGCATGTCCATTTAAAGTAATTCTACTGTACTAATTCAATTAAATGTCAAGAAGCATTGGTTTCAGAAACTGACATTAGAATTTAAAGTACCAGGATGACTTTGAATATCTCTTTTTTTTTTAAATGTGTTATGTGTCTTACATATAACAGTGTCATTCTGAACATTTTGCTTGTTCAGTCAGGCTACACCCTATTCATTCCGAGGCCATTTTATTTGCTCCATGGTGAGTAATTAATAACCACAATAAAGTAAAATTCTACTAATCTAAGAGTTAGAGGAGCGTTTGGATATTGGCGTGTTGATCTTTTTAAGCACCCCCTCAAAAGCGCCTCTACCCCTCAAAAATCTGTTTCCCTGAGGTTATCTGGAGAAATGAAAAAAACCTAAGAGAACATAAAAACATACTTTTCAAACTATTCCCTTGAGGGTCACTGTAAACTTAAAAAAAAAAAAAAGTGAGAAGGTAAATTTGCCTGTGTTGATTATTCTGTTTACAGATTAATGGTTTATTGGTTCAACTGAAAGCTGTCGTCATCATGAGGGACTGTTAGTACATCGGCCTGTTTGCTGAGTCTAGCAAAATAGAACATTTTGCTTACCTTCTTTCCTTTGTTCCCAAAGCTAATTGCTAAGCATTTAACAAAAGCCCCTGTTAATAACAACGGAGAGCCCTCATTTGAATAAACAAAATCTTAACTAGGAAATCACAAGCAATATTGATCCTTTATGGCTGTCAGCTACCTACCTATGTGAGTGGAGTGTAGGAAAAGCTAACGACCCGAATCTCAAGTGTTTTCCCTTATGTAGATTTTTTTTTCCTGTGTAGATTTTTGAGGGAAACTGGTTGGACCCATCCTTGTAGTTAAGGAACAGTGTTCTCATTCCAACGACTTTATAGAACTCCATCCTAAGAATATATGCAGTGAAAACTTTACCTTCACTTCTCAGTTGTTTCAACTATTTCCACCTTAACCCTTTACTCATAGCTTTTTTGGAGGAGAATCTTACTTCTTTACTTCATCTTCTGCTTGCTTTTGGTATTTTGGGTATATTTGTTTCAATATAAATTTTACCTTAATTTTCTAGATAGTCTAATTTCACATTGGTAGATGCATATAATCTAAAGAATTAAAATTATTTATGTGAGTGTGCATTTCTATAAGGATATGGATATGCTGAGGTCTGTCAGACTCTATGTTGTTACAAAAATAAGAATTGCTGTCCATTTCCATACAGACAACTTTAACAGACTAAATTTCTAAACTCATCAGTACCTAGTGTTTTAAGTTTGATTACATTGGAGAAAGCAAGTCATTTCCTAATTTTGGGGGGGAAAAACTTGGAAAAGCCATTAGAGTGTTATTGAAGCTTAAGTACCAATTAAATTAAAGTTTTAAAATTTAATTAAAAAAGGAATCGATAGCTAAAGTATGTAACACTGACTGTCTCACAGGATAGAAAGTGAGGAATCATAACATTATCACCTATTATTTTAAATTTACCTAGAGCATAATGTAAAAAGTTTTTTTGTTGGAGATACTGACTTATAGTAATACTAAGAACATTTAACATGCCCCCAAAGAAGCTTTAATACATATAGGATTAACCAACTTTTTATCACCTAGAATCTATTCAAAATTTGCTGAGTCAGAACTATATTTGTCAGTCTTTGTAATTGATCTTATTAGGAATAAGGTCATGGAAATCTTTAGTGAAGAGGTCATTTCTATTTTAATTATTAGTTTCCCCTACCACACCATCACATTTAAAATTTCACTTTATCAGGAGGTTTATTGATTCAAAGCTGCGCATTAAGCAAAAGAAGATTAATAAAGTAAGACCAAAAAACCTGAAGAGTCTCTTGGCTTAAGTCATTTATAACATATACCATGTATAAACCTGTCTCCTCAGAAATTTTTGGAAATGTTGATAAATGTTACCTCACAACTTAAGTAGCTAAATAAATATAATTTTTATTTTTTATTTTCAGTAACAGAGAGGAAATTAATCCAATACAGATTAATATCCTGCCATTTTCTTTGGCATCTAAATTATTGCTAACTACTACAGTGATCATTTTATATATATTTCATCATATTTTCTGTTTGGAAGAAAATATTCCTATTGAATTTATCTTAAGTATGGATGAAAGTGAATAGCTGTAGTCAGGTTTAACCCTTTTGGGACTACTCTTAGGAAAGAAAAGTCCAAAAATACATTTATTTTTAATGTTACATATGTAACCAAAGCCAAAGATAGCCCACCTGACCTTTTTTAGGATGGTAAACAAACAAATAAACAAAAAAATAAACATGAGCAACGTGTGAACAACAAAAAAACTGAGCAGTTTACAAATGCTTCCTTCCAAGAAGACATAATGTTCCTGTAATTGTTTGTGAGACAAGTCCATTAATCAGAGAGTAATATTTAGGTTCACGTGACTTTGTGAAAGCATCTTTTTCTGAACGCTTCTCCAATCTAAGCTGAGGGCCCCACAGAATCCTGCTAACCTGAAGTTAGCAGGATTATCATGAGCTGTGCCTGAAGAGACACCTCCATTCTGGAGAACGTTTAATTGACTGAAAACTAGGATTTTCATTGACAAGAGCAGAATCAATAAGTGGTCCTTAAGGTCATCTTTACACAAGCTCAAGTTTAGGGTTGTTTTTTTTTTAACTGTTTTTAGATTATTTTCATAGTACTGCTTTTAAAAAACATACTTTGAAATAGACAATCGGCTTACTGTTGCTGTAAAAAAACAAGTTCAAGTTGTCCCATCACATTGCATTACTGATTAGATGATTCATTTGGAGAACTTGACAAAAATCTCTCCATAAAGTTTGTGATGTTTGATTTTAAAACTAAATAAGTACACATTTTCTCTATCGTGCAAGGATGATGGTCCATTTAAAGAATATTTTTCATTCCAGTTTAATTTTTTACTGGTTTATGGCTTCTTTATGAATACATTCTGAGAAGAATCTATGTATCTATCAATCTCTCTGGCTATCTATCTATCTATCTATCTATCAATCTATCTATCTGCCTACCTACCTACCTATTGACCAACCTACTTTAAGGGAATTTTTTCAGGTCTTTACAAAATTACTTTCAACTAAAATACCAATATAATGAAAACACATATTTCGGAAATTTTAAGATGGTATTTTTGAAGACTCATAGATCTGTAGAAAAGTGTACAAAAACGATTATTCTGAAACTCCAGAGTCACTATTACTTAGAACGTGTAGAAATTCATTGGTTTAACAGGAAACATAAAGGTTCTTAATAGCCATTTTTTTAGCCATAACATTATCAGAAAAGATTACAATAATTTATCATCAGTTTAAAGGCACTTTGGCTGCAATCATCATCTTGTAGAAATCCTCACTGAAAAGGAGCAAACAGGGTTCAGTGGATTGCTGTAAGTCATCTTTTCAATGTGAGATGCAGTTAATTTATAGTGTGGCTATCCAACGATTAAAAACCATCATCTTCTAGTGGGCTTCCCACCCCCCTGCCCCCGAGCCAGATAAGTTTACTTTCTTAAGCATAAAAATAAGCAATATATCTTTTCAGTAAATCTGCTAGCACTGTAGGGCAGCTGTGAACCAAGCAGAGCTGGATAGGGTTACTCAAACCCTCTTCCGAAGGGCAGAGCTGATGATTCCGAGTTCTGGGGAAGAATTTGTTTCAGCTTGTACTCAGAGCATTCCTCGCTCTATTCAGATGGGGTAAAGTATATTAAATGTCATTACTCTCAGTTTAAAAATGAAAGTAGAAATTCTTATCACCTCTTCCTAAACAGTGCCTCTTTGGCTAAAACAAAATTAGGAAACATCTAAAACGGAGAGTGCCTTGATGCTTCTAAACATGATCTAGGGGGAACTTAGAGGTGGGGCTTTTACTCCTCTAAACTGCATGTCTCCTGTGTTTTGCAAACTGCATGCTTAAAGATATTGATTATTTTACTCAGTGCAGATGATTTGGTATGTTGCATAAAAAAAGCTTTTTTAATTTTCTTCCTGAAATATATCTCTCTATTGAATATTAACGTCTGCTTTTGTTTCAGCTCAATTTGTACTCTAATAATGGCTAATTGTGATGTTCTAAGCACTCGTTTCTCTTGTATGCTTTAATTAATAGAGAAGCATATTGCAATAGCTTTTTCTAAAAAAAAAGGAGTCTAGGAAGTTTTGCTTTGCAGAGTAAGGTTTTCTTTTGCTTTTTTTTTTTCTTTAAGTTATCTCTTGGGAAAGTAAGGTTAATGCCATGTACAATACTAGTTTGCATGTGTTCATTTAAATACTAAAAACTGTAGTACTGCTCGATCCATATCTGACTGCTAGGTTTCAATTGACAGCTGAGGATTTGTGACTGGACCATGAATCAAAACGGCAGGCATTTATACCCCAGTACCAGTGAGGATACATTGGGAATTACTTGGCAAAGGTAACATTTTAATTATTTCCAACCCTACACTTACACCTAAAAATTACATGAGCTATAGTGTTTGTTTTTAACTAGCTTTACGGAAAATATATGTTAAAAATTTAGTTGTTTTGGCTTTACCATCCCTCTTTCCTTCCCCTCCTTCTTTCTTTCTTATGTAAATATATCTTCAAATTAATTTGGGACTGTAGCATATGCTAATTGATCATTGGAATTTCTAAATGCTGTCAAATGTTTTCAACAGTTTATAAATTGGGGGAGGGGGCGGGGAGAAGATTTAACACTTAGATCTTAGGACCTGAAAAATGAAATTATAGTTCGAGGGAAGATTTTTCAGCTGTTTGAGGTTTAATAAATATTGGTTTTGGGCATTATAGATTCTTCTCATTTCAGCTCTTTCTTCTACTGCTAACTTTGAGTCATTTTGCTATTCACTTATTCCCCCGTCAAGAGGCAAAAGCTAGGACAAAGTTTTCTAGTTAGTCAATTTAACTGTTATTAGCAGCACTCGTTAATTTGGGAGTTAGAAGACTGTTGCAATCAACAGCTAAAGAAGAAATTTGATTGAAATAAAGTTTTAACCTCTCTTCATTGATAGGAATCATTGAGAACTGAATTTCTTTGGTTGGCAGAGAAAATTATTCTAAAACTTCATTTTCAAAACTAGTTTTGATATTGTCTCATGTATTGGTTTTGGAAAGTAAGTAGTGCTAAGTCTGCTTCTTATGTATTGTTTTAATAAAGAACAAATTATGTTAAATTGACAAATTAAATAGTTAAAATTCATGGCATAATTATATGTAATAAAAGATAAAAATTTATAGAAAAGAGTAAGGTAATCCCATAAGGAGTTCACCAAAAGTAGAGCCAACATAATTTTCCAACCCTGTTATAATTGTAATGCCTGTGTTAAAATTATATACTATCAGTTGTAAACATGCTGCCCATCTCCATTTTACTTGATAGAAACTATTGAAGAGTAGAGTTTAAAAGCATTCAATTAATAGAATGTCCACTTTTACTCAAGTGAAAACCACGAAAAGTATTTGGAGTCCATTTTAAAAACTTCATGAGTTTTTTTTTTTTTAAGATTTTATTTATTTATTTGACAGAGAGGAGAGAGATCACAAGTAGGCAGAGAGGCAGGCAGAGAGAGAGGAGGAAGCAGGCTACCTGCTGAGCAGAGAGCCTGATGCGGGGCTTAATCCCAGGACCCTGAGATCATGACCTGAGCTGAAGGCAGAGGCTTTAACCCACTGAGCCACCCAGGTACCCCAACTTCATGAGTTGTTAATACATTTCCTAAAATGAATACGATAGGACTTATCCTCTTTTTAAAGACTGGTATAACATCCACTTTAAAATGCGTACATTTTTACATATTTTAATCTTTTTCCCAAGAAGTTTATATAATTCCTCTATTTGGAAAATAAATACAATATATCCTTATAAAAAAGAAAATAAGCACAAGGAAAGCATCTTAATTAGTTTTAGTAAAAATATGAATTAAATCCAATAAAATTCTCTTATTTAAGTGCTCTTAATTATTTTTAAGTTAACTTAAACACCGTGTTTAGATTTAATTTTTTAAAATAACTTCCTTATATTCCATGTTCTCTCTCAGTCAGAAAAATGTACTGTGTCTGCGTACAAACTTACCATATTTATAAGAATTGCAAATCAGATGAAATCTACTCATGTTTTTAAATGTGACTATAGTGGTGTGAACTTCTAAATCTATGGATTGATTATTGATTGACATTTACTTATCTAAAGTAGGATAGCACCTCTATAAAGAACAGTAGAGCCAAAGAAAGATATAAATTATTGGCTATTTGAGATAAAACTGCACCCAGTTCCTAGTCATTTTTTGAATCAAAAGTTGATATCCTCGAAAGGGGAAAGGTGAGTGGACAATGAATCACCACAGAACACATGGATGGGAGTGAATTGATATGATCACTAATCCCAGTTCTTAGGAGAGAGCATTGTTCATGGTACAGAATCCCTTCTTGTTGAAAAAATTGGTGTGATAACCAGCTTCAGGTTGGAAAGAGTTGGAAAGAAATTCCGAGCTCATTTTGTTAGTATTTTCTTTCTTCCCTTCTCAAAGATTCACTTTTTTGATTAATAGATAATGATGCAAAGAATGGCTTTAACAGTTCAAAAAACTTTAAAAAGGTAGCTTTTGGTTTATTCCCTTTTTATCATGATTCAGAATGCACATCACCGATAATGGCGGCCATCACAGTCATTCATTCAACAGGTATTTATTGAATCTCTGGGGTAGGCTGTCCCAAATGTTGGGTGATGGATACAGGTCCTCACAGTTCTGAAAACCTAAGTATCCTGCAGTTTACAATAAATTTGCTCAAACAAGACAGCAATTTGCTTTGCTTTATTGTAATTTTTTTTTTTAATGGGTGTAAGTCAAGTCTGTATATGATAATACAGATAGGCCCCGTCTGTGGCACAACATATTCATGGTTTGTGCTCTGTGCTTATTTATGAAACTTCATGTGTTTTGTTTTTTTTTTTCTGGAGAAGATAAAAAGGAAATGATAAACTTCTGCAACACTTTTAAGGCAGACAGCAGACATCTAAAATCAGGGAACTGCTACAACTTTAAAATTATCTGATTAAATTGAAAATATCTGAGATATGTAAAGCTGGTTCAACCAGAGAATTAAATAATCTGCCTTTGTCATAATGGAATAAAGAAACTATCAGGCTATTTTTGTGGTGGTAGTTGCCTTTTGTTTCCAACAAAAGGCAATCCCTGGAGACTTCCTAGTAGAAAAGGGCAAAGCAAAGGTGTTTGGGTTTTGCTGTGTGTTTTGGCTTTGCTTTGTTTTATTTTGTTTTGATTGTTGTTTGTTGCCATTACTTCTCTTAGTACAATCCCTTGTCCGAGGTGGCCTCCCTTTCTGCTTTAAGCTGATTCTCCTGTAGACGTGTTTCCGTGTCCTGGGCAGCACCTTGTGCAGGACTGAAAATGGCAGTGCCTGGAGAACTGGGCCACTGTAATCAAAGGTGGAGGATTTCCTCCATCCTTCTCCCTCGCTGCCCCACCCTGACTCCAGCGGAGAAACATTCCCTTAGGAACCAAGGAGGACTCCATTGGAAAGTTTTCACAGATTTACTAGGTTGCAACCCTGAAGGTGTTTTGTTGTTTTGACCTTAGAATTTTGTGAGCTCTGTGTGTGTGTGTGTGTGTGTGTGTGTGTGTGTGTGTTGGCTTGCACCTTGAAAATGTGAATTTTTCTGTCTAACCCAAAGGTTACTGCAATTAACCCAGAGTGCAATCCATTGGGAAAGGGTTCATTTCTTGAGTCAAGAGGGGCTCAGCTCTTTGGAGGGTAATAGGTGATGAGTTGTTGATGCTGATCATAAGAGTACTGTTGTGTCTCTGCTTTGTCCCCTGGCGGGGGACAAAATTACACTGTGGCATATGTGAGTTATGTGGGTATAAACAAACATAGCAGTGAACTCCCTAACTGGCTTTCTTTTTTTTGAAACTGTAGCCTGAACATGGCTTGTACTATCCAATATGAAAGAGCAATATAATTGAATGAAAAAGAAAGTCGAAGGACAATCCAAGAATAATATAAACATAAGTTATTTTAAAACATTGGAGGGAGTGCTGTATGCAAAAGAGAAACTGACTTTATTGTTTCATTCCCTTTTCTCTGCCTTCACCCCTTTCAAGAGAAGCAAAGCCACAAGTGAGTGGCTGTATGTGTCTGATGGCTTATATAAACATAGAAGAAGCCTTCAGATGGCTAAAATAAACATGCGCGTGTTACTGAAGGATGTGTTTACACAAACCATTTGCTCAGCCCCTGAAATAATGAATCAATGAAGATTTCACTGAAATAATTGGAACGATTTTTGTGTCTCTGCTGATGCCGTAATTGAATGGCACCAAAGAGACTTTTATCAGGTACTTTCCGTGTTACATGTGCTAGCAGTTCCTTTCTCTGAGTTGAATACTTCATTCTGTAGTTACTTTACACGTGTTTTTGTAAGAAATTGTCGTTTATTACTGCAATTCTAGAGAGTTGCTTGATTTCCCAGGAGAAATTTAGCAGCCAGTAAAGATTATTTGAATCTGGTTGGTCAGGAGGGGGAGGGCCAAAAGGAAGGAGTAAGAGCATTCATTTCCTACATAGAACCCTATTTGCATAACACTGTCCTCAACCATTTACCATCTCAGTTGCTTTGTCCCTAAACTATTCTTTGCAAGATACATATCCTCAGTGATAGAAGAATGAAGATTTAAACAAAAACAATCTTCAGTATTGGGTTGCAAACCATGTTTGTGTGTAAACATGCACATGTGTGTATGTGATGTCTATACACACTTATGTGCTGCGCACACATACATGTGCGTGTGTGCACACATGTGCGCATGTGTCTACACACATACCTAGACATAGGGCCCATATACAATAAGGACAATATGCTTCCTGCCCTTACGTAGTATTAAGAGTTAACTCTTATTTCAACATTACACTAGACCATCCCTTCAAATTCACTAGGTTAGCATTTCCTGCTTTCAGTTTGTTATCTTGACACATAACTACAGCACAACAGCTGGGTTGTTCCTGGAGTTCCTGGGGGGAGCTTTATTCTCAGAGTGCTGAATTTCCTTTTCAGCTGTCAGCTCTAAAGTGTGTTCAAAATGTTCAACTTTTTACACACCATTCTGGGCCCCTAGCACCACTCTGGGACTATATGATAGAAATGCTGATAAGGTAGATGAATGGAAGCATCTTGGGTTCGAGGAGGAGAATTGCAAAAGCCAGAAATGCACATGTCCATTGTTTGATAGTAGGGTACTGACTAGTGTTGTTCTTTGCATCTGCGTATTCTTTCTAAAAGACGGGCTCCCTTCTCATCAAAAATTACTTGCACCTGTTATGAAAATAAAAAATGGTACCGTTCTTGAAAACAGTCTTTATATGGTGTTCACACACACACAGTATCAGCGATCTGGCTGTTGAAAAATGCGTTGGGATTTGCTGTAGTTTTGCCTAACTTTCTCCATTTATAAAGCAAGATTTGCACAACACAACATTTCCTTTTTATCTAGGAAACTCTTCAGAACACTTCCTAAGAAATTAATTGTATTCCAGCCAGACTTGCATGCTGCCATCCCACAGGAAATGGGTCAGCAATCCATTAAGATGCCATTAGATAATCTAATTTGGAACTTAATCTCTAAATTAACCATGCTCCATACTTGAAGCATACTTGAGAGAAAGAAAAAAGTTTACGTTTGAATCGATAGGGGAACCGAAGCGTGAAGAAGGCTGTTTGTTTTTTCTGTAGCTGTGGTCACGTCTCAAGCCGTCTGGTAACCAGGAGAAACCAGACATGATGTAATTCCAGATTGAACTTGAACTTCAGGGACTTAGGATCGGGGAACAATGGACCATAGGAATCAATAATGTCCATTTTCCACATGATTATGTTTGGAGCTTTAAGTTAACCTTCATGGGAGAAGCAGCAGGATCTGCAGTGTGACCAAAATGAGATGATCCAGAGACAAGATGTTAGAGGAAAGAAAACAACTTTTTCCGTGATATTTTCTGAGCAGCACTGCAGATTCCAGCAGGATTAGAAAAGTTCCCGCTCTGCAGTAAACCGGTGGCCTGTTCAGAGCACTCTTTGTTCGCTTAGGTAGGACAAACTTAATCTTATGTTTCCTGTCAGATGATTTTTGGCTCCACTACGGGAGAGGGAGGAGCGCAATTCAGAAAATTCCCAAACGTAAACCTTGCTGATTAACCCTTTGCAATGAAAGAAGCCCATTAAACACCTACTTTATCCGAAGATGTTTTACGTAAAGCGCCATATTTACATATGTATTACGTCCGTGAGGAGTCCGCGCGCCCTCAGCAGCCAACGCCCCTTTTATTAACTGACCTTTTTGATTTTCCTGTTGGCAGTGCTGTGAGTAGGTAGGTCGTGAATTCTTAGCCATATTTACTTAATAACAAAGCAGAGGAATGAGTACATGTACTCATAAATGTTAAGAAAAAAGAAAAGGCAGAAAAGGCTGTTTGAGTTCAAGAAATTGAAGAACATGAATTTTGAATACTCGCCAACTGTCGAAAGTTACAATTATTCTCTCCTTTGTTAATTCTCCTTTTACATGAAGGAAGGCTTTGGTTTTTGTGTTTTTTTTTTTTTTTTCTTTTGCACATGTGATACTTTCTGCATATATATTAGCAGGCATAGTTTAAAAATGTGTTCAGTTCCCTAATCACTTGTGATTTTATAATTTGGAATTCCGACACAAGTGAGTTCTGTTATGTTATTTAGAGGCGAAATTGTACAAATGAATGCTGATTTTGGCTTTAAAATGAAAATTATTTGGGAAAGAATAGCTTTTTGCTTTTGTATAAAACTTACATTTCTTTTTAATTTAGTATGCCTTGGGTGAGTTTCTCTAGTGAAAGGCACTATTTGGGAGCACTATTTTTGTAGAGAATTTTGTCAGCTTTTGAAGACTCACATATGCTAATAAGGGGAGCAGTAGCACTTGTAACAATAGTATTGAAAGGAACCCAGCGATAGAGAGGAATACAGACTAGAGAAAGGATGGAAACCCACATGTAGGGTTCTCTGCTGTGGTATAGTCTGTGGGTGGAGATCAAATACTGTGAGCCTGATGATGCTGTATTTTTTAATTGGCTGAAACCTCCCAGAGCTACACAAATCGTTACATATGTATGCATGTGTGTACTATAATTTATTTACAATTAGCCATCTTGGTAGTAATTTTCCTTCATTTTCAGTTGTAAAACATGAAAAACATCAAACAATTTCAAAAAAAAAAATCTACTTAACCTGGCCTATTTAGGGGAATTGTATTTTTCTTACGTCTAAAGTAAACATTTTAAGGAAATACATTCTTATTACTTTTAAGTATATAGATTACCTTGTTGAAGCATCATCTAGGATTTTGTAAGAGCTTTTTACTTAAACAGTACAGTAACTAATGAGCACGTTTTATCTTTAACTGCAGTGGTCCAAACATAAGGGCTCTTCTTGCCCCGTGCTCTTCACTAGATAACATATTTTGCTGGCGGAAGTCATTATTTTACTTAGAAAATGCTAATACTCACACATAGTAAAGCTAACATTCATGCCAGCGTGCTCCAATAACGAAAACACATCTGAAACAATTGAATATAAATTAATGAGCTTAGATGGCCTACCGTTTTGTTATGTTATTTCCAAAATCCTTGGTCCCCAAGGAGTAGCAATAAAAAAGGCTATTTACCTACTTAGTTAAAAAACAAATACATTTCTTTTTCATTACTATGAAGTACTATTGCTTACAGCTAGAATAATTCCACAAGCCACCTGCAGTTTATGATATTTGGTGTTTCCCAGAGAGCCCACAAGAGTACTTTGCAGTTCAGGTAAGAGCTGGCCAGGGAGCTTTCTGATACAGATTATTACAAATAGTAATAATCATTAGAAATCATCTTGCATGCAAATAGGATCATTCAGATAGCAATAATGATCTTTAAAAATGGGGGAAATAAATCGAAGAAATCTAAGACCTGTGTAAAATCACTTTGTATACTTCACTTCTAGTGTAGCCTCATCTAAAGTGGAACTAAATAAGCAAATTACTGACATACAGCCGCATCTGTATGTACATAAACAAAGGCAAATATTGTTTTCAGCTGAAAAGAATCCGGAATTGGATAAATGAGATGCCATTATCTGTGTTGAGATTTGGACTCGACAGTTCTACTTCTCTGGGAGTCTCAGTGTGTCTAAATGATGTGGACCTTAATTCATAGAATCTCTTCTATAAATTAAGGATAATATAAATTCTTGTCCAGTGATAAAAGTAAAGTGTGTTTCACAAAAGAGGGAGAAGAGGTAAAGTGTAGTGGGTAAAATTATGGATCCTAGAACCACACACAGCTAGAATTCAAATCCTAGCTTCTGCAACTTAATAACAACATGACTTGGGCAAGGCACTTAACTTCCTAGCTCCAGTTCCCTTCTCCCTAAGATCAGAATAAAACTGGTACTTTTCTCATAGATTCACTAGGAGGATGGAAAATCAAAAAACAGTACCTGGCCAATAATCCACACCGTATAAGTATTATCAACAAGTGTATTTATTACATACCATTTTTTTGTTCTAATATGTTAATGAATTCTTAAATATATTCTTATTATATAATAACACATAATAATTGTCACAACTTTTTTTTTTTTTTTTAAGTAAGCTCTATGCTCCACGTAAGGCTTGAACTCATGACCCCAAAATCAAGATTCCCACACTCTACCTACCGAGCCAGCCAGGTGCTCCCAATGTATAATTCTTAAATATATAGGTTCTTAAATACCACCCATACATTCTTTCAACTGAGCCCGCATATTTTCCCAAGACATTGTCTATAGCATTTGGATTGTGTCAAAGTAAGCTGCCAGTCCAAATGCATACATACACGATACGGGACAGCATGGCTTAATTAATACTTAATTAACCTGCCCTTGATTGGCTTTTCCAGGTAGATTTAAGCTATTAATAGGGAAAAGTGTTTATTGTGGATTTGGGGAAAGGTCCTAATACCTGTGTGTTAATTATCATAGCAGTAAAATTAGGAGTATGTAGCTAAGGAAGTAAAAGAAAACTTCTCGGGGATATTTAAAACAGGTGCAAAGGAACGAAAGGTAAATCCTTCTTTTCAGTTAAGGCCTTTATTTATTTTCCATGCTTTCTGGGCCATCACTTATTTTTATTGCTGTCTATAAGTAATGTAGCTCCTAGTAGAGTTGAGGTATTCCTGAATATATAAAATTCATTGTGTCATTCCTATAATATTTTTGTTAAGCTTCTTGAAAGAGTACTTACTATCTTTGAGGTAAATATGGTAGTCTTATGATTAAATCAGTATGTGAAATCTGAATGGGCAATATTATTATTCCCCTAAAAAGTATTAGTGTGCTGGATACTTTCATAGTTTATAAAATGCTTGACAAATGGGGGTGACCCAACTCATTATCAGATAAATGCAGACCAATAATAGTAAATGAATTTTGCTATTCTTCAGATAGCTCTTATTTCAAGACATAGTTGAAGTAAAGTATTTGACTTTGTTTAGTTTCTTTCTTATTGTTCCATATATGTTTATTTGGCACTCCATGGTTCTTGGGTAGTTACTGAGGTAAAAACCAAGGTCCCAGTCCTTCTGGCCTAGAAGACACAGTCTTCCATATAGAAAGTACAACCATCAAATGTAGACTTGCCCAGAGTAATTTTCTATCTTTCATTGAATGATACAGAGTCTGTTTACTACTTGTCGATGCAATAACCAACTACTTTATCCAGTTTATCCAAGGATATGAAATATATAAATAGTGTGTCATTTTTAAGAGGAAGAATTGGGTATCTTTTTACCCCTATAATCCTCACCGTAAGGTCATTCAAATACAACTTCAACTAGATTTGTTTTCAGAGAATATATATTGACTTGCAGAGTTGCTTGTTCACCCAGACCAACCATATGTTCTGTGTGCAAGTCTCCTGCCCCATTATTTAGGTTATGATCCAGCTGTGTGGGGCATGGGAAATCCACTGTCTCCTGAAGCAAATATTGCCTTCAGGAACTCTATTTAAAAGTTCTTTCTGATCTAGGGTCAATGTCTGACGTCCCAGGGAAGCAGTATAATATAGTGAAATGGCTATGGGAATCAGGACTGATTTCTATCTGAGGTCCAGGCGGGTAACTTGGTGAAGTTTAAGCCTCTCAGTTTTCTCATCTGTGAAATGGGGATAATGGCAATTTCAAGAGTCCATTGAGAAAATCAAGTGAGATAGCAAATGTAAAAAACACCCAGAATGGTATCTTGCTCACAATAGGGCCTCAGCATGGTTTTCTTCTGGAAGTTTCTCCCTTTATGCTAATCTTTCCACCTGAACTATAGAGAACAAGTCTATATTTCTTTCCAACTCAACTGTGGTGTCTTCTCTGTCTCCCTTCAGCTGTTCCTCAAAAGATATTATTTGGTGTGTTTCTTCATCAAAGAAATGTCATTGTGTTTGTTTCTCGAGTGATGCCTAGAAGCAACACAATGCTTCAAAGATAGTCTGGTGAGGATAAAATGGGCCATCACTTCCCATTAATGCATCTTAAGGTCAAAATAATTTGTTTCTTTGCTTCTTCCCTTTTTGAGGCAGTTGCATCTTGCATTTGGTGAGAATAATGTGAAAATATCCATGATATCAGACATTTATTTTTTAGAATTTTGATTTAACTTGTGTCTGTTCTGTGTAAAAGGAAATATCTCATTATATGCATTCAGTAGAAGTCATTAGAGTGAATTCTGTTTTGTGTTAAGGTATAGTCAAAATCTCTTTTTTGCTATTATCATGCCTTCCTTTTCCTTTTTTAATGGTATGGCCTATGTATATTTTCTAAAGATGTGCTTTCAACTTTTAGTCATGCCTATCTTCTGTTTGCCTAAAGAAAAGGTGATTTGGCAATGGAGAATGAAATGAAAGCAAAGTCTGTGCATGCCTGAAGATCTATTGCTGAAGTAGCTTAACTTGACCTTGAATATTTTGAGATCTTTCAGTTATGTTCGACATCTCTTAATAGAGGCACAGATTATTGGATTGGACAAAGGATGATTCTCATTACATTATGAGTTAAGACTATTAAATACTTCACATATAACTAGTTTTGTATGTGGAGATAAATATGAATATGTGTGTTTATTTTACCCATACTGGTGATCGGCGGCATTGATTTATATAGAAGGAGTTGGATATGTAAAAAGCACGGTTACCTGAAAAACTATGCAATTTCAGGCATTCTCTTTTTGAGATGAAATGATCTAGTTTATTTTGTTTGATTAAACTCTTTTTTACATTGTTATCATAATCTTTGAATTTGTTTTACCAGATTTTTTTCAATGAGACTACCAAAAAACTCTAAGAAATGTCTGTGCCTTACAGTTCTGAACCTAGCCTATAAATTGGCAATAAGAGACTTATAAAACTCATATATGAGGTCTGCATAGTGTTAATGTTTGAGATTTATTTCCCCCAAAGGTTCATGAACAGTATTGACAAATATATTGCGCTCTGCAGTTTTGACATGGTCATAATGTAGGATGGGAGGTTTGAAAAGTTTAAGTAAACATCTAACTTGAATTTATTAGATATTCTGCAGCTAGAGTCCTTTTAGTCACTAGCATCCATTTGTTTTTACTGCGCATTTTCCAAAGTAATACATGTCTCTTTTTAGAACCACATAAGAAAGCTGTTGCAAAATAAATCCCGAATTCTTGTCTTTTTTGCCATCAGAAAGACTTCTCCATTTAAGGACTCACATCTATTTTCAATTATTAAAATATACTTTATTTAACTAAGTATGCAATCGCTACAGGAATTTCCAGAGCCCATTGAATTTGGGACTCGCTTTTGCAAAGTGATTTGCTTGCTGTTGACAAGTCTTTTACTGTCACGGATCATCAACTTGAGCTAGTCTTTTGGTTTTTCTTACATGCTTTACATTTCGGGTTAAAAATAATGGGTATCTGTTGTTGCAATTTGTTTTATTTGCTAAGAAGTAATTAGCATTGGCTATAGCCAGGTTCTACAGGGATTGACAAGACAGTCATTTTCTTTGTGGGGCTTACCTTTCAGTTCTTAAGATAATCACAGCTACAGGTGACTATGCTAGGCAGTAAAAAATACTCTCATAGTAACAAAGTGCAGTGAAAGTACGGTTGAGGGGAAAATAGCTTTCATGATGGATCATGTAACATTCTTTCCCAATCAATCATGCAAAGGGAAGATATGTGTGGGAAGAGAGAAATATGTGAAAATAATTAGTCTCTTGGAAAAGGTTTCAGTAACAACTATTCTAATTTTGAGAATTAGGACTTTTAAACAGACAACGAGGACATCTCTTTTTAGTTTGAATTATTTCTTGTTTGAACTCTTATTTGATCATTCCTCAATCTTTAATTTTTGTTAATACCAAACGTCTCTAATTTTAACCTCAGAGATGCCTATTTTCTTTTTAGAGGGGGCCAAATCACAACGTATTCATGGAAATATGTGATGATTATGAACCCCACTTTTTAAAAATACAGAGTTAGGTAGGACTGAGAACGCTTAAGTGATTTGTGTGTGTATCCAAAAATTTATTGAACATCCACCCTGTGCTGGTATTATATTAAATGGTGAACAAAAAAGAGATGGACTTTGCTATTGTGGAGCTCATCTCATAGTCTAATCATAAAATCCCTCCATGGTGAAATTTTTCTCTTTAATTATCAACTCAGAAATATGCACTTAGATATGTACTAATAAGGCACATTTTGTGTAAAGATATTACCAGAGTAAAAAAATTTTATATATATATATATATCAGGTTCAAATTATTTTAATCAAATTATATATTTGATTAATCAAATTATTTTATATATGTGTATATATATATATATATATATCTCAGGTTCATCTTTTAATCCAGGCTTTATTTATTTATTTTTTACAAAATTGTTCTTCAAGTTTATATTGCATAAATTTTTTTTTGCCTTTGGTCTTCACATATAAAAAAACGAGATTAGGTTGATAGCTGCAATAATAGTATCCATCTCACCTCATGGTTTCAAAAGTAAAGGATACTACATTAAGTTTAAAACATTGAAATGATGTCTCCAAGTCAAGCCATGATGAAACAAGCTATGGGATTATCGGGTTGATGTGTTCTTGGTTCGTGATGATTTATGTATCTATTAATTAGCTGACATTCATTCTGAGTGGAGTGTTGAAACAAGTAATGGTCTGATTAGGTATCCCCCCAAAAATGTATGCTGCACAGGGTTGTTTTGTGATCTGCAGACCTCAGGTTATTTTCCTCCAGATGATAACTTGTTCAATGAGAGATTACACCAGTAGCAATAAGAGAATTATTCCTCAAGTTTTTTTAAAAACTTAGGTGAAAGGGGAGTTGGTTGGAGGGAGACAAGAACTTGGCCCTCTTGCTCCCTCCAGGGCTCCTCCCAGTGCCCCAGACACAGAACAGCTTGGTTGTGGTAACGTTCCTAGCTGATGTTGGGGACAGGGAGTGCCCAGGCCTCTGGTGCCAACATTTCAAATGACATATTATGTACTGACCTTCTTTAAAAATGTTATTTTTTTCTTACTGTGCGGGAAAAGGAAAATCTTCCATGACAACTTCCAGTTGTATTCAATCGATAAGCAGGTGAAACATTGAAACCCATCTTATCGCTGAATTACTTATGAATTGAAAGTAAAGCAAGATCGGTGTATAACTGGCAAATCATTGTGGATTTGCTGCTTTCTTTTTCCTCTTTCTTTCTTTCTTTCTTTCTTTCTTTCTTTCTTTCTTTCCTTTCTTTTTCTTTTCTTTCTCTCCTTCCTTCCTTCTTTCTTTGTTTTCTTTCTTGCATTCTTTCTTTCTTTCTTCTTTCTTTCTTTTCCTTCATCGAAGTAGATCAGATATTTTAGGAACACACTCAATCAGAGTTTAACAGTTGTGTATAAGCCAGACTTGAATTTCTCCTGCCTCACCATTAGCCTTACCCTTCCAGGAAAAAAATAGACCATGCAGTGTATGTACCTATAATATTTACAATGTAGCACACTAATCTCATATGAAACTGTAATATGGAAAAAAGTTATAGTAGTAATTTGATGCCTATGGAATTTATATTTCTAATATCCTTGTAGATGTTAACATTGTGTTTCTTCTTTTTCTCTTCCCTCCCTCCCGCTCTTCTCCTGTCAACAGTCCTGGTACCTGGGCTAGCTTGGTTCCTTTCCAAGTATCAAATAGGACACCCATCCTACCGGCAAATGTCCAAAATTACGGTTTGAACATAATCGGAGAACCTTTCCTTCAAGCAGAAACGAGCAACTGAGGGAAAATGAAATACAACAGTAGTTTAAGAAATTAAAAAAAAAAAAGGAAAAGAGGAAGACTGGACAAAACAAAACAAAACAAACAAAAAGGGAGAAAGGAAAGCAACTGAAGAAAGAAGATATATAGACCAGCAATTGCAGCACTTACAATCACTAATTCCCTTAAGGTTGAAACTGTAATGACATAAAAAAAGGGTCGATGATATTTCGCTGATGGTAGATCGCAGCCCCTGCAATGTAGCCTTTGTTACATGAAGTCCGCTGGGAAATAGATGTTCTGTCTCTATGACAATATATTTTAACTGACTTTCTAGATGCCTTAATATTTGCATGATAAGCTAGTTTTATTGGTTTAGTATTCTTGTTGTTTACGCATGGAATCACTATTCCTGGTTATCTCACCAACGAAGGCTAAGAGGCGGCATCAGAGGTGCTGGGTGACGGAGCCATGAGCCAGCCATTTTCTAAGCACTCTGATTTCTAAAAGTTAAAAAATATATATATAAAATCTCTGTAGCCTTTAGTTATCAGTACAGATTTATTCAATTTTGGCCCTTAACCCAGCCTTTTCCAGTGTGTAACCCAGTTTGAAACCTTAAAAAAAAAAAAAAAAAGAAAAAAGAAAAGAAAAAAAAGAAAAAAAGAAAAAAAGGAAAAAAAAACAGTTTGAACACAAAGGCTCTATGGAAGAAATGCCTCTATGTAGGTGAAGTGTTATCTCTGCATGCAACAGTAAAAATTAATATAATATTTTCCCCACAAAAGAAACACTTAACAGAGGCAAGTGCAATTTATAAATTTATATCTAAAGGGGAATCATGATTATAAGTCCTTCAGCCCTTGGACTCTAAATTGAGGGGATTAAAAAGAATTTAAAATAATTTTGAACGAATTTATTTTCCCCTCAGTTTTTGAGGGCATTAAAAAGGCATTAAATCAAGACAAATCATGTGCTTGAGAAAAAAAAAAATTAATGAAAACACAGCACTTATGTTGGTTTAGCTGCAGCCTCCTTGGAGGTAGGATTTATTTATTTAAAATTACTGGTTGCATCAAGAACCCATAGGGTGTACGTACAAAAGGTTCTATAAAATCTGCATTACAGAGACAAAGAGGCAGGCAAATCCATGTCACAAGGGTAAAGCTTACAGTTTACAAACTGGGAACACCAGGGTGTAGGATATAAAAACGCACTCTTGAGAAAACAGTTGTAATGAGGGTGCTGAAAACTTGCATGGTGCTTTCAGACATTAGCCTTGTTCAACAAATTTCTTGTATTGACAGATCTGTAGTGTGCATGGGCAGACACATTTTGCCTCTATGTCTCTTAAAATTTTAATTAAAAATACTCTTTCCAGTAATCCTAATTTGCACGAAGATATAATGTCCACATTACGTGCCTTGCCTTGAAATCTAAAAACAAAAAAAAACAAAAAACAAAAAAAAAAACACAAAAAAGTGACATCACTACACTTGTTTTGCTGCATTTATTATCATTTTAAATCTTTACCATTTTTATGACAAAATATTTTGTACTCCAGACGAAGAAAAATGTGTGACATCTTGGATTTTTTAGACAGTTATACCTTTATCTCACATTTATAAAGCATATCATGGCTGTGTATAGTTGCCGCTTAAAAATTGTAATCGACCAGCAATATTTTCAGTATTTTGGTGTTTTTTCTATTAACCTTTCATGTTTTTCATCTTCCAATTAATATTTGGGGGGAGGGGTTTCAAATTTATACGAATTATGCAATACCAAGTTTTGCCTATGTAGGTAGTGCTTTTAGCTGTATTGGTTATTATAGGTAAGTACACAGATTTAAAAAAAAAAAATAATGTATGCTTTTTTTTGTTTGTTTGTTTTAATTGACCAAAGTGGGTACTGCTATTTTTGCAGTGTGATGAGGTCCTTTGTGTACTGAGAGATGGACAGGGGATTTTTTTTAATATACATATATATATATTCTGGGGGGTGGGTGGGAGGATTTTTAACACTTTACAGTGTAGCTGTGAAGAAGCAGTGCCCCCTGAGATGGGCCTGGGCTGCAAAGCGACTGTTCTGTCTACTGTGACAAACTTCAACTTACACAGGTTCCCCCTTCTCTAACTTCCCACCTGGGGTGCAAGCGGAATCATTTCTGGTGTTCTTAACAACAAAAATAGTAAGAACAAGTAAACACAACAAATTCTCCTGGAGGCAGACTTGGCTTAAAACAAACTCTTATCTTTTTTTTTTTTTTTTTTTTGCCTTTTTTGTTTTGTTTTGTTTTGCGGTGGTGGCGGCGGCGGTGGTGGTAGTTTTTCTGGAAAGTTCCGGATGCACAGTGGAGAGTGAGCCTGTCTCATATTTGGCAAAAATATCGTTGGAAGAATCCACAGAGGGGAGGTTTCATATTTTGGGGGGTTAACATAGGAGTCTTATTTTCTCCTACAAAATCCATCATCCCAGCTGGAGGGGGTGCTCTCACATTCTTTCTCCACCACTTCTCTTCCCCCATTTCTTCCTTTCCATGATGGTAGTGGATGATTTACCTGTGACTCACTACTTCAGATGGATGGCAGCGCACTTGGGTTTTTGTTTTTTTGTTTTTTTTTTTTTTTTACTACATCCAGAGGACTGAACAGAGGGTTGCTATATTAAATGTATTTGGACTTCTAGATTAAAATCAAAGTTCAATTTTTAAGGAGCAAAAAAATTAGTGAATCTTGTTAAGTTTTCATTTTACCTGCCCTTGCAAACGGAGAACCAGAGCAGAAGGGAAATATAGAATTTTCAGAAATTAATGTTCCTGTGGACGAATTAAGCCCATTAGATGCTGATGGGATTTTTTAAGGGATGGTGCCTCAAATATATATTTGATTTAGTTTCCCCTGAGGGCTAGTGGGTGAATGGAGGCTGGTTTTATTTTGCTCTTACACCCCCTCCCCCAGCCCCCCAGTCCCATTGAGGGAATTCATTACTAGAAGGAAAATCTTTCAGAATTAGCGACACATGGAGAGGGCTGTCTTGAGGAGCCCCCTGACCCCCTCCCCCCAGGCCACGGCCTAATAAAATAAACTGTCCATTGTTCTCACAGCATATGATTTAATAATGAATACTTCAGAACAATGCTTATGGGTCTAGAATTGTATTTGATTAGCCCATTCAGTCTGATAGCCCACATGCTGGATAGCACAGCAGGACCCCAGCCACGCAAGTTGAAAAGTAAGTCCAATCATTTCTGTGATACTTGCCCTGATACAAAACAGCGCATCTCAGCCAAGCTCTTCACATATCTTTTTGACCTAGTAGGTGAACAAATGGAACCTCACAGGACACGCAGTATTTTTTAAGGGAAGACTCGCTCTCTCTCTCTCTCTCTTTTTTTTTTTTTTTACCAGAGAATGAGCAATTCTAGCTAAGTCAGTTACACACTGTGGGTATTCCTGCCTGCCTCTTGAATACAAAGGCCTAGTTCAAGTGTTGGTTTTTGGTTGTTTTTATTGGTAGTTTTTTTAAACCATTTTTTTTTCCCTCCTTCCCTTTGGTG
Organism: Nasua narica; assembly: GCA_028533885.1. Lineage (NCBI taxonomy): Eukaryota > Metazoa > Chordata > Mammalia > Carnivora > Procyonidae > Nasua > Nasua narica. Next base: position 33,110,288 of record CM052813.1, on the reverse strand, counting down.
AGAAAACTGTTAAAGTTACTACTATCTATGGAAAATCTCAAATCCAATTTTCGGCCTCCTCCTCTTTTCCCAGGGAAGTCTATCTTTTAAGGGTCCCACTCTTGCAGATCTTGCACGCCCCTCCCTCCCCCAGAACTCAGAGCTTCAGGATGGCGAAGGTCACCCAAGGGCATCAGGAGGGGGTGGTCTTCTGCCCCTCCCCACCCCAGTGTATTCCGCAGCGCCGTTCAGCTGTTTCCTTGCGTGGCTTCGTGGCTTCGTGGCCCACCACTCACAGTGCCTCTGAAGTTTCCTCTGGAGTGACATGAGCGTTGGAGGCTTGTCTAAGGGAAAATAAATAAATAAATAAATAAATAAAAGGCAGTGAAGGAGACTGTACATAAAGACATGGCAAAAATCTTAATTATAGCAATATAGTTATGGGGTAATGTTCGGGTGGGCAGCTCCATTTAAAAAAAAATATGTGAATGAATCTGTGAAGCTGCAAAGTAGCAAGAAGAGCGAAAGATCTTCTTAACGAACCGCCTACCTTGTAGACAGTAATTTGTACACTGTATAGTTTTGTTAAGAATTTTTTTTTTAAATTAAAATTCCCATGTTTGTAAAGCTAACTTTTTAACAATTATAATGGAACTGTATGTTGTTTCCATTTTTAAAGTAAACAAGAATATTCCTTGTTTGGAGACTGGACTTGAGTTAAAACTCTCCAGCCTCTTAAGTTATGTATTAAAAAAAAGAAATCTGTCCATGTTAGGAGTTATTTCACAGATGCCTGTGCTTGAAAAGCATAGGATACTAATCCTTTAAAAAAGTGTAAATGGAGAAAAGTTATATTTTATGAAGGTTATTTTGTTGTATTTAGTATTGGGAAAGTTGGTTTTCAGAGCATTTCAGAATGTCAGAAGCACCACTGTCTTTTTTTAGTATATACGGCCTTTAGTAAAAGTTTTTGTGATTGTTACGTGATGGTATTTAAGGTTAAGTTTCACAGAGCATTCGGGATAGGCAGAAAACAAAATCAGTGCTATGTCTCACATAACGTGTCCTCAGGGAGCAGAGTATTGGGTTTGCGACTGGTAGCTTCATAAGGACTCAACAAAAGAGATTGCACAGGGACATCTTCAGCGGTGGGACACTAGGACATGTGCTGTCCCTAGATTCAAAATCTAGGCATCATGTGAAACAATGAAGGCTGCAGAAAGTTATCCCATATTCAGTGTACAGTATTCATTTTTAATGAAACAACTCTACAATATTGCTGGCAGATAGGCCCTGAGCATGACATTCAATATAGTTTACATGTTCCTGTCAAGGTCTTTGGTTAACATTAACCAGCTGCATGCTTCCTGGACTTAAAAAAATTGGGTTTCAATAGAAGACTTTTTTTTTTTTTTAATGTGCAGGCTATTCAAGTTCAATAGTAAAAGCTCGAACTCGAAATTGAATGTTTTACTCCATGCTGAAGGAGCTGAAAGCTGCCTTCATATTTTGCACTTTCTGGTAGTTCCCCTGTTTTTTCTAATTTCTTAAAAATTGTGTGGGTGGGGTGGAGCACTGCAGTTGGGGGAGAGCATGGACCACTGATTTTTGCCCTTTGACCCTGCACAATGACCTTTGCATCAGCCAAACTCATTGCCATGACAACTCTTTGTACTGTGTCCGTGCCACAGATCTGTTGGTTACATTGTTAATAGTAAAGGGGACAAGTTGGAGACGGTCAATTTTTACGTTTTTTTTTTGTTGCAATTTTTTCTTCAATGGTTGTAAGTAGTTTTTTTTTTTTAATAATAAAAGGGTTCACTAGTTAATACTCTTTAGAAATATCTGTGTGTTGCAATTCAAATGTATGTTGAGATTGTGAAAAGTGCTTCAGTGCCACTAGCCTACCTGGATACTAGACTCAGCCTGAGAAGAACTCTCGAATGATGACAGTTACCAGTGACACAAAGTGGCCGCCACACGCCAAGGGCAGAGTAAGCTAGTGACACTAAAGCGGTCTTGTATTACTGTAATTTTTGACAGAATGGTTTTGAAAACTGTGCTACAGGGACTGATGTGGCAAATATATCTCTTTATGCAGAAGGAAGTCTTTTTTTTTTAAAGAAGTATGGCTTATTATGCATTCTTCATCGAGGGCATTGAAGTTGCATGGACTGATAAAAGTTGATGCAAAACGAGAAAGAAACAAAACAAAACAAAAAAAACCAGCAAAATGTTTACCAAAAAACTCAAACAAATGAGCAGTGCCTGTTCAATTTCACAGTCTCTGTTGAGTTCAGTTGTAAATATGTTTCAAATGACATTTTCTTGGGAAAAAAAAAAATCTCTACAACATTGTAGAATGTGAGGGGTAACTACATCCCAGGCATAGGCTTCTCAAAGCTGCATTAGATTATGTCTTCATCAAGCTGTTAATTTGTGCTTATATCATATAGAACTTTTAGCATCCTGGGAAGAGGTGCCCCCACCTCAATGATATTTCTCTGAGAACAACTTTTGTAGGACTGTGTGTTTCTTTAGATACATTTAGTACAACTGTAGGTGACGAGTAGTCAGTTACTGCTTGCTAGCTACACACCAGGGTTGATCCATTTTAAAACTTTTGGCATTCTGTCCTCGTGGGCCATAAATACAGAACCTTGTATTTTAATTAAATTTTTAAAAAAAGGAGGCACATGCACAATCTCCATGTTGCAAACCTTTAGCGGTAGGATGTATTATATGACAGTTACTTAATTTCTGGCGTTCAGACCTCTGGGATCAGCCCCAGACTGGGCCAGAATGTTAGCGAAGGTTTTATGATGCCCGGTTGGAGGATAATGTTCTTTGGGTACTTTTTGTGGGTTGCAAATGAACTCAATTGCCACAAGTTTTAAACTGGTGTAAATCAAGCTTGACTTAATGTGATTGTTACTGTTATATCCAGCCTATACTGCTAGCAGCTGCTCATACTGCAGTCAATTACTGGAAGCGGATATATTTCCTATGCAAAAACTGTTTAAACAATAAAATGAGCTATGCTACAGACTCTGGCCTCATGTTTTATTTTCCTTCTCCTCCATCCCTTTCTGCCACGCTCTCCCTACATCAGTGCTGGGGGTCAGTAGGATCTTGGAAGTTGACTGTAGTCCTCTGATCAGGGAGTCTTGTAGCACTGGTTTCATTCCATAGCCTCTGGGAGAGTGACTATTTCAGTTCGATACTTCCGATTCCACGCGGGACACAGGTATAGACGTGTGACCTCTCCATGCACCTCTGACTGGTATAGCCATCCCCAGTCTCCAAAAATGCAAGTGCAGTTCTGGAATGTCGGGCCCCACTTGCCGCCAAGAAAGGCCTTTCAGCATCAAGGCGAAGGGAACATGTGCCCCGATGACCGGACTGTGGTCCCTCCAAGCCAAAACCACACGGCCTCCAACACACATCCACTGGACAAGAAAGGTAAGCCCTGGGGCCACCCTGTGCTGTGGGTTTGGTGCTTACAGGAGCCCCCAAGGAACAGTGTCTCCCTCCAATGCCTGAAAAGGAACAGCACCTTCGAGGTTTCCATGAAGCAGTGCTGCCGCTTGGGGCAGGCAGGGCGGGGGTTCCTCACTCACGGGGAAGTGTGACACACATTTGGGAGGATGGGGTCTTGAGACCCAGGGCACCTTGAAGGCAACGTTTCTGACTGGAGTCAGCTGGAGTTCAAGACTAGCTAATTGAAAAGGAATGAGCTGGTATGGTTTTGTGATCTGAGTGATGTGCACAAATGAAGCAAAAATAATGCAAGCTTCATTGAAAAGAGGGAGATAAAAATGCCTGGAATTTGACTATTCCAATCAAAGACTTGCTGAGACAGAGCCCACTGATTGGCAGCTCAGGCCCCTGAGCGGGTCCCCACAGCAGCCTGCAGGGGTGTGTGGAAAGCTGTTGACTACCATCTACTGAAAGAAAGGAGGATTCTGAAAGGTTCCACCGGAGACGGTAATTGGGTGTCTTAGAAGATAAAGACATCTCTTGGGAAATAGTTTGAGATTAGAATTTGAAATAAAATTTTTACCTATGGAGAGACTTTCTGCCTTTGTTAAAATGTTGGGCTTCCTTGGCATTGATCAGGATTTAGGGATAGAAGACAGACGGGCAGTTGGGGAGGCAACATTGTGGTAATTTAAAGTCCAGGCTCTGGAGTGAAACTGCAGGATTTCAACTGCTGGGAACGGCCAGACTAGCCGTGTAACAAGGTATATAAACTTTCTTGGCCTCAGTTCCCTCATGTGTAAAATTAGACACCGATGAGAGTACCTGTCTCATTAGGCTGTCGAGAGGATAAGATTGTTTATGTAAAGCCCTTACAGAGCCTGGTGCATATTACTGATTATTACTATTATTATTATTAATTATTGTTATTATTATTAGACAGTGTGACACATACATCGGGAATGAATGGATTAATTAGATCATTTCTTTTAGAGTGAGCACATAAGGACATGAACTATTGTTATTGGCAATTGTGGGTTGTTGTTTTTTTTTCTATTCTGTTGTGATTTAAAAATAATTGAGATGCTGCCGGTCGAAGATCATGGCTTCCTTTCCCGTTTAGTTTCAGTGCTGTGGCAACAAGCCTCTACTGATAGACATTCCTTCCAAGAGACCATTCCTTGAGTGGAAACTGCAAGCCTATACATGATCCAATCTTAGCTTCCAGAAGTTCCCTCCAGGTGATGTCAATATTTTCCTTTCTTCGTAAGGAAAGAAAAGCATTGATTTCTTAATTGCGTTCATTCTCTCAGGAGCTTTATTTTATAGGAGACATTCGAATTTGCAAGGAATAGAAGTTTTCTCGAATAGAAAGAAGTCATGAGAACAGAACTGAAGACATTGAGGGAAGAGGAAGCGCAGAGTGAGAGTGGGTGTCTGACCTCTTTTCCCTCCTCTGACAAGCTGACAGTTGCCATCTGTGCCTCTCACAAGACACTCCATTCTTTGCTCTTAAGGTGGGGACTGGATAAGGATGTGAGATCTAGGGTGGGCTAGGAAAGACTGGATAAGCAGCTTTCCAGGCTTCATACAAAGGAGCCCCACAAAGTCCTCACAGGACATCCCAGATGCTCCCGTGGGAAAAGTCGTGAAAAAGCTCTTTTCCTCAGTCCCCCCTTCAGGAATCCCCTTCTCTGCATTCTCCCTTCACTCCCTGTCCACCGGGTTGCCCAAAATTTTTCTTTCCACTCAGGGTTGGCACCTCCAAGGCTGCTCGCGCTGTCTCTTGCTCCAAAAAGGTCCTGTCCTTCATGTCAATGAAATATCCCCTTCCATGGTAGTCTGGACTGTCGGATTTGAGGTGACCAGGGTAGTTCATTTTAGGGCCTGAGTGATAGATTGAGGGCAGAGTGGAGGTGGGGAACTTGTATTTGCCCAGAAGTTATTACACTATTATTTTGGAGACAGATGATTCCTCTGGGGGTAGATAATGGGGAGACGCTTTTGTGGTGTGCAGCTTTTTACTGCTGGGGTCAAAAACACAAATGGCTACAGCCCAGAGCAGGGCAGGGAGCCTAACTAGGTGAAGCTGGGCAGAATGAACAATAAGGGTGGGTGAGGTTTGATGACCCCCAAGAGGGCCATCTGCATTCAACAACTGTTGGGGCCTGGACAGGTCCCACAGAGGCACCCTCACCGCCTCCTCCACCCCCTGAGTAGGACCACTGAGGAAACTGGGTGAACCCTGCACTGTTTATGGCCGAGGGCTACACAGGATCCAGACCCACACCTCCACTAGCAGCCCAGTGCCCCACAGGGTTCAAAAGGACAAGAGAATCTTCTCAGAGAGACCTAGAATGTTGAGTCAGATCCCCCTGGTACTGATCCCATGTGTCTCCCTATTACTTTTTCTCACATTTTTACCAACTGTTCCAGAATCAATGTTCTCTTTGTTATCACAAAAAGAAAATGATTTTACACCTATCCAGAGACGCATGAAAGAGGAGTGACAGCATGGAGGTTTATCATGATAAATCCAAAATTCAAATGCCTTCAAACAAAAGTTCAGCCCAGTATCTGTTTATGCTGCAGTTCTTTGTCTAATTTGCAAAAACACAAACATGTCAACAACCTGGTGTTTGTGATATTACACCAAATTACCCAGAAGAGTTGAACATCCCCATTACTTAACAATTCGATAATTCTTGCTTGAGTATTTGGCACTGGCTGAGTCAAGAATAATTGATTTTTCTGATCCAGAAAGAGTCGATTCCTAGTAAAGAAGATTCCATGCAAAACTCAATGTAAACTGGAATTTTAAGAACATGTAGTAAAGGGGAATACAGACTTTTGGCTTTCCCATTAGCTGTGAACTTTTTTTTTTTTAAAGATTTTATTTACTTATTTGACAAAGAGAGAGAGAGAGAGATCACAAGTAGGCAGAGAGGCAGGCAGAGAGAGAAGGGGGAAGCAGGCTCCCTGCTGAGCAGAGAGCCCGATGTGGGGCTCAATCCCAGGACCCTGAGATCATGACCTGAGCCAAAGGCAGAGGCTTTAACCCACTGAGCCACCCAGGCTCCCCTCATTAGCTGTTAACTTTTATTTGTGAAATACTGCTGAAGCTATTTCACGATCAAGCCGTCGGTTCCAAATGAGTGTTCAGATGAGATAATAAGAACCCAGAGAAAAAATATCCTTCCCTACTTGTAAATCTAAACACTTTTCCATTGTAGATGAGCTTTCAGAAAAACACACACATAGAGAAGCCAAGGGTTAAGCCTAATGAATGCTGCTTTATATCTTTTTGCGAACACAGACAGGGGAAAGGAGAGGAAATAATTCTCCTTTGCTTCCTTCATTTGGGAGAAAGTACAGGTACAAACCAAAAGGTAATCAATCACCTTTAGTGGTCTTAACATTTTAATGTATGAGGTGTGGCCTGGGAAAAGCCAGAATCATATTAAATTAGGAAAAAATAAAGAATATAAAAATGTAAATGTTGCTCATAGGTCATAAGAAACGATGAAGACCACAAAAACTTTAATATAAACCTATCAGTTACATTGTAGATCCAGCTCTATGATAGTCACGGAATTATAATTGGAGTAGGTAGAGTACGACAGGGAAGAAAGAAATGATTCCTAACTGTCCATGTCTTTTTTCTGATACATTTATGGATTCCTCACAAATAAAACATAAATGGATCTTCAGCTTTTTCAGAGAAGTTCTGATTTTATCTACCTTGATTTTTTGATTAATCAGTTAAACTACATAAACAATATAAGTACATTTAACTTTTATATCCTTATAAAACTTTGCACATCTTTAAGCAGAAGAGACCCAGATAATTTTTAAGGCTGGTGATAAAAGGGGCACTGCCAAATCTAGAACTGGAATGATCTCACCTCCCTGAGAACAGAAACCCATTGGGTCAGCAGCAATTGTATGGATTTTCTTCTTGACTTCTTGCCTGGGTAGCCTGAAATCCAAACTGGGCTGTGCTCCAGCTGACGCCCTCCCTGGGAGGACTTATTGAAGTGTGAGTGCCTTACCTGGTGTTAATGAAATACACATGGGCTGCCCCAGGCTCTGTGCATTCTGCTTCTTGTTTTCTGATTCTGCAGCATCGTTCCTTTAGGCTGCCCCTCTGGTAAGAAGTCTCAGGGCACATTCTCCATCCAGTTTGAAGGAAGTTTGCGTGGAGAAATGTCAAATTAATAGCATGTGTTAAAAATCCCCACCAAACCACCAATATCAAGATTTTTCCCATCACAGTGACAATGCTACTGAACAAGCCTATGGAGGGCAGGGAAGGTTTCCAATAAGAGGGAGCCAACTTTGTCGGCAGTAATACCAGAGTGGACAGAGTTGACGTGTGTTGAAGGATGACTGAGTCATGCCCTGGGCTAAGAATTTCACTTCTATTCTATTTGTTGAGTCCTCAGAAGACTCACAAAAGGGAAGTACTAATACCATTCCTGTGTTATTGATGAGAAAATGTACCCACCAAAGGATGAGATAACTTGTTCCAACAGATACTGGGAAACTGTAGGGTTTAAACAGCATCTGACCAGTGGATCTAAACTGCTTCGCATATCTCTTGAAATGTGGTCTGGTGAAATCATTTGGTCATCTTTATTTTGAGTGGTACAGAATTTGAAGACTTTAGAATTCCCTGAACTCCAGATCTGAACTAGACGTTAAAGCAACCAACCATTGACCTTCGTTGTTTTGTAGGATTTGTGTGAGGTCTAATAGTTTGGTCATCCATTTCAATTTCAAATTTATAAACCTCATTAAGTTTTGGGGAAGGTGGACATTTGAAACTCAATATGGCGTCAGATATTTACCATCAAATTCTTTATTAATTGGCCATTGGGTTTATAATAAAACCATAGAATGGTAGTCACTATTCTATCAATGCAAAATATTGTGCATACATCATTTAATTTAATTCTCAATAATAGTGTGGCTATAATTATCCCCGTGTTGCAGATGAAAAAAGAAAGATTCAGGGATTGAGCAATTTACTCCCAATTTACACAGCTTTGATGTGGAGGACCCAAGCTTAAAACCCAGGTATGCCTGACTACAAAAAATGATCATTAATTACCTATTTGTTTTATCTTTTAAATTCAAATAAACCAACAGGTAAATTAAAGGTGTGAAGAAGAGGCTTCAGGCTTTTTTTTTTTTGGAAGACATTTTTAAATGGAATTCTTTTTATTGTCGTTAAGTGTGCATTTTAAAACCGAATCAGGGTGACTGTCCTAACACTAACAGTACTAACTTCTCTCCTCAGGGAAGGCCCCTTCTGCGAGTGTGGGATTCGGTATTTTGTGTCTCCTGGTTTGGGTAGGCTATGGGGTCTTCTCCTAATGATCCTAGAGATCTGAGGATGGCCTAGGGGGATTTGCATCCTGGTGAAAACCAAAGCACCCAGAATCGCAGCACCTGGCAGAGCTTTCTGTCCTTGACATCTAACATTTACTTCGGAATTGAGGCGCACACACTTCTGACACAAACGCAGCCCTGGCCGGCGGCCTTGCTGCTACCTGAGATTTGACAGCATCTTCGTGTGTTCACCTGGAGACGTTGGTGGTTAACTGTTGGCCAAGCAGTCTAATTATGATGCAAGTGGGCTTCCAGGCCTCAACAAGTTTTCCTTCACAGTGGGTGCCCTGAGGAGAAAGGAGGGGTTCTTGGTATGGCCTCATTGTTTGAGCCTGCTGTTCAGGTGCCCGGCTGTGAAACAATGGACCCCATTGATGGCGGTGCATGGCCCTGCACGTGCCAAAGCGATGTGCCAACGCATATTGCCGGGGGCGGGCATGGAAGTCAACGGTGAGGCATGACCAGGTGGGGGATCAGGATCAAAGATGGCCTCCTCCTTCCGACCCAGCTCAGCATGGCCAGGTGGAAGCATCAACTACCTGTAGGCTTGCAAGAGGCCCATCTGTGTGTCTGGGCAGACACCTCAGTTCTAAAGCTCTGAGATGGACCACACATCTATTTTTAGCATCTTCTGCAAGTAGAGAACTCTACGTCAATGTGGCAAATTACATGCCCTTTATTTTTAAAGGAGGTATGTCTGGAGAACTGTCTTTCCTGTAAAAGAGGAAAAAGAATCACAGAAACGTTCTTGGATTAGTTTGAATTTTGTTTGTTTGTTTGTTTGTTTGTTTTCTGAAAGAAATAAATAGAGATGAGCCTGTAAAATATATCCTGCAATTTAAAAAAATCATTTTTTAAAGATTTTATTTATTTATTTGACACAGAGAGAGAGAGATCACAAGCAAGCAGAGAGGCAGGCCGGGGGGGGGGGGAAGCAGGCTCCCCGCTGAGCAGAGAGCCCGATGTGGGGCTCGATCCCAGAGCCCTGAGACCATGACCTGAGGCGAAGGCAGAGGCTTTAATGCACGGAGCCACCCAGGAGCCCCTAAAAAATCACTTTTTAAAAAAAATCATTACTGTGAGTGATTTCAATGAGGAAGTCCTAAGTGCCTAATGTCATAGAGCTAAGCTTTGTCTTCGGGCCTGATTCTGCTAAACCAAAAGCTTCTAAGCAGAGACCCAGGGCCAGGGCAATACAAATGGGAATCAGGCAGGAAGGAGCATCAGAAGGTAGCCCGGCCTCACTCTGAAGCACTTTCGAGAGAGAAATCATTCATTTATTCATCCATCCACTTATGAAACATTTCTTAATCTCATAGAATTCATTATGTTTCATTAATGACATTACATAAGCTTTCCATCTTTGGACATGAGTTTCTCAGGCTTCCTGGTTTCCAAATTGTAGAAGATAATTCACCTTGGAGCTATGGCCGAGATGACCACTTTGATTTTCTCAAACTTTATTGGCAGCAACCATGTGCCAGCCCCACGATTTGCACAGGGGACAGAAGAGGAAGCACAAGTGGCTTCCTCCTTCCACATGTCTTCATCCTTCCTTGGTACAGGGCTCCTCATGCCCTTTCAGCATTTTTTGGACGACAAGCATCTGAAAGCAACTCCAGTTCATTAAAATAGATGAGGCAAAGTATGACAAGTGACTGGCAGAGAGCCAAACTTTCTGCATGAATTACTAAAACCCGTGCGGCCTCACTAGTCTCATCTATAAAATGGGAACAATAAGACCAACCTGAAATGGTAGTGGTGGGGGGTTACGTGAGATCCTGCTTGAACATCACCACATCGCACTGCATCGTAGGTACACAGTGGACCAAAAGGGGGCCAGTCATTGCTGTTAGCAGTGTTGATGCTCTTGCTTCTGTCTTTCTATAGCCCAATTTATGTACAGTCCTACAGACTGAGGCCATACTCAGTGCCCCCTAAGAGCTTGTCATGTGGAATTTCAAAGTCCAAGAGAAGGGAACTTGGGTTTCCTAAAACTCTCAGGGTCTTATCTCATTAACACCCATTCTAGCTTCTTTTTCTCCAGTGAGCCTTCCTTAAGCATTTTTCATGTCCCAGTATGTTATTTTTCTTCCTTTTTGCCTAACAGGAGTAGGGGACAGGCGAGTGTCATGGAGGGGGTTTCTTCTGCCCTGATTCCCAAGATCACCCTCATTCTGAGTCCCTGTTGAGAAACTGGCTTGTCATTACCTTGAAAAAGATTTGAAAACCAACCCCAGGTTTCGGCTCACAAGCATGGACGTGTGGGCAGCAGGCAGGCTGAGAGATGGAGCCGGATGTCAGGTCCCCCGGAAACATGTGCCTGGCTCTGTTTGTATTGGTTTCCAGAGAACCCTTCCGACCTGACATTGTGCTAACCGAGTATTGTGGGAAAGTCCGTCTGACCACTAGCTTCCCGCAGTCGGCTTCTGATGATGCTGAAGGAGGAGCCTGAGAATCCGTGTGCACATCTGGTCTCCAGGGAGGGTCCCTGTCAGCCTCCCCTTGCCTGGAGAAGAGAACGAGAACAGGGAAGGACCTGACCTGATCTCAGGAACAAGCACTGCATACTCAAACCAAAAGTGAGGCCTTTTGCTTTGGGGCTTGATGTGACCAGCAGGAGCTGGCCCTCCCCTTAGCCACTGTGGGATGAAGGCCTTCTCTTCTCAGGAAAAATGCAACCTAGCCCAGCGCAGAGCCAAACTTAACTTCTGTCTAATTTAATCCCCCCATACTTAAAACACCTCTGGCCCCTAAACACTCTCCCCTACTCCTCCCTATCCACTCTTCCTCACCAACTTTCTGATCAGGCGTCTGATGTCATTACTATGAAATCAGAAATCTGTTCACTGCCTTTTTCCTCCTGGCCTTCCCTATGATTTGGATAAATCTGGTAAGAGTTAAATGAGTTTTGCTTGGCAGAAGCAAAAGAAGGAGCAGGTCCTAAGGGGAAGCAAACAAAGTAAAGTTTCTACATGTTGGGGGCCTGGGTGGCTCAGATGGTTAAGTGGCTGCCTTTGGTCCAGGTCATGATTCCAGCGGGGATCAAGTCCCACATCTGGCTCCCTGCTCAGCAGAGAGCCTGCTCCTCCCTCTCCCTCTGCCTGCCTCTCTGCCTACTTGTACTCTCTCTCTCTCTCTCTCTCTCTGTGTTAAATAAATAAATAAATAAATAAATAAATAAATAAATAAATAAAATCTTTAAAAAAAAAAACCAAAACTTTCTACATGTTAACTTACCTTGGCCTTATCTAACCTCTTAGGATATCCCCACCCCTCTTCTTGCTCGACTTCCCTCTTGGATAGCTGGTGCCATGCAGTTTCTGGTTCTCACAAGTGTCCCGACTGAATCCTCCCTCTGCCCGACTCCTATTCCTACCTCCCTGTCACCGGTGGTAATAGGGGGGTTACCGAACTCACACACATTAAAGTGGGAATGGTTGGCTAGTAACTGTTCTCTCTGCCCTTCCTCTCCACTTCCCCAGAGCTGTTTTCTCTTGGATTGGACTTCATTTAATTTCACAACAGGGGAAAGAAACTCTTTAGGGGGCAAGATTTAGAGACTGACAGTATAGCGTAGAAAGATGTGGCTTCCAGAACTAGACAGAGTTGGGTGTGTGTATGGAGCCATGTTGTGGAGTCAGGTTGCATAATCCATTTGATCTTCAATATCCCCACCAACAGAGTGAAGATGATATCTATTCTAGAAGTGAAGTAAAACTTCTAGCTTGGTGCTACATTTCATGCTACATGGAAGATACTTCATATATCATCCATGTGAACATTATTATTGATTGGGCTGTTCTATCTCGACCTCCCACCAATCCTAGAGAGGGATGAATGTTAAGGAGGCCTACGATGGTGGGAGCCACAGCTGCCTTCATCTGCTCATTAGTGTTGTGGCCTCAGGCCACCCCTGGGGAAACAGAGAAGCCAAAGAAGGCTGAGGAAGAAACAAGGAGAGGCAAGGATGCTGTCCTGCTTGGGGTCAATAACAACATGCATTACCTGTTGTTACCTGTGGCCACAAGGGTTTCATTCTGGTGAGGAGACATGAGGCTCAGTGGACCAAGCCTCTTTGGTAAGGGGCAGAATGAGCTGCTCTCTGCTGAGGCTGGGGGCTCTGTCTCTGAGGAGTTCCCAAGCCCCCTAACGACACCAGCTTCCACAGGTCACCATGTTCTTTCTATGCCAGTGATTCTCCACACATTTGAATCTCATGGGGAAATGCATTTGGCCAGTTTTAAAAGCTCCTCAGGTGACTCTACTGTGCAACCAGTTGAGAATCACCATTGGAGACCCAAACAAAGTGTAGAGGGAAATAAATTCTCTTGGGCCAATTCTGTTTGGGCAATAAAAGGGTAAAGTAAAGATATTTGGCTTGAGGGAAGCTTTCAGAAAGAGTTGGTATTTGAGCGGGGTTTTAACAGATAATATTTTGGGGCACCTGGGTAGTTCAGTTGGTTGGGTATCTAACTCTTGGTTTTGGCTTGGGTCATGGTCTTGGAGTTGTGGGATGGCGTCCTTGGGGCTTCACACTCTGGGCGAGGGGTCTCCTTGAGATTCTTCCTCTCCCTCTGCCCCTACCCATCCCCCCAATAAGTAAATAATTCTTTTTTTTCTTTATTTTTTTAAGAACAGATAGTGTTTTGCCATGTAGGGAATAGGGGAAGGTCATTTCGGGTAATGGTAGAAAGTGATCCAAAGTAGTGGAGTGTAGCAATGTCCTGGGACACCAATGTGTTCTGGGATGATTGAGTTATCTACTAAATTCTCCAGTCAGTGCATGAGGTATGTGGGGACAATGGGTAGGGAGATATCCTGTAAGTTTTAGGCTTCAACCAAGGTATATAAAGGTATTTTATTGTTTTCTTAGGGCAGTTGTGATTATATATTGAAATTTGGACTTTACACCTCAGGAAATGGGGAAGCCATAATTAGAAAAATAAATCACTTGGCACATTCAAACCATCAAAGTCTGACTGTCTCTGTGATAGTGACTCTTCTCACCCCAACTCTCCCCTCAACCCCTGGGTCCCTTGTTTTCCAAATTGGAATATTTACGTTCTTTGTAGGAATCCATGAGCTATTTTCAGTATTTCAATAAGCTCAAGAAAATTAAGCCTCACCTATAAGATTAAAATCAACCTACTCATTAAAACAGCGGGACTCTTCTTTTTTAATTTTATGACTCCTCAGTAAGGACCTTTGGCCACCAACTTTGGGAAGGTCTTTTTCTCAGAGAGCCTACATAGCACAGGAGTTATAAATATGGGTTTTGGAGGCAGAAAGCCTCAAATTTGATCATTGGATTTGTTGGTTATAAGCTGTGTCTTGTTGGCCAACTGATTTAATCTCCTGAAGAATCACTTTCTTTGCTTAACTAATAGGCACCTTGTATGTCTATATGTACATATAGAGTGTGTCCTACCTACGGAAATTAGGAATGCTGCCAGGTAAATCATAATCTTTTACATATTCTTCAGAATCATTGGTCCCTACTAGTGAGGAAGGTGCAGGAAAAGATTGCTGCTATTTGGGGTGTCTACTGAGGGTCCCTGGGGTCTGCTGCTTCTAGTACTTAAAGGCCACATTTTTGGCACTCCAACTTACCACTGTGTCTGCTGATGGCTTTGTCTGACTGCCTCTAAGATCCCAATTGATTTCCCTTTTTTTCCCAGTGCCTTGCTGAGTGGATTTCCTGAGCCTGGCTTCTTGCCTCTGTCTTGCAAAAGCCAGAGGGAAATATTCTCAGTGCCATTCCCAATCCAGTTCATTAGTCAACTTCAGGACTTCAAAGGACATGCTCTGTTTAAGTTTGCTGTTTTCTATACCTGACACATATATAAATGTGTTCAACGCACACTTCCCATGATTTGGCATGGCTTTGGGGGGATGCCGAATGGGGACCTAGTACTTTCATGCTTTTTGGTCTATATTGCTTAAGAGAACTGATACAAAGGCTAAGCAAAGAGGTGATAGGTAGGGGTGACATTTAATATTACGATCATATGGCAAGTCTGAAAATGATCTCAAAGTTAATGACCCTAAATGGTCTTTTTATATACAATACACCCCTCTTGAAAATGGTTTAAAATGCAACTTTCTAGAATCATTGACAACTCATATCTAACACTGTTCATTGTGCTGTGCTGGGCAAACACAATGTGATTCTCTCTGGGTAACAGCCCATGTACGTTACTGTTCATATATACTTTCCAAAACTTTCAGATCTGGAAACACATAAAAAAGTCAGGAAATCCCACCTGAACGTGATTTGGTGGGCAGACTTCTGGCAGATAATGCTTCCTGATATATAGGAAATACTCTTAAGCTTAGCTTCATTTATAGTACCTTTGGCTTTCCTACTGTCTTAGTTATGAATTCTGTTTGGTTGCTAGTAACAGAAATGAAAAATTGAAAACCAGAAGTGACTTGAAGATATTGGGGGTTTGTTTTTCCTCTCCTGTAAAATGCATTTGGAGCACGAATTTAGCCTGTTATGGAAGCTCCTTGATATCATCAAAGTCTTAGGGTCTCTCTGGCTTTGCACTCCACAGTCTGTAGGGTGTAATGGTTGACCTCATGCTCTCAAGATGACTATTGGAATGCCAGCCATTATGTCTATGTTCAGACCAAGAAAACTAGATGCATAAAGGGCAATATATGTTGTGAGAGGCCTTATTTTAAGAGATTTTCCGAAGTTCCTCTCTGCCATTTGTACTCACTTCCCATCAATCATAACACTTTCATATGATATCATTTAGTTTTAAGGGAGGTTGGATACATATTTGAATGGGCCCCTTTCCTTCCTTAATAAAATTAGTGTTTGTTCATAAGGAGAGAATGGCTATTTGGTAGGTAAGTAGGAGTCTCTGACACATCAACCATCTAAGCTAGAATTTTCACTGATTCTTTGGTTAAAAAGTCATAAGAGGAAAATAGAAAAGTTAATTAATCTTCTAATTGTAAGTAGATTTAAAGTATTTTGTAATAATAAAGAGCTAATTAACCATACTTCAATCTACAACAATACATTGGAGAAGACATGTATTGGCCTTTCTTTGGTTTCCACCCTCCCCTGAGCACTTGTAATCCTGAGCCCATGGGTTCTCATTGGATTCATTTGTTCTCTCACAGTTTTTCAGTGGAAGTCTGATCATGTTTTTTTATCTTCTTATAAGGAAGGAAGACATTTGGATGGGAAGATACTATGCAAACGCTAGGCTCCAAGCACAATATCTACATTCGTTCTATTGTTTGCCGATACCGATTGCAGTAAGTTCAGTGGTGGAAAAGAAAGAGATATGATGACCTGGGAGAAAAAGTCCAGAACATTGTAGAGCAGTGCTTTTCAGTGATCTTTAATAATAGAATTGTTTCTTCAAATGAAATCATCCTTAGGATGTTTTGTAATATAAAAGCATTTATCATGAAGGATTCTGCAGAGGGAAGCCAGGCTAGTGAAAACTCACCATCTCAGAGCATCTCTTACCTGCAAAGCTCCGTGATAGTTGCTCTTCCTTAGTTTATTTCATTTCAATTACACAATACTCATGGGGGCAGATATTCCTTCCTCTCTTATCCAGGAACCTAAATCAAGTGTGTCCTTGATTTGAACCTGTATCTTTTCTCATTAATATTTGCACTGATAGAGTTGCACTTGGGACTAGGTACTATATTTAAAACCCCAAATTGAAAACCAGGTGGGGCTTGGGACCTGCCCTAAAGAGACTGACTCCAAGTTCCAGGTTTTTTTCTCAGCACCAGTAGTTCTCAATCTTCATTATACATTAGAACTAATCTCAGGGAAGGAGGCATTTGATTGAAAACACAAATACTGTGGCTCCCTTTCTGCTTGGAGATCTTCATGTGGCAGATCTGGGCTGGATTCCAGGCATCTGCATTTTAAACTCACTGCCCAGGTGACTCTGTGGTCCCGGAATGCTAAGGGACCCCAGCTTTACATCCATTGGAGTTACTGATGTGCACATTTGTCTCCCTAACCAGACAATGGGCTCTGGTCGAATGGACACTGGCTCTCTTTTGTTTTCATATATTTGGTATAGAGTGGGTGCTCAAAACTGCAGAATGAAATATAAAAAGCAAGTAGAACTCATGGTGAGCGGAAGCAAGGAAGTCACTCACAACATTGAAAAACTGAGTTGGTAACGGCACGTCCATGAGAAGGTTCTGTTGCAAGGGAGAAATTTTTGTGAGTGTTTCAGGATTCAGATGAGATGGCCAATAAGCAGCCTCTGTCCTGTCTCACTGCCCTTCACTCCGCTTATGCTCATTTATTTTCATCCAAGCACTTGACCCGTCCTACTCACCCCCCCACTACTCACCCTAGCGTAAGTACTCAAGAGTGAGGATGGGGTCCACTGTTGGCTCCTGTGCTTCCCACGCCTACAACAGGCCTTGGCACACAA
This sequence comes from Nasua narica, assembly GCA_028533885.1. NCBI lineage: Eukaryota > Metazoa > Chordata > Mammalia > Carnivora > Procyonidae > Nasua > Nasua narica. The sequence goes on along the minus strand of CM052813.1, from coordinate 33,093,003 downwards.
TGAAGGGAATGAGAAAAGAATTATGTGACGGCCTGAGTCACAGCAGGAAAGAGTGAGATTGGAGGGGATACAGGCTAGTCCTGAGTATTGCAGGGCTCAGGAGGCAAAATGCTAAGTTACTCCAACACTTAATTAGCTATTTTTATTAAGTGTCCAAGCCTCCTTTGGTTAATGGGTGTTTTGCTCCTTTTATCTCAAGAAAGATGGCAGAAGTTTGTGTCTTTTGGCTTTGATCACATTATTTCTGGGTTTTGTTACTTAATAAGGCAGAAGTTTAAATTAACATCATTCTCCGTTGCCTGTTTTGGGGTTAGCTGTAGAGTACGGAGTGGTTTTGGCAACTTTTCAATGGAGGGAAGAAAAGAAAATCTCTGTTTGGGAATTGTGGGGAGGAAGGAGGGGAAAGCCATTTACCTGAGCCCCTGGGGCTCCATCTGCTTCCCAGAAAAGCTTTGCCATGAAATCGAGTCACCTGACCCTTGTGGGGGCTGCAGTTTGGGGGCAGACGCAAGGAGGATGGGGCCAAATGCAGCCTGCAGGCATCATGGGGACAAGGAGGAAGAGCTAGAAGGTGAATTCACAGTCCCTGCTGTGTGCAGGGCCCTCTCGTACTTTCCAACATGGTCAGAGAGGCTGGCAGACTGAGCAAAAGCCATCTCTGTGAGTCCTCGTTCAAATGGGACTTTGCCGGGGCTCTGATTCGAGATCCCTCCCGACAGGATGGGCAGTTATTTATTTTTCCCCCGTCCATTCTCTCATTGTAAGGATGGCCTGATGATTTTCAGAACACGGTAACCCTCGCTTCCTGAACCTTTGGATCACTTCAGCCAAAGGTTTGTTGCTGTGTTCATTGGCCTTAAGGAAAAGACTGCTTTCGCTCAAACTGTTTGAATACCTCTTGTTGAATCATAGGCTTGACTCAAGTGTTATTAATTCAAGAATTGAAATGCCTTTTGTCCATATCAGATAAACGTTGCCATAGCAAGTGTAGTGTAAACAGATCCGCTGGAGCCACAACCTATAGAAGCCCACAGACAAAGGAGGACCCGTCTCGCCTCCCCAGAAACCCTCAGGTTGCCTTAAAGTCTACCTGTTAGCCCGGTGTGACATGACCCACGTACTGATGGATGGGTCCCAGGACCCACTGATCCAGCGAGAAGCCTTTATCGTTGGTGGGTTTTATCAAATTTGAACAGCCCGTGGAACATCTGGCTTTAATACTGATAGAAACTCTAGGATTTTGGCTGTTCTCTGGCCTTGCATATTTTCCATCCTCTGTATCAGCGTCTGTTGTCAGTGATTTGATGAAGTTAAATTGACTGCATTTGATTCTTTGAGCACAAGAAAAATTGCAGAATGCCCACTCCCCTCTCTCACCATTTTGGAACATTCACAATAAGTGTGCAGTGAGTTGGTTTGGGTCAAGAGCTGGAGAATTTAAGGAGGAAAGGGAATAGACAGAGTACCTTCCCAAGCCTCCTCTCAGAGGAGCACCCCGTTTGCTTGCCCATCAAAGAGGGTATATATAGTTAAGCCACGCTGGTGATGTCACTGAACGGGTACCAACCTGGTGTGACTGCGGCCAGAAAAAAAAAATCATAATGGCAAGAGAGAGACTCATGACTGAAATGAGTTTGCAGGGGTTGGTCTTTTGATGTCAGCCTTCCCCAGAGGACCTTGTCAATTTCCCCGACCCTCTGCCAGCGTGGTTGATGTTGTCTGGGACAACCGGCAATCACAGCGCAGAAAATGACAAACCCCAAGTGAGGATGGAGATTGAATTCACACCTCATCACATCCCATAAAGGGCAATTTTTCAAGGTCAGCGTTTAGGTGAATTAAGGGAATAGCGTTTGGCAGAGGGCCCTCTGCTCACCCTCGGCGGGCCGTCCATCCAGCTGCTGCTCTTTGTGCATGGAGGGGGCGCAGCCCCACACAGCCCGCATGCTCTAATGAGCACATCCGAGCCCTTCCAGGCAGGCTGCTGGGTTTGGGCCCATATTGTTTTCCTTGAAAGATGCCTCCATGACGTCTAAGAGGGGAAAATTGAAAGAGCGATTGCAACTATGTGGGTGACAGGAAAATAGGTTCAGGGAAAACCAAATTATTTTCATCTGGGGGTTGAGAGATTTTCATCTGTGTTTGACTTAAATGTCAGTGTGGGACCTGTGCACTGAGTGTTCTCTCTGGGCTACTGGCTGTGTTCTGATGGGGCCATGTGGGAAAGAAACGTTCCGTGCATTTTCGTCATAGAAAGCTCCTCCATGTCTGGGGACAGATGGAGGTGGAGATCACCCAACCCAACGGCTTCGTCTCCAGGAGGAGCCTGGGAGGGTCAGAGAGGTAGAGTGAGCTTCCAGATGTCAAGCAGCAAGTTGGAGGCTGAGGCAGGGCTCCGACCACGCTTTCCTAATTCCCAGCCCAGTTTGTGGCTGCTGGTCGCCACAAACAATCGTTCATTAGATACCTAGCGTTTTCCTGGTACCGTTCTGTTTCGTAAGGAGCAGGTAAGTGACGAAGGTAGCGAGGGAGATTGTAACAGAGAAGATTTACCGTGATGCGGTGGCAGTATTATTATTCCCATTTCATGGATGATTAAACTGAGGCACAGTGAAAGATAGAGGGACTATGGGAGCACCTTTTGGGAAAGGCTTATGGGAGAGGTGTTTAAGTTGCCTCTTAAAGGATGGTTAGGATTTGATGGGAAGAGTTGAAAAGGAGCAGCATTTCATGTTGAGAAATAGCATGAGGAATATGGATTCTGGAGGCCATTTGAGTTTTTGGGTTTTTTTTAAGTGCAAAGCCCAAGTCTATTTTCTTTCTAAGCGTTTCTACAAGATCTAACCCAAAGAAGTTTATTATCCTGGAACTTTCTTCTTGTTCTATATATTGAACTTGATTTCTCTGCTTTGGAGAAGCGAAGCAAATAAAACAAATCAAAACCCCACTGTAGTAAAATAGGTTTTGTGTCCATATTTATGAATAAACTAGGCAATTCCAATAAAATAACACAAGAGAACAATAAAAAATAAATGAGAAATTAGGATGAGGAAAAGAAAGAATTAAAAAATTAGGTGAAATAATAGAAGAGTAGAACAATGGTTTTTAGAAGGTTTAATTCAAAAGTCCCAATAAATTTGTTCAAATGAAGTCTTACTTAGAAGAGCAACAGAGAAGGGGCACCTGGGTGGTTCAGTCAGTTAAGCATCTGACTCTTGATTTTGGCTCAGGTCATGATCTCACTGTTGTGAGATTGAGCCCTGATTCCAACTCCACGGTGGGGGTGAATTCTCCTTGAGATTCTCTCTCTCCCTCTCCTTTTGCCCTTCTCTGACCCCCCCCATACCACGCAACCCCCCCTCCTCCCAAAAAACCCTGGCTTCTAGATCAAAATATGCACTCAGTGGTGAGCTTTATGTGCTGTTTCTCCAGTGTTGCAGCCCTAAGTATGTGTACTGCCTTCCTCCTAACTACATTGGACACCTTCATTGTCACTTCTGTGCCTCCGTGAACACAACACCTGTGCCCTATGGTTTCTTGACCATGGTTAGTACTGCTGCTATGATTCATTTTCTACATTCTGGCATGAAAATAAATATCATGAAGGAACACCTGGCTGGCTCAGTTGATTAAGCATCTGCCTTCTACTCAGGTCATGATCCCAGGGTCCTGGGATCGAGCGTCGCATCGGCCTTTCTGCTAAGCAGGGAGCCTGCTTCTCCCTCTGCCTGCCTCTCCTCCTGCTTATGTGATTTCTCTCTCTCTCTGACAAATAAATCAATAAAATTAAATAAATAAATAAACAAACAAATAAATAAATAAATATCATGAAGAGTGAAAGAGTTCATTCCAAAAATATTTAACTACTTTCTATGTGCCCTGTTCCACAATACAATTAAGATATTCATTTTGTATCATCAAATGAAGGGGGTCTGGATTGGCATTTCTTAAACCTCATTATTCTGCAGTCAAAAAGTTTGGGCAATACCCTGTTGTGGGGTGACCGTGTCCCCCAAGAAATTCATGCTGAGGGATGAATCACCCCTGATGGGATGGTGTAAGGAGATGAGGCCTTTGGGAGGTAATAGGGTTTTATGAGAGCGTGAGAATGAAGACACCACAATAAGTATCAGTGCCCTGAGAAGAAGAGAAGGAGACATCAAAGCCTCTTTCCCTGATGTCAAGACACAGCGAGAAGAGCCAGTCGCAAGCTAGGAAGAGAGCTCTCACCAAAATCCAAACATGCTGGAACCTGATCTTGGACTTCAAGCCTCCAGAACTATGAGAAATGAATTTCTGTTGTTTAAGCCCCATCCTACCCTATGGTGTCCTACTATGGCAACCTGAGCTAAGATACCCTCCATCATCTTTTCCTGTGTTTGAGCTCCATAATTCATAGAAAATGAAAGCCTCCCAGCCTTAAAGAACCTGTTTAAGCTTTTTTTCCTTAAGATTTTATTTTTTAAGTATTTTTTTTATTTATGTATTTTAGAGCTAGAGAGAGTGAGCAAGCAGGGGAGGAACAGAGGAAGAGGGACCAGAAGACTCCCTGCGGAGCATGGAACTGGACGCGGGGCTCAGTCTCACACACTAAGATGACGACCTGAGCTGAAATCAGGAGTCGGATGCTCAACCAACTGAGCTACCCAGGCGCCCCTTCAGATTTTATTTTTAAGAAATCTACACCCAGCATAGGGCTCAAACTTAGAACCCTGAGATCAAGAGTCACGTGCTCCACTGACTGAGCCAGCCAGGCACTCCTGTTTAAGCTTTTTAAGCTCAGTATTTCCAAACTCATTCTAAAGAAAAACTTTTTTTTTTCTCCCCACAGATTACCAGTTACCTCTTGGGAAATCAGGATCCTATAGAATCCACAGGATGCTTACTTATCATTGGACATTTTGATAATCAATAAAATGGAGCCCATAACTGAGATCCAGAGCCTGAGCTCCGTGTCCAGCATGGCACATGAATACTCTTTTTAATGACCTTTGATTCCCTGCCCCTCTGTCTCAATATTTCCATCTGAAAACTGGAAACTCACTCCTGTTCGGTACTTCATAAAGAAATTTAGGAAATAGCATGGCTTTTATCTTTTCTGTTCATGGGAGAGATGCACTATTCTATCCAGAGCCATCTCCCTTTCTTAAATTTGGTTTGGGATATTTATATGTATATTTATATGTAACTATTGTGATGATATTTTGATCCTCTTCAGGAAAAAAGACAGTGGTTGAGTGTTGTCTTGTGTTTCTGTGAAATATCTTGGTTATGATTCCTTTTATTTTTTTGACCAATAAACTAGAGGAAAGGGAAATGGAACTTTATTTAGTTATTGAAAATTCTTAATTAAGTTCTTAATGGCAGAAACACCCACGATGTTCCAAAGTTTCATTTGGCACAGAAGGCAAGTCACCTCAGACTCTTTTTTAAATGTTAGGTCAAGATATTGGATTGGACACCTCAGGAAAACAAACTTCCTTATGAGGGCTCAAAGGTTGTAAGACAGGGAGAAAAGACACTCCCTTTGGAATTCTGACAGAGGCATTTCCTATGGGAGCTGAGTTTTGCAGAAAAAAATAGAAGGCAGCAAGTTTTAGCTATTTCTCCACCAAAAAGAGGGCCGATGTAAAGCTGTGATTTTAAAAAATTAAAAGAGAGGTTTTAGGTATAGGTAAAGTTCCTGGGTTATCCTGGTTTATCAAATGCCGAAGTTAGAAGACTCTTCCTGGTCTCTGTGTCTCCGTAGGGTACCATCATTTAATATAGTTGGTGGCACCAGACGCTGGTAACCACAGCCAGCCATTTGGGCAGAGGTTCCAAACATATGGCCTGTGCATTGCATCCCCATCTTCTTCCCTCCATGAATTATTTTTATATTGGATGCCAACCTAGAAAATGCATGAATCTTGATGCACACCGCAGCCTGTTACCAGCCAGCCCTCCTACTTCCCCTCCCCCGCCATGTCAAATGATCCCCTCACCCTCGGAGGCCAGCATCTCTTGCTGAGCACCAAGCCAGGCAGCACACGAGGTGCAGGCTGGTGGCACAGGGGGGACTGTCCTTTCTGTCTCTAACTGAAAACCACCACCCAGTGTGCCCTGGATCTCACCAGCCATTGTGCTAGCTTTCCCCAGCGCGGCTTTCCGCTGGGCTGCTGTTAGAATCACACAGTGACCTGCAGATCTAAGGGAAAAAACAGATGTCCCAATAAATTTTTGTCAAAACGTAATTACCTCGGGATTAGAAAACCACATGGGGGTGGGGAGGGAAAGGAACAGATGTATTACTTTCAAATATGGAATCATTATTCTGCAGAAGTTTAAATAATCAAGAGGTTTAAGTGATGCCAGTTGAGAGTGTTCCCCGCCCCCCCCTTTTATTTTAGTTCCCTCCTTTACCTTCAGTCCGGACACTTTGGGAGACTCTCCTGTTCGCTTTGCACTTAACCGTGCTCTGAGCAGGAGGAGAGTATGTTGCACAAAAGTCTCATCCTGAGTGCTTTTTCATAAATAAATCTCGGCATATATGACAGGCTATCTTTCCCCCAGGAACCTGGCCAATTCGTTTCTTCCTCTCTAACTGACAAAATATGATAAACTATGAATTTTCCCAGTAACCATAAAAGACTCTAAGTTTCATGATTTGAACTGGTAAGGTGCAGGTCAAGGTAGTATATCTAACAGGAATTCTTGCAGGGAAAATTCTTTTTTGTTTTCTCTTTTCACGTTTTGTCAAGTGGGAGGGTGTGCTGGGTATTGATTGAAGGTTCATTCGGTTATTTGTTGGCTGGTTGTCACAGTCTCCTTAAGGTGAGATGTTAATTTCTTTTAAGTAAGCAACTGGAGGCTTAAATGAGGGAGTCCATTGGACAGGAAGGCTGAGGCCCCGAGAGGTCGAAGTTCAAGGAGCTGCTGTTGCTTCAGGTCGGTTCCTGGCTTGCATCCCCACTGGGAAGAAGGCGGGTGAGATATTACTAAGTAAGTGCTCTCTAGCATGTCGTCAAAACAACTGGACCCAAAGCAGAGGCTGAGCAACTCCTTCGAGCTGTTGGATTATGAAAATTCTGGCGATAATGTTAAAGTTTTTATCTTTACAGAAAAACTGGTATTTACCTATAACATATAAGTTGGAATTCAGGATAGTTACCAAAGATCAAGGATCTGCTAAAGGCCGAGGTGGCATTAAGTAAGTCCTTGACATATAAACTCCTGGTCCTCCCAGAGGTCTTGTGAAGGAACAGTTCCTCCTAGAGGAACAGTGGAGACCCTATCTCCACTTTAGAGATAGGGTCATTAAGGGGCACATCGGCTAAATTACTTGTCATTTTCCCAAAGATGGTAAGTGACAGAACCCAAATTTGAATCTACGTATAAATGTCTACAAAGTCTTCATCAATCTATTGGCTTCTTACGCCTTGGGAATCTTGACCTTGCCTACAGCATGACTAAATATGCTTTCAAAATGGAAATAATAAACCCAAGAACAGCTCATGTTACACCATCCTGGCCATGATTTATACATTTTCTGCATGAAGAAGTCATTTGGAATAGAGCTATTATACTTTCCTTTGCTGACAGTAGACTGATTATAAGTTAGGCTCATGGTATCTTGCAATTTTAGCCTATTACAATTGGCCCAAAGCTAACCACACATCCTTAGATGTGAAAGAGTTAAAAAGGAAATCCTCAGCAATCCAGGAGTCAGAGGAGTGTTAATTCCAGCTGCTTCAGGAGGATATCTGATAGAGGGAGTTACTCAGGAAATAGCAACAGGAAAAGGAATTTTGAAAAACAGGGCTGTCTTCCTGTTAGCCATCAGCCTGAAAGTAGTCTTTTCCTACCTAAGTCCAGAGAGGTTTATAAAACTCCCCACTATACAGCAGCATGGAGAAAGGGACATTTTGGGGAGACAAGTAAAAGAATACTTTTTAACTGGATGAAGTGACCCCTTTGGAGGATCTAGCCTGATGTGGATTCATTAACTAGCAAATAGAGGAAGCCATAGTAATTGTAGTTGGGGGAGGGGTGGTTCAGAATTCTGAAATTGGCTGAAAGCCCTTATTTCAAGAAAGGATGTGTCTAATATAAGACTTTGCTACAGACAAAGTTGGTCAAAGGGCAATGTACAACTATCAACATAAAAAAAAGGACAAAGCCTTGGCTAGTACTGGAACAAAGACCCACTGACAGAGACTCTCCTTGATCAACCTGAGTCTTCTTTTTTGACTAGGCCTTGACATTGGGCTCTGTCCTTGTTCTGTTCAATCTAGTTTTAGGAAGAATTCTGCTGAATCTGTTAAGGAAAATCTCCTGGTCTGTGGTTACCTTATCTCTGATGAAATTCCTCATATCTTGCCCTGGGTATCTTATCACTCTGCCTGCCTTCAGCAAAAATCTTGTTGAATTGGTCTTGCAAGAGTCCCCCCAGCCTCAGTGTTTCCTCTTGATAATTTTCTATCCTCTGCCCTCACCCTGCCCCTTGGTTCTCAATCTCTACTTGTCCTTGTTGTATGTTTTTTTTTTAAAGATTTTATTTATTTATTTGACAGAGAGATCACAAGTAGGCAGAGAGACAGGCAGAGAGAGAGGGAAGCAGGCTCCCCACCAAGCAGAGAGCCCTATGCGGGGCTCGATCCCAGAACCCTGAGATCGTGACATGAGCCGAAGGCAGAGGCCTTAACCCACTGAAACTCAGGTGCCCCAATCCTTGTTGTATTGAACATCGTAAGTTGTATGTTGTATGTTGTTGTATGTTGAACGTCATCTATCTCTCCTCCTGCCAAACCCCCACCAAAGTAGTTTCTTTTGAAAACTTTCCTTTGAAAATATTTCTTAAAAGTCTGCCTTATGGTCCTTAATAAGTGTCTGAAAAATGAACTTATGAAATAGTTCCTTGGAATTATAAGTTGTATAGGGAAATGGAAAGTAAAAGGCATTCACAAAACCCAACTTGTATAAAATATTCCTCCACCCGAACATTAAGACTAGTATATTTCATATCAATGCCTGGATTGGTCCTCTTACAGCATCCAGAAGTAACGTGCAAAATTCAATAGGAATTGATTGCAAAGTTAAATAAAAAACCCTGCAAATAGTGTGGGATTTCATGAAAATAATGTTGAAGAATCACTCTAATCACAACATTTGAGCATCAGACAGTTTTAGATCAGTTAACATTTGAAGAAAATAGAAAATCAACAAAGAGGTGATATAGTAGGTATGTTGGAAAACAATGACTTTAATGTCAAAGGGATAAGAGAGGCTCCTAGAAGAGTCAATGAGGCTTCTTCATGTTTTTCTATAAATGTCTCTTCTTAAGATCATTTCACTAAAGTCAAATGTGAAGGAATGGATATTAGAACAAGCAACCACACAATTTTGTCAAGAAATGATGCCCTTAAACTTCAAGAGTCAATTCTTTTTTTTTTTTTTAAGATTCTATTTATTTATTTGAGAGACAGAGAAAGTGAGAGAGAGCATGAGAGGAGAAAAGGTTAGAGGAAGAAGCAGACTCCCTGTGGAGCTGGGAGCCCGATGTGGGACTCAATCCCAGAACTCAAGGATCATGACCTGAGCCGAAGGCAGTCGCTCAACCAACTGAGCCACCCAGGCGCCCTCAAGAGTCAATTCTTTAAGAATTAACTGATCAAGGGTGCCTGGTAGCTCGGTCTGTTAGGCATCCAACTCTTGATTTCAGCTCAGGTCATGGTGACTTCAGGGTCCTGTAGGGTTCCATGTTCAGCGGGAGTCCACTTGACATTCTCTCTCTTTCTTCCCCCTCTCTCTGGCCCTCCCTCCCATGCTCTCTCTCTATCTAAAATAAATAAATTAATTAAAAAAAAGAATTAACAGATCAAAAACTAAACTGAGACAAACTTATCTTCATAATTTTATATTTCAGTCATGTCCTTGTTTACTTCAGTGTAATTACTTTAAGTGGATTTTCCACTACAAATTATTCTCATGTAATAAGACAGTCATATCTATTTTGGCTAGATATGGTTCCTTCATTAAAACACCATCAGCACTTATCAACTGGTCCTTTCTATTGCTTTTATGAAGTCATAAGTTAAAATAATTCTTTCATGTGTTCTTAAGAAGGACTTGAACATGAAATTAAGTTGGATACCTGTAAAGAAGACTTGAGCTATTTCCAGGGAATTCATAGAAAAAATGGGAAAGAGATTAAAACAATTAAAGCAGAGATGAAAGACATAGTAGACAGAGAAGACAATTCAGCAAAGGGCTCTCTCGGCTTCTAAGGTGGAGAGCCCGGCAACTGGAATAGTATTTATAAATGTAATAAAAGAAAATTTCTTCTAAAGGGCATCCTTTTGTCAGAGAAATTTGGTGTGATGTGTAATAGTCAATATAAAAACAATGGATAAGTATCTATTGACCTCTGGGGTGGGGGGAGAATCTTATCAAGCCAGATGCTGTCGTTCAGATACAAAGATTACTCCAGACATCCTCAAATATGAACAAGGGCAACAGACATAGCGCCCATAAGTCCTTCTTGAAAAAAAGCACTTGCTAGGAAATTACTCCAAACAAGATGAGTCAAAATCAAGAATTTGGGATGAAACAAATTGTGGTGAAAAATGGCCAGAAACACTGCATTCCTATGAAACTAAGATGAGACAAACCAGAGAACAGCAATTGCAGAAAGGAGTATGGAAGTTATACACGCTGACTTGTACAAGAACAAAAGCAAGAAACATCGAGCAAGAGAAGTATGGGACGGGAGAGGAAGTATAAAGTAAGAAAAGTCACGTTAGCTTTCAAAGCAGAGTTGATAGACTGTCTAAAATGGAAACACATAGTTGTAAAAAGGGTCCCAACTTCTTAATTGTTTCAAACATCTCCTCTGTTTACCTTAGAGGATTCTATTAGCAATTACAGCTCTGGTGATAAAGACGTATATCATCTGAGGGTCTGCAGTTGATTTTATTTCATTATTGATACATGGAATCATGTTAATGGATGCTCCAATCCCCCTTCTCTGGGGAACGACAAGAACATTACACCAGACTCCAGACCCTCATTCACTGAGAGGAATATTCGAGTCAGAGATGAGCCCAGCTCTGGTTCACATTGGCTAACTACCTGAAACACACATTTAGTTATGAGAAGAAGCATGAAATCTCACCTGTATCCTGTCTGCTGCCTTTCCCTACACTTCCTTAACTGATGTCTGATGAAGTCCAGTTTAGTCACAGGATACAAATGAAGGGAATTGAATCTATACATTTTCGGTCTGATCTTTTGACACTTAAGTCATTGAGCAAAATCCACTGGCTATTTGTGAGACTAAGCTTTAAGCTCTAACAAACTCTTAGAGCTTTTTCAAAAATGTTGTTTATGTTACATTTTTATTTCTTTTTTCTTTTTTTTGAAATTTATTTGACAGAGAGAGAGAGAGAGATCACAAGTAGGCAGAGAGGCAGGCAGAGAGAGAGAGGGGAGCAGGGTCCCTGCCCAGCAGAGAGCCCAACACGGGGCTCAATCCCGGGACCCTGAGATCATGACCTGAGCCAAAGGTAGAGGCTTTAACCCACTGAACCACCCAGGCGCCCCTATGTTACATTTTTCTAAGTGGTAACAAAGCTGAGTATGAAAGGACACATGTTTGGATCAATACTTTGACACTGCTTGAAAAATTTTCAGCTTTGGGCAATGAAGGTAATGTAAAAAAAATATGCTGGGTCTGCTTTTTCCTTCTAAAATCTTTTCCAAAAAGCATGCTTTCCTGCCCCTCAGAACATACATTTCCTCTTGATTTGATTTGCCAGAGTCTGATTTTGGGTGTTCTCATCAATTTGCAATATGAAAAGAAAAAAAAAAAAAGGAAAGATATGTTTTTCCAGTGAGCTCTCTTAGAGGCCTTTTATTCAATGGAGTTTGTGGAATCTTTTTTCCTAGATTAAAGATCTTGATGCTGTGTTTCCAAAATTACACTCTTTGGATCCTGATGAACTTGGTTTGGGTAAAAGCTTCTTGGATTATCAGGAAAAGTAGTAAAAGTCAACGACCTTGACATTGCTAAGTCTTAAAGTGGCTGCAAATGGAAATGAGACTGAGGTGACCATGGGGTTTGGGTCCCTTTTTTCATCATGTTTCCTAATAGGTAAGAATTGCTTAGTCCTTTGTTCGTTCCACTCAAACACAGGCAGATCATACGCCTGAACCTGCCTTGAGCCTTTGCTGGAGGATGTTCCAGGAGAGAAACTAAGAGAAAGTTTCCAAGAGGATTCAGAATGCAAATGTCATTGCCACCTATTTCCGAGTAAGTCCTGAAGGAAGGAACACTTACCAGATGAAGCTTTTTTTGGCCAGTGCTTAAAAGTGTCTACTGACACATTTCCTACTAGAGTATGATTCATGTTGAAATTTTAAGAACTGGATTTGATGGCACGCAATAGGAACTATTCTGTAAGGGCTGCTGTGTACTTTGTGTTGTTGTTTCTTGGTAATAAGATCTTGGTTATAATACCAGCCTGACTATTTTCTTATCACTATCTAGACAGACTTTTAAATTGATTTTATGAAACAAATAAAAGGGTGTTTAAAGAAGACAGAACTTATACTCCACAATGTCCCTTAGGTAGAATTTACTGAACATATGCAGGTACCACACAATAAATGATTACCTTTTCTGTATGTCCCTTGTTAGCTCTTTCCATATTGTCTCTGTTGTAATTGACTGTGTACTCATACTGTGGCCCTTACTAAAAAGTTGTTTTTAGTGGTTGATTGTCACATAAACTATAAAAATATGGTCTCTTTCAAGTATAGTAGGATCATTCTAGATTAATACTAATTTATGAATTATCAGTCTCCTGCAACTTTTAATATTTTTATTTTTTAAAGATTTTATTTATTTATTTGAGAGAGAGAGAAAGAGAGAAAGCACACAAACAGGGGGAAGGGGTAGAGGTAAAGGGAGAAGCAGACTCTCTGTGGAACAGGGAGTCTGATGCTGGGCTTGATCTCAGGACCCTGGGATTACAACCTGACCTGAAGGCAGACCCTCAACCAACTGAACTACCCAGGCACCCTTCCTGCACTCTTTAAAACTTAATACCCAGATATTCCTTTCTCTTTGGGCATTCTGAATGCTTAAATTCTTATATGTATCCATGTCATCAGGTGTGCGAAATGGTTGTGGTTATTGTCTTATGTTGTTTTCTCTCTGTGCTCTGTCATTATCCAGAACTAAAGATTCTATCTATTAAAATTAATGAGAAAATGTTAATTTGCACCATGGTTTCAAAACAGGTACTTTGGGGTTACAAGATGAGGGACTACTGTTAACAACAGCAATACAACAAACCCACAACAGTCCACTCATTTTCCAATAGCTCTTTTTCATACCTTACTTTGACTGAACTTAAACTAAAAATACCTGGGCCATTACTATCACCATTTAATAGATGAGAAAATTGAGGATTGGAGTTTAGAAGCCATTTGCTTTTAGCAAAGTAGAACTATAAAATGTGACTTTAGATAGAGTCATTCCTATATTTGCTTTTTGTATTAATACTTTAATAAGTTACTTCTTCAGATGTGAGCAGTAAGATGATAATAGAGATACCCAGATCTAATCCACAGGTTAGAACTTGGGTTAGGATCAGTTGGCAATTTTGTAACCCAGTTGGAGTGAACCATAGTCCTGTGTACTGAGATTTCATCTTTTCCTCTTTCTCTTCTGGGATCCCAGCCATCATACTTGCCCACTCTGCTAGAATGCAGAACTTAAACATTGTTTTTCATGAAATGCAAATTGTGCTTTCCAAGTTGTGTGAGGGCTTCCAGTTGGACTCTAGTTCCTCTGGGAAAGAAGAATGGTGGATGACCATTTGTAAAGTGGTCATTCTAAAAGAGTCTGATTGAAGAGTTATTCCAAATGTCTCCAAATAAACAAACATTGAATCAACATATCACAATATTAACATTCTAGGAATGATGAGGCAAAATAATTTAATTAGTCATATGAAGAACTACACAATCGTTCAAGTGATTGTTTTTTGAAACAATTTAAGTGAGTAACAGATATGGATAGGCATACTTGATACCCTTTCTTCTTTTAGAGAAAGTTATGAAGGGTAAAATTTCAGAGGATATCCCATTTAAAAAGAGATAAAGTACAATATAATTAATTAGTATATTTCTGGTTGTATTCTCACCAAAGACTCTAGATCTTGTTCAGTTTTTCCACTAATGTGCCTCCCAAACTCTCATTTCATCATTTTCTCTTATTCAGGTATCTGTATAATACAGGCTTTGAAATATCATAAGGTAGAATTGGTATTATGTGCTGGTTGTAAAGGAATAAAAAGAACTTTTGTCTCAAAGCTGTCTGTGTTCTACTTCCTGGTTGCGCTGGTCTGTGAGAACCCAAAATTGGATATTATTGGGTTTGTCAGAGAAATCTGGGTTCTAGACCCATTCCCACTGGACTGTAGGATCTGCATATACGATTAGTCTTTCCAGACCTCAGTTTCCTCCTCTGTAAAAGGAGAAGCTTCAACTAGATTAACTCTATGATGTCTGTAGCACCAATATATATATTTTTTTCCTTCAACACTCAAAGAATCTAATGGCAACATCTGGAATCGATTCATGAAGGAAGGCGTAATCATACCATTTGCCCCCACTCCCTTTAGCCTCAAACTACTATAACTTTTCATAGTCACAGAATATCCCTTCTCAGATGATACCATAAATTCAGAAGATTACACCGGGCTTCTCTATAACTTTTCTCTAATGGGCTAAAGGAAATTACTCCAGTTGAATTGGCATGCTCACAAATGACTGATCTGTGAAAGCAGTGGACTTTGCAGACTATTTTCTTTAAAAAAATATATCTTAAAGGGCCCATAGCCTCCTTAAGCCCCCTTAGCACAATTTCACTTGTTTACATGACAAAGGAAAATTGCTTCTTCCTTAAGTCTAGATGGAAACACCTTAAATATCATAAAGTGAATGTCTTCTGGGCAAATTGTTTAAAAGTTTATCCTATAATGTCAAGAAGGGTGCCTCTTGACCAAGATTAGGGCAATTCTTAAAGATGAAGTATCTTCTGATAAATTTGGAAACTGTATTTTTTTAATTTTTAATTTTGAAGTAAGTATATATCCACAGAAAGTTGCCAAGAAATGTCCAGTAAGACACAAATTTTTCACATGGGTTTCCATAGATGACATGTCTTGCAGATTTATAATAGATACAAGAAAAAAGTGGGTATAAATACATAGAAGAGCAAAGAGCCTAAAAATGTAACATAATATACACTTAATTGTGTTACATAAAAGTAGAAGTCATAACATTAAATCTCTGTACATAGTAGTTGAAGACCATTTTAAGAATAAGTGATTGATGAAAGTCTACTAATAAATAAGGAAGGACTTGAGTATTTAGGGATTAAAAATATGTTGGAAAGAAAATATATAAAACAGTTACGTGCCCTGAGAATTCTAAATTTAAAATACATCTTGAGTCTATTATAAAGAAACTAAAAAGAGAAATAAATGAAAACATTATTAAAAAGTGATAAGAAAAAGAATTAAGAGCTGTTACTTTAGAAATTATCCAGCGAACCGCAATGACTAGTCACATAAAGTCAGATAAATATGCAGCAAATTGTTAACAGTGGTTTCCTTTGGATGATGGTACTTAAATGAGTCTAACTTCTATGTTATGTGTTTCTGTGATATTCTAATTTTATTACAGAGAGCAAATAATCTTGTTATCAAAGCAAAAGAGTGTTTAATGAAGAATTTTATACTAACTTTTCTACTTTATTAGCTTTATAACTTGGGTAAATGGCTCTTTAGCATGCCTCCCCCTAAAGTTAACATTTTATTATAGTACAATGTCAAAACCAGGAGGCTGATATTGGTCTAAGGCACAGAACTTATTCAGATTTCACTATTCATGTGTTCATTTGTGTGTGTGTGTTCGAGGTAATTATATCATATGTAATAATTGTATGAAAATGTATTCTAAAAATTAAAAGATTAGCCAAATTTGTATTTAGAGTTTACACAAAACTTAATATAATATTTCTCTCACCTCAATTTCTTCTATAAAAGTTCTTCTTCTAATAATAATATCTCATAGCAGATCAAACTTTCAAGTGAGAACAACTAGAGAAGCTCTATGAAATTAAAAACAAATCTGTTTTAAGGCATCAAAGAACTACCAAGGCAGCCAGGATTGGAGAGTCCGAGATCCTGTAAAGAAGGGAAACATACTGAGGTAAGGTTGGTATTTTAGGCAACTTTTTCCCCTTGATTTATAAGGGGTGTGGGTTGATAGGCAAGGAAGCCAAACACAGAGCATCTGTTAAGGGTGAGAGATGTTGATAAGAGCTTCATTCCTCTCAGAGCTTGGAAGACAAAAATTGAAATCCAAGGCTATGAAGATAGCCAGGAATTGAAGTGCCAAACCCCTCAGAACACAGAAGTGCCAAGGAACCAAACAGAGCTCTCAGTTGTCTTAAGGTTATACAGAAATAAAAATTCAAGCTCAGGTTCTGCCAAGGACGAGAGGTCACCGGTGACTACCCAAGGCTTTCAGCTGGGACACCTGAAGGTCTATGCCCTAGCAGTAAGGTCAAACTGGAAACAAGCTAAGCCTCAAAAAAGGAGGAAATCTTGTCATGAAGTAACTCATGTTTGATCAGATGAAAGTGATATGCCCTTCTATCTGACAAAAGTTAAGGAGGTATCTAGATCCTGTACTAATTTTTATTTTTATTATTTTTTTAAATTTTATTTATTTATTTGACAGAGAGAGAGAGAGAGATCACATGTAGGCAGAGAGGCAGGCAGTGAGAGAGGGGGAAGCAGGCTCCCCGCTGAGCAGAGAGCTCGATGCGGGGTTCGACCACAGGACCCGGAGACCATGACCTGAGCCAAAGGCAGAAGCCCAACCTACTGAGCCACCCAGGTGCCCCAGATCCTGTACTAATTTTTAATATGCAAGGTTTGACATTCAAATAACACTAGATATGCCATGAAACAAGACCAAAGGAAACCAGGAATAAAAACAGCCAGCAAAGGGGCACTTGGGTGGCTCAGCTGGGTGAGTTTCTGACTCCTGATTTCAGCTCAGGTCTTGATCTCAGGGTTGTGAGATCAAGCTCTGCATCAGGGCTGAATGTGGAGCCTGCTTAAGAATCTCCACCCCCCCCATGCCCTTCCCACCCCACTAACTCTTGCTCTCACTCTCTCTCTCTCATTCACAAACAAACAAGAAAACAAAACAAAACAAAACAAAAACAAACAAACATGCAAAAAAAACCAGCCAATAAAAACCTAACCCATGGTTGCAGGCTTTAAAGTAACTATAATTAACATATTAAAAAAGAGAGACAGTAAAATTGATAAAAGATCAAATAGAAGTTCTGGAAGTGAAAATGCAGTAACTGAAATGAACCTGGAAGACAGATTTAACGGCAGATTGGATATAGTTCAGTTTTATTAAAAGGTATCCAGACTTAAGAAAAATAATGGTGAGAAAAAGAAAAAGAAGAAAGGAAAAAAATAATAAAATTTATACAAACATGAAAAGAAAAAGAAAAATAATGACTAGTATTAGAAAAAAAAACAACAACCCAGAGACATGAAGATATTTGAAGTGATAATGTCTGAGATTTTCCAAAACTGATGAAAGATATTAAACTCAAAATTCAAAAAGCGTTTTATATCCCAAGCAGATAAATGCTAAGAAAAATCCATCTAGGCACATCCTACTAAAACTAATGAGACACAAAGACAAAGGGAAAAATCTTGAAGGAAGCCAATAAAAAGGCTCATTATCTGCAAAGGGACAATAAGTCTGGCATTTTAACGGTAAAGATGGAGGCCAAAAGACAATACATCTTTAAAGTACTGGAAGAAAATAACTTTCTACCTAGAATGCTGTACACCTAGCAAGGAATTTTTTCAAAAGTGAAGGCAAAATAAAGAAATTTCCTGACAGACAAAACTTTTCAAAAACTCTTGCTAGTAGTCCCATACTGTAAGAAATACTAAAAGAAGTTTTTCAGTGAGAGGACATATATTCCCATATGGAAAAGTGGAAATATAGAAGTAAAGAAGAGCAACAGAAGTGATAAAGACTTGAGTAAACTTTTTTAAAAAATGTAAATTTTATAAAATATGTAGGAATATCTTTGAGGTTTAAAATTTGTGAAGAATGAAAACACATGAGCAGAACAACAAAGAAACTGTGAGGAGGGTAAATTTGGCTAAAGTGTTTAAAGACCCATTGCTTGGAAAAAGGGACAAAAATACGAATTTATTCTAGGTGCTGTAAATGCAGGGCACAGAACATAATCTGTAAGATAACCACATTAAAAAGAGTAGAAGAATACAGAACCAAAAAGCTAATAAAGGGAAAAATGGTTAAATAAATGATTAAAAAAATAAATTTATTTAAATGGTTAAATAAACTATTTAATCCAGAAGAGGACAAGAAGGAGTGAAAAGGAACTATAGAATAGGCAGAAAAAAGAAAATGAAGAGTTAGGTGATGGATTCAAATCCTAAATAAGTGGTTTGAACTCCAGTGATAAAAGAAAAGATGTGAGATTGTATTTAAAACACCAATTTCATTTCTTTAGTTCAGCCTCTTCATCCTTTTATTATAGCTTTGCAAACCTGGATTCTTTCTTCCTAATTTTCACGAGAACATCCTCTCATCTCTCAGCTCTTTCTGGAATTTCCTATGCTTGGTGCAATCTTCTAATCTGTGAGACAGGATGGGGAAATGGGAGGAGAACAGCACTCTGCAACTGTCTATGACACTTCCTGATCAAGCATGGAAAAAAATCACTTCACCTTAGGTTTCCATTCATTCCTTCATCTGAAAAATAAATCTAAGGGCACCTGGGTGGCTCAGTGGGTTAAGCATCTACCTTTGGCTCAGGTCATGATCTCATGTGCTGGGATTGAACCCTGCTACAGGCTCCCTACTCAGTGGAGGTCTGCTTCTTCCTCTCCCTCTGCCCCTCTCCCCACTCATGCTCACTCCTGTGTATTCTCTAATAAATAAATAACATCTTTTAAAAAAATAATCCCATTGGAATTAATTTTCTCCTGCCTTTTTCTGCTCCAGGTTTCTTTTAATTTGCTCTGTCCCTATACCATGGGACTGAGGTTCTTGGGAAGAAAAGTCAACTGAAATTTTGTATAGCATCTATCCCTGATCATATATTCTACACCTGCAATGACTCAGGTACAACACATAAAGTTGAACTGTGCAGGAGGAATGCAGTAGAAAGGTGAGTGATAGAAAGATCTGGATGAGGCTCATGAGAGCTGGGGTCTAGTCCTGACTCTGCTATTTAATTAGCCATGTGGTACTGAGCAAGTCACTTAAATTCTTGGGCTCTTCAGTAAAAAAACTATTGCTATCTTCATAATCTGGGACCGTGTTACATGTAGAAATGCTCAGTGGGAACTTTGTGTTCTTCAGTAACTGTATTCCTTCAGTTGGGTCTAAGATGGACTCATAGTATGTAAAGTCTATTAACCACAGTATTTCCACTCAGTGAGCTTCACTCTGGTGTATGATAGGCAATGGAGATATGTCAATGCTCTTCCAATTGTGAGATTTTAGACAATCCATTTAATCCTGCCTTACCTGGAAAATGAAGGTATTAGCATTTGCTCAGTTTTCTTGACCACAGGCAATTATCAGGAAGACAGTATGTTGTAAACTGTATGGTATTTCAAAGTCATGAAGTATTATTATCGAAATCTTTTATAAGTAAATGCTAAAGAAGCCTACCAATGTGATCTGAGCCAATAACAGGGAACTGGAAGCAAGAATGAATTGATTTCTGCTAATCACTGTCTCAACATCTTGACTCTGTCAATGATTTGCATGCCAGGGTCAAGTTGTTTGGCTGAAGTGACCTTCACCCTTCCACCCCCAATATCTCCCTCACTGGATAAGAGTTAGGAGCATATTTTTCATTTTTCTCCATATGTTTACACAATATTTGGGGATTTAAAACAAAATAATTATAGTATACTTTGTGCTCTGAAAATTTTTTAACATAACAATATGCCTTGCAGATCATTAAAGAACAGTAAATAAAAACCTATTTTATTCTTTTTAATTGTTGCATATTTTTCCATAGAATGGAAATGCCATTAATGTTATTTTTTTTATTTTTTTTTTCCCCAAATTTATTTTAATTTTTCAGTGTTACAGGATTGATTGTTCATGCACCACACCCAGTGCTCCATGCAGTACGTGCCCCTCTCGATACCCACCACCAGGCTAACCCCTCCCACCCCCTCCCCTCCAAAACCCTCAGTTTGTTGCTCAGAGTCCACAGTCTCTCCTGGTTCAACACCCCCTCCGATAATGTTATTAAAGATATTTAAACTTATTGATAATTAAGTTGTTTTAGATTCTGTGTAATTATGTGGCAGTATTTTTATAGAAGAGATTCTAAGAATGTTATTACATGTAATTATGTATGTATTGCCAAATCACCTTCCAAAGGTAGAGTTCAGGTTTTCCAAATTTCACTCCTATCAACAAATCATGAAATGACTTTCCTCCACACCCTCATCAACACTGCACATTATCAATATGTACCTTTTAGCTAATGTAAATGTAATGTAAATTTGGGTGAGAAAATACTTTATTGGTTAATAGCTAATGTAAATGTAATGTAAACTTGGGTGAGAAAATACTTTATTGGTTAATAGGGAAGTGGAATATATTTTTATATATGCTTTATATATATCCTTTCATTTCTTTTTCTGTGAATTGCCTCCTTATATACTTCATCCATTTTTTTGTTAATTTGTCTCTTACTGATTTGTAACTTCGCTATATTTTATAGATCTCTATCCCTTGTCCTTTAAATACGTTATTTTTTCCAGTTTATTATGCATATTTTAATTTATTAATATCATTTCATTAGAAGTTTTAATTTTTCATTTTTTAATGATGTCTATAAAATGTTTTCCAATGTGTTTTTCTAATACTTTTATTGTTTTGCTAAGAGTTTTGTTTTTTAGTTTGTGTGTGTGTGTGTGTTTTAAAGTCATCTGGAATTTATTTTTGCATATAATAGGAATTAAAAGTATAACTCAATTTTTTCCCTAAATAGGTGGCCAGTAAATAGCAAATTATTTCAACATGATTTTGTTTAATAATTTAGTTATTTCCATTGTTGTGGAATATAGCATTTTGTGTATTAAATTTCCACTGACATGAGTTTATCTCTAGAACTTTCTATTCTATTTCATTAATCTAATTGTGCAATCTTGCATTATAAATGCATTTTTCTGGTTTTATTGAGAAATAATTGACATTCATCAGTGTATAAGTTTAAGGGGTACAGCATGATGATTTGATTCCCATACATTGTGAAATGATTACCACAGTAGGTTCAGTTAATATCTATCTTTTCATACAAATACAATAAAAAGGAAAGAGAAGAATAGAATAAAGGAAAACATTTTTTCTCCCTGTAATGAGAACGCTTAGGATTTACTCTCTTTGCAACTTTCTCATACACCATACAGCAGTGCTAGTATAGACATTCTATTGTACATTACATGCCTAGTACATATTTCCCTTATAACTGAAAATCACTTTCCTCCAATTACCCCACTCCCTGCACTCCCTACACTCCCTTCCCTGGTTTCTGATAACTACAAGCCTGGTGTCTTTTTCTCAGAGTTTATGTTTTTTGTTTTGTTTTGTTTTTGTTTTTTGTTTGTTTGTTTTTTAGATTCTACACATAAATGAGTTTATACAGTATGCCTTTCTCTGACTTATTTCACTTAACACGTACCTTCAAGTTCCATGTTGTTGCAAATGATAGGATTTCCTTGTGTTTGTTATGGCTGAATAATATTAATATATATCATATATATGTATATATATCACAACTTTTATTTTTATCCATTCATCTGTCAATGGACAATTAGGTTGTTTCTACATCTTGGCAATTGTAAATAATACTGATATGAACATGGGGGTGCAAATATCTTTTCAAATTAGTGTTTTGTTACTTTTGGATATTTCCCAGAAGTAGAATTGCTGGATCATGCAGTAGTCCTATACTTAGTTTTTTGAGGATCCTCCATACTGTTTTCCATAGTAGCTACCAATTTACAACCCCACGGATAGTGTACAATGGTTCCCTTTTCTCCACATCCATGCCAGGTTTTGTTATCTCTTGCCTGTTTGAAGACAGCAATTCTAACAGGTGTGAGATGATATCTTATTGTGGTTATAATTTGCATTATATATAAAATGCATGATATGCATTTCCCTAATGACTAGTTATGTTGAACATCTTTTCATGTAGCTGCTGTCCTTTTATATATCCTTTTTGGAGAATGTCAATTCAGGTTCTTCGCTCATTTTTTAATTGGGTTATTATTATTATTATTTTACTAATGAGTTGTATTATTCTTTATGTGTTTGGATATTCACCCCCTATTAGGCATATGGTTTGCAAATATTTTTTTCCCATCCCATGTGTCTTTTCACTTTGTTGGTGGTTTCTTTTGCTATGTCGAAGCATTTTAGCTTGATGTAGTACCACTTGTTTATCTTTTATTTTGTTGCTTGTGCTTTAGGTGTCATATCCAAAACTCATTACCAAGACCCCAATCAAGGAGCTTGTTTCCATGGTTTCTTCTAGGAATCATGGTTCCAGGGCTTACATTTAAGTCTTTAATCCATTTGTGGTTCCTTTTTATGAGTGGTATAAGAAAGGGATCCAGTTTCATTCTCTTACTTGTGAATATCCAATTATTACAGCATCATTTATTGAAGACACTGTTTTTTTCTCCATTGAATGTTCTTGGCTCCCTCATCAAAGATTATTTGATTATGCTTGGGTTTATTTCTGAGCTTTCAATTCTGTTCTTTTGCTATTTGTCTGTTTTATGCAGTACCATATTGTTTTGATGACAGAACTTTATAGTATAGCTTGAAATTAGGAAGTGTGGTATATCCTGCTTTATTCTTCTTTCTCAGATTTCCTTAGCTATACATATAGCTATCCATATAAGTCTTTGTGGTTCCATATAAATTATAGAAGTGTTTTTCCTACTTCTGTAAAAAAAGTTATTGGAATCTTTTGGGATTGCATTGAATCTACAGATGGCTCTTGGTAGCACTGATATTTGAACAATACTAATTCTTCTAATCCATGGATATGAAATATCTTTCCATTTCTTTCTGTTTTCTTTGATTTCTTTCATCAATGTCTTCTAATTTTCAGTGTAGAGATCTTTCACATTTTTAGTTAAATTTATTCTTGTGTTTGTTTTTAATGCTGTTGTAAATGAGATAGATTTCTTTATTTCTTTATTTCTTTCTTTATTTCTTTATCAGAAATTTTGTTGTTAGTATATAGAAATGCTACTGATTTTTGTATGTTAATTTTGTATCCTGCAACTTGACTGAATTCATCCTTGGATACAACAGTTTTATTTTTTTTAAGATTTTTTTTTTTTTAATTTGACAGAGAGATCATAAGTAGGTAGAGAGGCAGGCAGAGAGAGAGGGGGGAAGCAGGCTCCCCACTGAGCAGAGAGCCTGATGTGGGGCTTGATCCCAGGACCCTGAGATCATGACCTGGGCAGAAGGCAGAGGTTTTAACCCACTGAGCCACCCAGGCACTCCAGATATAACAGTTTTTGCTCAGGTCTAGGATTTTCAGTGTATAAAATCATGCTGTCTGCAAATAGAAACAATTATACTTCATTCTTTCAAATTCTGGTATCTTTTTTATCTTGCCTGGTAGGTTCAGCTAAGACTTCCAGTAGTATGGTTGTATAGAAGTGGTGAGAATGGGCACCGTAGTCTTTTTTTTCTGATCTTAGGAGAAAAGTTTTCAGCTCTTCATCATTCAACATGATGTCAGATGTGTGCTTGTCATATATGACCTTTGTTATGCTGAGGTATGTTCCCACTCTATCTATTTTGTTAAGAGATTTTATCATGAATGAATTTTGAATTTTGTCAAATGCTTTTTCTGGATCTATTGAGATGATTGTTTCTTTTCTTTCATTCTATTAATGTTATGTTCCACATTACTTAATTTGTGTATGTTGAAACATCACTGTATCCCAGGGATAAATACCAATTGATTATGGTGAATGATGCTTTTAATATGCCACTGATTCAGTTTGGTAGTGTTTTATTGAGAACTTTCATATCTATATTTATCAGGGATATTGGCCTATAGTTTTCTTTTCTAGTGTCCTTTACTGGTTTTTGTATCTGAATAATGCTGGCCTTGTAAAATGAGTTTGGAGTGGTCCCTCCTTTTCAATTTTTTGGAAGAATTGGAGAAGGATTGGTGTTAATTCTTCAAAAGTTTAGGAAAATTCACCAGCGAAGCCCTCTGGTCCTGGGCTTTTCTTCACTGGGAAATATTGCATTCCTTCCTTACTGGTAATTGGTCTATTACCAATATGTGATATTGGTCTATTCAGATTTTCCATTTCTTCTTGATCCAGTCTTAGTGTGTTGTATGTTTCTAGAATTTTTCCATTTCTTCTAGGTCATCCATTTTGTTAGTGTATACTTGTTCATAGTAGCCTCTTAGGATCCTTTGAATTTCTGTGGTATTAGTTGTAATATCTCCTTTTTCATTTGTAATTTTGTTGATTTGGGTCCTTTCTCTGTTTTTCTTGATTAGTCTAACAGAGGGTTTGTCAATTTTGTTTATCTTTTCAAAGAACAAGTTCAGCTTTGTTATTCTTTTTTATTTTTCTGTTCTTTAATTCATTTGTTTTTGCTCTAATTTGTTAGTTCCTTCCTTTTGCAAACTTTAGGCTCAATTTGTTCTTCTTTTTCTAGTGCCTGAAGATGTCAAGTTAGGTTGTTTATTTGGGATCTTTCCTGCTTCCTAAAGTGGATGTTTCTTTTTACAACTTTCCCTCTTAGTACTGCCTTTGCTGCATTTCATTAAGTTCAGGTATGTTGTGTTTTTGTCTTCATTTGTCTTAAGAAATTTTTATTTTCCCTTCAATTTCTTCTTTGATCCATTGGTAGTTCAAGGCAGTGTTGTTTAATTTCCACATGTTTGTGAATTTTCCTTTTCCCCTTGTTTTTGTTTTTGGTTTCATGCCGAAAACATGACATCTTCTTTCATTGACAAGAAGATACCTGGTATGATTTCAATTTTTTTGAATTTGCTAAAATTTGTTTTGTGATCCAACATATGAGCTATCCTAGGAGATGTTCCATGAGTGCTTGAAAAGTATGTGTATTCTATTATTATTGGACAGAATGTTCTGTACATGTTTGTTAGTTTTATTTGTTCTGTAGTGTTGCTCAAATTGATGTTTCCCTATTGATTCTCTATCCAAATGATCTATCCATTGTTGAGAGTAGGGTATTAAAGTCCCCATTTATTATTGTATAAGTATTTATTTCCTCTTTTATCTCTGCTAGTTTTTGCTTTATGTAATTAGATGCTCTGATGTTGGGCACATACATGCTTATATATCTTTTTAAAATATTGACCTCTTTATCATTATATAAAGACTTTCTTTGTCTCTTTTTCCCACTTTTGTTATTTTTAAGGTTTATTTATTTATTTTAGAGAAAGAGAGAGACAGATTGGGGGGAGGGGAAGAGGGAAAGGGAGAGAATCTCAAACAGACTCCCTGCTGAGGCTGGATCCCCATGCAGGGCTTGATCTCACCACCCTGAAGTCATGAACCAAAGCCAAAAGTCAGACACTCAACCAACTGAGCCACCCAAATGCTTCTCTTTTTACCACTTTTAATTTAAAGTCCATTTGTCTGATATAAGTATTGCTATACCTAATTTTTTAAATTTTTGTTACCATTTGTTTGAAATGTCTTTTCCCATACTTTCACTCTCAGTCTATGTATCCTTTAGGCTAAAGTCTCCAGTAGGTAGAATGTTGTTGAATCTTA
The DNA here is from genome assembly GCA_028533885.1 of Nasua narica. Lineage (NCBI taxonomy): Eukaryota > Metazoa > Chordata > Mammalia > Carnivora > Procyonidae > Nasua > Nasua narica. The sequence goes on along the minus strand of CM052813.1, from coordinate 33,067,051 downwards.
TATTTTATCCATTCAGCCATTCTATGTTTCTTGCTTGGAGTATTTGGTCCATTTATGTTTAAAGTAATTATTGATAGGTATGTGCTTATTGCCATTTGTTAATTGCTTTCTGGTGGTTTTGTAGATCCATTGTTCCTTGTTTCTTATCGTGTGATCTTTTTTGGTTTCTTTTTGATGTCTCTTGATACTAGTATTTTTGTTATTTTTGTTGTGTTCTCTGGTGTAATTGTTATAAGATTTCCTTTGTGGTTACCATGATGCTTATATAAGAAACCTGAAACTTACAACACTCTGTTTTAATCTGATAACAGGCTAACTTTAGTAGAATTTGTATACTTTACACTTTTACTTCTCCCTCTCACATTTTAGATTATTGCTGTTACAATTTATATATTTTTAATATTGTGTAACTAATAACAGACTAGTACATTTATAGTTATTTTTGTTGTGTAGGGTTTTTTTTTTTTTTAACTTTTAAGCTAGATTTAAGAGTTGTACCCCTGTTGGGGCACCTGGGTGGCTCAGTGGGTTAAAGCCTCTGCCTTCAGCTCAGGTCATGATCTCAGTGTCCTGGGATCGAGCCCCGCATTGGGCTCTCTGCTCAGTGGGAAGCCTGCTTCTGCCTCTCTGCCTACTTGTGATCTCTGTCTCTCCCTCTCTGTCAAATAAATAAATAAAATCTTAAAAAAAAGAATTGTACCCCTGTTACTATATTGTAGACCTATGCATATATATTTACCTTATCTGTAATATTTATATTTCTTCTGTGTGTTTTGTGATGTTAACTGGTGTTCTTTTACTTCCATTCATTTTTTGTATGGCAGGTCTGATGGTAGTATACTCCTTCAGCTTTTGTTTATTTGAGAAATTTTTTATCTCTTCTTTGTTTCTGAAGGACAGCTTTGTTGGGTATAGAATTCTTGGTTGAGAGTTATTTTCTTTCAGTATTTTGAGCATTCATCCCATTCTCTCCTGGCCCGAAAATTTCTGTTGAGAAATCCTCTTGGTTTTATGAGGGTTCCCTTATATGTAACTTCTCTCTTTTGTCTTGTCGCTCTTAAAATTCTTTGTCTTTGACTTTTGACTATTTAATTATAATGTGTCTTGATGTAGCCTTATTCAAGTTCAACTTCTTTGGAATCCTTTGGGTCTCATGGATCTGGATATTCATTTCTATTTCCAGGTGTGGAAATTTTCAGCCACTATTGCTTAAAAAATATGTCTGTCCCTTTCTTGTTCTCTTCTTCTTTTGGAATTTTTCAAAGCAAATATTTTTTCTTTTCATTGTGTTCTATAATTCCCTTAGGCTTTCTTCACCCTCTTTCCTTCTTTTTTTTCTTTTTGTTCCTCTGTGTAATTTCCAATGCCTCATTCTCCAGGTTGCTGATTTTTTCTTGGCCATGGTTGAGTCTACTTTTGAAACTCTCTATTGGATTCTGTAGTTCAGTATTTGTAGTTTTCAACCCTATGATTGATTGATTTACTTATTTTTTGTTGACTGCTATTTCAAACTTCTCTTGTCAAACTTGTCGGCCTTTCTTTTCTCTAGTTCCTTAGACTTCTTTAGCAGGATTATTCCGAATTCTTTAATTGACAGTTTATACATCTCATTTTCCTTAGGATTAGTTGTTGGAGTTTTATTAGTTTCCTTTGGTGATGTCATGCTTACCTGACTTTTTATGATCCTTGATTTCTTATATTGGTATCTGTACATTTGAGTAATGGGGCTCTTTTTTCAGACTTAATAGTTTTACTTTGGCAGAGACAATTCTTCACTAGTCCCCCCAGTTTGGGTTTTTGGGTGTGTGTGCCGATAACACTTTTGGGCAGACAGAGCTTGCTATTATGTTTTATTTTTGGGTGGGGCCCTGGTTTGAACTCTGAGGATGGGAGGGGGACATGTACTGTTGGCTGAGAAGAGTTGAATAGGGCTACTGTCTTTTTTCCATACCCAAGGGAGGTTGTAGGACAGGCTTTACAGTTGTCTGAATTCTCTGGTTAGTGTTACTTGATGGTCAGGGTGGGGTAATGTTTTAGTAGTAGATGGGGTTAATAATTAGCTTCTATGAATTTGCAGGGCATTAAGTCAGGGTCCAGAGCCTGCACAGTTCATTGTTTGAGAGCCTGATTTAAGTTTAAATGTGCTCTGAGATCCCTAGTTAGGTGAGGCCCCCGGGTTTACTCTGCAGATGGGGGAAACCATGACTGTGTTCTCTGTTCCAGTAGCCCTGGACTTAGGGCTGTTGCATGGGCTATTCAGCTTTCCCTGTGCTCTGGTTAGGTTCCCTGGACTTGATTCTGCAGATGAGTAAAACCACAGGTTGATATTACTACTTGAGCACTGCAAGTATGAACTCAGTCTGCCAAAATCCATGTGGTGATTGTTACAAACTTCTCCTCCCTTCTTTGTCACAGTCAATTTCCAGTGACTTTGCCTTATGGATTCCCCTGTAATCCTTTTATTGTGAGATCAGAATAGAGGCTCCCACAAAGTAATCCACTAAGCTGGGAGAAGCTGATTGTCCTCTTGGATCTTTTTTTCCCCTCCCGGAAGCATTAGCAGCTTGGGAGAGACCTCTCTGTGTGGTGTTGTGTTGTCCTAGGGGAGGGCAATGTGGTCAATGTGTAGTCACTCCTCTTACCCTTCCAATGCAGTCTGTCTTGGTCTCTGCGGTGTGTGTGGGGTGGTGCTTTAGCCTCACCTGAGGTGCTAGGATTCTTTCAATGGTGTCTTGTTCTTGAATAGATGTTAGTTGTTCTTCTTGTGAGGAGAAGCAAAGTCAGGACCCACCTTTGTAGCCATTTTGGTGATGTCACTTTGTTTAATGCAATTTTAATTATGTATCTTTTCTCCTTGAGATTAAAAAGAAACCCCTTTTTCCTAAATTAAATAATTTTTATCTATTTCTTTAGGTAATTTAAAATTTTCTCCTTCAATTTCTCCATTTCATGGAATTATAGTAACAGATTTCCTGATTTTGAACTATCCTTGTATTTCAGAGAAAATCTTATTTCATTGTGATTGCTATCATATAAAGCTGGATTGGATTTTCTTATACTTTAAGGTTTTTTCCTCTATTCAAATAAATGAGATTAACCTAGTTGAAGTATATCCTTCCACGTCTTCCTCTATATATTTCCATGAATGTCCTTACGTATTTTGATATAAAGATTATGCTATATTTTTGTATTGTGCCAGGAAGCTTTCCATCCTTTTATATGCTCTGGAAACATTTATACAATATAGGAATTATCTGTCCTTTGAAAACTAGGTAGACCTTACCCATTACTTTTCCTGGGCTAACTCAAATTTTAGAGATAGATTTTATTACTATTGTGATTATGATTACATTTTTAGCCACTATATTTAAATGTATTTGCTTGGTTTTGAATTTTTTTTATGTTTTATATGTAAATGCTGTTAAGACTTGCCAATTCACTAGCTACTGTATCTCCGTGAATAGCACATTATGACCTTAGCACTTCTGTATCAATTATATCACAAAAAGCAGATTCACTGCAAATAACAACTAAAAACTCAAAATTTTGATCATGTTTCACGTTTGATAGGAATCATTTATTTTTTTCCTCTTTCAAATCTAATATACAATTTCAAATACACATTTAGGAGAAGAATGAAATGCTGGTGACCAAAAGAGAGTCCTTCAGATGGTTTAGGCTGCCTTATCTCAAAGCATGATCATCAGGAATGAGAATCTGTAGACAATATTTAATTACTAAAAAAATAATTGTGTGCTTAATCCTTTTTTAAATCACTGAGGCAATAAATATTGTCGATAAAATAGAACATAATATGAAATAACAAAGAAAAAATGAGTTAATTTATCCTAAATCCATCACCCAGAGGAAAATCATTTACTGTACAATCTGCCAGAACTTTTGTGCATGTTCAACTGATACATTTAAAAAGTGTTCATTTGAAGTGTACGGGGGTGTTTGTAACCTACATTTTTCATTTACCATTACAAACATCACGAACAGGCAGTAAATACAAACCTGCCTCATAATGGCCACCCAGTATTCCATTGTAGGAGTCATTTTTATATAGTCATCCTTCTATGTTTGGACATTTACGTTGTTTCTAATTTTTCACTACTTTAAACGCGTCCTGACAAAAATAATTTGAAACATTTTGTCTTAAATATTTGGTGCTAACTATATAATGGGTCTGTGTGAAAGGAGATACTCAGGATATGAAGAACTCTCAGTCCTGAGGTCAGCTGATGTCATTCATTTTACTTTACGCTTTATAACTGCCATTTTATAAGACCAAAAAAAAAAAAAAGAAAGAAAAGCATCACAGATGATAACAATCCACTCTCTGTATCTAGAACCTTAAGATGACCTGAAAGTTGGGCAAACGTGCCCAGAGCTGTTCTTTGCTGGTAGTTCCATAGCCTAATTCCTATATTCTCTTACTGTATTTAACACTGTCTGGCCTTATTTTAATATCTTTTTTTTCCTTTTTAAAATTTTTCTTTTTAAAATTAATTATTTATTTGAGAGAGAGAAAGCATGATGGGTAGTTAGGGGCAGAGGGAGAAGTAGCCTCCCCACTGAGCAGGGAGCCCCATGTGGGGCTCCATTCCCAGACTCCTGGATCATGACATAATCAAAAGCAGATGCTTAACTGACTGAACCACTCAGGCGCCCCTCATTTTTTTTTTATTTTTATAAATTAAGAGATAAACAAAATTCAAACAGGTGTTTGATATACACAGAGCATTAGCCACTAGTAATTGAAATGTTTGCCTTGTGGGGTTGCTAAGATGAATAATGGGGCAGGGAGCTAATATTTATTGAGTGCTTCCTCTGTGCCAGATTTCGTACATTCATTATTTTACACAATCTTCACGATACCTCTGCAAAGTTGATATTCCAGATGAGGAAAGTGAGTTCCGAGGTTCCATGACTTAACCAAGATCACACCTAGTAAGTGAGTAGAGTTGGGGTGGAACTCAGGGCTGCTTGGCTTCATCCCTTGATGTGTATAAACACAGTCCCTGCCCTCAGGATTCATTCAGTGGTGGGATACTGAAGAAGTCGTGTCTTCATCAATAGTCCCTGGTATGTAGACTTCTGTGCCTTGTGTATTTACTCCTTTCTTGTTTTGAGGAGGAAACCCAGGTAGTTCTTTACAACAAAGAAATGCTATTTTAAACAGAATGTACACTGAAACGTGTGTACACTGAAATGTGAATATATGTATGCACCAACAAAATGCGTGCCTACAAAACCCACCTGCTGGAGACAATGATGCATTCCTGGGGAAAAGGCTTTTTCAAGAATATAAACACAATTTTAAAAATCAGCCAAACACATGCGGTCACCAAATACTCAATGATGAGAATAAAAACAACAAAAAATAAACATAGAAAAAAAAAGGAAAAGGACAATTTACTCCTCTGCCTCTGAGGTTAGAAAGAAACAGGGCTGATCAGTACCCTTTGGATTGTTTAAAAGGATCAGTTCATTTTAGGAAGTTAGTAAGTAAGGGTTCCTGGGATGGGCATGTCTTAGGGCCTTTTGACCATATCCGTTTGTTCACTTCTTCAGATCTTTCCGCTTGAAGGAAATGGTGATATTTAGTTCGAAGAAGAGATGCCTTGTATGCACGACAATAGCTGCTTCAAGTTCTATTTGAGAAGCAAAACAAAACCAAATATGAAACTGTCTCTTTTTTTTTCCTATTAAACGCTAGGAATCAGAAATAATACCACCCAGTGGGAATTACAGCGAGAATTTTTTTCTCAAATGAGAGATAAATGTATCAAAATCTGTAGTATGGTGGAAAGAGCAGGAAACTGAAGTCTGGATGTTTCAATTTCATGCCGTCCCTTGAATAACCATGTGAACTTGGGCAAATGCCTTAACCTGTCTGGACCTCAAGTTGTTTATCTAGGCATGGCGAAAAATATTTGCCCCACCTACCACTTAAGATTGCTAATGACAATGAAATTAAATAACACTTATGAAAGCCATCTGTGAAATGTTGAGTGCCATATAAAATTTGTTATTATTGTTACAGTTGATATTATTAGCCCCGCAGTGCCTGATATAACTGGGTACTTGGTTCCAACTTGTTTTCGTTGTTTTAGGAACATTCCCCTCGCAAAGAGCTATGGTTTGGGAGCTCTGCGCGGTCAGGCTGGCATATTATGGGAACCTGTTGAAAAGTGATGGCTGATAACCGAAAAGAGGAATGCGAGCAATTTGTGGGCTGCTCACCTCCAGCCTGAATTTATCCTTCCCACCCAGCCGGCCAGTTCTCTCTGAAAGCTGTGACCCTTCTGTGTCAACACGTCAGAAAAGAAGACAAGAGAGAGGGTTCTTCAGACTCAGATTGGCATTCAAAACCCATAAACGTGCACATAAAGAGCCCAAGCCATGATGATGGCAAAGCCTATGTCACGGGGTCTTTGATGCAGTTTGTGTTTGTGGTTGGGGTGTGGCTTAGAAAGACCTCCTGTCTCAGTGGGGCCTAGACACAGGGGTGGGGGGGCAGGGAGGGGCCAGGGGCCTAAGTTAAGAGAATGGGTTCTGCCTTCTTACACTCTCTGCAGTCTACCGAAGGGTTAGCCAGGAACTCCTGATGTAGAATTCGGCCCTCGAAGCTGGTTCGGAAATTCTACACAGTAAGAATACAACTTGGACAGGTAGCAGATGGGCTCCTGGGCTCAGGCCCAAGAAAGGTCCATACACTCGGGGAAGAGCCAGATTGGTGGGGTCCCAGGGCTGTGCAGGGTTTATGAGAAACTTCCGAGAAACTTCCCTGCTGCGCTCTTTCTCTTCAATGACATTCTTGTTCTATTCCGGCTCTCTCCCCTCCCTTCCTTCCCTTACCCTCTCCTCTCTCCATCTTATCTTTAAATGTTTTCATTTTTGGTCAACAGGCTTGGCTGGGATAGAGCTCTGTGGGCGGGGCAGGGGGGCTCCTGGAGAGAACACAGGGAACCTTTTCATTTTTCCCTCTTGTTTACCTTTCCTTTTTTCCTTCCTCCTTTCTGTCTCTGCCTCTCCCTCTCTTCCTGATGAGCAGGGCGCTCTCCTATCTGCTTAGCTTTATGTTTTCAGTAAGCCACCTTGGGGCATTCTGTTTTAGGAGTTATACATCCCTTTTGCACTCCTGGGGCAAGCAGTGCGGCTTTCCAGAACACAAGGCTTTCTGCATTCACATCAGGCCTTCATTTACCTTGATGCTCATACCACAGAGGCTGAACCCCAGGCTGTCACAAAGGTGGAGGATTTGATGGTCTAAATCTCTCCCCATGCTCCATTACTTCTGGTGGTATTTTCTATCTTCTTCAGTGAGAATCAGTCCAATAAAAGCTGGGTCAGAAGTCTCAGAAGCCACAAAAATGGTCTGAGTCTTGCCTGATGCAGCAGAGATCTTTACCTTTTTAGGAGGGGGCCTGCAAGACCCTTTGACTCCCGACACCAAAGCTGACTGCTGTCCTCTCGCGGCTGCCTGAGTATCAGTTCAATGGAACTGCGGACCGTTGGCCATTTGTATGCACCATAGGGAAGTTAGGTTGGATTTTATTGCAACTATTGAAGTATTCCGGGAGATATTCTCAGCTAGGAACAGTATAACACTGAATTGGAAAGTGAAGTTTCCTGGGTAGAGCTGGCTGGGACCGCTCAGTCCTTGTTCATTCTGTGCTTTCAGGACAGGCCAAGTGCCGAACGGGGTGCCAAGGACACGATGATGGACAAGGCGTTGACTTTGCTCCCGATGGTTTATAAGCCAAAGGAAGACAAAGCACATAAGTGGGCCATCTTTCTACCTGGACTAGAGTTAAACACAGGATTTGGAGAGAACACGGGTGGCGATAGGAATGTTCTTTACCTATATTCCAGATAGATCTAGGGTTTGGGGGTCATGCTAGTGGTGGTGAACAGCTTTCCCAATGTGGGACTTTCTTAAGGAGAAACACCAGACGTGAAGCCGAAGGCGAATGAGAAGTTAGATTTGAGAAGGTCCAGGGCCAGGGGCAAGAGAATTTTCCAGCCTAGCAGAGCAGTCCGTTGCAAGGCTAAAGTGCATGTGCATGAGGCTTCAGGTGGTTCTGGTTGATGGGGTTGGCAAGTGTGGGGGCAGGAACTGGAAAGAAGTGCAGCCAGAGAAGGAAATGGAGGCCAGGAAGACTTGATGGTCCTACTAGGGCATTTGGATGTTTTCCTGTAGGCAATAAGGAAACTTTAAGGCCTCTCACACAGGGAGAAAACCTGGCTGGATGTGTAACTACAGAAACCTCGCTCCTAACTTCGGTGGGATTGTTGCTGGGTGGAGAGCAAGACTGGACACAGCAATAACAGTCAGAATGGTGGTTTTCACTCTGGCTGCACCTGGAATCTCCTGGGGAGTTTTAAAAAATACTGATGCCTCCGTTCCACCCACAGAGACTCTGATATAATTGGTCTGGGATGTAGCCTGGGCTTTGGAAATTTTTAAATGCTTCCCAGGGGATTCTAATTTGCAGCCCAGGCAGAGAACCACTAATTTAAGAGGTGGGGAAATGGAGGTGGCTGAGGGACGTTTGGTGTGTCAGGCTTGGGCAGGACCATTCCCCGGGGCTTCCTTACAAAATGTCTTTTTTTTTTCCTTCCAGAAGTGGTTAGGAGGTCAAGTCTTGAACTTGATGGCTGGTTCTCAAGTGACTGTGGGGGAGCAGGGAGCCTCCGAGTTCCTCAGCACCAGGCTTGAGACATTGCTGCTGGGAAACAGAATCTCAAGAATGAACAGACTGGTGACAGCAGGGGGAGGGGGAATGGAGATGAACAACTTACTCAAAGTATGAGCTGTTTTTGAATTAGCGCACACACGTACCTACTTTCCCCCCACCCCCATTTTGTCTACATTTTGCTTTAATTTTCCTCCTCGGATTGATTGGAATGAGACAGAAAGAGTCTAAATAAACTGCATTGAAAGTTTTATATTTAGCCAGTCTGAACTCTGGCTAACTTGTGAATACCACCAACAAAAGCAGCATTTATTTTAAACTCCAGAAAGAGTGTGTTCAGTTTCTTTCTTTTGTTTTTCAATGCATTGTTTTCCTGCCACTGAGAGCTCTAGGCCACACTGCTACAGTTCACATCCTCCCCCCCCCCCCCCTTTCTGTTTAGCCCTTCTAAGAATTACTCAACCTGAGAACACTGAGAACATTCGGGCATCCCAGCCCCAGCACTGTGGCATTAACCCTTCCATGCACAGAGGGGGACAGAGTGGGGCTCTCCGGGCTGCTGTGCTCCCACTTGGGGCCCTTGGTTTTTGCCCTGATGATGCAGCTTAGGTGTTAAACAGTTTGCAATTTCAGAAAGAGAAAGAAAGAAAGAAAGAAAGAAAGAAAGAAAGAAAGAAAGAAAGAAAGAAAGAAAGAAAGAAGAAAGAAAAAGAAAGCAAGCCTTATTTGTCAAAAGAGGCGCCTGAAGAACATGCAAGTCTGCAATGGTGTGCAACATTTGAGAAGGTGGGAGTGCACGCTTAGGGCCCTGGAAAGCTCGGATTTGGGCCGGGAATCAGGAGAAAGACTCTATTGGGGTTTCTCCGATCCCCATCAACTTCTAAGCCTTCCTGTTGAAATCTCTGACAGTGCCTTTGACAGCCTGTTATTATCTACAATAAAATCTGTCCCCAACCCGCTGGTCCTGCTGCTCCCCCAGTTTCAAAAAAGGTGTCGAATGGTGAACCGTTGAGGGGCATGGAGAGTTAAAAAGCAGATTCTAGAAGTTCCTGGGGACTTGATTCTTTCAGGGAGCTGCAATGGGCTCAAACTCTCTCATTTTATTTTGTTTTTTTCATTTTCACTGGAGTGGAATTAACCACGCCAAGAGAACGAACGCCTCCAGGTTTATAGTTGTATGGCTTATTGTGTATATATCCTATAAAACCAAAAACCATATGGAGAATTCTGCTTTCTTGGCTTTTTGTGCATGTGTACCAGGAAGTAGTAAAATGTTTTGAGGTGCTATTAAGTCTTTAAGTTACAAAAATCAAGATTCCACCTTAAAAATTTTCCATACTGTACGTTGTTGCCTAGCCTGGGGGGGCTGAGTGCATGCCAAATATCTATCAGAGAGTGATTTATGATATATGATACGCTCCCCAGCCCAAGTGGAGACTGTGTCGTTGAAACATGAGAAAGGGGAGGCCCTGCTCTCTCTCGAAACCATGATGACTGGTTTCTGTTTGGTTTTTCTGAGAGCGCACGCAGTCTAAAACGTGCCGTATTTTCTAGCACCAAAACCGAGGCAAGGAACAAAACACAATCCCAGCTAAAGAAAACCTTCATTTCTCTTCGCTGTTTGTTTGGGGTCATTTTCACTTCTAATGACGGCTGTTTTGCCTTCCAACTTCCCAACCCCCTCCATGGCTGTTCATCTCCAGAGCTCTGAAAGAAAATACAACAGTGCTGTGCTAGCAATTAAAAATACTTGAAAATGAAATCTCAACTCCAAGTTTTAAATGTTTCCTGCACTTTCCAGTCTACTATGACTAAGACTATATTGTGATTTTGGGTGTTTTTCTGTTCTGCAAATGTTTCCTTTGCAGCTGTGAAGAAGTACATCTCCCATATGGCTCTCGGGGCATTTTCAGTTTGCTTAGATAAAGCAATATGGACCCAAAAAAATTTAAAAAGGCAGTCGAAGGCTGAAATTTTTGTTGATGTTGACATGCGTTGCTCATCTTCTAAATGTGTACTTGGATTTCCAAGTTCTCTTCCATCATTATTATTTTTTGATGCCTACATATTCTTTGAAAACATGGTTTCTAACGGCTCCATAATTTATGACATCATGAAATACATAAATGTTTCCTTATTTTAGAACATTCAGCGCATTTCCATTTTTAATGGACCTGTCATTATAAATGACAATGTGATAAATGCCTATGGAGCTTTGGCCGTATTTCTGTTTGCTTTGTTAGGACAGATATTCCATCAGTTGGCATGACTAGGTCAAAAATTGTGAACCTATTTTAACAATTTTGCTACATATTTGCACATGGGTTTAGAAAGTCTACACGGCATTTTACTACCACCGCTCTCGGTCGAGTTTGTATCAAATTTACTATATTCTTCAGTGCTCTGGTGGGTGGTGGTTATTTTTTAAGTCTTTGGTGGTTCAATATATATAAAATGATAAAATTAATTTTAATCAGCATTATTATAATCATTAAACCAACATATCTTTTGATTTTTGAGCTTTTAGTGACTTGGTTTAGGAAGCTTTCCCCAAACCCATATTTGATATATTAGATATTTCTTTTGAAACCTCTTGGACTACACATGTCCCTTTGACAACCTGAGAATTAAATTTCTTTTTTTTTTAATTTAAAAAAATTTTTTATTACCATATAATATATTATTTGCCCCAGGGTACATGTCTGTGAATCATCAGGCTTACACATTTCACAGCATTTGCCATAGCACATACCCTCCCCCCATGTCCATATCCCTACCCCCCCATCTCCAAGCAACCCTTAGTTTGCTTCGTGAGTTTAGGAGTCTCTTATGGTTTGTCTCCTTCCCCATCCCATCTTGTTTCATTTCTCTTCCCCACCCCCCCTAATCCCCTGCCCTGCCTCTCAAATTCTTCATATCAGAGCAATCATGTGATAATTGTCTTTCTCTGACTGACTTATTTCGCTTAGCATAATACCCTCTAGTTCCAACCACGTCATTGCAAATGGCAAGATTTCGTTTCTCTTGATGGCTGCATAGTATTCCATTGTATATATATACCACATCATCTTTATCCATTCATCTGTTGATGGACATCTAGGTTCTTTCCATAGTTTGGCTGTTGTGGACTGGGAATTAAATTTCTATTAGAGCTGTTGAGTACTATATGGCAATTCAGCCATAACTTTAACAAGTGTTACCAACCCAGAGGATATCTTAAGCCTCCCAAGTCAGTCTAACTCAGGACCTACCCTGTCTACCCAGAGCAAGTCAATCTCTCACAAGGATTGTGAAAGTCTTGCTTTTGTGGTAGCATTCCTACATAGGTGTGTGTTAATGGTCCAGAGGGACTGGGGCAGATTGCTTTTTGTTTTTGGTTCTGCTCATGAACTTGTAACCCATTTGACAAATAATTCTTGAACTTAGGAAGCTTTAGATAATGCATTTTTGGATCATCTTTACCTGCCTTTATTTTTTCTTCTTAAAGATTATATTTATTAGAGAGAGAGAGAGAGAATGAGTGGAGTGGCAGGCAGAGGGAGAGGGAGAAGCAGACTCCCCATTGAGCAGGGAGTCTGATGCAATGTGGGACTTGATTCCAGGACCCTAGGACTATGGCCTGAGTCCAAGGCAGACACTTAACAGACAGAGCCACTCAGGCGCTGCTTATCTTTACCTGTCTTATGTCAAAGCTGTTCCTACTAAAGACCTCTGGGATTTTCTTTATTGTACCAGGATTATTGCCAGGTCATCCTTACCACTTGGTCAAGAGGCTGAAAGTGGTAATTGAAGCCATTTTAAAGCCATTCCTGGGAATGCTTCTCACATCCCACCTTGCTTTCCTTTTTTAATATTTTTTATTTATTTTTAAGTTATTTATTTATTTTTATTGTGTTATGTTAGTCCCTATACAGTACATCATTAGTTTTTGATGTAGTGTTCCATGATTTGCGTGTAACACCCAGTGCTGCATGCAATCCGTGCCCTCCTTAATACCCATCACCAGGCTCACCCATCCCCCCACCTCCCTCCCTTCTAAAACTCTTCCTTTGTTTCCCAGAGACCATAGTCTCTCATGGTTCATCTCCCCCTTCAAATCCTCCCCCTTCGTTTTTCCCTTCCTTCTCCTAATGTCCTCCATGTTATTCCTTATGTTCCACAAGTAAGTGAAACCAGGTGATAGTTGACTTTCTCTGCTTATTTCACTCAGCATAATCTCCTCAAGTCCCAGCCATGTTGATGCAAAAGTTGGGTATTCATCCTTTCTGATGGCCGAGTAATATTCCATTGTATATATGGACCGTGTCTTCTTTATCCATTCATCTATTGAAAGGCATCTTGGTTCTTTCCACAGTTTGGCAATTATGGACATTGCTGCTATTAACATTCTCCCTTGCTTTCCTATCTTCTAGGTTTCCATTTACAGAACACCTATTATATGCCAGGTACCTTTCACACTCGGTCTCATTTCAGCTTCACTAACATCCAATGGAGTTTTGTATAACAATCCATTTTTACAGGCAAAAATAACCTCAGAGAGAGTAGGTCACCTCTCCATGGATAAAAAGATTATAAGTGGTAGCTGGTAAATGCACAGAGGTTCAAATTCCCATTTGGTAATTATATAGAAGCTATAGGAATAGACATGTCAAGGCTCTCAAGTAAACTACTGAGTGACTGAGGAAGACAACTGGGTGATTTTTTCATTATTAACATGCAGGGAAACTGTTTCCTGCTCCCTGAAGAACATATATCACCGTGTTTTAAAGCCATTTTTCAAATGTAATTGCTTCATATGTAATCATTAGAGTCTCAAACATAACATTTCTTAGAATGTCTACAAACTGGAAGGATTGACGAAATTTACACAGTGACCTCAGGCTATTGAATTTATCCCATAGCATTGATTGAACACCTTGAATTTCTGTGCACATGGTTCTTGCAAATTCTTTTGCTTTGTGGCTTAGTAGCAAGGCATTTACCCTCTAAGCAGTGCCCATAAAAACAGGGATTGATCATTTATGGAAACTGACCATGGAATATGCTAAAGGTGCTTTAAGGACATGCTTTCGGTGTGTCCACACCGAAACCTATAGTTTAACTTCCCAGGGGCTCAGGATTTTAAAGATCAGGCTTCCTAGCCTCTTCAGTTTCTGCACGCTGAGATAACCTGTTGCTATTTTTTGAATATAAATAGACTGCATTAGGCATTAAAAAACTGCCCAAGGGTTTTCCCCCCTTTCCCATTTTGGTGTTTGGATTGGCAGCGGAAGTCAGTCTCGAGCTTTGAGACTTGGAAGGCAGTGTCTGCAAACAAACATCCTGTGGACAAAATTGTTGGGCCGGCACTCCGTGTTCCAGGATGATTGACAGGAAGCAGGGTGTGCGGTGAGGAGGGAGGATGGACACTCTGAGCACGGTGGCTTCCAGTTCCTCCAAACAATAGCCCGGCTCTCAGGGAACGTCACACATTCCTTTTCCCATCTACTGGCGTGGAAGTTTGAATGTTGGTTGTGGTGGGAGTTAGGGAGGATGTGGGCTGGGCAGGAGGTGAAAAGAACCTAGTTCTCAGCCCAGCAATCACAAACAGAGAATTGAAACCTTTTGATAATATTCCCATTTGAGGAACAGGAACAAGTAGATATGCAGAGATTGAAGATGACACCTTGAATCAGACAGTGGAAAAAAAGAGTCATCCATAGCCATTATAACCAAAACTAACAGTGGTCCCTCGGTGGGACAGCGGCCTGAGGTGAGGTGGGTGGTGCTGACGAGAGACCAGGGGGAGTTCAAGGAAGTGAAATTAAACTCACGAGGAAGAGAAAACAGATGTGTTTTAAAGCCCAGCTATGGGTTGGGATTTTGCATATTGTTTTGTTTTTGGTCTTATTGCGGGCTTTTATATTGATGCTGGTATTATATGAATTGTTTCCCATGATGAAACTGAGACTCCAAGAGGTTAAATAACCTTGTTCGATGTGACAAAGTTAGACCATGGAACAACTGGTATTAAAGCATCTGCCCTTTGGACTCCCTTTTCTCCCCCCAACTCTTTCTGTGTTCTCCTTCATGTTTCCTCCCCAAACTGACCCAGGTCCTGCCCTCTTCTTTCTGTGCATCTTCCCTGTGGGGAATACAAAGAGAATTTATCTCTCTAGCTCAGTCTTCTACAGCTTCTGGTTTATACCTCCCTTCCCAGTCTTCCCAAACCTTTCCTGGTTGTCTGGCTCCTCAGCTCTTTTGTATCTCTGGGACTTTCCTTGTTGTTGCCTCTGCTACCCTGACTTTCTCTTCCTCCTCCCGAACACAACCCAACACCCACTCTTCAAAGCCCAGTCCAAATGCTGGCATCCTCAAAGAGCTCATGTATCCCAGCCTCCCTCACTCCCCAGCTGGGATCTCACCTTCCCAATACCCTAGTCTCACAGCAACTTCTGTCTACCTCTGTTATAATCAATACATGTCATTTCAAAGGTGAATATCCCTAGTTCCCACTAATCCATGTGTAACACACACAGTAAGTTTAAATTTAGTCCTGTCTTTTGATAGCTTGATGATGCTCCACTTAGGTAAATGTTAGACTTTAATCCTCCTTTATTGTTCTGTATATTTTTGAGACTCACCAAGAATAGTTGTCTGTTTTTAGTCAGTAGTTGCTCTTACTGGATTTCATGAATTGATGTAAGAAAATACAGTAGGCAAAATCATTGAAGGAGACAGTTGGGAAAGAAGGGAGTTCTGGCCAACATTTATTTCCTTCCTTCCTTCTTTCTGGACCTTCTTCCCACCTTCCCTCTTTCCCTCCCTCTCTCCTTCCCTCTCTCCCTCTCTCTTTTCCTTTCATGAAGATTTATTGAGTATCACTTAAGTGTTTGGGAAACACTTAAACACTGAGATAAACACTGAGGATACAGTGTCCCTATGGAGGTAATGTAAAGATAAACATCACAAATACAACATACAAAATATACAATTGTAAATGGCGATAAACATTATGAAAAAAAAAGTCTAGGGGCCACATAAACATAATTCTGGTGGACCTGAGCTGGTCAGGAGAGCTGATGGGTAGTGGTTGGAAGTCAAAAGTGCACTTTTACAGAAAACAGTTAAATTAGTCTAAAGGAGTTCCTAAGGTCAGGTGGCCACGAGGACCCTTAAGGGAAGATCTATGGCTGTTGTTCATGGGAAGCAAGGGGTGATGGGAATTCTGCTTCCACCAGGGAGTAGAGGAATGGCAGTCTCATAACAGCGCTTGATTTTGTTGACTTTGCTCACGTGGTAGAATCTCAGAAAAGCCAAGTGATCAAACATAGAAAGGTGTGCCACTCAAATTCTTGCATACTTGGTCAGAAAAACAGTAGAGCACTGAAGAATGGTGATGAAATTCCTAGATTTTTTTTCAAGTTGCATTTACCTGGAAATTCCCCATGTCTATATGAAGAAAACTGCTCTTGTGGTGACCACACATGCATACACGCCTCCCCCCCACCCCAGACCACACACCACTTTCTTTGCACTGAACTTCTCCCTTTAACTTTGTAGAAGACTAGTTATTCTTTGTTTTAGGTGTTC
Organism: Nasua narica; assembly: GCA_028533885.1. Taxonomy (NCBI): domain Eukaryota; kingdom Metazoa; phylum Chordata; class Mammalia; order Carnivora; family Procyonidae; genus Nasua; species Nasua narica. Next base: position 33,050,774 of record CM052813.1, on the reverse strand, counting down.
CTAGGATTGCTGAGAAACAAGGGTAAATGGGCAGTGGTGGGCGTGGTGGAGGAGGCAGTGAAACAGGCAGAATAGATCACCCAGATTCATCCTATGAATCATAATGCTTAGGGGTAATTCACAAAAGATTTCATGGACTGTTGTCCTGCACATGAACATCCCATCTGGGGCCCTGTGTCCCTTCACTGTGTGTGTGGGCCTTGCAAGTATCTTGTGATTTGGAGAGATCCAGTGAATAGAGTGCCAGAAGCAGACACTGGAGCACAGATGACATCCCCCAAGACACTCAAAGCCAAGATGCTCTTTATCTGCATACTTTAGGGAGTCATGGAGATACGATTCAACCACACATTTATACGCAACATGAAACCTTTATGAGGCATAGGCTGTTTGCCAGATGTCTATTCTCCTTCTTTCTCCTCCCTCTCTCCCTCTTTCTCTCTCTCTCTCCCTACCGTCTTTCCTTCTTTCCTGCCTCCCTCCCTTCTCCCTCTCTTCCTTCCTTCCTCCCTCCCTCTCTCCCTCCCTCCCTTCCTTCCTTCCTTCTTTCTTTCCTTCCTTCCTTCCTTCCTTCTTTCCTTCCTTCCTTCCTTCCTTCCTTCCTTTTCTTCCTTTGAAGTGCAATTTTGGGGAGAAACTTAGGGATAATATTGGGTAAGGTTTATTGTATTGTATCTAATTTCAAAATGGTTTTGATACGTCTATATTTGTACAAGTTTATATTCTCACTATTTCTGCTCAGAGAAGAAAGTGAAAACTCCCTATCTTGGCATTGGAAACTTCACACACCTGGTTCTTAACTACACTCCCAACCTTATCTACTCTGACTCCCCTGCCTCAGGCAACCTGGTTTCCCCATTGTTCTTGGAATAATCTTGTTCCCTTTGTTCTTGTTCCTGCCTCTTACAAGGGCTGACCAACCCCCTACTCATACACATTCCCAGTTGTGCACACACTTCTAGTCTACCTCCTACAGGACCCCACCCAAGTCCTACCCACCTCCACTTTGAATGATCTCCCTCTTCCCTGAACTCACGGCACTTTTAGCTTATTTGGCAATTAATCCTGCTTGGGTTTGTGCAAAAGCTTGCTTTGTTGGATGATATTGTTGTGTAACTCACATTATCATTTCACTTTCTATTTTGTATTTTCTACTGTCTTGTAACCTCCCAAAGAGCCTGAAAAAACTGGTCTTCTATATTTTGGTTACCCCAGCTGTTTGAAACACTGCATTATCCAAGCAAATCATATGTTTTTAATAAATGACTTATTTATTTATTGAAAAAATCATTTTAACTCTTCAATCTACCAGATGAGGGGTTATAGAAAAACAAGCTGATATCTATCAAGATACTATTTCTTAGGCACAGGGCTAAAAGTTTCATGATACACCCTGATTTAATCCTTCCTCAAATCTGGTAGATCCATTATGTTTGATATTAGTTTTACAGATAAATATATTTCACTTAAAAAACTTTTTTTTTTTTTTTGCTTGGGATCACACAGAGTGTATGTCAGAGCTTGCTTCTCTTTTTTTCCCTACAACCCTGCGTTCACTGAAACATTCATGAAAACAAACATTCACAGAGTAGAGATGTAATGACAAGCAAAAATCTACCCAGGTCCTGTTTTCATGGTACTTTTGTGAGTAGAAAAATACATACAAACCACACAATGACTTAAATAAAAGGGTAACTCTGTGGACTTAAGTAAAAGGGTAATGACTTAAGTAAAAAGGTAACTCTGTGGAATTCTGGGATGGAGATGCCTGCTATAGAGAAAATGAATGGTAGACTGTTGAACCAGCTCGGAGAAGGAAGGAAAGATTTTCTCGTTGAAATAATACCTGGGCTGAATGTGTAGGATGAGTAAGAGTCAACCAAATGAAGAGGAAAGGAAGAACATACCCAGAGAGGCACCAACAAGTGCAAAGGCCTTGTGGTAGAAAGAGAAAATGTCAAGTAAGAAAGACTGGAAGATTCCAATGTGACTGGAGTGTGTGTGTGTGTGTGTGTGTGTGTGTGTGTGTGTGTGAGGTGTGGAGGAAGGGGGGAGAGAGAGAGAGTGAGAGAGAGAGAGAGATGAGGTGTGAAGCTAGAAATAGAAGTCTTTCTGTTTGTCTTTGTCTTTCTCCTGAAAACAGTGAATGCATTCAGGACTTTTGGGTATGGGCATGACATGATTATTCTCATTGCACTATGGAGAACAGGCAGAAGAAGGGAAGAGTGGTTGAAGGTAAACCAAGCAGGAAACTACTAGGTCTGGTGATGGAGAAAACAGTTGGCCTAGTGCAGAGATGGTGCGGGGAGGTCGATGGAGAACAAGGATGGGTTAGAGAGCTAACAGAGAGGTGGTCCAATGGAGAGAACTTGCTAATGGATGCACAGGGATGAGGAAGAGGAAGGTGACACAAACAATTCTAAAATTTCTGCCTACAAATCTTGCTAGGTGATAGGGCCATTCTTTGTCCAGGGAACTGTGAAGACAATCAGGTTTGAGTTGGATGTTTATAACAATGGATTTGAATATATCGTAAGATATCATTTAGATATCTAAGATGAGATGTTAATTTGCATCAATATGCCAGGGGTTTATTTATTTATTTAAAAAAATTTTATTTATTTATGAGAGAGAGAGAGAGAGAGATGGGGGAGGGGCAGAAGGAGAGGGACAAGCAGATTCCATGCTGAGCACAGAGTTGGAGTTGGGGCTTGATCTCAGGACACTGAGATCATGACCTAACCCGAAACCAACAGTCAGACGCTCAATCCACCAAGCCACCCAGGAGCCCCTGCCTGGGGTTTAAATGAGATGCCTGAGATGGAAAACCATGAGAATCTATGTAGGGTTAGTTGTGAAAGTCATGAGAATGGAGAAGGTGGTCTGACAAGCCTTCTGAGTGATTCCAGCTGGATTTCAGGTTCTGTTGGAGGCACTGAAGGCCCCACAAAAATGATATCCAGCCCCTGGTTTAAAGGGGCTCTCAGTTGAGGAGGCTACACGTTGATTTGTCAGATTCCAAGTCCACAGTTTTTCAGTGACATCATCCTTTGAGAAAGCAAAGGCTAGAATGAGTGGGTGTCAATGCTGTAATCCTTGACCTTTAAGGGTTTTTTTCAGCTTTGTTTTCTAAGACGTGGTTTCCTGCCACTGTTTTGGCAAATTTGTTGTTGGATTGAGAAACAGTAGTGTGTATTATATTTGGCAATTATGCTCATTACCTTACAGTGTTTGTGTGAACTTAGGAGGTATAAACTTTTTACTTTGCAAACAGGGAAGCAGAGGCCCAGGCAGGGTTAGGAGAGTTTTGAGTGAGATCACCAGAGGCCTGGAAATAAAGATTAGAATCCACTACATCTCAACTCCCAAACCAATTTCCGTGACTCTGAAGTATGCTGTCTTGATATGCTGTGTTTTGATTTTTGTTTTTTTCACAAGACCAGGAAGAGTGACTGGAAAAGGGGCTGATGTTGTCCCAAAAGGGCTTCTACTCCTGACCTGTCCTTTATACTCAAGACGAGACCCTGGTCCTGAAGGTTATTATTAGTCCCCGAATCATCAGTGTCAATCAGCACATTGGCGCATGAAAGAGTGAAGGAGAAAACAATACTGCTTCCATTCCAAAAACATATCATTCGTAATAATAGCATTAAACCAGAATAGGACTAGTTTTAGAGAAATTGAAAGGATAAACTATAAAAATGAATATTGACATAAAGAAATGTCAAGGAATAGTGACTCTCCAAAATCATTGTATGCAAGAGAGATGTGGGTTTTAAAAGTGATGAATTTAAATAAGTGGCTTTTCCATTTGGCAAAAGATTCCAAATAGTGCAGAGAACATATAGTGCAAAGGCCTCCATTCCAGCATTGCTCTCCAGAGCATAGTTCTCCTACTCCCATGTAACAATCATTACCAGTATTGGTATTTATTTCTGCAGAGATAGTCTACGGGTATCTACCTTTTTTATATGAGCAGAGACTTGTGACATCTAGTGCTTTGTGATTTGTTTTTTTCACTAAGATATCACTCGATATCTGTATGCATAATTCTGCCTTGTTCTCTTTAACGGCTTCAGAATATTCCATTATAAGGGTCCCCAAACTTAATTGAACCAGTCTCCTACCAATAGATATTTAGATTGTTTCCAGTCTTTGGCTGTTAAAACAGTGTCGAAAGGAATATATATTCTCGTATATTCTACTTGATACATACATATCATACGGGTTAGTCTAGACGTAGGAGAAATTCCTAGATGTGTAATTGGAGAGTCAAAGAGTATTTATGTATTTATAATTTTGAAGGGTATTAAAAATGGCTTTATAATGATTAGCTAATTATTATTCTCTCAAGAAATGCATGAGAATGTTTGTTTTCCCCAACCACTTGTTAAATTATCAAACATTTTATTTCACTAAAATGTGAAATGATTTTTAATGATATGGAAGCTATCTGATTTGTCCCAGGGTCTTCCTCAGGAATTAAGAGGCTTCTAGATTCTACTCTTTAAGCAACTCAGAGATATTTAAGAATTTCTTAGTGCACTCTATGACAAATGGCCCAATGGTCATAAGACAATGAAGGGAGAGGAAGTTAACATTTACGGTGTGTTAAACTGTGCTATCCAATTTGTTTTATTCATTCAGCTAATATTTATTGGATACTTACACTGCGCTCTGTTCTTGGTACTTGAGATTCACTAGAAACAATGCAGACCTAGACTCTTGACCTCTGGGAGCTTACTTTTTGGCGGGGGAATAAGACCATAAGAAAATGTGATAAATGCCTAACTGAAAACGGGGTAAATGTGCAAAAATAAAAATGTGGAACAAGGTAATGCAGATTAGGCGTGCAGGGGCTGAGAAGTTTTGTAGATTTGACAGGGTGGTCAGGGATGGCCTCATGGAGGAGGTGATGTATGACAAAGACTTAGAGGTGTTAGGAAGTTAGCCCAGTATAATTGAGGGAAGAGCTTTCTGACCACAGTCTATGAGTTGAGCAATGGCCTAAAGTGGGAATGTGCCCGAGGACTTCCAGTGTGGCTGGAGTATGGCAGATGAAGTGAGAGGCCCATGCAGGTGATATGGAGCCTTACCAGTCATTCCCTCAGAGTGAAGTGGGGATAGTGTGGCGAGGTGTTGGGCATGTGATGTGATCTCTGTTTTCAAAAGTGTAACTCTGAACGGTGTGTCGAAATAGACTGAGGAAGGGGCGGCTGTTGTGGTAATCTAGGACAGAGCCCATGACAAGCTCAGGCGGTCGTGAGACAGCAAGGGGAGCATGTGCTTGGGGGTCTGATTCCAGTTGGGGTATGCTCATAAAGTGGACAGGATTCTCTGAGAGGTTGGGGCACCGGCTGTCAGAGCAAAAGAAGAGTTAATAACGAAGATCTTGGCATTTCTACATGAAATTTTCTTGTAGATTTTCTACATGAGTTTCCATCCTCTGATAGGGTGAAGCTCATGGATACAGCACAATCTGGGAAGAAGACTAGAAGTTCACTTTGATTAGTCTGTAGTTGTGTGTAAGTGTTGTGAGGGAGAGAGAGAGAAAGAGAGAGAGAGATACTGAGGCCGATTTAGGTTGGAGGAAAAGCAAGAGAATTGTGTATTATATGTCTTTTAATATGCACAGTAACAGACAATGCACTTGAACTTGAGGTCTCTTGGTTCCACTTGGAAACACATAGCCACTGGTGAGAACACTGACAGAGGGTATGCTGTGGAGACCAGGCCCTGAGGTCTGTGGGCCCCACTGAAATGATCCCACGTGTAGAAGGCAAATTTTGAGGCATGACCAGTTTCCCTGGAGCTAGCCTATTTTAGGTAATATCTAGATTCTCTCCTCCACCTGCACTCTTTTGTGCCTCACTCATGTCCTAAAAAGAGAATTCTCAGTTTATTTTGGTATCTCAAAATCCTTTCTCATGGCAGTGGTTACATTCTTGGTTATTCCATAGAAAAACTAAGTTATCTCTGACATCTGGCTATGGGAAGATCTAACAGCAACTCCTGTTAGACCATTGCAACCCAGGAGACCTGTGTGAGAGAGGAACCATGTCCTAAAGATTGACACATGGTTATCAGTAAAGTTCCACTGTTTTCTGAAGTGACTCAAGATCCCATGCCTTGTAGACTTAATTTGGTGTTTATTTATTGATTTATTTTTAAGATTTTATTTATTTATCAGAAAGAGAGAAAGAGAGAGAGAGAGAGCACAAGTGAAGGGAGTGGCAGGCAGAGGGAGAAGCATGTTCCCAGCGGGGCAGAAAGCCTGATGTGGGACTCGATCCTGGGACCCTAGGATCATGACTCGAGCAGATGCTTAACTGACTGAGCCACCCAGGCATCCCTTAATTTGATGTTTAGAGCTCTCTTGCTGGCTTTTTCATTTATCTTTCTTAAATAAGGCTTTGACAGATTATTGGAAAAAACCCTGTAGTGGGTACATGTTCAGACTTTGAAGTTAGATAGCTCCACATATTCTCACCCCTGTTACTTGGGGCAAGTTTGTTAAGTCTGTTTTCTCAAATGTTAAAGTGGAGGTAACAGTAGGATCTGCCTCAAAGAGTTAAGAGGAAGATTCAGAGAGAATAGAAGCAAATTCTTAGCACAGCTCCTTGCACAGAGCACCAATTAAGAAATAGTTATTCACTGTGGAAGTCCCTCAAAAAATTAAAAATAGAAACACCATATGAGCCAGCAATGCCACTTCTGGGTATTTATTCAAAGAATTAATTTCAGGATCTTGAAGAGATATTAGCACTCTCATGTTCCTTGCAGACTCTTGACAATAGCTAAGTTGTGGAAACAGCCCAAATGTCCATGAGGGATAAATGGATAGGGTCAATGTGGTATATACGTATAATGGAATACAATTCGGCTTTAAAAAAAGAAGGAAATTCCTTAACATGTGGCAACATGAATGGACCTTGAAGACATGATGTTAAGTGAAATTAGCAAGATGCAGAAAGACAAAGATGACGTAATTCCACTTACATGAGATACCAAAACAGTTGAATTCGTAGGAGTAAAGAGTGGAATGGTCGTCATCACGGGCTTAGGGGAAGAGGAATTAGGGAATTATGAATTAACAGGCAAAACGTTTCAGTTAAGGAAGATGAGTAAGGTCTAGAACTCTGCTGTATAGTGTGAGAGTCAGCAATACTGTCCTGTACACTTAATTTTTGTTGGGAGGGTAGATCTCATGTTAAGTGTTCTTATCATAAGGCAAAAAGAAAATAATTACTATCAGTAGTATTAAGCTAGTAACTACAATGACATAAATAAACAGTTTATATAATAAAGGTGATATTTGCCGATATCTGGTCTTTATTTTTTTTTAAGATTTTATTTATTCATTTAACAGAGTGAGAACACAAGCAGGCAGAGAGGCAGGCAGAGGCAGAGAGAGGAGCAGGCTCCCTGCGGAGCAAGGAGTCCGATGCGGGACTCGATTCCAAGACGCTGGGATCATGACCTGAGCCAAAGGCAGCTGCTCAACCAACTGAGCCACCCAGACGTCCCTAAAATCTTGTCTTTAAAATGGAAAAACTATAATATCTTATAGAACAGCATCCAAAAAAAAAAAAGAATAGCGTCTTGTAAATATTTTTCACAACAGCATTTTTTTTTCAAATGACATCTTCAAACCATTCTGATTTATAGAATAAATAATATTCAAAATGCCTTTAGAATTAGAAAGATTTGGTAAGTTAAAACACACATCAATTATTAAAAAGTCAATTGGCAAACAGGGTGCGCTTGTTTTGATGGACACAAATTATTTTTTTATTTTTTGATGGACACAAATTAACCAGAAGTTAAATAACGGTGCTGGCCCATATCTGTTTCGACATCTTGCTTATGCCTACATTTTATTTTGGTTGAGATGTATGAAGGAAATCTTGATTTACACATGTAAATAGTTGCCAATTATAACTTTTAAAAAATCCTCACCTTGCAATTCTCAAGATATGTTTCAAATATTCTGAGTTACAAGCTTGAAAGAAAAGCAATAGGATAGTTTTGTTTTGAAGGTGAATAGTGAATTATTGGAACAGAGGACCTGCTCACATTCCTTGTCAATCCAAACAGACCCTATTCTTTTTAGGAAACACTAACACCATTTATACAGAGCATATATGAGGTTTCCATATAATCAGGGGTGCAGAATATGTAATTTTGTTTTTCTCTAACTGGACTTATTTTTGTACTTCTAAGGCTCCTGATGCAAATTTCAGCTAATGCAAGGTCTTCTTTCCTTCCATGGGGTTGTGTCTGTATCTCTTGAATGCTTAAATGGTGCCCAGGCAGGGTGGGGAGAGGAACAGCTATTTCCCTATCATCGACCATTCCTGCTGGTTTTCCCGACTAGTGGTTGCTTGCTCACTCAGATCATTCACATCCAGTCCCAACTGGATGCCCATTCGAGGCTCAACTCCTGAGCCTTCTCTGCTTCCTCCCTTTCTCTTCCCTCTTCTGTCCTGTGGTTGTGTCTTTCTCTGGCTCATGGGAAGCACTTTGTTGAACTACCCTCTTCTCCATAATGATGGATATTTGGGGATGTTCCAAGGCTCTTTTGCTAGATTATTTGCAGCTTATCTTCCTGGTTCCACCTGCCCTGGGTGCTACAGACAGTTGGGGTTTTTGGCAGTCTGGGTCTCAATCAGGAGAAGGACAACAAGCGTCTCTGCTCTTAGGCCCTTAAACCTGCCTGGGGACTTCTAGGTACCTATCCTCTTCAAATATTTAGTTTGGGGTTTGCCACAGGGATTGTAAGCACCCACACCAGCATGGAACTTGCAACCTCATCTTTGATATTCCTCTTCCTTCCCTAGACTGAGTTTCTTTCTTTTTCTTTTTCTTTTTTTTTTTTTAGAGAGAGAGTGAGAGAGAGCATGAGAAGGGAGAAGGTCAGAGTGAGAAGCGGACTCCCCGTGGAGCTGGGAGCCCAATGTGGGACTTGATCTCGGGGCTCCGGGATCATGACCTGACCCGAAGGCAGTTGCTTAACCAACTGAGCCACCCAGGCGCCCCGACTGAGTTTCTTTCTTAATGTTAGTGTACCTCAGATAAATGAGCAATCTCTATCATAGAGTGTCCTTCTTTGTATATGTAGATATGCAGAAGAATCTAGAGCAATTCAAATATACGCACAAAGATAAAAGAAGAAATGTTATCTCAAAGTCTAGACCAAAAGAAAGTAAAATTGGAAATCACATGTTTATGACCTGCGTTCTTGGTCTTCAAAGGATTAAAATTTATAGAATGATTTACAGAATGGAACTCTCGCCCCACCCCCAAATACCTGCCTCTCCTCCATTGCACCCCACAGAATTGCGTGCAACATTCCATGAACATTCTGCCAGCTGTTCAGGTAAAAAAAAAAATCTAGATGTTATCTTTAGTTTTTCTTTGTCTCTCATTTTTAAAAATAAACTTTATATTTTAGAACAGTTTTAGGTTCACAGAAAAATTTAGAAGGTACAGACATTTCCAATTTATCTCCTGTCTTTGTATTATTAACACTGCCCCCAAGAGTGGTATATTTGTTACAGCTGACGAATCCCCACTGATACATCTTTATTAATCAGAACCCACAGTTTCCGTTAGGGTCCATAGGATGTTGTACACCCAGTGGGTTTTGATAAATTTCTTATGACATGTAACCACCAGTATAGAGTCATTGGGAGTAGTTTCATTGTCTTAAAAAACACTCTGTGCTCTGCCAATTCATGCCTCCCCTCCCACCAACCCCTGGCAATCACTGATCTTTTTACTATTTCCCTAGCTTTGTCTTTTTAAGGATGTCATATTATTGCAACTGTATATATAGTATGTAGTCTTTTCAGACTGGCTTCTTTCATTTGGTCACATGCTTTTAAGATACCTCCATGTTTTTTCATGACTTGGTAGATCGTTTCTTTTTGGTGCCAAATACTATTCCATTGTCTGCCTGTACCACAGTTTATGTATCCACCTACCCACCAAGTGACATCTTGGTTGCTTCCAAGTTTTGGAAATTGTGAGTAAAGCTGCTATAAGTATTTGTGTGCCTGTTTTTGTGTGGATATAAGTTTCAACCCCTTTGGGTAAATACCAAGGAGCGTAATTGCTGGACCGTATGGTAAGTATACTCAGTTTTGTAAGAAAACTGCCAAACTGTCTTCCAAAGATACTGAGCTATTTTCATTTCCACCAGCCAGGAATTAGAGCTCTTGTAGCTTCTCATCTTCATCAGCAGTTGGGATTGTCAGTGTTCTGGATTTTGGCCATTCTATAGGTATATAATATTATCTCATCTTTGTTTTAATTTGCATTTTCCTGATGACTATGATGTGGAACATCTTTTTTTTTTTTAAGATTTTATTTATTTGACTGAGAGAGAGTGAGCGAGCACAAGCAGGGGGAGCAGCAGAGGGAGAGGGAGAAGGAGGTTCTTCTCTGAGCGGGGAGCCCGATGCGGGGCTCGATCCCAGGACTCCAGGAACTGAAGGCAGCTACTTAATTGACTGAGTCACCCAGGTGCCTCTGGAGCATCTTTTCATGTGCTTAGTTTCGCCATCTGTATTTTTTTCTTTGCTGTAGTGTCTGTTATGGCATTTGAAGCATTTTTAAATCTGGTGGTTTGTTTTCTTACTGTCGAATTTTAAGAGTTCTTTATATTTTTTATAACGATCCTTCATCTGATGTGTCTTTTGCAAACATTTTTTTCCCAGTCTATGATTGGGAAAATACGCAAAGCTGGTCCAGCATTTGGACCAGCACTGTCTCTTGACAGTGTCTTTCCCAGAGCAGAGATTTTTAATTTTAAATGAAGTCCAGCTTATCAATTCTTTGTTTCATGGATTGTGCCATTCTGTTTTATTTTTTTAATTGGAGTATAACTGGCATACCATGTTACATTAGTTTCAGGTGTACAACATTGTGATTCAACAAGTCTAGACATTATGCTATGCTCATCACAAACATAGCTACCATCTATCACTATACAATGCTATCATAATACTTTTATCTTTATGACTTATTAATTTTATAACTGGAAGCCTTTATGTCCCACTCCCTTTTACCCATTCTGCCAACCCCCCCACTTCCCTCTCTTCTGGCAACCATCAGTTTGTTTTCTATATTTATGTGTCTCCTTCTGCCTTTTGTCATTTGTTTTTCATTTTTTATTGTTGTTCAGATTCTACATGTAAGTGAGACCATATGGCATTTGTCCTTCTCTGGCTTATTTCACTTTGCATAATAGCTTCTAGGTTCATCCATATTGTTGCAGTTGGCAAGATCTCATCCTTTTTTATGGTTGAATAATATTCCATTCCATATACATGTGCACACACACACTCTCTACATCTTTATCCATTCATCTATGCAGGGACACTTGGGTTGATTCCATATCTTTGCTATTGTAAATAATGCTGCAATAAACATAGGAGTGCATATATTTTTTCAAATTAGTGTTTTTGTTTTCTTTGGATAAATACCCAGTAGTGGAATTACTGGATCATATGGAAATTCTATTTTTTTTAAAGATTTTATTTATTTATTTGACAGGGAGAGAGATCACAAGTAGGCAGAAAGGCAGGCAGAGAGAGAGGGGGAAGCAGGCTCCCCGCTGAGTGGAGAGCCCGATGTGGGGCTTGATCCCAGGACCCTGAGATCATGACCTGAGCTGAAGGCAGAGGCCTTAACCCACTGAGCCACTCAGGCGCCCCTGGAAATTCTATTTTTAAGAACCTCCATACTGTTTTCTGCTGTGGCTCCACCAGCTTGCATTCTCTTCAGCAGTGTGTAAGGGTTTTCTCTGAATACTTGCTAATACCTATTATTTCTTATGCTTTTGATTTTACCATTCTGTCAGGTATAAGGTGATATTTTGGTTTTGGTTTGCATTTCCTGATGATTAGTGATGTTGAGCATCATTTCATGTGTCTCTTGGCCATCTATATGTCTTTTTTTGAAAAATGTTTATTCAACCCCTCTGCTTATTTTAAACCAGATTATTATTTATTTTTTGATGTTGAGTCATGTAAGTGAGTCATATAAGTCTTTATATGTTTTGGATATTAACCCCTTATTGAATATATCATTTGCAAATGTCTTCTCCCATTAAGTATATTGCCTTTTCATTTTGTTGATAGTTTCTTTTGCTATACAAAGTCTTTTTATTTTAGTGTAATCCCAATAGTTTATTTCCCTTGCTTGAGGAGAGATATCTAGAAAAATATTGCAAAGGCTGATGTCAAGGAAATTACTGCTTATATTTTCTTCTGTAAGCTTTATGGTTTCAGGTGTCATATTTAGGTCTTTAATTCACTTGAGTTTATTTTTGTGTATAGTGTAAGAAAGTGGTCCAGTATTATTCTTTTGCATGCAGCTATATAGTTTCTCCAGCACCATTTATTGAAGAAACTGTCTTTTCCCCATTGTATATTCTTGTGTCCTTTGTCGTAGATTAATTGGCCATAAAAGTATGGGTTTATTTCTGAGGTCTCTATGTATTCCATTGACCCATGTGTCTATTTTTGTGCCAATTCCATACTTTTTTAATTATTATAGCTTTGTAGTATACTTTGAAATCTGGGATGGTGATGGATCATGCCTTTTTAAGAAATCATTGCCAAACTCAAGGTTATCTAGGTTTTCTCCTGTGCTATCTTCTGGGACATTTATAGTTTAATATTTTATATTTAGATTTGTTATCCATTTGTGAAGGGCATAAGATCAGTGTTTTATTGTTTTGCATGTGGATATCCAGTTGTTTCAACACCAGTTGTTGAAAAGACTATCTTTTCTCCATTGCATTGCCTTTGATCCTTCGTCAAAGATCAGTGGCTATGTTTATGACTTATTTATATATATTTCTGGGCTCTCTATTCTGTTCTATCAGTCAATTTTATTTGTTTTTTCACCAATACTACACTGTCTTGATTACTGTAGTTTTATAGCAAATCTTAAAGCTGGGTAAGATCAGTCCTCCAACTTAGTTCTTTTTCAATATTGTCTTGGTTATTTTGGATCTTTTGTCTCTTCACATAAACTTTGGACTCAGTCTGTTATTAGACACAAATAACTTGCTGGGATTTTTAAACGGACTTCACTGAATCTATAAACAAGTTGGGAAGAACTAACATGTTGACAATATTGAGTCTTTCTATCTATAAACATAGGAATAACTCTCTATTTAGCTCTTTGATTTAGATCAGAAGAAATTTGATCAGAGTTTTGGTCCATGTTTTATAGTTTTCCTCCTATAGCTATCATAGATACTTTATTAGCATTTTATCTAAGCATATATTTATTTTTGGTGTGAATGTAAATGACATTTGTCATTGAATGTAAATGAAATTGTTTTCAAAGTTCAAAATCCACTTGTTCATTACTGGTATGTAGGAAAGCTGACATTTCCACCTTGTATCCTGTAACATTGCTATAATTGTTTATTAGTTCTAGAAATTTTTTGTGTTGATTCTTTCAGATTTTCTACAAAGATGATCATGACATCTGTGAATAAAGATATTTTATTTCTTCCTACCCAATCTACATACCTTGTATTATATTTTATTGTCTTATTACATTATTTAGGACTTCCAGTACAATGTTGAAAAGCATTCATGAAAGGAAACCTTCTTGTCTTCCTGCTGGTCTTACTGGGAAAGCTTTGAGTTTCTCATCATTAGGTATAATGTTAGCCGTAGGGAATTTTAGTGGCTATTATTTATTAAATCCAGGGAATTTTCCTGTATTTCTAGTTTACCAAGAAATCTCATCACAAATAGTTGTCAGATTTTGTCAAATGATTTTTCTGCATCTATTGACATGATTATGAGATACTCTTCTTTAGCCTATTGATATGATGGACTATACCTCCAAATGCTGGACCAGCTTTGTGTATCTGGGATAAAGGTCCTGTATTCTTTGTATCCATCAACAAGTGCAGTTCTGCCTCCAATACATCCCTGAAATCTAAACACTACTGCTCTCTCGCTTTTCAGATTCTAATCCACCATCATATCTCTCCTAGATGGTGTAACTTCCTAGTCACTTTCCCAGTCTTCTCTTGCTAAGTGCCCCTATCCATTATTTAGAGAGTGAAAACAATCCTTCAAACATGTAAATCAAGTCACATCACTTCCCTGCTTAAATGCTCCAAAAGCTTACCACTATCAGAAGGATGAAGTTCAATCTTTTCCTTATTGGTCATATGATATAGCTCCTGCCAACCTCCTTGATCTTTCTACTACTTTGACACTCAATTTTAGATTTTTAAAAAAATTTTGGAGTAAAACAGGTTTTTGTTGTTGTTTTTACTGTTTATAAGGTTATTTTTGACATTGCAAAATTTTTCTCTTTTTAAAAAAATCTATATTACCAAGTTTTTCTCCTCTAGTCTTCCATTGAATCTTGGCTGCTACAACCAGACAAACTTTTTTTCTTGTATCTGTAGTGAAAATTCTGCAGTAGACGAATAGTTGTGTCTACTTTTTCACCATGATCTACCTGTGTGGGTTTTTTTTTTTGTTGTTGTTGTTCTTTGAACTTTTAAATGCATCCTGAATTAAAGTCTCCACACACGGAATATTTTATTACCTGATTCTTGCATAGCTGGCCTCTTCTCAACATTCAGGTTCTAGGGCTATGTCCTTAAGGAGCCTTTTCTGAACACCCCATTGAAATAGTCACATGCTCATGTCCCCACTGCTGTTGCTCTACCTCTTTATCCTACTTTCTTTCATATCTCCCTTATACAAATATCTGTGCCCCAGAATGTCCTGGGTAAGAGAACAGTAGAACAAGAGAAATCTATATCCCAATCTCATGGGACTTACATTCTGGTTAAGGAGACAGACAATGAACAGATACATACTAAATACATAGTCTATCAGGTAGTCATAAGTGTTATGGAGAAAAATAATGTGGGGAACAGAAATGCAAAGTGTTGGGATTGACATAAGAGATTTCAACTTTAAATCGTGTGATTAGAAAAAAAAGTAAAACAAATATAAATTGTGTGGTTAGAGAAGACCTCACAAAAAGAAAAAAAAAAAGACCCAAAGCAGGTGAGAAAGAACAAGAAGAACAAGAAGAGCAAATATCAAGTGGAAAGGCCCTGAGGCAGCAACAGCAAGGGGACCTGTCTAGCTAGAGTAGAGTGAGCAAGGGGGGATGGGCATAGAAGTTGAGTTCAGTAAGGCAAAAGGGATGGGAATGGACAAGCTCCTGTGGGTCATCAAAGGGGCTTTGGCTTTCCTCAAAATAAGATGACACCCTTTTGGAAGATTTTGAGAGATATAATCTGAAAGATACCGTCTGACTAACTTTTAAAGGGATCAATTTGAGTGCTGGGTTGAGAATAGTTGATCACAGGGAAAGGTTAGATGAAAAAAGACCAATTAGGAAGCTATTTCAGTGCTCCAAGTGAGAAATGTGGTGACTTGCATGGTATCAGGACAGTGGAGGTGATGTGAACTGGTCATGTGATGGTGCATTTGCATATGAAATGTGAGGGAAGCACAAGTCAGGAAAGACGCTAAGCCACTGGAAGGACGATGCCCCTAATGAATTGTGGAACATTGCAGGTGGAACAAGTTTGAGGACAGGGTAGGAAAGAGTATGATTTTGCACACATTATGGTTAAGATTGATGTCAAGTACGCAGCTGGATACATAAGTCTGGAGTTCAGCATGGATGTGTGTGTGTGCTGTGTGAATTTGAATATGCGTATGGTTTTAAAATTGTCTTAGAATAATTTAAGAAATATATTTAAACATGAACTTGAATCATATTTTTGCAGAATTTCTGAAGTAAAATTGCAGAACTTGCATGGATCTCAGTTTTAAAACTTAGCATACTGTTGATGTAAAAAGTATGACTTGATACAATTATCATGATCAATTTTTTTTTAATGTGTGGTATGGCAAGAAGAAACTATAGAATTTAGCAATTCATACCCCAAAGGGGCTTATCTTAATGGTATTTTTATTCCCTCCTGTTGGATCCATTTCTCAAAAAAAAGTCTGGATTTTTCTTGTATTGTTGAATATGTGATGCAAACCATCGATTGCTGAGAGGTGCTCTTGATGGAACATGTGCAATGGGACAGATCACTCATTCTTTTTTAGGGTTTTATTGGCATGACCTAATGAAAGGATTTTGTGTGATGTGCAAGTCGTCATGATGTACTTTTTAAAAATAGTGTCACTGACACATATCCACTAAAATAAATTAACCTTCCTATCTTGACTGATTCATATTTTGGAAACAGCAACTTCACATACCAGTGATGAGATGAGCAGAAGAGCTGGGTAGGGGTGACAAAGCAAGAGCCCAGCAAGAAGATAGCAGTGTGATAGGTCTTTTAATAAAGCAGTTCAGAGGCAATGAGCATAAACCTAAATTTATATCAGCCTAGGTTATAATTCAAGCTCTGTGACTTTATAGATGGGTAGGACCTAGCCTCTCTAAACTCAATTTTTGAGAACTAAAATATACCAGGGAACAAGTACAACTCTGGTGAGAGGAACTAATGAGCAAATGCTTGCAAAATACTTGGAATAGCACCTTGCACATAGTCCAATCTCAATGAGTGATGGCTATTATTACCAATAATTCTTTTATTTCAATCTAACGAGTTTGGTCTTTTACAAGATCTGAAGAGTGTAATGGAAAGATTCAATGGTCTCTCTCTCTTTTATGTTCTTACATCCAATTCTTTTTTTTTTCCCCATTCAGTTCTTTAAAAAACAAAACAAAACATTTAAACCACACATTAATTTCCTCCAGAGCTTAGTTTCAGAAAGTGATTTGATAAGTTGTGGGCTGGTTTCCTTGATTCAGGGAAGGCTTCTTGTGGAAGTGAGCCCAAGCAAGATGCAGGAACATGTCTTTGAGCAGAGATGATTTCAGATTACCATCTCTTAATTGGTGAGCAAAACTGTCACCTCAGCCTCAGATTTAGCTGAGACAGATAGTCCTAGTGAAAATGGGTCTCCAAATCATTAAATCTTATAGTTGAAAACCTTCCACTGCACACTTGAGCGTTTGACACACACACAGTTCATCTTCCTTGGCTGTAATTTGGACTTATTAAGCATTTTCAAAACACTTTTTTTTTTCTCCTAAGTTGGCTGCTTTTCATTAGCGGTTCCTCACATCACTCTCTGTGAAGGGTGAATACAACAGTCCATATTTTATAGACAAGGAAATTGAGGTCCAAGTAAGGCTAGTGTGGTTTGGCTGAGGACACCAGAAAATTAAACCCTGGAACCAGTAACTAAAGCCAGAGTGCCTTCCTGTTGAGTCATGGTTGACTTTATCAAGGAGACCATTCTTCATAGATGACTCAACAGCTTCAAATAAAACACAAAAGTGATGTCTCCTGCCCTCAATGAGAACACAAAATACTTCATAATTTTATGCAGTTATGATGTTGTATCCAGAGGGATCATTCAAAAATCTAATCTGATCAAATCACTTTTCCATAGAAGGCCAGGTTCTAGTTCTCTGTTGCCTTGGAATCAAGTTCGATGTCCCTAATGACACAGGCATTAGGCAACCTACTCTGTGGCCCTCGGCGTCTCCACTGCCAGTCCCACCACTCATCCTAGCATCTTCACTGTAGACACTCTGAAGACTGCCAGTTCTCTTCACGTGCCTTTGTATATAAAATGAAGGAAAGACCCTTCCTCGATCTCATTTCCTCCACTTTAGTTATAGGTAACATGTTCTAGGAAGTCGCCCTACATTTCTCAAGGCTGGGTTAGTTGGCCCTTCTGTACACCCAGTCACATCTGATATTTATACTACTTCAAGCACCAGAATTCTATCCTAAAGTAACTGTTCCCATGAGACTATAATCTCCTTAAGGACAGAATTTCTTCTTTTACTAGCTTCATCGTAGATCCTTGGTTCCTAGCACAGTGCCTGCAAACAGTGGGGATACAATAAATATATAAGGATTGTATGAATGAGCAATGTACCCGGTGACTTGCCATTTTCCATCTCAGAAAATTACAAAGTTGCTAGACTTTGTGTTAGACTGTGTGATAAACGCTAGAACTATGATAAATTATGGTTTGATGCTTGAACAGTGGAATTGTTGGCAACTGGCAAGAGGGAGGTGAGGTGAGCTATGAAGGTTACCAGCGTAGGTGTTTGGCTGAAGAAATTTCTCATCCTGGTCCACTGATCTTTTAGGGTATAATCAGGATGACCCCATGGTTCTCCATACTGGTACAAGTTTGCGAGTGGATGTGGGTGCCATCGCTAATTATACCTGGATAGTCAGTGTGTCCTGGGATTGTTTCAGGCAAAGTGAATGTGTGGTTACTTTTGGTATATGGATTACCAGAACATGCTCATAGTCCTGAGCTGAATTCCTGGTTTAATAGATCCATCTCAGGAGCATGACACTGCTGCTGGGTGGGAAACCACACAGTTGCACTAACTGAAGCAGCAAAGGGACATGTAACTGTCAATTTGCAACATATGGCTTGACAATCCTTTTCCTGCAGGAGCTCTAAACATAGTAGTAGTTACAGCTCTGTGACAGTAGCAGGTGAGAGAGATGGTTAAGCAGCAGTTCTATTGCTCAGTAAAAGTTTTGGCACCTGGATTTGGACACGAAGAATGTTAACTAGGGAGCTGAAAGATTTCCAGATCTACCAAATTGCTCGAAGCTGCCAAGTTGGCCTGAGAACTTTCCTTTGTAAGTGGGATAGGGATGATAGCTGAGACCACTCCTTAGCTGGAAAATGCAATTTAAACATATGTTTAAAAAAGCACTGATTAAAATATTACGTTTGCAAAGCCCTTCCGGGCTCCTGAATCCAAGGTTGTGCCAAATGCTTAACTGTGTAAAGGGTGATTTCGAGGGCAGGGTAAGAGCTTCCCAGTCGCTGCAGTGTAGATCTCAGCACTGGCAAGAATTTAGGAGGTGAAAGAGGAGGACTTGCACATTAGTAATAAAGGTGAAAATCCTTGACACCTAGAAGGTGTCGAAATTCTGGGGAGCCTACTTATCTTGTTTTGGCAAATCTCCCGTGTATCAAATGGAAGATGGCATATTCCTATTACTAAATTTCTCTTTTCTTTCCTGATAGGATTTCTCCAATTTATGTCCATCATCTGTGTCTGGAGAACGTAATAATTTGTAACTAACAAATTCATTGGCAGAATACAGTATTAATGGCCAATGTAATGATTGTGGGGTTGGAATTAGGAACTCTCTTGTATTAACAGAAGATTAGGAAATGGATTACCATTTCAGCTGTGCCCTACAAACAAACATACACGGAGAGAGCAAAACAAACAAACAAACAAACAAAAAAAATAGAGAACAAAACCCCCCAAATAGCATGAAGCTGGTTGAAATCAATTGAACCCTATACTTTCAGCTTCGTAGTTCATCTGATCCTTTCACTAGTTTTATATTAGAGTCTTTTTAGAAAGTCCTGAGTTGACATTAGGTATCTTTGTACATGGTACTCTTAATTGCCTAACTCAAACTTCTAGCTCAGCCTTGTATGGTTGCATTAGGACTGGGTTCCTCCAGGAGGAATAAAACCATTAACAAAGCAAACTACAGGAAATGTTACTTGCTACACAAGTCAATTGTACCAGCTCTATGCCATGTACTTTTTATGAGAAAGAGTAAGTACATTGTATACAAAAAGAAAGAAACTCACTGTTTCATGTAAAGAACTGTACTTGACAGGATGTATATGAATATAATGTAATCAGGAAGCAAATTGTGGCTTATACCCTTTGACTTTCCATTGTAAAACAATAGAGGAATTTCATATGTTCAGAAGGATGGAGGGGTTTAGAATAGGAAATGGAAAAAAACCAAAAAGACATCCTTCCAATGACATGGAAAAAAACAACACTGGTTATTGAAGGTGTTTTTCTTATTAAACAGTCTGGATTCATATCACAGCTCCATTTATTAGTCGTGTGACCTTGGGAGAGGCACTTAACCTCTTAGCTTCAATTTCCCCATCTTTAGGAAATAGGAATAGTAAAAGAAGCTACTATACATGGTTTTGGTGGATGCTATGTAAGATTATACACAAAAACACTTAGTAAAGAATTTGACACATAGGTCAATAAATATCAATTATAATTGTTCAAAACCCAGTTATTGGACACCATGGCTACAATTTTTATTTTAGGTTGTGCTTGAGTATACGATTAACACTTGTATATATTTGTGTTTCAATTTTGTGGTTCACCAAGAACAGTGAGTCCTCCAACAATGTATTGTTTCCAGGTCAGGAAGCCCCTGAAATCAAAGGACATCCAGAGATACCCCTTTCCCAAAGCAGGCCCTTTGGTGGGCCTGCGTCTTCCTGCCTCACTTGGGTCTGTCACAGCTCAGGGAAGCAAATGGCCAAGGATGGTTATATTTCTTAAGAATGTTTTTAAATCTTGTATATGCCCTGTTGCTATGTTACTGTGTTTTTTTCTTTTTTTGTATTTTTATTCTAACATAAAAATCAATAGAGAGGCCGGGTTAAATGTCACAAGATGTGGATATTGAGTTTCCCTAAGAAACCATATATTTGGATAGTGAATTGGCACCAAGACCTCTCACCAGACCCTAAGAACATCTCGTTCTCTTTTGCTTCATTCTTCTTTTCTCTTTCCAACAACTTTAACCACAAGAATACTTGTTACTTTCTACTCGTGTTGCTTCCCTCCTATTTTGTTTCTTCAGCCCTTCCAACTAGTTTGCAGGCAATTCCTTGTATTATATTCCTTCTGTCTGAAATACAGCAAGTGAGAAGCTGAAGTAAGAAGTAAGGAGATTTGAAAGGGAATTCTGAATCCTCTGGTAATTTACTATTATCTTAGTCTTCTTATTAGTCTCTCTGAGTCTCATTTGTATAAAGATAGGGGAATAAAAGCTCAATGCTCTTATTATTCTTGAAGGAATTCTATATCACTAATTGCATTTACATAAAATTTCAAAATAAAGAATAAAATTTCGTAAAATACAAATATACTGCAAAAATTTAAAAAAATCAGGGTAAATCTGAAGTTATATTTCCTTATGAAATATGCCTAGACTGATCCAGTTTTCCTTCTTCTGTTTTTTTAAAGACATAATTTTTATTTTATTTTATTTTTCAAAGATTTTATTTATTTATTTGACAGAGAGAGAGAGAGATCACAAGTAGGGAGAGAGGGGCAGAGAGAGAGGGGGAAGCAGGCTCCCTGCTGAGCAGAAAGCCCAATGCAAGGCTCAATCCCAGGACCCTGAGATCATGACCTGAGTTGAAGGCAGAGGCTTTAACCCACTGAGCCACCTAGGTGCCCCAAAGACATAATTTTTAGAATAGTTTAAGGTATACAGAAAAATCTAACAGAACATACAGAGCTTTCTTCTAAATATTAAACTGCAATATGACAAAACTTTTTCTGATTTATTGATCCTTAAAAAATAGTGTTCTTCCTTTGCTGGCCTAAACTTCCCTTGGATTTTTTTTTTTTTTTTGGTCTGTTTGTTTTGTATAAGTGGAAAAGTAAATAGCTGGCTTAGAAGCCTGTTTCACTTCCCTCTCAGCAGTCTTGATCCACTGTGTAGAGTGTGCTTAAATGTTATTTGCATAGCGGCTGCTCTGGTCTATTCCTAACCTCTATAGCATTTTTGATGACTATGAGAAAATTTCATTTATCGTATGTTGGTAAGCAGCTGGAATAGACATAGTCCAAGAAATGTGAATCTGTTCATTAGAAAATTGGGTTAAATTGAAAACTATTTGTTATTGGAACAAATAATTAGCAAATTAGGTCAAATTAGTCAAGTAACTGACTGGAGTATTCCTTTTTTTTTTCCCTTCTTTTCTTTCTCATAAACAGGGACCTCTTCAGTAGTATCCTGATATAAAGACCATTGAGATCACTAGCAAGTGACTTAAAAAGCCAGGAATAGTCACTATAAAACTCTTTATTGTGATTTAGGTACTGCACTAGTTGCTTTATATTTGCTAACTCATTTGAACAACACCGAAACCCTACAAGCGGTATCTTTTTTTTTTTTTTAAGATTTTATTTTATCTATTTGACAGAGAGAGAGAGAGATTACAAGTAGGCAGAGAGACAGGCAGAGAGACAGGGGGAAGCAGGCTCCCCGCTGAGCAGAAAGCCCGATGCGGGGCTCGATCCCAGGACCCCGAGATCACGACCCGAGCTGAAGGCAGAGGCTAAATTTAACCCACCGAGCCACCCAGGCGCCCCCCTACAAGCTGTATCTTATGAGCCCCATTTTATTGATAAAGAAACTAAGGTTCAGAGAGATTAAGTAATTTTTCTATAGTGTGAAGCATCCTGATTGAACAACTAGGATTTCTTGTCAAATGTCCTTTTAGCTAGTCCTGAGAAAATCAAGTAACCTCTTCTACTCACAGTATAGTGGGTGATTTACTATTATATGCACACAAATGGAATGTGCATTCTGTGGAAAGAAAATGCATGAATAGAGAATACCTAGGCAAATTCTCCTCTTAAAGAATAATAAAAAACATCATCATCTTATACCTTAGGCTAAATATTTCTTGTATCTTACCACATTTAAGCTTTGCAGTAACTCACTGAGGTGGGATGGTTAGCCTTACAGATGTGAAACTTGAGACTTACTGTGGTGAATTGTTTGCCAGTTCAAATGAACATGGTTTTCAGACTCCCTAGACCGTGGCCTTCTGTCTGTGTCATATTGGTGTTTACCCACCTCTTCCTTGAAGGAACAATCTCCTCAGAAATTTAAATGATCGCTGTGACATGTAGCGTCCCTCAATGAGCATCATTTTATCTCTGACTTTTTGGTGGTGAGGGAGTACTGTGGGGAGCTGGCAGGACTCTCTTGTCTTTTGGCCATGTTGGGGACCTTTTTCAAAGACTCTGTCAAGACAGTATCTTAGGAATCCTTTCTTTCTCAAATACCGTCCTTTGCTTCTGATTCATGCGACAGAAACAGAGAATTTCTAAGTAAACAAGCAGAAAGTACGTTGGAATGACTTCATGCCCAAGTTTCTGATTGCTTGCACAGATGACATCCCAGCTCTGTCTCACCACACATTATTTTTTGAACCATTTTCCCTAACTGAAGAAAGTATCTCTGGTAACCAAATTTTGGTTACTTCCCCAAGGCAACCTGAGGTTTGGAAACCAAGTGGGCAGTTTCAAGTTCTTAGTGGACCGTTCCAAGGCATGCAACCACAGAGCTAAGATCAGACCCATTAGAATGGGGGTAGGGAGAGAGGATATGTGGAGAGAGGCTCAGGTCTTTCCAATGTACTGGAATTTAACTGGAATAAGTGAAGGCAATTTCATTTTAAAATCTTTCCCCCCTGTCACCTCATTAACACCTCCAGTGAAAGGCAGCTGTGAGACTGTTAACTCTTTGCTTGCACATTCTTGAAAGTGCTATTGGCTGGGAACTCTTGTCCTTGTGAGAAGACATCCTGCTGTCACCAATCTGGGTATCTGTAGCACTGAAATGAGAGTTTTTCCAAGACTTGTATTTATACCCCAATAGTGCACCATTCCATAGAGCGAGACATGCACTTCTGCCAGATTTTGCATATTTTGAGTTACTCCTCCATCAGCTGCAGTATGTTGGGTTTTTGGAACTTGGCTGCCTCAAATTCTTTTTGGAAATAAAGTGAGAACGTATGTGAACATTCATTAAGTTATTAACTCATTCATTTAGTCATTCACACTTTTAATAAATCACATTGGATGAGTGCCCGTTACATGTCAGGCAGCACGTCAGCATCAGGGGGGATGAGAGAAAATAGCCATTGTCCCTTCCCTCAAGGAGTTTGCAATTTAATGTGGGTTTAAGTCATTATCCTAATATAATGCAATGAAATTTTGATGCAAGTGACTATGGGAACACAAAGGGAGAGGCTGTAAAGCAGAGTATCCCAAGGGAGGTTAAAGAAGACAGAAGACACTTGAGTGATTTTGAGGAAAAAGTAAGAATTAGCTATATGGAAAGAGCTGAGATAGGAGAGCAACATGGGGAAAGTCAGGAGTGAACTTTTCCTTTTTTTTTTTTTTAAAGATTTTATTTATTTATTTGAGAGAGAATGAGAGTGAGAGAGAGTATGAGAGGGGGCAGGGTTAGAGAAAGAAGCAGATTCCCTGCCAAGCAGGGAGTTCAATGAAAGGCTCGATCCCGGGACTCCAGGATCATTACCAGAGCCGAAGGCAGTCATTCAACCAACTGAGCCACCCAGGTTCCCGGGAATGAATGGTTCTGGCATGATGTTAGACAACAGCTTTGAATGCAGTGTAGTGGATTGTTCAAGTTGGGACTGCTATATACAGCTCAGACCTCTCTTCAGGGTTTAAAAGTATGTTCTGTCAGGTGCTGAAGGGTGATGGCTATAACTTCTCAGCTGAACCTTTTTGGGAATTTCCATCAACAAGAGGGAGCGGTCTTGTCCAAGTTTATACCCCTTCCTCTGGGATAGTATGTATCCAAGATACCATGGTATAAAGACCAGTTCTCCTTACTTCAAGGCAGACAATTCTGAATATCTATCCCATTTTGAAAACTCCTAGTAAGATCTTCTGGAGCCTCTGGTACAATTGCACTGTAGTTCAACTTCTCTATCTAACCTTGCTTACCAAACTTCTTTTTTATTTTTATTTTTTAAAATTTATTTTTAATATTTATTTATTTGTTTGTTTGTTTATTGCTTACCATGCTTCTCCCAGTTGGTGTCCTCTGGCAAATGGTACAAGAAGGAATCAAAAAGTTCAGAGAAGTGGTTGTGTTTGAATGGAAAAGTCATTAAGTCTGGAAAACCTATCAGCTGACTATAATTACCAGGAGGGCTTGGTGGACACCCTATTTACTTAAGACATCAGGAATATGCTGGTGAGATAGGCTCCAACATTGCAAAAAACTCCGTGGTGGCTAATGGTAGGGGATGTTGTTAGGAAACTGGGTTTACTGATGTCACTGAGCATGGTATAATTCCAAGTAATACAGGCCAGGGGTGACATTTGATATTGGAAGCAATGAGATTTGTATAATGAGTCACAAGATCAGAATGTCACCTTAGTGGGGAAGTTGTGGAGATGGTAAATGGAATATAATGGCCTTAGGGGCAAAACAGATGGAAAGTCCAACAAGAGTATTGCTTACTCTACATAGTCAAAAGAAATCAAGGATGGATGATCAGATTGAGCATAGCCAACTCCCTTGCCTTGTCTCCAGATCTGAGACAGATTTTGGACCTGGAGCACTGAAAGAAATGCCAGGTATACAGCAGGAGCTGAAAGATGAGGAAAATCTCAATCTTCGTTTATGTATGGGTCAGCTCAACATGTGTACAAATTAAAAATAGACTGTGGCTGCATTATAGTCCCATTCAGGGAGGACCTTAATGGGGCCATAGTGAGAAGAAACCCTTCCAAAGAGCAGAACTTCTAACAGTGTACCTGGTCATCTGTTTTCTCTAGGAACAGAAGTAAACCAAGATAAAAATATACACAAACTCATAGGTAGTGGTGAATGGGTTGGTTGGTTGGTCAAGAGGCTGGAAAGAGAAATGTTAGAAGATATGGTACAGAGTTATCTGGTGAAGAGGCATATGTATAGACCTATGGGATGGAGTTATAAAGAGTAAATATCCTCATGTCATGTGTTAAAGCCTCGAGAAAGCATCTACCAAGGAAGAAGCAATAAAGAAGTGAGTAGATAGAAGGATTTCACCAGTTGATGTTAGCCATCTCTCTCATCAACATAGTAGATGCATGAATGAATAATTATATTGGAATGGAAGAGGCTCTTCATAGTCTCCATTTCATGGACTCCAACTCACTAAGGTTGACCTAGCTACTGCTGATTAATATCCAATGTGTCAGCAATGTAGATCAATGCTTGGCTAGTGGTATAACACGGTCCTTTGAGAAGAGCAGGTACTGTGTTGTGTCAAGTTCATTGCAATGGAATCCTACCATCCTGGACAGGACACTATTTATTTTGATTGGAATTGTCACATATTTGTATATGATTTTGACTTAGTCATCATTACAGTATTAGACACCAACAAAGAATCTCATATAATATCATGTAAGACCAAGGCACACTTTTCAGCAAAGGAAGTGATGTGGTAGGATATGACCATGGAAAACACTGGTTCTATCACTCACCATACCCAGAAGCAGCCAACTTGACAGGCCTATGCATTGGCCTAGTGCAAGTGAAGAACTGGTTTAGAGATGATACCCAGTAAGAATAGAGCACCATGCTCTAAGATGTACTATTCACTCTATATCAGTGATGATTAAATGTTGTTTTGCTTCCAGCAGGAAGAATACACAAATTCAGGAATATATGAGTGGAAGCAGAAGTGGATTCTTTTACCATCACTTCCAGAGACCCACTTGGGAAATTTGTACTTTTTCTCTGCCCAACACTGGGATCCATGCATTTAAGATTCCTGGTTTTCAAGGGGAAAACATTTGCACCAGGAGACACAGCAAAAGTCCCATTAAACTTTAGGCTATAGTTATCATATGATCACTAGTGTTCCTTGTGCCAAGTGACAGGCAAAAGAATGGAGTCACCATCCTGCTAGGAGTAGTTGATCCTGATTATCAGGTGGAAGGAGGGATGATGTTATGTTAGGAATTTGGAGAACTGTGTTTTGTACCAGGTGATCCATGGAGTATCTCATAGTCCTCCCTTGCCCTAAGGACAAATGTTATGGCAAAAGCCTGAGAAGAACCTGGAAACCAGAGACTCAGAAGTTCTTTTAGGGATGAAGTTCTGAATCATTAAGCTATCTGGACCAGCAGAGATGTCAGCTAAGTGTGAGGGGATTTTGAAAAGATGACAGAAGAGGGGATGGTAAGAATTAGATGCAGTAGTTGGGGCTGAAGTTTGTGTACTTTTTTGGGTAAGTTTCTCCAAGGGGAGAGACCAACAAGAACCTAGGATTTGCTGTTCTAAGAACTTATGATATGAAACAAGAGGTCTGAGAGATACTGAGGGTGGGCTGAAGTGGTTGCTGCTGTGGTGCATTACCTAAATCTGCCTCTAGGGCTGAGGAACTCATCCTCAACTGCTGGATGTGGTGGTGGCTCTAGGATGATGACTGAGCTCATATCTGGGTATTTTCCTTAGCCAAAGACAAGATGCTCAACCATATTCCCTTTTTTTCCCCAGGAGCAACCTGCATGTAAAGATTGGTCACTATGGATATCTCAATGTCTAATCTTTTTGCCTCAACAAGAAGAACCATTTCAAATTTAGGGTTTCCTCTAGAATTACTTGTGGTTTCTGTTACTACTGCATGTAGTTCAAATCTTCCTCTGCCAAATCCTCTGCTCTTCTCCTTCTTAATATTGAGAGCACTTCCCAATAAACCTCCTGCATCTATCTATCTATCTATCTATCTATCTATCTATCTATCTATCTATTTATCTATCTATCTAAGGCTCAGAATTTTATTTGTAGGTAACCCAACCTATGATATATTAGGGTAAAAGCTATGCTATTCTATCAAAGACAGCTAAAAATGAAAGAGCTTCAGTAAGAAAAAATGTCGTTTCTCTCTAATGATACAGTCTGGATGGTCTTGGCTGGCAAGCAACTCTGCTTTAGGTGATTATTCAAGGAATCAGTTTTCTTCTATTCATTGTTTCATCCCTTCCTTGACTGTTGCCTCATTTAATTGGTTGAAGCAGTTTTCTCACTATGTTCCAGGCCATGGGGAGGGGAAAAAGGAATTTGGGAGAACATTTGTGTGTTGCTTTAATGCTCAGACCTGGGTCTTGCATACCTTTTCTTCTTGCAATGGAAGGACTTAATCATGAGTCATACCTAACTACCCAGAATGCTGGAAAATGTAGGGTTTCTAACTTACGTGCCTCACATCAGCTCTATAGAAGAAAGAAAAAACAGGTTTTGGGGACAATGCTTCCAGTATAGGTAAAGAGGAGAAGATGGGAAGCAGAAATCATTTCACATATAAATAAAGTGCTAAGGTAAGGTATTAGAACTTTCTTCTGAAAACTGTGGAAGGCCATCAAGTACGATAGGAATTAGACAGCAAATAATTTGTGAGGGAGAATTTTATTGTGAGGTGAGCTGAACAACTACATTAGTCTTCCTGTGGAAATGCTGTTTTGTCATGGAATCTTTTATAACAGATGTGATCTCTTGTCTGAACGTAGTTGATGTTTCTGCTCCCTACTTACTCCTCACCTGAGGTAAAAACAGACAGTGCTCTGTCAGAACAACTATGAATGAGTTGTTCTCAACTTTTCTTTGAAAGGGAAATTAACAGAGCAATTTCCACCTTCCTATTCCTCCAAAGCACAGGGTCAGGGGTAAGGTAAGTCTCACTAAGTGTGAGACTTAGTGCATTAAAAAAAAAAAAAAAAAGGAGAATGTCATTATGCTAAGAGATAGAGAAGTTGAGAGAGCACTAGCATCTTTTGGGTCCAGTCAAGAGGTCTGAGCTTGGCCTTGCCCTGGATCTGCCTCTAGATTTATGATTTTTCTCAAATTGCTTGGCTTCTCTGGCATTCATCTCTAAATTAGGTTGTTCGACAAAGTGAACTGGAAGTTTAGAAATGTACTTCCATTTGAATAGGCAGTAAAACTGAAGGTGGGAACCAGTTAGGGTTGGAGCTCAAGAAATATTTGTTGAACTTAACTAAATTTTTTATTTTGATTTTAGCTAGGTAAATCATGGCTTGACCCTCAGCCCATGGGAAGCTCACCCCCTAACATCAAAAAACGAAGCAACCATATGCAACAGCCTACTGAGTATTCTATGATCTCTACTCAGCTGTCTGAGGAGCTGAGTTTTCTTTTTCTGTCTACCCCAGATGCCTGTTTCTCTGAATGATGAACCAAGGGGAAGTTCCAAGAGAAGGCCCATGAACAGCCAATGGCCACCTGGAGTCTATCTCATCCTTCACAAAGGTTTCAAGATAAGGAGCACACAACACAACATCTAACAAGCTCTTTTCCTTGTGGTATTTTGGGACAGGAATTATGAGAGATTGGCATTTCGACGAGGAGGAAACCAGATCTCTAAGTTGACATTGAGTTTGGGCAGCAGAGCACCTTCTCAGTTTCCTGTAGCTGCCTTGGGAGCGACAGACACACTTCCACTGTTCTGGGCCTGGTTCACAAAGGAAGAACAGTGGTTACCGTCTACAGTGGCAGTGGCTTCAGGAGCCAATGCCAGGGGTGAGGGACCGAGGCAGCAGGCAATTGGCTGAGTTGGAAATTCACCCGAATACCCAAACTGACATTGGCAAAAAGAGCCACGTGACCTCCTCTGACTGCCTGTGACCTTGACACTTCAATGTCTCCACCTGCTAGAGGTTCAGTCTTTGATGACTTTCATAAACCCCAGTTGTCGTCTGAAGGGCAAGAATTACACACTTGCATTAGCATCAAACGGGAGCAAGGTCGGCGCACCCGAACTGGCACATGTTTTGATAGCCGGTCCTTCCTTTTCAGACACTTTTGAAAGGCAATTTACTTATAAAGTTGAATTTCCCCCAGATTAGTGGTTGCGGCTGCACTTAAAATGCTAGCAGGGGGAAGGAATCCTTATCATGTCTGTCTTGAACGCGGGAGGTGGAGGACACCTGGGCCTCTGTTATTACTGGGACACTGTACAAGAGTCCACTGGGGCACAATACAGTTCTTATTCTGCACCAGAATCCATCTGTACCCTACAGTAGGGAGACAAAAGAGGATTGTTAGCACTTAAAGGCACCTTGACAGAATCATACCGCTTGACTCTTTTATTAATTGCCCCATCTGCTAAGTGAGAGCTCTCTGACACAGGTTGGTGCACAACTCTTAAAGCCCTTAGTCTGCTTCCTATTGGTTCCACCTGTGTTTGTGTTTGTTCTCAGTAGGCAGAGATTCCAGGGAGAAAATGAACCGCTGCAGATCGATTGCAGTACCAGTCATGCAGAAGACGTGGTGAAGCGTGCCATTTGATTTTGATCTGGTTTTAACCCTTGCTGGGTGGTTGCCCTGGGTTCCCGGCTTTTGTTTGCCTCGGTTTGTGTTCAAAGCCTCGGAGGCTTGAGGTAGAGGGAGGAGAAGAGGCAGGTCGGTGCTCTCATTTTAGGAAACACACCATTTCCCCTTTAAGTCGTTCAGACCTTGAAACCTCTCAGTTGCAGTCTGGGACAGAGCACTAGAACTAGTGTGTGAGAGAGAGAGTGTGTGTGTGTGTGTGTGTGTGTTATTGCTGCCATGAAAAGATATGCCTTGTTTATGGAGCCAATGATAATTCTCAACAAAAGTACATTGACGGTGCAGGCAGAGTTTGGGCTCGCACTGACAAAAGACAGACCTACCAAACTCGACAGTTTACTTAGGCGACCGTTCTCCCAAGGATGATTTGTCTTTGTCTTTTCCTTTCTTATTTTGTTTTAAAGAGATTCGAGGAGATTGAGTTAAGGATGTGGTGTCAATTTCAGCCACAGCTTTGCAATTTCGGCATTTAGCCTGGATGATGTTTCAGCCGTCATGATGCTGGGATATTTTTCTCTGTACAGTTTGGAGATAGAGGAGAGAAACAGGAAAAGGCGTGGTGTCTCCTCTCAAAGTTCTTTTATAGTAGGGTCTGGAGGTTGTGTGATTGTGTGTGTGTGTGTGCATGTGCATGTGTGTGTGTGTGTGTGTGTGCACGAGAGACAGAGAGAAAGAGAGGGAGAAGTGGGAGAAGAGAGAAAGTACTGCACAGCTAAACAAAACTTTTGCTCCCTGATTATGCTCCTTATCTTCTCAATAAGAATATTTGAGCTCCCTGCTGTTTCCTGAAACTCCAGGAAACTAAAGATAGAGACTGTGTAGAAAGGAACGAGCCCTCATCTCACTGTACAGCGGGGCACTGAGGTTCAGGAATGACTTATTGCAGCTTTCTTGGCCCCTGAACTGACATTTTCTGTTCTATACCCCACTTTAAGATTCTGCGCCCTATTCTGTTCACTCCCATGGGACTGTCCCTCTTGTATCCTGTCTTTCCCAGGAGGGAGAACTGTATCCCTTGGGGCTTTCACTATTGGAAGCAATGGAAAACACAGTCTAACTTGGCTTACATAAAATGGTTTTTTATAAGTTCATGTAAAAGTGTAGGGGCAGGGCTGGGTTTGGTCATGACTGAATTGAGGAACTCAAAAGTCCCTAGGAGCTGGTCCATTTCCATCTCTGACTCATATGTGCTTTTTCTAAGTCTGACTTCTTTCTCAAGCTCCATATATTGGCACGATAACTGAATTAGTCCCTTCCAGTGTCATGTCGGCAAGGAAGGAGAAACTGGTTTTCTCCTGAAGCCCCAGAAAATGTCTCACTGGGTCTGGCTTAGATTAGTTCACAAGCACAACCATGAACCAGCCCTGTGGCCAGGGGAATGCAGGTTTCTGGCCAAGACTGAAGTGATTATGTTCTTGAAGCTGGAGTAGAAGGAAGCCTGAGGTTCATCTGGGAGAAGGCTCTTGCTAAGAGAAAGATCTGGGTAGTGTTGTTAAAGGAAGAGGGAACAGAGGCTGCTTGTCAAAACAACAGTCCACAACTTATCCATTGCAGGAGTCATGGATGTTTAAAGGGGACAATGGTAATTTAGTCAATTAGCTCCAAAATGTATGTACATATGTATTGTGTGTGTATGTGTGTTTATGTGAACCTGTGTGTGTGTGTATGTGTTGGTAAGGATGCTGGCCCAACACACTAACTTTGGAATCCTGGGCTCAAATCCTAATTCTAGCAGTAACTAAATTCATGGACTTTTTTTTTTAAGATTTTATTTATTTATTTGAGAGAGAGAGAATGAAAGTGAGCGATCATGAGAGGGGGAAGATCAGACAGAGAAGCAGACCCCCTGCAGAGCAGGGAGCACGATGCAGAACTCCATCCCTGGACTCCAGGAGCTGAAGGCAGTTGCTCAACCAACTGAGCCACCCTGGACTTTTTGATGAGCTACTTAAAATTCTGGTTTGGCTTTATTCTACAGAGATTCAGGATGGAGTTAACTCAGCATCATTTCTGAAGAGGTAAGTACTTTGTCAACGACCTCATTTGTTTCATTTTGCTCACTCCTGCCACGAATAAAAATAATATCTCAGGATAACTAAATAGTTGCTTAAAAACACTTGAGGTACCCTCAGCTAATGTCTTGAAGGTTGTCCAAAATTCTACTTTTCTAAGTTACCCCCATTTCTGAAGGAGAAACTGTCCAAGAGCCTTCTTGGGAGAGTAAGTTTTGGTTAAGCAGACGCAGAATGACTATGTGCCTGTGAAGAATGAGATGATTTGTCTTTTCAGTGAAAACATCTTTTGCTGCACGAAGAGTATGCCCTGCTGCGGGAATCTGTTAGTCCACAAAACTTTCACCTTCCCACAAATGTTTCAACAGCTGGGATGCAAGGTCCCACTCAGAGACAAATGTGCACACCACATTTATAGTCTGAAATTCAATCTTTGAGCATCACTTGATTAGAATGAATATTATGGTGCATTGTAATTCTTTTCATTTAAATAGCAGCCAATAAATTTATACCACAACCCATCCTCCACCCCAGAGCACATTCAAAAGCTTTCACTTAATGCTATTTTAACCAACTGGCATCTAAATATTTACCAAACTTTTCAGGTGCCCAGTATTTACAGGGTTGGTATACAAACACACACACACACACACACACACACACACACACACACGAAAAGTCATACACATTTTTGTGGAAATTAAGAACACATATCTGATTCTGTTCTTAAAAAATGCTTCAGGAGGGTGTCCTGCTACCTAAGTACCTTCTCCTCTGAAAGTTCATCTCTGTTAAGCAATTATCACAGCTCAAAAAACATGAGCTATATTAAAATTATTGTAGTTATTAGATGATTTTAATTATTAAGCAGTATCTTTAGTAATGTTAATTCTATTGAACTTTTTATTTTTCTACACTAGGAAGTTCTTAAATATGTTTAGCTCAACCACTCAGGTAATCTTATTAACCCAAAGAAAGTAAATACACTTATCATTATTCCTGCAAATTAATCTAGAGCAAACACATAACTTTTTTGGATGTTTACTAACTTCTTTTCTAGAAAGTTCCACATACTCTAGCAAATATGGCTTCTAGCAAAGTATGGATCTTGCTGAATGAATATTGCTCTACCTACCCAGTCCTACTGAGGACACTGCTGGTCCCACCTGCTCTTTCCTTCCCCCACTTTTTTTACCAGAATATGTATCACTAACATACCATATCATTGACTTTACTGATGATGTGTATTGTTCTTTGTTGGCCTTTCTTTTCCAGACTGTAGCTCTGTGAAGGAAGGTGTCTTCATTTTTTTTGTTGACTGAAGTGTCCCAGTCACCTTCAACCCCATTTCTTTCTACCTAAAATAACATTTTTTTAAATGAAATAGTATAAGTTTATAGTGTATCTCAGATAAGAGCAACTCTATTTCTGATGAGAGAGGAACTGAAATGTTGACCTTGGCCAGCCTTCTCTTATGACCATCCTATACATACCATGAGCTTTTCCTACCTTGTTGTATTTGGGAAAGGGTGACCATTCTGAACTTATCCTTGTGGGGCTCAGAGCACAGAATGAGAGAATTTGGGCTGCCCAAATGCCCACAATTGGGCATTTATACACCTGAATAGATAAAAAAGGGAAAATGGTATAGTGACTTTCATCAAATTTGTGAAAATCATCTTGGTCTCTACCTCAGCAGACAATAACGTTCTGTGGTGCTTTCTTCCCTAGATCTTCCTTGCACTCATTTCTCAAGATAACCACTGACTTGCATGTGACAAAACTCCAAAGTAATGGTTGTTTAATTGAGATAATAGTTCACTTTTTTCTGACATCAGAATAAAGCAGTGATGGGAGGATTGGGATGGTTGTGCCACTGGGACATCAGCAATGCAAGTATCTGTCAGCTCTACTGTATTGAATATGTGGCCCTTGTCTTCCTGATCCAAGATGGTGGATGAGCGTGAGTTTGTGCATCTGTGCTTTAGGCTGACAGTATTATGAAAAAGCAAGGAAGAGAGGGACAAAAGCAGCTCCCATATAGCACTTCTGCTGTAATTGAATAGCCAGAACATAGTCTGATGGCTATAATTATAAACAAGGAAGATTTAGAAATGTAGCTTTTATTCTGGATGGCCATGTGATCAGAAAATTTGGGGGTTTCTATGAAGAAAGAAGGAGAGCCTGGAAAATGAGGTAGGCAATTAGCCTAAACTATCTCTGTAATACTCATGAATGAGACCTTGGATTATTACAATCACTTATGAAGTGCCCCTACTTTCTTCTCCAGAAGTTCATAATGCCAACCTAATTGTTTTAGAGAGTACTCTCTTCATTTCATTCTGCAGCTCAAATACTTCAATAATTCTCAATTAATAACTGGATAAATTCCAGTGTCGCTAGCCTGACATTTCAGGAAGTGGTATTGTATGACAGAAAGAATTTGGCTTAGAAACCACCCCCACAACAAAAAACCCCCAAACCCATGAATTGTTACTTCCCATGGTCCTGCATAGTGGGCGAGTGGTTCCTCTGCTGGTTTCACCTGGGCTCACCTGTACAGTTGCATTCAGCTGGATTGATGACTGGACGGGAAAGTCCCACATATCCCCACTCATATCTGGGAAGAGATGCTGTCCATTGGCTGTCGTGCCTCAGCTCTGCTCCATGTGTCCTCTCACCATCCAGGAGGCTAGGCCAGCTACCTTATATTGTGGTCTTAGGGTAATGTTTCAGTAGACAAAAACCAAAGTGGTGAGGTCTCTTAAGACCTAGCCTTGGGAGTCATGTAATGTCACTTTTGCCACATTTCCATCGCAAATCCAGTCCTGATTCAAGGGATGAAGAATTAGACTGAATTTCTTTTTGGAAGGAGGGGTAAAGACATAATGAAATAGGGAATGCTTTCCAGGACAGCAGGAATTTGAGTTTTTTTGTTTTTGTTTTTTATCTTGCAGTTGACCATAACACCTCTGTGATCTTTGACAAACCATTTAATATGGCTGAAACCTCAGTTTCCCCATTTGGAAAATAGGCAATATAACTACCTCTAGGGTATTTTGAGATGTGATACCAGGCTTTTAAAATGCCTCAGGGCCCCTTGGTGCTCAGTTGGGTAAGGCATCTGACTGTTGATCTCAGCCCAGGTTTTGATCTCAGGGATTTGATCTCAGGGTTGTGAGCTCAGGCCTTGGGTTGTGCTCGGTGCCAAGAGTGGAGCCTACTTTAAAAAATAAAAAAAAAATCAAATGACACTCAGTCAATATTAATTCTACCTCCATTGAAAATTCTCCCAGGTCCCACTGACCATGTGAACACTCCACTCCTGCTAATCTCTTCATGGTCCTCTGAAACTCCAGTGATGTTCCCACTGAGTGTTTCTGCCATTTTCTTTACCTGCAATATTTTACCTTCATTTCTTAGTCTACAAAACTTTATTTATATTTCAGGGTATCAAGTCCCATTTCTTTCATCAAACTTTGACCTCTCAGGCCACCATGATTTTTTGGCTTTCTAAATTCTAGCAGCCTTTGTGATTTATGCCATTCTTTAGCCATTTGATTATATGGGTTCCTATGGCATTGTATTGCCTTATGGAGTTATTTAATCTTACTAGTCTTTACCTTTTCAACTGCATGTCACAAAGTATTCCATAAAACCCTAAAGGATGGAGAATATGGGACTGAATGGTGAAATACAAAGAGATGTGAAAGATTAGTCTTATGGCCTCATTTTTAGTCTTAAATGCTTATGAACTGGGTAGACATGAGTAACTCATTAACTTCTAACCTTAGGTTCAGAATCATTAAGAAGATAATATTCTGGGCCTGTTTAGCAATATTGGTGTAAGGCTCAGATAAGATTATACATAAGGACATTCTTTAAATATTGTAAAATATCACATAAATATTTGGCCTGTTGTAATATGGCTAATGAACTTACATTGACTAGATACTAAATAAGTATGAAATATAGAAAACTAGATCTGTTGAGTTTACTTGTGCAGGAACATGGATATTCTTTTAATTTACCCCTAAAAAGGAAACCAGAATACCATGGTTTTGGCAACATCAATTTAATGGGGTCCAGTTGAATGACTCCACCATGTCCAATTATAATTCCAGTTTTCAATACAGTTCAGGGAGAGAGAGATCATGAGCAAATATCCAATATTATTCTAAAATAGTTTCTGTTACGAAGTTCCTTTCAGATGGAACATTTTGGAGGAGACTGTTTTGTTCAACTGTTTCATAAGTAAGATGGTAATGTGGTTACAATTGAGTTAACTCTTAAGCACATCAGGGAGAAAGAGGAAGCTCTCCCATCCTAACTCCAATGCAAATGCAGTAGATTAAATCCATCAGAGCTAGGTTAGAATTTTAAGATTGTAATGTGTCAGACTCCATGCATGCAAAACTATCCCTGGCAGACCAAAAGATTTGCCTGTTTATTTTAGTTTTAAGTATTTCCAGGGACAGAGAGCTATGAACTTTCAGTGTCTGCCACATTTATCTTCAGGAAGGTCATCTTGTTGAACACCAACTCTCACTGCAATGTGAGACATTGTTCCTTGTGTTGTCCCCAGTGGGGATGGTGAACAGCTGGCCAATGTCATTTTTATGACAATTTTCATACACTTGAATTCAGTTG
This sequence comes from Nasua narica, assembly GCA_028533885.1. Lineage (NCBI taxonomy): Eukaryota > Metazoa > Chordata > Mammalia > Carnivora > Procyonidae > Nasua > Nasua narica. The sequence goes on along the minus strand of CM052813.1, from coordinate 33,014,072 downwards.
ATAAGTTGTCTCTCTTATTTTCCTTCATCCCAGCTTTCTTAACCTTCCTAGAGAGGTCCTGTTTTTCTTCCCCAAAATCATTTTTATTACCATTTTCAGGGCTTGGAAAAGTCAGGCCTCAAATTGGACAGAAAAATCAAGTGAGTCGTGGCCAGTGTTTATATTGACATTATTTCCTGTCTTGCCATTGTGACACTGATTGTAATATGTCCTGGCATCATATGTTTTACTGTTGAATCAAATTCATTTCATGGACTATAGCATCTTTCTTTCTTTTTTTCTTTAAGATTTTATTTATTTATTTGACACAGAGATCACAAGTAGGCAGAGAGGCAGGCAGAAAGAGAGAGAGGGGGAAGCAGGCTCCCCGCTGAGCATAGAGCCCGATGTAGGGCTCGATCCCAGGACCCTGAGATCATGACCTGAGCTGAAAGCAGAGGCTTTAACCCACTGAGCCGCCCAGGGGCCCTCATCTTTCTTTCTTTAAAAAATAGTTCTTCAGTAGTTTTCGTGATGTCTTTTAAAAGTAATACACATTCATTGTTTGATATTTAGAATATCACACATGAAAGATAAAAATGACTTGTAATCCCCCAGTTCAGGGACAGCCCCCATTAAGATTTTGGCTTTACAGTCCTCAGGGCAGAGAAGGTTGGCCTTCTCATCTCTTCTGGCAGTTTCTCTTTGGCTGCTAGGGTCCTTTCTCTCTCCCATGGGACACTGCTACGAGCTCAGTTAGACAGCCATGGCCCTTTGTAGTAAAGGAATGGACTGGAGAGAAATTGGATATTCTCAGGAACAAAAAAGATATTAAATTAAATTCTGGAAATGTCAGAAAACTGGTATTATGTCTACTGAGAGAGTTTGTAAGTATTAAATGCAAATGTGTGTGTGTGTGTGTGTGTGCCTGTGTGTGTGTGTTTGTATAGGCATATATATTACATGTAATTCTTAGAAATGTGCCTGGAACGTAGTAAGAGCTGAGTAAATATTAAATACTGTTATTTCAGTTGCAATAACTATTATTCTTTTTAATGCTGTCATCATGGTCTTTGGCGTCATCATTATTAAAGGCTTCCTGTAAGCTGGGCCTGGCTCTGGACCCTGGAACGCTAAGAGTAGATCCTAGTCCCACAGGTCATCTTGGTTTGGTAAGCGTGACAGACACAATTTTATAATTGTGGTCTCCAGCAGATCTAAAGCAGAACAAAACAAAGCACCCAAACAAATAAATCCTTTTACCTCTGTTAGCTTCTTAGCTTCCCTAAAATACCTAGCTCCAGGTTCAGCTAGGTAGAATGCTTAACTAAGTAGAAGTTTGTGAACTACCCTTTGGTCATTCCGTAGCCTTCGAAAGTTATTATCTATTTCAGATTTCATTATGTCACTCCTTATTTCACCACTCTTGACCATTTCCGTATAGCAAAGTTGCTATTCAGGATCCTATGTTTTTGTGTTCATCTGTCATCAATTTCTTCACTCACTCATTTGAAAGGAGGCACATCCCTTATTTACCCCTTTTGTGGGCTGTCAAGAAATGGTCCCATGACTCTCATGACGTTTGCAAGAGACCATTTGTTTTTTATGATATCAAAACAGTCAATCTTGTCCGAGTTGTGAAATCAATTGATCAGGTTGCTTTTCAACTTTAGGATGTAATTTGCATTGTTGTTGTTGATTTAGCATTCTTCCAATTTCCCTCGTGTAACTTGATAGACCTCTTTCTTGAGCATTATCTTCATTTCAAACCATCTCTGTATGTACAGACGTTTGACGATTTATTCACATCGCTTGAAATGGGGCATGGTCTGTTCTGGATCCTTCCTGTACTCAATTATGTTGGCGATCCCATTGTGCAAATCAGGACATTCTGTTAATAGAGGGAGGGTCTTGATCTTCTGGGATGCCATTAAAGAACTGAAGTAAATTCCATATTCACTTGATGGGAAATTCCTCTTGCTCCCTCTCACTCTCCCTCACTCTCTCTTTCCCTTGTGGTACGTCTGTGTTTACACATTTAGGAAGAATGGTTGGTCAGAGAGAGGAGTGGAGGTGGGTGGATGGTGAGTGAGCAGAAATATCCTATTTGATCTCCACACTGTGTAGCAGTTAATATTTGGACCCCACTTGATGAATGACAAAACTTAGATGGAAGAAGTTGGTTCACTTGCCAAGGTCACACAACTACTGAATGGAAGAAGACCTGAAGTCAAAACCACATTCGCCTTACCCTTCAGTACAGTGGCTCCTTTTCCAAGAAGCCAAGCCCAAATCCTACAGAGGGTCCCATCTCCTGCCTCCTCTTGTGTGGTGGTTTGTGCGTGGAAGGTGTTAAGAAAATGTACATGAAACAGCTTGGAAGAAAGAATAGGGGAAAGCAGGTTTTAAAAGATGCCTGTTGATGAGGAGTCCAGGGAATTGAGGAATCCAATACCACGAGTGGAAAGTCCAAAGCAATTACATCTGTGAGTGTTAAGAACGTGTTGTGTGCTTTCTTTCCCTGCCGAAGGAGAAGGCTGTTTACATTATGGGAGATTGTTCCGGTCTGTCCCAAAGAGCTTGTTAAGGGTGACAGACAGGTTTGTTGCTCGAATGCGCACTCCAAATTAGATGAATGGAGGAATTATGAAGCAATCAAACGGCAAGGCTTTTAGCAGACCACAGTACATTGCCCTTTTTTGCTACCCCTAGGCCTGTTAGCATAAAAGAGGCTATAAAGATAAAGTGCACAATATTATTCAAGTCTCTGAGTTTAACAAACATGGGCAGCCTGCAGTTCATGGCGACCATCCTCGGGATTGCTCAAAGCTACTTTGCCTCCCCCACATGCAGAGTGGGCCCCTCTTCTTCCTTCCTTGCCAGGATGATATCGGGGGCCCTATCAGGAGTTAGAATGAGGAGAAGCACCTGGGTCCTTTTGAAGTTCTCACCCCCTCCCCTTCTTCATGGACCTCAGGGGAAGGAGAGGCTGCAGGAAAAACTTCAGGTGGCAGTGGAGGAGTGAGTGACGGGGTGGCTGTGATGGAGTCTTTTACATTAACTGGGGGTAGTTGGGGGTGGTTGGAGGGCTGGGGCAGGGGTACAATGGCTTCCTCCATTGTGAATGGAAAGGAAGCACTCGTTCCCATTACGTAGGAGGCTCGGGGCTCTGCAATTGGGGTAAGAAGTGAGGCTGTTAGCACCCAAAGGAGACCTGGTTGGGGGTGGTTAGTCCAAGCCTTTCGTTGCAGAGGACAGATGCAGCAATGGTAGCTGGCTTGTTTGAGGCTGCCCAGCCTTGTACATTCAGTCATGTGTGTGCTGCCTTCCAGAAGCAACTGGAGTATCTCGGCAGAGGATGACATGTCTATCTATATATTCTCCAGTAGGGTGGAAGCCAGAAACCCAGTATGGAAAAGGGAAAGCTGCAAAGTCTCTTCAGCTGAGGAGGGAGTAGGGGCGGGGTGGGAGGTCTTGGAAGTCCATCCTCCCAGGTTCGCTTTGCCCCTGTGGTCTTGGAAGACCAGGCTTGAGAAACCCCAGGGCTCTGGGGGAAAATTTCAACAGCGGCATATTTGATTTTTTTCCCCTTTTCTGCCAATCCACTAAAAGTTATTATTTTTTTCCCCTGAATCTTCTCATTTTACCCAATTCAAACACATTTCTTATTATTAATACTGCTTTGGCAGGGGCTGGTGCCACACTTATGGCCAAGCAGCCTTTGCTGACCTCGATTTCATAACCCTGACCTGACAGGTAAAGGAATGGAGACTTTGAGAGGGGAAGTGACAAGAAGTGACAGCCTCAGGATCTGATAACAGATCTGTCTGATCCAGAACTCACCATGATACTCTGCTTCTAGCACAGAGGATTGGTCTGCAGTTTTGAAAGTTGTCTGCTCTGTGTCTTTGGATGTTTTTCCCCAGGAGAAGAAATGATGCGATTAGTTAGGATAAAGTCTACGGCCCTTTGCACTCTTTTGTTCTGCTATTTGGTACAGTATGTGGTTTAAGCTAATGTTTCACTTAAGAAGAAAGGAGATGGTTCTCCCCAGAATATGCACGTATGGTTTAGACATTGAGATTCTGGAGACCATGGCCCATGAATAGGAATTTTTTTTTTTTGCATGATTCTTCTTTTTACACATCACTTCTAGTAGAGAACCATGTGGAGGATCTTTTGTTCTTTCATAATCTGTTCACATCTTACCATCCCCGTCATGCCCAAGTGCCTTGTATATTTGGTCCGTGGCTATGTGGGGTTTTTTAGAAACAATGGGCAAACACCTCTACTTGGTGGGAGTCTTGCTCACCTAGGAGGCCCACCACTTCAATGCAGCATCTCATACCACTAACAATGGAGCCAGCCTAGCTGCCCACCTCTGGATGGAAGGAATGAGTGGTCCCTTCCCCCCATTGTCCCAGGAGAAGGGAATGATTCAGTTCTTCATACAGATGTTTGGTTCACATAACTGCAAACTTCAGGACAGCAACATCTGTTTTTTTTTTTTTTTTTTTGTAAAGTCCCTCCCCCATTCCATTGTCTTCATTTCATAAATCCTCACTTAGAAGAGGTCTTGGAACTTGATAGACCCTGTGGACATGTGGGAGATGATGCCGTTGAGGCCTGGGAACTTCCTCGCTCCACCGCGGATGGGAGGAGAGGAACGTTGATTGCTGTTGAACTCGGCTGTTTGCTCCCAAGACATGAATTCATTTATAAAGCTGTGATTTCTCCTGCCGGAGAGAAAACCAAAAAAACAAAAAACAAAACCAACCCCAGCTGCTATTTTTAGAGATAGTTTGTAAATGAAAGGGCTATGAAAGTCAACCTACCCAGCCAGGAAGACTATCGGTGAGCTTTCCAAATCTGTCCACTAAAGTAGGAATTTGAAAGCCCCACCACAAATTGCCTTCAACCAGGATGCTTATTATGATTCCCTGGCTCCACTCGGCTCTCCTATTACTTACATATGCATTTAGTTACCCTGTATTTTAATTACATGTGTAGAACCAGTTTTATGTTCTCTTCTCGGACTACTCATAAACTTCACAGAGATCACCAAAAACCATATCGTTCTTAAAATAGCCTTTGCCTCCTGTTCTTGCAAGGAGACCACATGACACTTTCTAAGCCCAACCCTGGCTTCTCTAAGTTCATTAGGATCCTGGCAGGCGTGTTCCTCCAAACCACAGTGTCATTTTCACTAAGTTTGTCTCTGGTCATGGAGCTCGGAGCCTCAGACACACCATCAGAGACACATGATTAGCAACAGGCAGGGGTTGGATTTCGGTGGCATCCTTCGAACCCATGTGTTCCCAGCGTTTGAGTCAAAACCATGGGCACCAGAGCTGGTCCTTATTTTACTTGTTAGCTATGATGAAAACAAACAAACAAACAAACAAACAAAAAACCACAAGGATTTCTCGAGTTTCTGCCCCCAGGTATCTTCGGTGCTCTGTTCTCGTCATCACGTTGTGGTTTGCAATCCACAGGATGGACCTTTGGTAATTATATGACAGCTATGATTTCTGCTGATTTGGAAGTCTAGCCACAATATCAAATGCCCCGTGGAACTTGACATTGAGAAACTCTGTGTAAAGAGAAGTCTCTATGTCTTATGGCCTGAGGTTAGAGTGTTACCATTACCCTGTTCCCCCTTTTTATTTAAGCTATGTGACTGCAATGGGAGGCAATATATAAAAATATAAACCCATCTATATCCGGCCATATAATAACTGTTTTTGTCTTCCCCCAACTCTCCTAAAAACACAGAAGGAGAATGTCCTCTTTCTAGCAGATTGTGGGTACATCAGACACTAACAATAATATCCCAGATGTGGCATGGCCATGAAATATGATTCCTACGTGTTTTCTTTCCTGAAATTTCACTAATTGTCGCATAATTCACCAACACAATATATATGTACATATTTTGAAAGATTTTATTTATTTATTTGACAGAGACAGATCACAAGTAGGCAGAGAAGCAGGCAGAGAGAGAGGAGGAAGCAGGCTTCCTGCCGAGCAGAGAGCCCAATGCGGGGCTTGATCCCAGGACCCTGAGATCATGACCTGAGCCGAAGGTAGAGGCTTAACCCACTGAGCCACCCAGGCGCCCCACAATATATTTTTTTAAATTCACATAAACAGAGCAGCTCACAAGGCTATTTTAATAAAGGAGTAATAGCACATTCCTGTACTTTTTTAGAAAGCAAGTGTTATGGACCCAGCTGAGTGTCATTGGTGGGTGAGAGGCTGGAATTCTAGACTTCAAGATTCAGAAGTACTTCTCTGACTCACTGTGACTCCCTGGGAGATGGTACTCATGTATATCTCAGACAAACCAGAGTCATAATGAAATAATTTTAAACTGATGGTGAATCTTGGAATTTATCTTTAAGTCACTGCACAACCGGGTAGAAAGAGAAAAATTCAGTGGGTCCTTTTGCACCTTTGGCTCTCCTAAGACCAGATCACCAGTGCGACTGGTTTGCAACTTCCTCTCCTTCACAGCTCCCCACCCCAAAATCTGTGACTTAGACAGCTCGTTTATTTTTAGGGTAGGGGTTTGTGAATATTTTCAAATTCCTGGGTCTTCGATGGTACTTCTGACTGATGAAACTTTGTTGGGAAAAAGGAATTCAAAACGAAAACAGATGTTTCAAAATTCACATGTTTGACAATAATTTTTCCTTAAAATAACAATACAGCCCCTAGCTCAACATCAGGGAAGCTCGTATCGGGGCTTCTGATGAAAAACACATATCAGGCAGGAGAATTGTCGATGACACCCAAAGATGAGTTGAATTATGGCCCTTAGTTAAGAAACTAGTTATCTAGTTTTATTTTTCTCTGAGATTTGTTGAAAAGTCTCAGTTAAATGAGCATGAAGGTTTCCAGGTATGCACGTGAGGTATGTGGAGATTGCCCACTGTTCAGAGACTTAGTTGTAGGCTGGAGACCATATGTATAGCAGAGCATGGGCTCCTGCAGTGTCCTTGGCTAGAAATTCTGGGTCAGGGCCTCGAGTTGTTCCAAAGGCTTTTCCTCTTGTGGTTGCTTGGTTTCTAATTTTGGTTTCTAATTGTACCAGCCATATTACCACAAGACCACAGCTGGAAGGTGGCACTTGGGCAAAAAGAAAGAAGCCTGTCAGACATCTCCCCTTCCTGTTAGACAGATTAAATGACTACATTAGATGCAAACCATGGATTTTTAACTTGCAAATGAATTTATCCACTATTATCTACTTTTCCCTGTTTCCCCTCCATACTGTCCATCCATTCAAACACCCACATTTCATGCATGAGGAAAGAAATTAAAGAATCAAAACTACTTGCTCTTGTTAAAGCAAGTGATTTTTTTGGGGGGAGGGGGAGGAAGCTTTTTCCGTTTTGCCAGAAAGAAGAGAGGTCAGGTTTGGTTCATCCTAAAAAGGAGGAGGAACTAGAAAGTATAGTTCATGTCCTTTCTCAGGGCATTGGTTTCCCCACGCATAGAAAGAAGGCTATAAAATATGTGAGATCTCTTCCAGCAAAAAGATTCTGTAGCAGGGGTCTGAGGAAACAAAACTGAATTTGAGAAGAGTAACAAACAAACGAACAAATGCAAGCAGAAGGGATGGATGACTGTATGGAAGCAAGAAATCTTAGTATATGAGAATGAAGAGAGACCTGGAAATAAAGCTCTAGGTTGAGCTTTTCAAAAGACACAAAATCAGGAGAGGTAGGTTCAGTTCCTTGCCCCAGAAAATAGTGGGAGAAGTTGTAAAAGAATGTAAGGAAAGACCTAAAGAAGTAGAATAAAAATAATGAATTCCTTGACCAATGGAGATTAGGAAAGAATAGTTTTTGGATCATAAATGGAAGTATAGACACAGGACTTCACCAACGTGAAATTTTATTTTGTTCAATGCCTTCTTGGGATTTCTATTTAAAAACACTAAAAAGGCGCACCTAGATGGCTCAGTCAGTTAGGTGTTTGTCTTCGGCTCAGGTCATGATTCTAGGGTCCTGAGATAAAGTCCCACATCGGGCTCTCCGCTCAGGAGGGAGCTTGCTTCTCCCTCTCCCTCTGCCTGCTGCACCCCCTGCTTGTGTTTTCTCTCTCTGTGTCAAATAAATAAATTAAATCTTAAAAAAAGTACATAAAAACACTAGAAGTACACAATAACATATGGCCTAATTCAGATCTATTGGAAGGACATTTCTCAGAGTGATTTCTTGAATGATGGTGTGAAATATTTGCTCTTTGAGAATAAACTGCTCAAGTTCTTTATAAAATTTATAAAAAGGGTTACATATGCATTCTTTTTCATTCTGTCCTGCCTAAGGTCAGGGTACGTTGAAAACATAGATGTCTCACATTCCTTCCCTCCTCCATCTAGCAATATACTGTAGCTCTGTGTACACTATAGAACCACTGGGTCAGAGAATAAAGTAAAATAGAAGTGAATATTATTCACACAGTGATCAACAGGGAGCTGACATCCTCTAGTTAAATTATGACAAAATCCAAAGACATGGTTTGTCTTAACTCATAAGATATAGTTGCCTAATCAAAGCACCCTTCTTCCTTTCCTGCTCTTTAAATGTCTGACCTAATATTCTCATTCATGCTTGGAATGGGATGCATGGCTAGTATTGTAAACATCATCTCACGATACACATCTTATCCTGACAGTTCAGTGTGAATGAAGATGCTGGTCATCTGTCATGTGAAATCTCTAAACTTTGAGCTTTACTTATTATGTTCATTTCTTTACTATTTGCAAACATTGGTTAGGGAGGTATTCTTTCCATTTTGTTAACAAAGAAACTGAGGCTCAGAGAGTCAGTGTAACTTGCTCAAGTTTATTTGGTCACTACGGTTCGAGTCAAAATGGACAGGACTCCAAAATATTTAGACTTTCCAAGTTACCCGGAAAATTAAGGAACGACTGTGCATCTGAGAGCAACCATTTTCAAGGTGTTGCAGACATTTCCAAGCAAAACATTAACTTGTCCTAGAAGCCACTTTTTAGAAAGCTATTTATCGATGGGCATGCCAAAAGCATTTTTCTTCTACAAAAATAATTTCTCCCATGACCTCACGTCAACAAAACCATATATATGTATGACCATTCTTCTAGACAAGTGCTCCAAAATGTTTGAATCCATCAATATGACATGTGGATGGGAAAAGTGTTTAGGAAAATATACAATTAAAAGTTATAACAGTGACTTTCTTCACCCGTGCTTAGGATCAGCAAATCACCACCACAGCAAAACCTCTTAAGACTGTCGCTGTCATGATCAGAGGAATAGTTTTCAACTTCTGAGTATTTTCTTTGTTTTAAGTCAGGAGCAAGGTATTAAAAGGACCATGTGCATAAATTATACTTGGCTGGTGAGGTTCTGGACCCCAAAGCTGACAAGGAGGGAGCCCAGGAAATAATAGATTGAGAAGTGCTGAAACATGAGTCATCTTCAAAGGCATTCTGTTGTATGTTAGAGGGCCCTGTCTTTGCTGAGAGAGCTCCTTTGGTTGCTGATCAGCTCGGGAAGAGGAGGAAACACACAAAGGCTCTCTCTCTCTAACTGCGCAGCTGACTTAGAACCATAAGCAGTTGTAGCTGGAAGGAATTCTGCCAGCCAGCTCCCTCATTTTAGAGATAAGCCCTGGAGAGGTGGAAGCAGTGCAGTCAGTTAATAGCAGAACTGGGACAAGAAGCCAGAACGAATGGAGGCTCTGCTCGGGGTTCGTGTGGATTAGTATGGTGCTAGAAATCCAAAAGAGAGAAAGCCTGGGAGGGAGTGTGAGTAGTCTGTGATTTGAAGGCCGATCTAAACCAGATGCAACTGAACTAACAAATTTAGAACAAGTTTCAGTGCTGTTAAATTAGAAGGTGTTACATCATTAAACTTGCAAATAGAAACTTATAACCATTGACTAAACTAGACCTTAAGCCAATCACGTCTTTCCATTTCCCAGTGTCCCAAGAAAATACTCACGTCCCGAGAAAATGCACACATGCGCACAAGAGGACCACTTCTCAGTGAAAACAGTAGTTCGAGACATACTGTAGGAAGTGGTGATGGTAAGATTGTCTAATAAACCCTGTGTTTTTCTAAAATAAAAAATAGTTTCGTATCATCGCTCATTTTACAGAAGTCATGTTAGATGATTCATAAATAAGAGGGCTTTGCCTTTGCCTACAAATTAGGACTCTGTCACAAGTTCATTGTCTCTTGTAGCTTAAAAATATGAGCCCTCTGTTTTCTCAGAAGGCAGTGTGGAAGACATTAGTGCTGTTTCCTTATGCCCTCAATGAACATCCATCCCTTCCTGGGCACAGGGGAAGATTGACTCTCTACCCTCTGAAGCTAGTTTTGACCATCGTAGGACTTGTCTTGGACAATATAGTGAAAGGGAAAATGATGTGTGTCACTTCTGGGTCACTTAAGAGCCAGTGTGCGTTTCTGTTCTTCATTAGTCCAAGACTCATCCAATTGATATGATGCAGAGCAGAGTGTTAGTCAGCCCAGGAGGAACATGGAGTGTGAGAGAAAAATAATGCTTTCTGGTTTTAAGCTGTACAAATTTGGGGGGTTGTCTGTTACCACAGCACAATTTAGGCAATCCTGACTAGTGGAGCCCTGTCGATGCGCTCACACATTTCAGTAAGAATGACATGTTTCTGTAGATGTCCAATGAGTTTGCACACATCTGTTGAAAAATGGGAAGAAGTCAAGAATTGCTTTTCTCACTGTGCCCCAAGAAAAACTGTATAATTATATTTGTAAATTTGAAGGGTGTTTTAATTTTTAAAAAAATATTTAATTTTTTCAATAATCTCTATACTGAACGGGGGGCTCGAACTCACAACTCTGAGATCAGGAGTTATATGTTCCACTGAGCTAGCCAGATGCCACTAGTGCTTTAGTTTTTAAAGCCCTTTCTTGGAAATAACTATACATCATATGTCTATGAAAGAGACCGATTGAATGGTATCACCATGTTCCTTCACACGAGGAATCTTAGAGAATTTAAATGATGTACTCACCACTGGGATGCTGCAAGAGATCTGTGTTCCATTCACTATAATATTCTATCTCTAGTCTTCAAATAGGTTGTGAAATTTTTTTCAGTTAATTTTCTTTTGGGGTTGTGGAGGTTTGTGGGAAGCAACCAAGCGCAAATACATTTTACCTTGAAGAAGTTGACTAAATTTTATATAACTATATCTACTTGGTTCCCACCATGGTGATTAGCATATGGTACGATTCATAAATATGGTTATTGTTTCACTTTTAATAGGAACTTTATCCTCTCTGTCCCCATTTCCACATTATTTTCTAGCTTATCACCTAACTTCTGCTCCGCATGTAAGGAATATTCTTAAATTCCTTGTAGAGTGAACAGAGGCTGGTATCTGCAATTTAAAATAAATATTGCCTCTGGTCTGAGTATTTGTGTTCTCCCTAAACTCATATATTGAAATCCTAATACCAGGGGGTGGTAGTAGGAAGTGGGCCTTTTGGGAGGTGATTGATGAATGAGAATATAAAAGTAAAAGACGCCTGAGAGAGCTCCCTTGCCCTTCTGCCATGTGAGGATGCAATGGGAAATCTGTAGCCCAGGCACAATTGCCTAACAATGCTGGTACCCTGATCTTGAACTTCTATCTTCCAGAACCATGAGAAATAAATCTCTGCTGTTTATAAGTTACCCAGTCTGTGGTATTTTGTTAAAGCAGCCTAAACAGATTACAACACCCTGATTAACACAAATATCTAAAGTTCACGCTAGTGTGTAAATGATAGCTGTGCTAGGCAGTCTCTAAGATGGCCACCTATGGTCCTGCCTCCTGGTATTCACACTCTTGTGTAATCTCAACCCTGGCGAGTGAACTGGATTTGTTGACCTGATTCTAACACATAGAATATGGCAGAAGCAATGGCATGTCATTTTCAAGGATAGTTATGAAACGACCACAGCTTCTGTCTTGGGCAGTGTCTGGCTCTCCCTTCTCAGACCACGAGCTGCTATGTTATGAGGACACTCAGCCTATGCAGAAGTCCACAGAGCAAGAAGGTGAGATCTGGCAACAGCCAAATGAGTGAGCTTGGAAGCAGATTCTTCGGCCTCTGTTAAGCTTGACAAGACTGCAGCCCTAGCCAACAGCTTGACTGCAACCTCATGAGAGACCCTGAGCCAGAGGCACTCAGCTAAGTAAATGCCCAGATTCTACGCCCAAAGAAACTGAGAACACTAAGTATTTGTTGTTTTAAGCCATTAACTTTTGGGGTAATTTACTATGCAGGAAATGATAACTAATATTAAACTAAAACATTTTTTTGTAGAGTTTATTGTTTATTTATTTGAGAGAGAGAGTGCGTGTGACCAGGGGAGGACCAGAAGGAGAGGGACAAGCAGACTCTGCACTGAGTGTGGAGCCCAATGCCGGGCACAGTCCTACAAACCTGAGATCATGACCTGAGCTGAAATCAAGAGTCAGATGCTTAACTAACTGAGCCATCCAGGAGTTCCAAAACTAACACCTTTTTTTGAGGGCAGGTTTTAAATGGCAAGGACCTTCATCAAGACAGAGCAAGCTCTGCGAGAGGTCGCCTGTGAAAGATAGAGATGCACAGGGCAATGTCTGCCTATCTCACCTTCATCAGACATTTTTTTCATTCTAATTTTCAGGTCATGTAACTATAAAAGTTATACCTAAATGCACAGACAGTGAGAGCTGAACTAAACTAGTCCAGCTCTTGTACTTGACAAAATAGAAAACCAAGACCTGAAGAGGATGTGTTAACACATTCCATGTCACAAAACAACCCAGTCACAAGGTTTGGACTGAACTCCAGGCTTGAGGAAACCTCCTCCAGTGCTTCAAGTTGTGTCAGGCTATTTCCCTCTTCACAGTTAAAAAAAAAAAAGGGGGGAAAGAAAATTAGGATTAGTAGTAGGATTAGATTAGGAACCATTACAACTTTACAAAGTATTCTTGTTTTTTATTTTTTATTATTGTTATTTTTTAAATGTCATTCTCTTTTTTAGGATTGATTTGTTTTCTTTCTTTTTTTTAAAGATTTTATTTATTTGACAAGAGATAGAGAGCATAAGTAGGCAGAACAGTAGGCAGAGGCAAGAGAGAAGCAGGCTTTCTGCTGAGCAGGGAGCCCAATGCCAGGGTCAATCCCAGGACCCTGGAATCATGACATGAGCCGAAGGCAGACACTATATTCTTGTTTTGTTTTTTTTTTAAAGATTTTTTTAAAGATTTTATTTATTTTATTTTATTTGAGAGAGAGAGAGAGAGAATGAGAGAGAGCATGCATGCACAAGCAGGGGCAGGGGGCAGAGCTAGAGGGAGAAAAGTCCCAAGCCGACTCTGCTCTGAGTATGGAGCTTGAAATGGGGCTGGATCCCAGGACTCTGAGATCATGACCTGAGCCATAACTAAGAGTCAGCTACTCAGCCAGGGACTCTAGTTCTACAAAGTATTCTTAGAAGCTGATCACATTTCTCATTTTAATAAATCTCAAAAACTGACTTTTCAAGACTTTTTCAATAGTTTGTATAGGACAGAGTCATTCATTCATCCAACAAATATCTTTTGAGCACCTACTGTGTACCAGGTACCTTGCTAGACACTGGGGTTGTTACGATGGTGAAAGCATTAGGTGGAGATACCAAAAGAAAGAGCACATGAATCTTGTCTCTTTTATCATGGTGTTTTTTTTTCTGCTATCATCAATAAATACATTTGTTCCCATAGACAGGAACCATTTAAAGGCTCAATTATTCAATCTTAATATCGATCCAAAGCTTTTAATGCTCCTTTAGAGAGTTGATTTGCAGTTTCAGGCTCATGTAGGCAAGGAAGGCTTTTGACAGTGGTTCCAGACAAGGCAATGTCTCTGTTGCCAGGTGCTCCACCCCGAAGTGGAAGAATGCCCTGGGCTATTGAGCCCCACACAACTGGGGATAAAGATCCTCTCTGCATAACTATTATGGCTTCACTTGGATTATTGGGCACCCAGTACATTCTTAAAAAGGTAAAAGAAAATGAGGTATTCTCTGAGGCATTTTGTGAGCCACAATGTACTGGAAGTGAAACAGCATGAATTTTTGGAGTCTCAGATTCTAGAAAGAATATTGGTTTGATGCTCTCTAGTTAAGTAACATTGGGCAAGACACTTAAGGTTAAGCTTCCTATTATTGTGCAGAATAACGAGGATAATAATAATTGTATCACTTGCTTGTGGAAAGTGCTTCATAAGCTAATCAACAGTCTCCTACAGTTCCCTTATTCCTTAAATATACTATCTTTGAAAGCAGAGATGGCAATCTACCTTTTTTTTAATCTTTCATAGTCTCTAAGACTGTGCCTAACACTTAGTAGGTACTTACTCATTGTTGAAAAACTACTAACTAATAATAGTCATAATCTCTGAGTGCATATCATGTGCCTAACAATGTCCTAAATACGGCCCTTTGATTTTTGATTCCTGACAATGACTAGATAAATAGTATTATCCTATTATACAGGTGAGAAAGTCTAGGCACAGAGCAACTGAATAGTTTTAACAGTCACATAGTAAGTATCAGAGCTGTCATTTAAACCCAAACAGCCTGGCTTACTGCCAAGATTTACTGCTTTTCTGTAAGAAGAGGGTATTGATTTGCTGTTTCTCATTAGGAAAAATACAGGCAAGAAAGAAAAGAATTAGTTCCTTTACATTGAATTAATGAGTACTTCTTTTAAATGAGCTTTTATTTAACATCCAAAAATAAAAAACCAACCTCAAAGAAACAAGAACAACACCCAATCCCAACAAAGAGAAAAATCCCAAATTATATCAATTTAGATAAAATCATATTGAATTCTTCCCAGTTTGATCTCTTTTTCTGGTCAGATGAGCCCTTAAAAATACTTCATATAGGATGCTGAACTGAAGCTGAGGTTCTTTCATCTGGGAACATATCTAAAAGGCAAGAAGAAAAAAAAATTAAAAAAAATAAAAGGCAAGAAGAAGCAGGCTGTGCATTGTTAGCTGTGTTTGAAAATTATTTATGCAAAACAGTAGGTCCTCGTTGATTGCCTGGGCTGTAGCCTGCCTATCTTCTGTCACAGGGAGTATATAGTGATAGGAGATGAAAAAATTAAAAGCCTTGAAAAGACCTGCCGGATAAGTAAATGGCAGAATACTCCTCACAAATCCAGAAGGGAGATGGGCACCTGGGTGGCTCAGTGGGTTAAGCCTCTGCCTTTCGCTCAGGTCATGATCTCAGGGTCCTGGGATCGAGCCATACATCAGGCTCTCTGCTCAGCAGGAAGCCTGCTTCCCCCTCTCTCTCTGCCTACATGTGATCTCTCTCTCTCTGTCAAATAAATAAATAAAATCTTAAAAAAAAAAAACCCAAAACAAAACAACAAATCCAGAAGGGAGAGAAAAGGGAGATGAAGAAGAAACTAGCATTTCTTGAAAGCAACTTATGCTAGATATATACAATTATTTCCTCTTCATCCCAGTGAACTGGTTAATGCTAAACACATCTTGCAGATAAGGAAGCTGAGGCTCAAAGAGGTTAGGTAACGGCCACCGTGAAATACTCTGGCTGGGATTTAAAACCAGGATTCCCCCACTTATTCTGAACCCCATGGACTCTTTGTTCTGCTGCTAGTATATTCTACCATTACTGTCAGTAGCCTTGACTGACTGTTTTCACTAAACTGCAGTTAGTTCCAAGAAGCTACTGGTGCGCCCAAAGACTACTACAAGATGACCAAGAAAACATTGCTATTATGTAGAGGGGAGGAGAGAAGAACAAAAGAGCAGAAAGAAAGAAGGAAAATTACAAAAGACTTCAAGTCAGAGAAAAGCCTTTAAGCTTTTGACAAAGTGTAGAAAGAAGAAAACAGTACTTCTAAGGCGTGAATTTTCTAGAGGATAGGTTTCTAATTCTAATAATCCTATTAAAAAGTACACGAAAGATCCAGGGAACCCTAGATATCCTTTTTTTCAAAGATGGCTACTTGCTTTTTGCCTTTTGTCATTCCCACCCAACTCCCTCAGGGTCACTGGTTTGGGACCTTTCTGCATTCCCTGAACTATGAGTTAGTCTTTGACTTTTTACCTCATTCTTTAAGAAGTAGTCTTGCCAAGATCAAATTGCCCAAGATGTTTAGGTCAGTGGTCACCGAATGCTGGTGTACAGATGGAACGTGGACCAGGATGAGGCATCAGTGCTCTGGGTTGGAGTGAGAAAAACGAATAACCCAGTGAGCTTTTTATAACACTAAACTCGTCTCATACTGACCATCATTTAGTTTGAAATTATGTTCTTGTTTGATGTTTCAGTGTTTCTTGTTTTTTGAAATGATGGGGAAAGCAGATAAATCCCGTTACAAATTAAAAAAAAACCTAAATGGTCTGTGAAATCCTTTCTCAGCCAATTTCAGGCACCAATTTGAGAGACATGCCTAGTCCATTGGAAAGAATCTAGTGATGGATATTAATTTAGACTCCAAAGAATCTCTCATGGGGGGCGCTATTGCTATATCTGAGGGAAGAGTTCATGGCTTATTTTAGAGACTCAGATTATATATGTTAAGTTCCAACTGCAGCATCTGGTAAATGGCTGGTATTAAGTATTTAAGAGGTCTTCTATTTCTCGCTCAACCCTCCTTTCATTGAGACAAGTTTGTGAATTGCATCACTTTTAACTTTTTTGGCCCTGGACTGATAAATGCCAGTAGTAACCCCAAATTCCATTAAAAAATTTATTATTAGGGGCACCTGGGTGGCTCAGTGTGTTAAAGCCTCTGCCTTCAGCTTAGGTCATGATCTCAGGGTCCTGGGATCGAGCCCCGTATCCGGCTCTCTGCTCAGCAGGAGCCTGCTTCCTCTTCTCTCTCTGCCTGCCTCTCTGTCTACTTGTGGTCTCTCTCTGTGTCAAATAAATAAATAAAATCTTTTAAAAATTTTATTGTTAAAGTATATTTGAGGGGCACCCGGGTGGCTCAGTTGGTTGGGCAACTGCCTTCGGCTCGGGTCATGATCCCAGAGTCCTGGGATCGAGTCCCACATTGGGCTCCCAGCTCCACGGGGAGTCTGCTTCTCCCTCTGACCTTCTCCCCTTTCATGTTCTCTCTCACTGTCTCTATCTCAAATAAACAAATAAAATCTTTAAAAAAATATATTTGATATACAATGTTATATGAATTTCAGGTGCACAACACAATGATTTGACAATTCTATCCATTATGTAATGCTCACCACTCTAAGGGTATGGCCATCTATCACCACACAAAGATGTTAAAATATTATTGATTATATTCCCTTTGCTTACTTTTTTTTTAAAGATCGTATTTATTTGTTTGAGAGAGAGAGAGAGAACAAGTTGGGGGGGAGGGGAAGAGGGAGAGGGACAAGCAGACTCCCCACTGATCAAGGAGCCCAACATGGGGCTCCATCCCACAACCCTGAGATTATGACCTGAGCTGAAGGTGGCCAACCAGGTGCCCCCTATGCTGTAATTTTAATTCCCTTATTTTTCTTATAACTGGAAGTTTGTATCTCTTAATCCTCTTCATCTATTTTACCCAACCCCCTACTCCACTGTCCTCTGGCAACAACTGGTTTGTTCTCTATATTTATGGATTTTTTCTGTTTTTTGTTTGTTTGCTCATTCATTTTGTTTTTTAGATTCCATATGTAAGTAAAATCATAATGCATTTGTCTTTCTCTGGATGACTTACTTCACCTAGTGTAATACCTTCTAGGTCCATCCATGTTGTCCCTAACACCAAATTCTCGTTCTCTCTCATGGTCAAGTAATATCCCATTGTGTGTACACACACACACACACACACATCCCATAGATATATCCACATACTTACCACATACCATATACACATGTATATGTATAGGTTTACATATATTATTACCATATATATTATTATTAATATATTATTATTACTACTATATATTAAACTATATATTATATATTACTATATATATATATTACACCACATGCCACATATATATACTACATATACATATAAATATATATCTATATGTACATACATATGTGGTATACACACACAGACACACACGAAATGGAATATTACTCAGTCATAAAAAAGAATAATATCTTACTATTCATGACAAATACAACATATTTACCATATACCATATATGTATAAATTTACATATGTATATGTAGTGTGTATATATATATGGTATGTGTATATTATTACTATATACACATATATACACATCTGTATCTGGTTTACATACACAATAATACATACATACAGCCATAAAAAAGAGGTGAGATCTTGCTATTCACAACAACATGGATGGGCCTAAAGGATATTATATTGAGTGAAATGAGTCAGAGAAAGACAAATACCATATCTATCTATACAAATACACACATACATACACACCACATCTTCTTCATCTATTCATTTATTGATAGACACTTAGATTGCTTTTATATCTTGGCTTTTGTAAATAATGAATACAAGAGTGCATATATCTTTTCAAATTAATGTTTTCATTTTCTTTGGGTAAATACCCAGAAATGGATCATATGGTATTTCCATTTTTTATTTTTTGAAGAAACTCTGTATTGTTTTCCACAGTGGTTGTAGCAATTTATATTTCTACCAACAGTAAACTAAAGTTCTTCTTCTTTCTCCACATCCTCACCAATACTTGTTATTTCTTCTCTTTGTCATACTACCCATTCTGATAGGTATTAGATGTTATTTCATTGTGTTTTTGGTGTACATTTCCCTGATG
Organism: Nasua narica; assembly: GCA_028533885.1. Classification (NCBI taxonomy): domain Eukaryota; kingdom Metazoa; phylum Chordata; class Mammalia; order Carnivora; family Procyonidae; genus Nasua; species Nasua narica. The sequence continues at coordinate 32,995,281 of CM052813.1, read as the reverse complement.
ATTAATGATGTTGAGCACCTTTTCATAAGTCTATTAGCCATCTATATGTCCTCTTTGAAAAAATGTCTATTCAGGGCACTTGCCCCATTTTTTAATTGGATTATTTGGGTGGATTTTTTTTATTGAGTTGTTTAAGTTCTTTATATACTTTGGATATTAACATTTATTAGATATATCATTTGCAAATATCTTCTCCCACTCACTAAGTTGCCTTTATGTTTTGTGGATATTTTCCTTTGCCGTACAAAAGCTTTTCATTTTGATGTAGTCGCAATCATTTATTTTTGATTTTGTTTTCCTTGCCTCAGGTTGACACATCCATAAATATGTTGCTAAGGCCAATGTCCAAGAGATTACTGTGTTTTCTTCTAGGAGTTTTTTTTTTTTTTTTTTAAGATTTCGTTTGTTTATTTGATAGAGTGAGAGAGAGCATGAGTGGGGGTAGGAGCAGAGGGAAAGGGAGAAACAGATTCCCCAGTGAGCAGGAATCCTGACACAGGGTTTGATCCCATGACCTGAACCAAAGGCTGGTACTTAACCCACTGAGCCACCCAGGTGCCCTCCTTCTAGGATTTTTATGATTTCATGTCTCACATTTGAGTCTTTAGTCCATTTAGGTTCATTTTTGTGTATGGCATATACCTTGTGTATTTTTGTGGTCCAATTTCATTTTTTTGCATGTAGCTGTCTAGTTTTCCAAGCACCATTTGTTGAAGAGACTGTTTCTTCATCATTGTATATTCTGGCCTTCTTTATCATAGATTAATGAGCCACATAGTGTGAGTTTATTTCTAGGCTCTCTATCCTGTTCCATTGATCTCCAGTTCAGTTTTGATGACAAAAGACCTCTCTACTTTTATCAATTTTCCCATCTGAATGATAATTATTGAAGACTCGGGTAGGATTCTCTACAGCATCTTACGATGACTTATCACTTATCCCCCACTCCTACCGTAGATATATAAACACATGCAGAGGCAAATATTATTGTCTGGTTCGGGTCATCAAATGTTTAATACAGTACTATACCTTAACCGGGTAATACCCATAATATCCTTAAAATAAAAATGAATGTTTGAATCAGGCAGTGTTGTTTTCTCATGAAATATTTGGAAATGAATCCAATTTTTGTCACCTTTTAATGTAAGTAATTAGTGGTCTTTCCTTTAGGAGTTTCTACCTTGACAGAACCAACCATTTCCTCTCTTCTCCCCCACAGAGGCATATTGGTATTGGAGTGTGCCAAAGTATATGTGTAATACCTGGCAGAGTGTCTGACACACTGTAGTTGCTCAGTGGATGTTGGATAACTAAATGAATGGCCACTGCTCAATATCAAATGTATTCTACTGAGGAACGTACAAAGGATGTCCAAGTAGATGCAAGAAAAGAAAAAGTTCAGACTCATTTATGTGCCATTCATCCAGACATCCCCACACCCATCTCCAACACCAAGAAAGATTTACCTCTTCTCCACATAGTTCTCTGCTTGAACATTGTACCCTCGCTTGTCTGTTTGATCTTACTTTCCCTTTGTGTACTCAAACTGATTCTCATTGAACCAGTTTTGCCTGTGTGTGGGATTTTTGTTGGGAGAAGAAAGCATATATTAATTTCCTTTTCCTGGAGTCTTATAGAGCTGATCCTTTTTTTTCCTTCCTTAGGATGAATCCTTTTCACCTGTTTTCTGTTTGGGGTTGATGGCAGGGTGTGAGCATTATGGAGGAGTAATTCTGAGGACCTGAAACTTTCTCTTCCCTCCACTCTGAAGTCCACACACATGTTCATGAATTTTGTTCCAGGATGTTAGACCATGTAGAAGTACATGAAGTGGACATGAAATGGCACACAGTTTGGGTGCTGTCAAGAGTCCAGCTACATGGTATCTCAGCAATCTGGGTAGGAAGGATAGTTGTGCTGGGCGCTCTGCTAGGTACTTTAAAGCACATCTCTCTCCAAAGAACTTTGGGGTACTTTATGGGAAAGTAGAGTAAAAGGAAGCCAAAGACTAGCCAGCCTTTGTTGAACACACCACAACTAGCCCATGCTGTCAAGGGTCTTTCTAAGTGCTTTTGTATAACTTCACAACCCTTGGAGGCAATGATATGATTCTCATTTTACAGATGTGGAAATGGACTCAGGGGGTTAAATTTCTCACAAAAAGATTCCCAGTGAGAAAGAGAAGGCTAGAGTTTGAACTGCATGTCCTGGCTTGGACACTTTTATTGTGTTTTGTGTGCTTTTGTCTTGTTCATTTTTTTAAAGATTTTATTTATTTATTTGACACAGAGAGAGAGAGAGAGAGAGTTCACAAGTAGGCAGAGAGGCAGTCAAAGAGAGTGGGAAAGCAGGCTCCCTGCTGAGCAGAGAGCCTGATGCGGGGCTCAATCCCAAGACCCTGAGATCATGACCTGAGCTGAAGGCAGAGGCTTTAAACCACTGAGCCACCCAGGCTCCCCTGTCTTGTTCATTTTTAAGGAATGCATTTGCACACGTTGCTGTTTGTTTCTCATTCAATGGTGTCCTTATATTTATCAGTGTATATTTATATTCCTTTAGACTACACTTACTGTCCTGTTTGGTCAGTAAGTACTTTTTGTGCTTTGCTATGTACTTGAAACTGATTTACTGAAGTCCCACCTTCTTAGTATAAGCCTAAAAGATATTTTTAGATATTTTAGATATTTTTTTTCCAGTTCTCCAATGATTTTGTATTGAAAATTACCTTTCCCCACAGGTGGTAGCTCCCTTAGCACCATCTTGGACAGATCCTATCAAGTTTAGCCATATTTGTCATTAGCAAAATCTTAATCTGTTACCTGAGGCTCAGTTCTGTTTACTGGTAAGCTCTTCCTCTAAAAAGAAAGAAAGAAAGAAAGAAAGAAAGAAAGAAAGAAAGAAAGAAAGAAAGAAAGAAAGAAAAGAAACTTCCTCTACTCTCCCCCCAGGACAGATGAAGCCTGCTTCTGGTCAAGTGAATGAAGTTGTAGCCAGGATGGTAGGAGATGAAGGGACACCACAGTTGCTCTTTATATACCCCTTGCCCCCACCATGGTGATCATACATCTCAGTTTTTGGGATATTTCTAGTTTGTACCTGTTGTTTTGGTGTAGTTATTAATAGCAACTCCCTTAGTTCTCAAAATTGTCTTGGCTTGCATAATATCTTATAAGCTCACCCTACCTCTTTCTCTTCTCTGTCCTGATGATCTGCTGTCAGAGTGGGAAGGTGGGATGGGGAGGCAGACATCTTCTTGGTGAGATCTGTAGATTGTGGCATCCATCAATGGTCTCTCTGTGTTGCAGATATCCAAATGTTCCTGCTCTGGTGGGTTGAGCTCTTCAGAGGACCTAAAGAAACTTCCCACTCCACAGTTTTCTGATTCCAGCTTCTCTTCCTCTACATCATATCAGATTTTGCCTCCAGTAATGTCGTGCCTAACAGCTTTCGGCAAGGGGTCCCTCTGCCACTAGGTAGAAGCACTGTACAACCCTTTTGCAATGAAAAGGGAGGAATTAATCTGTGTTCCTCAGTGCTGCCCATGCCACTTCCTCTCTTCTTTTCATAGGGACCATAGTGTAAGGAGAAAGAGGTATTATCTGTAGGTCTGGCTCTGCTCTGGTGCTTCTCAGTAAGTCATAAGGAAGTAAATGGACCATATTTCCTTGAAACTAGAATGTACAGAAATCTACTCCCAGGTGCCCAGAAATCTCAAAGCAATAGGTAAAGTACTACTTGACATCATGCTACATATGGATGATAAGTACCAGTTTCCATATACATGGCAGCATCAGCCTTACTGACAATGCCAGCCATATTGTTATGGTGATGTTCAATATGAACTAGTACTCTGGTAGGTCTAGTTTGTTTTTGATTCCCCTTTTAAAATTTGTTCCCTCCATTCAAAGATTTTTAGTTACAGTTTAGAAATTGGAGAGGGCTCCTTCCTTCCTAATTATCTTGTCAACAAAATGACATTATATTTCCTTGACAAGCTACTTCAACCAATCAACAATGGTTCTCCAGAAAATAGAAAAAAAACAAGAGTAGATCAAAGAACTCCTGATTCCTAAATACCATCTGTCAACATGGCCAACTTTCCTTTTTCTTTGATTTCTCTAAAACCAGATTAAAAAGTCCTCCAAGGGCTGTAGCCATGTCTTATCTGTCTTTGCATTGCTGGTAGCTAACACAATGTCTGACGCCTTGTATTTATTCAGAAATAATTTGTTCCTGATTACATTTGCATTTGTACCATGCTCAGTTCCTAGCATGATGTGTATATAAGTGCTGAGTATTTTTATTATTGGTGAACTACTGTATCGTTTCTTCGCCTCATTTTTCAGATCGCTTTAAGAAAGAAGGAGCTCATTTAGAGAGTGTGCCATTTAGTTTGAACCACATTTCTCAAAACTTTGCTTTCTTTGCACCAATGCCAGGACGTTATCATGGGAAGAGTTTTGAATAGGGCTCAGAAAATGATCTTCACACCTCAGTCCCTTTTAGAGACCCCATGGATGCCAGTGTTGCTGTCTAGGCAGCCATTGGAACATTTATTTTTATTAACTTGTCTGCGCATGCTCCTTCTTTTGTTTAGCGCCGTCCATCCCCCCTTCTCCCCCCAGCCCTGCAGGACTCCCAGGTGGGGGACGGCCTGGTCAGGAGTCAGGCTCAGGGCTCCAGCTCGACTCATAAATGTGGAAATAACAAAATGTGTTCCCTGAAGCTTTGCAGCGTTGTCAGGAAATGGGCTGCTTGCTTGCTGCACTTCCACGGATCTGGAAATTCTGCCGAGCTTGGGTTGACTCCAGAAGAAAAGTTTAAAAGTGTTCAGGGAAGAGAGGAATTAAAGCGGGCCATTAGTTGGAGACACCAATGCTCCTGCTGAGTCTGTGTCTTGGCCGGCTACTTGGCAGCCCGCGATGTTGGAGCGTGTGTGTGTACTGTGGCGGCGAAGTTTGCTTTTCTAAGGCTCGGGGCTTTGCAGAAACTTTCTTTCCCACATTTTTCATATCTCAGAAATTTGCGTGGCACCTTTGGGAAGGAGTGGCAGGTCGTTCTTGTTTCCAGCCGGGAGAAAACAAGACACAGAGAAGTCTAGGCTTTAACTCCTCATGGACGGAGGGGGGCGGTTGGGTCCTCAGTAAATGCCTATGGGATAAATGAATGGGCCAAAGGGATTTGAGTATGATCACATGTGTCAAAGGTGGGGGCCTGAGCTCTTTGGGGATTCTGAGGTACTCAGATGAATTCAGGGGGCCCGAATGATGGACCTCAGCACCATTCTTTCTTCCCTTGTGTTACTGACACAATGCCTTCTTCATCACTTGAAACTCAGAAGGAAGTTTCTGGTATTTGAAAAGGTCTACATGGAATTTTCAGGTCATACAATGAAGCTATCATACTAGGGGGATGCAGTTTTGGTTGGAGGAACACAAAGTTCAAAGTTTTCCCCCCTCTGTTGGCTTTCTTTCTGTGTTCCTGGACCTAAGAATCTGTGAGACTCAGAGGGTAGGGGAGTGAGGGCAGTGGCCACAAGGCATGGTGGCCTCTGGTCCTTGCCCCAATTTAGGCCCTAAGATGATGAGGTAAAATGACTGACCTGTCACCTGGAAGAAACACAGCTGATTCTGGGTGGTTGGTATTGTCTCCTTGCGCTGCTTCTCAGGAACCTCCTCAAGAGAGTAGAAAGGAATTTGATCACCAATCAAGTTAAAAGAGATGTAGCTCTGGCTTTATGCTTATTTTAAATGTATTTCATTATTTTTTTCCAAGGATGCAGTTTTGGGGAGGAATTTTTGGGGGTTCTCTCCCCTCTTTCCTCAGAAGCTCCCACTATGAGAGTATCTCAACCTACAACATTTGTGTTGAAATCTTGGTTCTGCCACTCACATGTTGCGTGACCTTGGGCAAGTTACTTAACTTTTCCGTGTCTCTGTTTCATTAGGTGGAAAGTGGGGATGATAATGGAAATGAATTCATGGATGTTATGAAATTTTAATCGAATTTATGGAATTAAAATAATGCATATATGCTAGCTAACATTCTTGTCATTTTGCTTAAGTGTCACCAATCACCTAATTTGACACAGAGGCCAAAGCAGCTAGTTTCCAAAAGTGTTACTTTGTGATGGAGTCCTGTCTGGAGGCTGGGGAAGGAACTAGTTGAACTCTCAAGGTTTTCTTACAAATAATAGGCTCCTGTAAAAATTCTGATTTCAGTCTTTGTTACCTTCACAAGTACTTATTGAACCAGTCTTGGCTTTAATTCTCCAAGTGCTTTGAAGAGCGTACTGTACTAGTTGTCTGTACGAATTTTAGGGCATTTTGAGTCTGTTGGTTAATGTTTTTGAACCAACCAAGAGCCTTAAAAAGAGAGGCGCTAAATGTCTTTTCAAGCCCACACCTCTGTTCCCTTCTGCTTTGAGCACCAGTTATGAAATTGAAGTTGGGATTAAACTGCACAATGTCAGGGGATGGTCTGGAGTCCTCTGGAGTAAATTCTTGCACCGTAAGCACTTTGTTACTTGTCTCTAAATTATTAAAAAGGAAAAAAAAGAAAAGGTGGGAGGGAGCTGGCTCAGATCACCTAGGCAAAGCAATTTTCCATGAACACAGCTATCCCAACGCACAACAGGAAACTTATTGAAAACCTAGCGGGTTGAAGAAAAACAGTAGCTAGCGCGACAAAGAGTGTCAGGAGAAGATAGGGAGAGAATGCAGAGGGCACAAAATTACCCCAAATTACCCAGAGAGCTGAACATAGCTCTCTGTTAGGGAAACTTTCTGTAAAGTCATGCCTGGGAGTGTCCCTAACTCTCTACGGTTGGGGAATGCTTGCGTCTTTGCGCGCATGCCCACATGCACGCACCCACACATGCACACGTATCTGGCCCTTGAGTTGCAGATAACCTAACCCGACACTAACCCTTGCATAGCTACAGAAGTAATATTTTTACCAGGATGAGCTGTTGTTGAACAATTTCTCCAATGCATTAGTCATGCTTTAACCCTAGACATGCAAGTTTTTAAATGCTTTTTAATGCACCCAGCTTCCTGATTTGATATGGGAAGGGAGAATATTATCATTTCTGAGTGCCAGAGGTATTTGTGTACTTGTATAAAATATAAAAGCAGTCGAGTGTCATCTATATCAGAGGATTCTATTTGGTCAAATAGCTGGACCTATCTTTTATGAGTTCCTTTGAACTGGCAGAATGGAGAAAGCACAGAATTACTCATAGAAAAAGATATAGAAAACAATGGCGAAGTCAGCGTGTTGCTTTGAACAGGTAATAACTTACTACTTGACCTAATCAATGTTTTGCTGAATCAACTAGGAAATAAAGTGTATCTGATATTGCTATTTTATCATTATTTTTATTAGAATTCCTTTCTGAAAACCTGTAATGACTTTTGTATTTGCCCATAAGACCTCAATAAATAGTGAAATAATGATTTTTTTTCTGAGAGCACACTGTGCCAAGCATTATGGTCAGTGACTTAGCTATAGTATTAAAGCAGTACTTAAAGTGTGCACCCTGGTTGCATCAGCATTACCTGAGAACTTGTTGGAAACTTAGATTCTCAGGCTTCATTTCAGGGCTCCTGCATCAGAAACTCTGGGGAAGGATCCTGGTAATCTGCATTTTAATGAGTCCTTCAGGTGGTTCTGATGCACGCTCACATTTGAGAACTAGTGAGTTAGGGTAACCACGTACTGAGACAGTAGCTACCTAACTACGCCACTGACTTAGGGTAAGATTAGTCTGGTATAACAAAGAGATTTACCCAGTGTATATTTTTATTTGTATCCTGCCAAAACAAATAAGGATCATCACACCCACTCTATAGATGAGAATACTGAGATTTAAGGATATTTAAATCACATGGCTGGATTCCCAAATCCTGCAATCCATCTTCAAAGCCTGTGTTTTTACCACCAGTCTATGGGATCAACAACTGTAGCGCTTCGGTGCGGACATATTAACGTTAAAATGGGTTAGAAAAAGTTTTAGATCTGGAGGTAATCAAGACTGAGAACTAGATGTACTATTTGCCTTCAATCCAGAGACTTTTTCACTGATTTGCCCTATAAAACTCGGCAAATGACTTAGAATCTTACTTTTCTCATTTGAAATAGGATAATAATGGTGCATTTCATTGTACGTCTGGTGAGAATAAAGGAGATGTTTTCCAGCGGACTTGGAACTCCTCAGAAAACACTATGTCATTCAGCTGGACTTTACTAAGTACATAACCTGAAAAGTTATGTAAAAATAAATTTCCCCCAATGAGGTATACTTTGAATATTCCAAGGAAACCTCAGTATAAAAATAATACAACCCCTAATTGGAGTAAAAATAACATTTTTGTGATACAAACCATATTCTTTGATTTAGTAATGTTTTATCAAGGAGCAATAGGAGGACTCTCTGGAAAGTAGGCAGCATTGAACCATTGCTTCAATGGGAAAGGGAGAGATTGGGGATTGTACATTTCAGAGGCACAATAACAACGTTATTATTTTTGGTTCAGGAATTTCAATAGTCAAGGTGTTTTATGGCTGGGAGTGTGTGGGTCAGACATGTTAGCATCACTGGCTGTACCCAACATTTGATTTCATTGAGTTTTTTCTACAAATAATAGCCTTCATTTCCCAAACACACAGCACCATTGTTAATATCAGCTTTCTCTTACATACTTTCAATCAACTTTTTAACCTTCTGTTTCACACTAAAAAGCACACTGCTCTTCAAACTAGATGGTAAGCTATCTGTGCAATGTTTCCTTTTTCTACCACAATGTCAGCTTCCAAAAGAGAATAATTTTAAACAATTATGTTACTTTTTTAATCCACTGGATGAAAATCAATTAGGTAGATGAAGTCTTGTATCACAGCAAAAATGCCTAAATATGTTTCTGATTAAAGTCTGGGTTTTTAAAGTGGCACGCACCTATGTTTTTAGGCTTCCAGTTATAAAGAGGGATGCTGTTTTGAATTTTTAGAAGTATAAAAGTCAAAATGGGATTCGGATTTCCCGAGGTTTTTCTGATGGAAGCAGCTTAGCCTTCAGTAAGTTCAGAGAGAAGTGGCCTTTTCAGAAGGCACGGAAGAGGGAAACACTGGGGGACACAAGCTGCAAACTCAAATGTCTGCAGAGGCAGGGAAGCTGAAGGTGAGACATGGACAATGTAATAAAGTATGGTGGGGACCCTGGCAAAGCCGAGAGGGCCCCTGGGGGATTTTGCATCTCTGCTCCCGCCGATGGTTGCCATGTGGAATTCCTGCCAAATGTTGCCAGATTTTTTTAAAGAGGAGGTAGAAATGTGAATTTCTGTGTGACATCTCTTAATTTTCAAATGTGAATTCAAACGCTCTTATAATGGTGTGATCTCTAAACAGGCGAACCAAACAAGGCTCATTTGTGGGCTGGGGGGTTAGCTCATGTGCTGCCAATTTGTACCATCTGAGAAATACAGGTTGGTGTGTGTTTGTGTGTGTGTGTGTGTGTGTATGTAATAGGCAAGTTAGGATAGCAGTAGTGAAGGGATTGTATTTACTGAGTCCATTCAATATGTTTGTGCAAAGGTTTAGGTAACCTGAGGCAAATATGACATGGTCTTGATCTTCATGTTATTTTAGGAAGAGTGGACACATCTAAATGTTAACGCAATACTCTTATGATATATTATCATGGAATCTTGAAAGAAATGAATTCAGCCAGTCTCCAATATTTTGGCTGACTAATTGGGGTTATAATGGTGGTTGGCATATAAGCACAAATGAAACCCCCAAAACTTAACTGAAGTTTAATATATTTAAATTGTTTCAGATTATATTGGTAACATGAGCAACTGTAGGTGCAACCACAACTTCATATTTATAATGGAATTGTCCAGTGGACATCCTTAGGGCATGACTTCACCGTAAGAAGTGAAAGGAGGGACAATATACTCTTTTAATTTTCACTCCGCCGACAGAGTCCTACATAATTCAGTTGTGGCCGTGTTCTACTACTTGTGGTTGGTGTGGTTCCTTTGGCTCATAAAAATAAAAACCATTTCACATCATCTCTCCTCAATTGTCTCGTAAATGTAAATCAAAGAGGGGAAAAAGGCTATAAAACAAACACAAATACCCACTAGAAAGGCTAAGAAATAATGGACTGGGATTATTCCTTAACATACTTAAGTATGGTGCTTTGCATAACAGATATGCTTCTCCTTAGTCAATAGATGGGTTCCTGAAAAGTTACTTGTAAATCAATTTTGCAAAACGAAATCATATTTTAAATGCATTAGATGAGTTTGCTATTTAAAGGAAAGCTAGGATAAATCTTTTTGGAAAGCAAAAAAAAATCTATTTTAAAAATGAAATCTCAATTCTAATATATATCTTGGCTCCAAGTTCATGAAGCCATTCAGTAAATTTATTTCAGCTGTGGTCCTCATTTTGTTTACTTCTCCAGCACATTGTACCTGAAGACCTCCAAAGCCTTTGCAAATAATGCATTTGAAGTGCTGCTTTTGGATTCAAGTGAGATTTATACATCTACAAAGACTTGAATCAAACTAGAGATGCTTAGTAAGTTTGCAAATCAAATGAATTTGCAGGCAGATGAGGGGTTATATCTGAATAGTGTTCTCAATTCTCATGGGTTGCACACATGAGGCAGGGTTCAGTGGGTTCTAATAAGACGGTCTTTAATCCCTATTTCACAGTATGTAGAAATTAAAAGGTTAGACCAGGAGATCATGCTTACCTCCATGTCTGGGCTACTGATCTCTCCTAGTTTGTTCTATATCACAATAAACATGTGAAACTCAGCCCACTGCACAATCTCTATAGAAATTCACACACAAACAAAACATAGGTAGGTACAGAAGATGGGAGGGTGGAATGTAGACAAGGGAAGTGTTACCCCTGCAGTAACAAGGAATCTCAAGTTGAACACTGGATGGTACCATGTTTAAAATGGCCTAACTCCACCACCAGGGGATTTTCAAGGAACTCTTGTGAAGTCTTTTAGACTGGAGCCATCTTAATAGCTGTTTTTATATTTTCCTTTGCCTATTTCTCCTCTTTATTCCCTCTATTCCAGAAGAGAAAAAAAAAAAATCCTGCTCATGCGAAGAATTAAATGTTCTCCTTTGTTGTTTTAACACCTGCCAAGTCCTCTGACCTCACCTTCTAATTTGAGCCTTTGGTTCATCAAGGTCTTTTCCAAAACAAAGACAATTTCCTCTTTAGAAATTTTCAAATAAAACTTTCACCTCCACATCAAAAAAGCAGTGGTATCCCCCTTCAAGTTAACTTAAGTAGAATTAATAAAAACCTCAGAAATCATGATTAGATTGGAGAGAAGTCTCCCAGATCGTCCGTGTAGGTAGGAAGGAGTTGGCTTTGGAAGGACTGGAGGGGGAATAGGAATGCAGCCAAGTCAGTTGTTTTCTGGTCTCTTGTTGCTTTGTCTGAGCCCACATGCTTTCTGTTCCCACTTCTTCCTTTCTCTCAGTAGATAGGCTATTTCTGCTTTTTTATGCACATGGTTACTCCAAATTCGCATAGGTAGTTATGACACCAGCTCGGGTTTTCAAGCATCCTCAGTACTTTTCCAAATTTCCTACTGAGGGAATCTGATTGAAGGCTTTGGATCCCATGCCCATCAGCAGTGGGGAGTGGGGGTAGTGGGGGGGGTCACATAGTAATAACAAAGGTTGTGTGAAAGCTGTGTGAACCAACTACTAATGGTGCAGAAGGGACACTTTTTAGAGCAGAGGGTGAGCTAGGTTCATTTTCAAAATAGGAGTCAAGTGCAGGTAAGAATCTTAAAATCTTAAATAGTTCCAGTGTATTTGATCTGCAGATATTCAAGTATCCATTGCCACAAGGTATCCAGTATAGTTCAGAGTATGAATGTACCATGAGGGATCCTAAAAGCAAAAAAAGGCAAGAGGAAAGAGAATAAACTTATTCCTACTGGTAGGCCATGTCAAGAGGGAATGTTGTGAAAGGAAACACATTGAAAATAAGTCCAAAAAGCAATATAGTTTAGGGCAAAAAGGGACTAAGATGCAGACTTGAATTAACTGAATTTTAACCATGAGAAACAGGGTGTATGCTGCATGCCCTAGTAGTGCCCTAGGAGATAACAGCTCAAAAGGGAAGAGTCCAGAGTGGGGGGAGGGGGAGGTAGAGGGAGAAGTGTTAAGGAAGCCTTGTGATGGCCTTTCTTATCACCTCTGTGTACAGCTGGAAGAGGAAGTAAGCACTGATTGGGGATAGAGAAACATTTTTTCATAGTATTTAACAATTAAAAATTTTTTTAGAGAGAGTGTACAGGAGTGGTGGTGGGGTGGGGCAGAGGGAGAGGAAGAGAGCAAATCTTAAGTAGGCTACATGGTCAGTGTGGAGCTTAGTGAAGGGGTCAATCTCAGGACCCTGAGATCATGACTTGACCTGAAATCAAGAGTCAGTCACTTAACCAAATGAGCCACTGAGGGGCTCTGATAGTACTTAACAATTTAACAGAATAGCCAGAAGTTACTATACTTAATCTCTTTAAAAAATGGGAGATATTCTCCTTTGCTTGGGTAAATAGAAGCCAGAAGAAGCTAAGACAGTCTCATAAACTCTTATATAGACTCCACTCTCTAGCCCATCACCGACCAGTTGGCATTAAATCCCTCTTTTCACAAATAAAGTCACACATCTTGAATCTCAAATTTTTAGCAGCTAAAATTCACAAATTTGTCTAGAAGTCTCCTTTCATTAAAAAAAATATATATCTATATATAAATATAGATATATTTTAGGTATGTTTAAGTTCCTTAATTTTTATGGCAAAGAGACCAGTGAACACTTAGAAAATGTCCTCATTTTATTCCACCGGGGACTCCGCCTGGCCAGTTTGAGCTTGAATGTTCTCTGGGCTCAGGTCACATGAAGACATTATTATCACCTCATTGTTCAGAGCACCTAGCTAGAGAACCTAGAGGGTGAACAATTGCTGAATGACAAATGCCGTAAGCACTGGCCTGCTTTGCCTAAATATCCAGCTGTCATGGTGCACTGCGCAATTTTTCTTTCCAATGTCTCCTCTCTGCCCAGCTTCAAACCACATAGTAAAGAGAAGAATCCACAGAGCTCTGCATTAGAGCTTTTAGAGCAACCACAATGCAATCAAAGTATCAGGCTGCAGGAGTGGCAGAAGCCATTTCTAGAGTGTGGTTGACCCATATGTTGGACTTGGGTTGTTATATGGGTCAAACAAGGGTGCTACTCATTGGAGCCACATGTGAAAATGGTGATGACTCAGGCTCTCTTGCTCGCTTGATGTCTCAGTTTCCAACCTTGTCCTCTAGCTCTTCAGACTGGCGGTAGGAGACTGTGAGTTTGTAAGATCAATGACAGAGCTGAGGTGGCAGTGTTCAAATATAAAGCTCACACCCTGGGCTCTCTGGAATGTTCTGGATCAGTGAAGAATTAGATACTACGACAAGAGTGCAAGGAAGCATAAATCAAGAAAAGGAGAATAGTTTAGAATAGTTTACTTAGGGATAAGTTTTACCTGTGTTGTGAAGCTTTCTCATCTGCTCATTGGGAACCACTGTAAACATCTTATGATGCTAACAGCATGATCATGGTGAGAAAAGTCCCTACAGCTCTACACAGCATTAAACATGCTGTTGCATATAGGTTATGCTTTGATATTCAAGTTTATCAGAATCTATGCATTCAGGGCAAAAATGACCAGAAACTAGGCTTTACATTTCTTGGACCTTCTCTATTTTCATCGATCTGTATAATAGATCGGTTTACCACTGACTGATGGCACTCATCTCAGAGATTTGGTGGTAGAAGATAAGGTTGCTGACAATATTTGCCTCCTGACATTGTTTTTGTTTTTGTTGTTGTTTTTGCTTTTTTGTTTTGTATTTTAGAGAGGGAGAGAGAAAGAGAGGGAGTGCAAGCAGAGGTAGGAGCAGAGGGGCAGGAAGGGGGAGGGGGAAAGAATCCCAAGCAGACTTCATGCTGAGCACAGAGTCAGAGTTGGGACTCCATCTCATGATGATGACATCATGACCTGGGCCAAACCTAAAAGTCAGACGCTTAACTGACTAAGCTACCCAGGCATCCCAAGAAAGAGAATCTTAAGCAGGCTCTACACCCAGTGCATAAGCCCACCATAGGGCTTAGTCTCATGATCCTGAGATCAGGACCTGAGCTGAAATTGAGTCAGATGTTTAACCAACTGAGCCACCCAGGTGCCCTGCCCTCTGACATTGATTTTAAACTACTCCACAGATGATCAAGTTTTAAGATCCAGGACAGTATAAACAAATATCTATTTTTTAATATTTTACATACATTACTATGTTGTGCATAGAAAGGATGCTTCATAAATACTTGATAACTAGCATATAGCAATATGTTTTATCGAAGTCATGAGGTCAACAGATATGATTTATAAATATATATCTAAATTTATATATAATTTATTATATAATTATAAGCACATAAGTTTATATATTTACAATTATCTTTATAAGTTTATATTATACATGAAATTTCAATTTACTCAACTATTCATTTAACATAAATTCATTAGGTTTCTACTTATAGCAGGATTTTTACTCAGGTCTAGGAGGTTTTTTTCTTTTTAGATTTATTTATTTACTTTGGAGAAAGAGAGAGAGCACATGTGCACATGAGTTGGAGAAGGGCAGAGGGAGAGAATCTTCAAGCAGATTCCCTACTGAGCATGGAGACAATATGGGGCTCCATTCCATGACCCATGAGATCATGACCTGAACCAAAACCAAGAAGTGGTTGCTTAATTGACTGAGCCACCCAGGTGCCCTACAAGTTTAGGAGGTATTACGCTGTAGGAAGTTATTTCAATATTGAGAGTTGGGTTTGACAGAAATCATGAAATAAACTAATTTAAATATATATTAACCAAATTATGATTGCTTGTTTAGATGTTACACTTATTTAAGGGTTACCATTTTTGGTTTTATGTGAATATACCCAATCTTAATTATGGAGACACCCAGAGAATGGATGCTTAGTTTTCTTTTGGAAGCAGCACATTTTCCATGCCTTCTCCTTTATGTTTTTCTTTTTATTATCTGATTTTCTTCTGTGGTTCAATCTCATGATAGATCAAAGCCTGTGAATCCTGGAGATCACATACTATTTTTTTTCTTTTTCTTTCCTTTTCTCCTTTTAAAAACACTTTTTATGGAATACATTTAGCTTCCTTAGAAACAACAGTTTTCACTTTATATCTAAAAAATTTCGATGACTCCATTGTTCTCAGTTTTCCTGGAAACTCAGTGAAGCTGCAGGGCTAAACTCAGGTCAATAAGATGCAAGCCAAATTGGGTGCTATCTTAGAAAGTGTCCTTTAAAAGGAATGTTCACCCAGTTTCTTGGTCCTTCCTTCATTCTTCTGCCTGGAACACAGATTTGATGTGTGGAATCTTAGCAGCCATTTTGGATCATGAGTTGAAGCACCACTTCCTAGGGATGGCAGAGCAATGAGATACAAAGAATTATCAGAAAGGGTTAGGAATGCCTACTTCTTGACTTCTTTATATGAGAGAAGAATAAATGTTTATCTTGTTTTGCATTTTCTTGTTTTGCAACGGAACCTAATTCAAACAGATACTATATCCTAATTTATGCTGACATTAATAGATATCTCTCTGTGGAAAAGATGTAGAAAAATTTAAAATTCATGAAAAAAAAAGGTTCCTCAGCATTGACAGCGAGAAAATAGAGCTATTCAAATGTCAGAAGCTAAAAAAAAAAAAAAAAGTCAGAAGCTATGAGAAATTCCTACTTGATTCAACCAAGTTCCAAACAAAGGATCCCTCAAGGTCGAATACTATTCAATTTGCAAGGGAGTTTTGTGACTTTGTGAGAAGCAAGAGGAAGAAATCTTGGTTCTTATGGGCAGCTTGAGAACTTAGGAGGCTGGACTGGAGACAGAGAAAGGTATAGAATGATGGAGAAAGCAGCATTGGAGCCCCTTTCCCACCCACTGTCAGCAGAATTGAGGTGAGAGTTTTGGGAGGCTGGATGACCTGAGCAGAAACCTCTAGAAGCACGGGTGGCAGCAGCTCTGGAAAAGACATTTTCTTAAGCTGAAATGACTATAAGTGATGCAGCAGGGAGCTTCATGAAGAAATCTGACCTGCAGATTCACGGATGTGGGAAGTCACATTAGAATGCCAGCTTCTACGGTGACCTTCGTTATAGAGCCATGGCTTCCTGAGAAAGCACATTTTTCCCTTGAGATGAGGAGCTGCTTGGAGAACTGGGTCTGGGAACTTCAGGGGACTGGAAGCAGAGGGATGACAAAGAAGGTAAAGGAACTTTCTTGAACAGTCAGGAAGATCATTCCTCTGCTCCTGGAAGGAAGCTGCCCCACAGCTAGCCCAACCTTGGAATAGCAGCTTTACTAGGAATGTGGAAAAAATTCTTGGGTTGAAACCCCTTCTCCTAACCCTGCCGGCATTGTCAGACCTCCTCTCTGTCTTATGTTCTTCAAGCCCATCACTGTGAAAATCTGAAAGGTGTCTTTAAACGATAAGTCAAGATGAATCTTCCACCCTGTTTCTGAGGGAAATATCTGTCCTGAATAGGCATTTTACTACTTTAATATGAGAAACTAGGGGAAAAAATGGATCCTGTAAGTAATTCTGAATCATAAAGAAATGAACATATAGTTTAAATAATCTGAAGGAAAAATATATTTTGAGTATGTTCCTCTTAGTTTTCTCTTATCATAAATTTAAACTTAAATTTTTATCAAAGTAATATATTTAGTAGTAGTTTAGAAAGACATGCCAGTCTCCTTTTCTTTGTTGCCAATTCTCATTCCTCTAAGGCAATGATTAACTACCTCCAAATTTAACTCATGCATTATGTCATTAATTTTTTGGATATTAATTTTTTAGGTATTATTTCTTACTATAGGAGATAGATTCTTTCTCCCACATTTCGTATTATAATCCTATTAACAATTTATTAACTAGTATTTACATTAGCATAATTATATAAATAATGTTCACAGTTGAGCCACTTATATATCATGTCCTTTGCATCATTTGTATTATTTTCTTTCTTATACAACTTTTTGTTTTATCTGGAGTTGACAGTTGGTTTCGTTCTGTTTATTTGTTTAGTTTCTCTGTACCTATAACTAATTTATTGCTAATGTCTCCAGATTAAAAGTAAATCTACTTATTACAATCAAACAGTTTTGGCATATAGCTCCTGGGCACTCTAGTCTCCTGTCTCCCTCTAAGCTTCTTGCATGTTTGTCATCCTGAGATATCCCTTTACAATTTTCTACATTTCTCTTAGTCTCTAACTGGATGGGACCTCCAGTTCTCAGACTTCTGTTTTGCTCTTCGTGGTTTACTCCTTTGTTTTGATGGAATATATCCAGAAATGGCTTCATGGGAGAAGAATTTGGAGAAACGAGAGACACAATTTCTGAGACCTTGAAAATCTGAAATTATTCTTATTTGGCTTTGATATTTGATTTATAATTTGCTGGAATTTGGGGTTTTGACTTAGAAATGATTGCTGACAGAATTTGGAAGATCTTGCCCCTTTATCACTTAGTTGTTGATGTTGCTAAGTCAAATGACTCTTACATTCTCCATTTTTCTGAAGTGACTTACTAGTTTTTTGGGGGAACCTTTAGGCTCTTCTCATTATCCCCAGTACTCTGAAATTTCACAAAGTGAAATTTTGTGAAATTTCACAAAGACAAGCCCTGTGAGTTGGTTTATTCATTATGCTGGGCACATGGACTTTCATAATCTAGAAACCCATTTTCTTTGGAGATGGCAACTTTTATTGTATTATCTCTTTAATTATTTCTTATTCTTCTTTATTTTTAAATTTTCCCTCTTCTGGAATTCCTGTTATTTAGATGTTGGACCTCTGGGACTCCTTCTCTGATTTTATTAAATTTTTTTCCCTCCTATTTTCCATCTTTTCTTTTTTTTTTTTTTTTAAAGATTTTATTTATTAGGAAAGAGAGAGAGTGAGAGAGAGAAGATCAGAGTGAGAAGCGGACTCCCCATGGAGCTGGGAGCCCGACGTGGGACTCGATCCGGGGACTCCGGGATCGGGATCATGACCTGAGCGGAAGGCAGTCGCTCAACCAACTGCGCCACCCAGGGGCCCTTTTCCATCTTTTCTTGTGTGGTTGCTTCACTTTCTGGAGATTTCCTTAGCTATCTTCCCTTCTTTAAAAACATTTTTTAATGTAATTATTCTCTGAAAGCTCCTTTAAAAAAACGACAGCATGTTATTATTTCACGATTCAAAAACCTCTGATCACTTTGAGACTATTAATACTATTTAAAATTTTTTCTAAACTTTTTTTTTCCTGCTGTCTGCATTGTCCTTGTTTCCTCCTAGTGTATTTTATTTGTTTATTTTTGCTGGTCTTTCCTGTTAGAGGCTTTTCTCAAATGTGTGGTGAACTTTGGCTGTATGTTCATACGTAAAATGAAGATTAAAATTCTCTCTCTTGGGCAGGGCCTTGTCAGCTTGTGGTCTTGGAGTGTCATTAGCTGATGGTCTTTTGGGGGGCCATTTTTATAGAGGAAGCCTCCAATCTGTTGTGGGGATGCTGGCGGTGTTGTTTGTCTGCCTTCCCCATCCTATTTCCAGAATAATATCTCCTTTACCCTCAGCTGGGTTAGGGGACCCTGACCTGAATTCTCACTAGTTTTCCTTCTCCAGAGACATAATTTCCTGTAGGGTAGGATAAGTTTCTTGGTTGGATAAATGGTGTGTCAAGAAATTCTTACAAAAATTTTCAAGATTTCTCCTGTTTGTAGCCTTACCTTGCGCAGTGTTTTTCCCCCTTGCATTTCTATTCTTAGAAGGATCTAGAAAATCAACGTATGAAGCTTTCTAGGGTTATGTGCGGCAAATTATCTTGCTGGTTCCTTTGTTCTTTTTCTCCAGTTTTAGGTCTCAGCTTTTTAATATATACAAATACACTCACACAAACACATGCACCTCATGTGCTTGCACACGCAGGCACACAGAGAGCTGGGATCATACTATTCATACAGAAAAATGTATTTGAAAAAGTTATTGAATTGAAGGAAACAGAAATAGATTTTATAAACTATTCTGTGGTTTTGCAAATATTGGAAAAACACGAGTTTTATAAAATAAAACTTGTAAGATGAGATGATAATATAATAAACAGATTTGAAAGTAGAACTGAGGCAAGCAGAAATTTAAAATAAGTTAAAGAAAAAAACTATTTTAAAGTAAACATTTCAGAAGGTTTTAAAGATGCAATTGCAGTAGAAATAACACCATCGTAAATCAAATCAAGGGTATATACAATATGTGCTAATGTAAAAATCTCCCAGAATGTAGAGGTAAATGACAAAGAACTAGGACAATGAGGCGAGGTAGTAATTTGGAGACTGTATTACTGCTTAGAGAGTGTGAGTGTTACTGAACAGGATGTCAGAAGAAATAGACAGGAAGCAATATTTGAAAAAATAAATTACACTTGGCTGGGCTAGTGGACAAAGTTCTGGTTTTGCAAACTGAATGAGCTCAATGAACACCAGGAAATATTAATAAAAATAATACAACAAATGGATGTATTCTAATGAAAGTCTTAAACTTCAAGATGAAAAGAAGAATCAAGCTGATGTGCATCTAGGCAGAAAAGATTGGTCATCTACAAAAGAAAAAAACCCACCCAAACATTCAACTCAGATATTTCCTTTGTACGAAGAAGCACCAGTGAAGTAATTTCCTAAGAGTTTTAAAGGGGAAAGCAAAGATTGTAACTGAATATTTCTATACTATAGCTAAGTTTTGTTCACATTCAAAAATAACAGAAACACTTTATTGGAGATATAAAAGCCCACAAAACATAAAGTGCTGTTTTTTAAAAATAGACACACAATTTTGTAACAACTATGAGATGAACACACACACATATACACACACCCAAGAAAAGGGAAAAAATGAGGGGCGTCTGGGTGGCACAATCAGTTAAGTGTCTGATTCTTGGTTTCAGCTCAGGTCATGATCTCAGGATCATGAGATCAAGCCCTGTATCAGGCTTTATGCTCAGTGTGGAGTCTGTTTGAGATTCTCTCTTCCCCTCACCCTCCACCCCTCCCATTCATGCTCTTTCTCTCCCCCCTAAAATAAATAAATCTTTTTTTAAAAAAAGAAAGGGGAAATAATGAAATTCAGAGAGATGAGGGTTATTATCATAAAAACAAAAATTTTAATGGTTAATTAAGGACATAATAAAATGTTAATAATTCTAAATATATGTGTGTGTGTGTGTGTGTGTAAGAATGATGATTTGAAAGCAAAAAAACTAGACCTCAGATCTTGGACTATATTACAAAAACTGGTAGGTAGAAATAAAAGCTGTCATTTCTCATCTAAGGAATCTGTTTCCATCTAAAGTTAATAATTAGAGGAAAATAATTTTTATACACAGTTGAAAAATGTAACAAGTAGGAGGTTAATTTCTTATAAATAACTAGAGGGGAGAGGGAGAAAAATAACTTGAATAAAACACATAGAAAATAAAACATCAAGGAAGGATTGAAAAGACAAAACGTGTCAAAAGCGACAGAAGGAACATGGTAGGGAAACGTGCTCTACTGGAAAACTAGGACTTGTTTCCATAGAGTGTGCCTTTCCAGGTGAAATAATTCTAGTTTCTCATTTTGTTTGAGGTTATTTTGGAATTCTAATTTGTAGGTAACTGATAGCAATGCAAAGTAGTTCTTATCTATGAACACAAAAATTCTGTCCTGACCTGATCTATCTCCTCACAACCCCCTAAAACCAGTTTGCTTCCATTTGCACCTTCATGTTAATATTGCTGATCTATAAATGTGCCTGTTCTTCAGATTCTCTCTCTCTTTTTAAAAGATTTTATTTATTTATTATTTGACAGAGAGAGAGAGAGAGAGAGAGAGAGAGCACAAGCAGGGAGAGCAGCGGGCAGAGGGCGAGGGAGAAGCAGGCTCCCTACCGAACAGGGAGCCCAATGCAGGCCTTTGTCCCAGAACCCTGGGATCATGATTTGAGCCAAAGACAGACCCTTAACTGACTGAGCCACCCAGGCACCCTAGATTCTATTTTGAACTGGTTAAGACATCTGTCAGGTTCCTCCATGACTTAAATCACATCTGTAACATGTGCTCATTTCTATATTTGTATGAGAGCTGTGATAGAATTTTTTTTTGGAAATTTCTCTTTAGTAAAATGAATCCATTCCGATTCATATAAATAGGTTAAATCTTGAGTAGAAGAAACACAAAGATATTGAACAGAATTAAAGCAGCCTCATAGGTTTTGCTATATTCAAGGGACCCAAGAGATAAACAAAACAAGATAAAATAAGATAAAATAAAAAATAAAATAAAAGTTTGGGTAACAATCACTTGAGTAAGTTCAGACAAAAAAATTGGGTCAGCAACATCAGTATATGCCTGAGTAGAGTTTATGTCAAGCAATAATGAACAGGATAAAGAAAGTCAATGTAAGTATTGAAATTTCGATCTGCAATGAGTTTATAATAGGTTCTGAATATGTCATTGCAAAAGATAATGTAGAAAATGTCAGGAAAGGAGAAATTGTCAGGCCCAATACTAGTAAGACTCTATTAGGCCTCTCCTCTCTACTTGACTCATGGATCAGGCAAAATAAATAGATGAGGGTCCAAGTAATATAATTGACAATATTGATTTATTGGCCAGATATTAAACTTCATACTCTATAAATGGGTAGATGACATAGTCATTATGGAGAGTATAATAGGTTTGCAGAGCCTCAGAGATCTCGATGTGGCCAGAAGAACATACCATTAATTTCACTGAAATAATAGTAATGATAATATAG
Organism: Nasua narica; assembly: GCA_028533885.1. NCBI lineage: Eukaryota > Metazoa > Chordata > Mammalia > Carnivora > Procyonidae > Nasua > Nasua narica. The sequence continues at coordinate 32,973,339 of CM052813.1, read as the reverse complement.
TCAATCAAACATCCTCATCAGATCCTGGAGTCTTACTATGTCCCTGAATTTTATCTTTCACTCATTAAGCTTGACCCTCATTGAAACCTGTTTAAATGACAGATAGATGATAAATGCATCTAAGAGGTGTTTCTTTGAAAAAAAAAAAAAAAAAGAAAGTAGACAAATCTCCAGATAATCCAATTAAAACAGAAAATAAAATGATCATGCATACATTTACTTCTTGTTTAATTAAAAAAAATGACATGTACAATGGTCTATGCAAAAGATGCTATGTTAGAGTACCCATTATAAGGTATAAAATTAAAATAAACTGTTAAGTAACATGTTATTGTATTCTATATTGTATTTTTATTTACTGAAATCCTATCCTGCCATTAAGAGAAATACTTAGAAACATGAAAATGTTCACAGTATGTTATTAAGTGGAAAAAAAGTGAGCACAGACAAAATTGCAGAGTATATTTTTTATATTTATAAAAACATGAATACATGTATAAAATGTATTAAAAATATATATCAAAATATTAGAAATCTTTGTTTTCTGAGTAAAAATTGGAGATATAAAATTTTTTCTTGGTGCCCAGACCTATGTTCTAATTTTAGACCATAAAGATACATGATGAAAAAGTTTAAAACTGGGGGGTGCCTAGGTGGCTCAATCGTTAAGCATCTGCCTTTGGCTCAGGTCATGATCACAGGGTCCTGGGATTGAGCCCCACGTTGGGCTCCCTGCTCAGTAGGGAGCCTACTTCTCCCTCTCCCACTTCACGGTTGTTTCCTCTCTCACTGTGTCTCCCTTTGTCAAATAAATAAATAAAATCTTAAAAAAAAATGTTTAAAACTGGGATACCTGCATAGGGAATATTGTCTGTCATCTCCCCGTCTCACTGTCCTTTCCCTAGGAATTTGCCCAGGCAAACTTGTGACTGAGTGAGGGGGCACCATGGTGTCCCTGGGCAGGTGGCAGCTGATGGGGCCAGAGGAACACACCTGCCCTGAGCTAGGTCTGCTCGCTCCCCTGAGGATTTCAAATTAAGATTCAGAATCACCAGCCGGTTAACCTAGAACAAGAATCATACAAACAGACAAACCTGGGGAGCTGAAGGCTGTACTTTGACATTCAGAAGTCATCTGCATGGGGGCACGTGGGTGGCTCAGTGGGTTAAGCCTCTGCCTTTGGCTCAGGTCATGATCATAGGGTCTTGGGATAGAGCCCCGCATCAGGCTCTCTGCTCAGCAGGGAGTCTGCTTCCCTCCCTCTCTGCCTGCCTCTTTGCCTACTTGTGATCTCTCTGTCAAATAAATAAATAAAATCTTAAAAAAAAAAGAAGAAGAAGCCATCTGCACGGAGCAAGCAGGAGAGTTGGTTTTTGAAGAGATAATCACAACCACAATGTGTGCCATTTCCTGTGTGTTCATTTTATGACAGGCGTTCTCTGCTTGCTCTTCCTTTAAGGTAGTGCTATCCCTTTCCTCTTCTATGAGAGAGAGGAGATGGACAGCGTGTGGAGAGGTGGCCGCATGGTCCCAAACACAGAAGGAGAGTGGCTTCCTTAGGCTTCAGGGCTTCATGGGTCCTAGTTCTAATCACGGGTGGGGCCCAGTTTTATTTCCCGCCATTTGTTTCCAAGGCATTCCTCTGACTCCTTAAGCTCAACCTCTGGTGTGTCACAAGCTTGAGTGGGAAAGTTTCTTGCAATCTACCAACCCCTGGCTAGAAGGGAACAAATGTACTCAGTGACTATCTACAAAGTGTCTCTGACACCTTGGAATTCACGTTATCTTTGAAAGTGGTCCCACAGTGGGAATACAATATACTGGAATTTTCATCTTGTACGACTTTGCACAATGAGTGGCATCTATTCTCCCACTTCGCAGATAATTTTAGAAGTTGAAAAAATGTACCAAGTAAAGAGAAGGTGCCCGTTGAAAACCACTCCTTGAGAGACAGAGGGGATCTCTCAGCGCTTTCTCCTCCCCACAAAATGTGTATTTATAAAAACGTTTATAAACCATTTCAGGGAATTCACATATTTTAGTGTGGCTACCAACTTCTGGGTTAGAACTGTTGTGTAAAAAAATAAATTGCCTTTCCTTTAGTTTACATACTGGTCCAGGTTTGAATGAATTGCATCTAACCAGAGTGTTGAATGTTTTTTTATACCCACCTCCTAGAGAAGCTCTGTCAGTCTCTGGAGGCAAGACCATTGCAAGAGACCAAAGGAGCATTCCTGGGAAAGAAATAGAGACAGGAGCCACAAAAATAACTTTCAGCGGCAACAAAAATATTTTTGTAAGGTGTGAAAACTGGATAAGAAACTCCCTTCTCTGAGATCCAACAGTTAACTCTTTTCTTCCTAGATTTAAGGATAGACTAGGTTGTGAAGAGATTTTTCTTTAAAAAATGAAAGTTTTGGGCACTGGGGTGGCTCAGTCAGTTGAGCATCTGACTCTTGGTTTCAGTTTAGGTTGTAATCTCAGGGTCATGAGATTGAGCCCTGGGTTGGGCTCTGCACTCAGCAGGGAGTCTGCTTCAGACTCTCTCTCCATCTCCCTCTGCCCCTCCCCCGCTCTCCCTCCCTCTCTCAAATAAACAAATCTTAAAAAAAATGAAAGATTTGTGTTTCAGAAAAGTGACATTATTTTTTTAATTTTTATTTTTTTAAAGATTTTATTTATTTATTTGACAGAGAGAGAGAGAAAGAGAGAGCACATGTAGGCAGAGAGGCAGGCAGAGAGAGAGGGGGAAGCAGGCTCCCTGCTGAGCAGAGAGCCCGATGTGGGGCTCAATCCCAGGACCCTGAGATCATGACCTGAGCCGAAGGCAGAGACTTTTACCCACTGAGCCACCCAGGTGCCCCAGAATGGTGAAATTATTGAAAAACTATTGAAAGTTACTGAAAAACTGTAAAGACGTGCCCTGGAGCTAGAGGCTGGGTTTCCTTCCTTATTTTGGTGTAATAATGGCCTTTAAGACAGCTAAGGGTGCCTGGGTGGCTCAGTTGGTCAAGTGACTGACTCTTGGTTTCTGCTGGGGTCAGGATCTCAGGGACATGGGGTTGAGTCCTGAGTTGAGCTCTGTGCTCAGTGCAGAGTCTGCTTGGGATTCTTGCCCTCTTCCTCTCCCTCCTTCTCCACCCCTGCCCCTACTCAAGTACATGTGCGCTCTCTCTCAAATTATAAAGAAATAAAATCTTAAAAAAAAAAAAACAACAGCAAAAATCCAAATAGAGGAGTATTCTTCCCTAGAAGACTCAAAGAAAATTCAGTGGTGAAATATCCAAATGAAAAGAGAAGCATTGGGTTTATCATCTGGATGTTTTGTCTACATGAGTAAAAAATCTGTGGATGTTTCCAAATATTTGAAAAAAATAATATTTGGGAACATCCAGATGTTTGGCTTTATGCAGCTCAAAGATCCAGATGTCAGACCAAATGTCCCCCTTTCCAATAGGATGTTTCAGCATCAGGTAGACTCAGCCATGGCTATGGTCACTCCAAATTGTTAACTAGTGTCACAGAAAATTATCTGGGTGGGGAGGACATAGCATCCCTAAGTGTGAAGGTTATAGATTTTCATAAACATTCAGAGCAAGAAGAAAGGAGGGGATTACTCCGCCAACCAATCCGGCTGAGTCATTACTAACACAAATTGTCAGCAGTAACATTCTCTTGCGGAGGGCCTAATAATTAGGAATAATAAACGTAAGCTGGTGGCCCTTGCTGATTAAAAGGAAGCCAGTAGCACTTGCAGTGTTTACAGAACTTGAAAGACTTGGAAAGGGACATCCTCTGCTTTGAAATGAGTTGAAAATTCTAAACTTCACGGAAAGGGGTTAGGAGAGTTCAGTTTCCTCCTCTTATTTTATTGGGCTCAATCTAATGTGACCCTGAAGTGTCTCCAATTACAACGTTCTTAAACTTGTGGGAATCAGCCTAATAAAAATACTGTAAAGAAATACAGCTCATCCCACAGCTGTGGGCCGGCTGTGGGGATTACCATGGTGCAGGAGAGAGGGTCAGCCTCCAGAAAGCGTATTCCATTTTCTGCATGGCAGTAACATGAACTTGAATGGAGGCGTCAAATGAGAAGACAATGTTTTGATTCTGATTAAGATTCTAAAAGCTGATTTTTAGCCAACTTGTTGTTGGCGAAGAACAGCAATGCCATAAATAAAATAACCACAGATGGGTCTGGATATCTGTTATGAACAACCATCAAGAAAATGCTTTTCTTCTAATTGATTGATACTGAGCAAAAGTAGCATTCAGCCAAAACCTTACTGCCAGTCCTGTTGTAATTATTTTTTTAACCAGTTCACCACTGCATTCCAGGCCTCTGTTAGGACCTCCTACGGAGCTGCCTGGTACAATGTCTGCACCTGATATGTGTTTGGCTTTGCATACCAAGCCTGAAATTGTTCAAGAAAATTAATCTCTTTTTTTTTACTTGAAAATGCATAGCTTGCTGGAAAGTAACTTAGATGTGGTCTGAGTTTCTTTTTTAAAGTTAACAGTCTTCAGAGAACCTGGGGTCAGGTCGAAGTCAGGGATATGATGGTCTGTCGGGATGGGAGTGACTGTTTGAAAGCCAAAGCTGATGTTCCAAGGAATTATCCAGAGCATGGAGGAAGAAGAAGCAGACCTTAAATGTCTAAAGAAGTATTTTGTATTTTTATTACTTTCTGAGGAATTGAACTCTAGCTTCAAGAAAGAATCTCAAAAATTCTTCATAGTAGAGCAAAAGTTACCCATATGTAATGCAATTAAAAGACACACACTCGCGTGTGTGCACACACACACACACACACACACACACACAAACATACACACCAGTACCAGTGATAACACCCAGCATTGTTTGGTTTTGATAGAAACAGAAAACGCAACTTTGGTTCTGAAAATGCTTTCATGGGGCATGAAGAAGGAAATAGAGTAATTATAATAATTGTATGGAACCAAGTCAGGAGCTAGCCACAATTTCTTTCTCTGATAATAATGAAACTTTACACCATTGCGTGCCAACTAAATAGAAAAAAAATCCTAAATAGAAAAAAAATCCTATGTTCAAAAGTGTTGTAGGAGTATTAGAAATGATCAGTGTCAATCAGAGAGACCAGGGGCATCACTGGGAGTGCGTATTGGAGTGTGTAAGAGCAAACCAGAGACAGAGGGCTTGAATCATAATCTAGGCTTTGTCTCTTCTGGCTGGCTGACCTCACGCAAGGCTCTTTCTGCCTCAGTTTCCTTTTATGCAAAATCTTATGATAATAGTAGTCCTAGTATCTAGGCTTGTAGCCAGAATTAAATAAGGAGTACATGTGAAGCTCTTAGGTGAATGCCTCCTATGCAAGACATCTTTGAAACCAAAGTACATGAACCAAAGAGCCTTGAATCAAAAGGTTCCCGAAGCTCTGATATGGGAATGAGAACTGAAGAAGCCATCTGATAAAATGCCGTGATCAGAAATAAAATGAGACATGTTTTGACACTTAATGACATCCTAAAAGATTGGGCGGCAGCAAGATGTACACATGTGTCTGCAGTAAATGTGATGAGGAGGTTGGGGGGGTTGGGCAAGGGACATCAATCTCGCAGCTTTCAATTAGGATCCTGTGGGCGGGGAAGAAGACTGGAGTTCACAGGGAAGTAACTGGCTGATATTATTATTATTTTTTTGATGCAGCATTCCAGAAAACATAATCAATGGCACCCGTCCAGTTCCCATTTAGTAACCAAAGAACTAGCTGCAGCTGTTTTTTATGCCTGGTGGTGCCAGTTTGATAGTGTATAATCATATTTGCATAAAGATAAAAAGGAAGGTGTTATAGAACACAGTTAAGCCTATGGTTTCACCATGAATTAAAGGTAATTTCAGACTAATTAGGTATAATTTGTTAAGGAATTCTTCCCAGCAATGATGACTCTGATTTTGTAATTACAGGACAATGCTTACTGTGGCTTTCAAGGCAGGAGAAAGCACACCCGAGGGGGTCGTGTCCCACACTAGGCAGATCTAATGGTGCCACAAAAGACAGGTGTTTTGTCAGATTTCAGCCACACACTTTCACACCTGCAACGCATTAAGTACAGCAGCAATGTTAATGAAGACCAGGTGCCTGTTCTCCAACTCAAATGAGGAACTGGCATGAGGTTTGCTGTTTGCTACCTGACGTCTTCCTCTGCGTCTCTGAACACTGGTTCTTGGGTTGATGGGGAAATCAAGCTGGGTGAGTAGGCTTTGGGGCAGTTCTGCCCTCCTCTTTTTTTTTTTTTTTTTTTTTGAGTGGGAGGACAGGGGTAGTGAGGTATTGACCTTTGCGTTATGGTAGTTAATGTCTATATGCGCTGACCCAGCCCTCCCCCACCATTAGTTCTGGCCCTACAACAAGGGGGAAGACTCTTCCAGTACAAAGTATTTCTAGGCTTTCTCTGCTGCTACCCCTTTTGTGCAGAGCTCAGCCTCCGGGTCCTGAAAAGAGCTGAGCTGCACAATCTACAAAATGGATTTCTGGAAAGTGCTGTGTTATCAGCTGCTACCAGGGAAAGTTTGATTGTAGCTACTTGAGTCTTTTCAAACTTGAAGCTTTGCCATTCCATCCGGAAATGAGTAATGGAGGCCTTGAGCAAGCTTTTTCATTTTAATAAAACACAAGGTTTTCATTGTGTGTGGCTACATTGTCGTAATGCTCTCTGTTATGAAATACAAAATCTTTTTCTCCCTCTCTTTAAAAAAAAAAAAAAAAAAAAACAGCCTCAGCAGTGGAGTTTTTCCTCCTCTTTTGCCTCCTTTCCTTTGTTTCATGACTTTGAGCTGCAGCTGTCCGCTCCTTGCAATTCCTAGCAGTTATGTGAAAAGTTAATATTGTCTCAAAAAACAAAACAAAACAAAACAAAAACAAATACCCAAACCACACATTGGAATTGAAAGAGGGGGAAAGAATGGGCAGGTCTAGGTTCTCAGCAGCAGGAGTATAATTATCAGACTCATTACCAGTGACTCCTGGCATAGGAGAGACCCCTAAACAAAACAGCCTCTTTACCCAGGGAGATGGAAGGATGGACAAATATCAAAATGTTTGATGCTATATTTAAATTCTCAGTCCTAATTAAGTTAGAAAAGAATGGAATCATAGACTTCTAGAATAGCAGATGTAAATCTTGGAGGAGGAAGGACCTCTCCAGCTCGAATTCTTTAACTCTTTGATTCCTGAAGTGAATGCATAGGCACCCCAAGCCAAATGTTCAGAAACCAACTAGGAAGTGACCTACTAGTATCGAAGATTCAAATCCTTCATTCCATGTGATTTAGCAGTGTTTTTTAAAGGAACAGTCACATGTGCTTGGGAGAGTTTTTCAAGAGGCGCCCCAGCAATATCAATGTGGCTGAGCAGGGAGGTTTTTTTTTTTTTAAGTGAAGTGTGGTAGACCTACAACATTATGTTAGTTTCAGGTATACAACATATGATTTGACAATTCTTTTTTTTTTAAAGATTTTATTTATTTATTTGACAGAGAAATCACAAGTAGGCAGAAAGGCAGGCAGAGAGGGGGAAGCAGGCTTCCTACCGAGCAGAGAGCCCAATTCGGGTCTCAATCCCAGGACCTTGAGATCATGACCTGAGTCACCCAGGTGCCCCTGATTTGACAATTCTATATGGTACACCATGCTCACCATAATAATTATAGTTGCCATTTGTCACCATACAGAGTTATTATGATATTATTGACCATATTCTCTATGCTGTACTTTTCATCCCCGTGGCTTATTTGCAATTTGTATCTCTTAATCCCCTTCCCCTGTTCTGTCTAACTTCCAGCCCCGCCCCTCTGGTAACCATCCATTTGTTCTCTGTATTCCAATCTGTGTTTGCTCATTCATTTGGGGAGGTCTTTCCAGAAAGGCAGCACCTTGGCTTTCCTTCTCCACATTCCCCTGGCCACAATGAAAGCAATTTTATTTTTCGATTTATTTGTAAGATTTGTTTTAGGTTCACAGCAAAATTGAGGGGAAGGTATAGAGAGTTTAATGTATTCTCTGCCCCCATACAGATAGAGCCTCCCCCATGATCCATATCCTCACTAGAGTGGTACATTCATTACAATTGGTGAACTTGACACATCATAATTACTTCAAGTCCATATAGTTTACATAATGATTCACTCTTGGTGTTGTGCATTCTATGGGTTTAGACAAATATATGATGCCCTATATTCACCATTATAGTGTACAGAGTACTTTCTTGGTTTTAAAATCCTGTGCTTTGCTTACTCACCCCCATCTCTCCGAACCCCTGGAAACCATTGACCTTTTACTGTCTCTGTAGTTTTGCTTTTTCCACAAAGTCCTATAGTTGGAATCCTACATTATATTACCTTTTCATATTGGCTTCTTTCACTTATTTCTATGAATTTAAGGCTCTTCTGTGCCTTTTTCAGGAGTTGATACTTCATTTCTTTTTTTAAAATTTTATTTATTTATTTGATGGAGAAAAGAGCACAAGCAGGGGAAACAGTAGAGGGAGAAGGAGAAGCAGGCTCTCTGCCAAGTAGAGAGCTCCATGTCAGGCTTGATCTCAGGACCCTAGGATCATGATCTGACTGAAAGTGGATGCTTAACAATATGAGCCACCCAGGTACCCCGATAGGTCATTTCTATTTGGCACTGAATAACATTCCACTCTCTGCATATACCACAGTTTATCCACTCACCTAATGAAGGACATCTTGATTGCTTCCAAGTTTGGGCAATTATGCATAAAACTGCTATAAATATCAGTGTGCAGATTTTTGTGTGAACATGGGTTTTCAAACCTTTTGGATAAATACTAAGGAACACAATTTGTTGGATTGTATGGCTTAGTTTTGTAATAAACTTCCAAGCTGTCTCCCGAGGTTCCCCCCTCTTCTCCATTCCTTTGTTTCACCAGGAATTGCAGTTGTCTGTTGCTTACAATTTCTAGCAGTTACTTGAAAAGTTAATATTGTCTTTAAAAAACAAATTGAAACATTGAACTCCGAGAACAGATTGGTGGTTGCCAAAGACAAGGAGGGGGTGGGAGTGAAATGGGTGAAGGTGGTTTTAAAAAGAAAAAAGGTAGTTGTACAATTTCATGTTCTCACCAGTAATGAGTGAGCATTGCTGTCATTCTACATCCTTACCAGTGTTTGGTGTTGTCAGTTTACTTTTCTTGTCTTATTGTGTTAGCTAGGACTTCAAGTACAGCGTTTAAAAGGAGTGGTGAGAGGATCTTGTCTTGTTCTTTTCAATCTATTTTATTGATTTGGTATCCATCAAAGATTCAATATGAAGAATGGTTTTAATTGCCAAAGAATAGCTTTAAAACCCTATCTTAATGGCAGAAAACCCCTGTGCCTCTGCTATGTACTCAAGTATTCAAGCAAATCCAAATGCTTCTTGTGGACAATGTTGGCTGTGTGTGTAGATGCTCATGAAACCCGCTTCTATGCAAAGGTGCTGAGGTCTTCCCATATGACAAGAAATCCAGTCATGTTTTGGTGTTTCTGGAAAATCTAGTGACTAAAGCAATGAATCTGTTCAGTTAATGTTACTGACAGTTTGGATTACAAGTACTCACTAGGGAGTTCAATTTTAAATTAACCACTCTCCAATCCTCTCAAAAGTCTCACATTGTTATTTGAGAGATTGTCTCTGACTTTACTTCTCAGTGTGTGATCTATGGGCCAGTAGCAGTGGCCATACTTAGGAACTTCTTGGAAATGCTGAATCTCAGGCTCCAGCTTCCTGAATCAGAATCTGTGTTTATAACAAGTTCATCTGTTGAGTCAATCTGTCAATCATTTGCCTATAAAATTTTGACTGGCATTGATCTAAGAGACGCTGTCACCATTTATTAATCTAAACTAGAAATTTTTACTTTAGGCTCCTTTTTATCAATAATTCAGCCTCAAGTTTATATACTTGCAATTGAAGGCAAAATGGAATCCATGTGGTGCATATGTGTTCGTGTTTGTAGCCATAGGTCTACTTTTTGGCAAAAGGGGTTCATAAATTTTTAGCTTTTAAAAATATTGCAAACCTGCTTGATAAAATCTCTTGCCAAACAGACAAATCAATTTAACCAATACTTGGAGAATGCCAACTCTGTGGTAATGTAGAATTGTAATTAAGAAAGGTTTTAAGTCATCTGTTTGGGTTCCAATTTCAGGTCTACCACTCAAAGCTATACGACCTTTGATCAATTTCTTATCCTCCCTGTACTTAGGTATTTTTCAAATATAATGCCTGGGTCATAGTGAGACCTAACCTATAGGGTTTTATGAAAGTTATTATAGTTCATACATATAAGTTCTTAAAACTGTCTCTAGCACATATTAAGCATTCAGTAAATATTGAATATTACTCTATACCTGACCCTTTTCTCGCCTCTAGGGAAATTGTGGTAAGAGAAACACCATCCCAGCCCTAATAGGTCCTTTATCTTATCAGGGGAAAATAGACATTCAAATATTAATTTTATAATTACTTATTTTATGGGATACATGCTATGAATAGAAAAGTACAAGATGCCTTTAGAAGGACCTGACCAGGGCTGGGAGGTCAGGAAGGTTTCCTTGGAGAAGTGAGTTGAGGTGACAGGGAACAGAGAAATGGAGAGTGATCTAGATCCAGTGGGGTGGTCTCATGCAGGTCTGGCATCCAGCCCCAGCCCCATGGGTCTTGGGCTGAGGAGGGATGATGAAGCTGATGAGGTAGATGGAGCCTAGATCCTGCGATTCCTTGTGAAGGATTTTGGTCTCTAGTCTAAGAAAAATGATGTGGCTGAAAAGGATTTTAATCAAGTGTGTGAGGACTGGGTTTTAAGTTTTACTTTATGACTCCAACAGGCATGTGGGAAATGGGTTGAAAGGAAAATAAGAATGAATGTTGAGAGACCAGTTAAGAAGCATTCATGGTGAGACATAAAAGAATCAATTGCACCTTTTTGGAACATGTTGGCAGCAAAAGAAGAAAGAGAAATGGATGAACTGGAGAAACATTTAGGTGAAATTAGGAGGGGTTGGTGGTTAATGGATTTTTGATTGAATTGTATTTTTTTTCTTCAAGATTAAAAAGAAGTTCAAAGAAGTGACTTTATTTCTAGATTTTCCCTTCAGTCTATAGACACAGACCCCTCTCAAAGGCTTTCCTTTGCCTTATATATGGCCCATAGTACTCTCACAGATTCACGTACAATTCATACTGTATGTATTTTCCCCTTATAAGACTACTTTTGTTTATTTTAGAAAGAAATTCATTTATGCTTATAAGACAAAGGTTCTATTCTCTGTTGACAGTTTTTAAAAGCTTTTGAAGTTCTTTGAGGCGTCTGGGGTGGGGCTGGATACATTTTGCCTCCCTTAGTCAGAAGGAATACAACGTGCAATATATTTTAACTGCTGTGATATATAAACTCCCTCCCCCCCAATTAGGTGGTGATGAAAATAACTAACACCACGTGTGTAAAAACTTTGCTCTTGTTTCCTTTGGGGATGCAAGCAGTGAAGAGCCCAGATATCCAGAATCCCTAGTTTCATGCTTTCTACGAAATTTTTGGACTATTTAATCTTAATCCAGTTCTTCTTCTTTATATCATTCTGGCATGATAACAATTGTTATTTTCTACCCCTCCCAAGAAAAAGCTTCCAGTTAGAGGGTCTCAAATTTACCAAGTAGGTTTTAATACTAAGAACAATAAAATAGTAATTATAAATGATTATTAGAATGGCTATCATTTATTGACCATCGACTAGGTAACTTCTGAGTAGTAGTAGTCCCAGTTTCCTAAGAAACCAAAGCAATATATTGTCCCTGTTGGTCGGATAGGAAAGCAGAACCCACTCCTTGCCTTTGTAGGATTCTTCTGGCCCTGTTCTACCTTGTCCCACAGAACCCCATGTTTCTTGTGTGTTCTTATCTCCGTCCTTAAATGTTGTCTCCCACTTTCTTCTTCAGATCACTTTCTTCTGCCTTTTGTCTCATTTCCTTGGACACTTCTCCTTAAGGTGATGGCCAAGAAATAGAGAAAGGAATGAGGTGATGGGTGTGACTGGCTCTTTCTGCACAGGCTCAAATAGGCAGACAGTCTACCAACTTGGGAAACACAGCAGCACAACAATGCCATCCCATTGGATGAAGCCCCATGGGTGGCACCAACTGGTCAATATGCAGGGTTGCCCATGGCTCAACAATCTGTTGTTGTTGTTTGTGGTGGTGGTTTTGTTTTTCTTAAGTAAATGAGGTGTAGGCCTTAGGTTCCTGGCCCTCTCCCAGAGCAGGTTTGCACATCCCTGAAGTCTGAGCTGAATTCTGCCATCTCTCCAGTAACACTTAATTGTTTTTAATTATCCCTCCACTGAAGCTGAACCATTCCTCACCCAGGTCATAGCACAGAACATGGCTCATAAGTTTTACGAGCCACCCTGTGTATTTCATTCATGTGTGCAGCCACCTTTTCTGACAGTGTGCAATCCATCAGACAGATACCCCTGCCCCTGACAGGGTCTGGATGCTGAGAGCAGGAACAGGCTGTTCTTGGTATTTGTGTGTTGACTACCATTGTAGCAGGAAGCCAGGCTCTGGGCTGGAGACTTGAATTTCAGCTCTTAGGATTGCACATTAATTGAACATTAGAATAGTCTTTCATTTCCACCGATGAAGATCATCAGATTTGACAAAACTAAAGGGATTGTTTGGGATTCCCTAAGTCTTGTTATTCCTCTGCTAAGCTGGGAGTTTTCATTTTGAATTTCTAGTGAGATCTCAGGTACCAGGCCTGAGTCCTCATTTGAACTCCATAAATACTTGCAGAACAAATGAAAAGCCCAATATTTATGGGTGGGTTGCATAGCCAGAGTCCTTACTTGTAAGTGGACTTAACAGAAACTTATATAGTCCAAAAATGTATTTCCCAATGACTCTGCTCAGTAAGATATGTTCATTCTTTCATCTATTCATGTATTCACTTACTCATTCATTCCTCAGTCTTCAAGGGTAAAGCTTACAAGAAGAGAGGAAGAGGGTTAGCAGTCACAGGGGCTAAATGGTTCAATTCGGAGGCTTTTCACTCTTCTCCTCTGGATTGGCCATGAAGGTATCCAGGAATATGCTGCTGTTATCTGGGAAGGATACTAGATAAAAAAAACTGATGGCTATATCTCCCATCAAATAAATTGATAAGATTAGCTAGTTGGTTCAAGTAAGCCCAGACAGAAAGTACTTCCCAAGAAGGCATATAGTATCTTGGATGTCAGGCATGATGGCTTTTGGGGGGCATGGTCCTTGAGTGAATGCTTTTTTATTGTTATACTCCAATAGTTCCTATTCTCTTCTATTGCTTGACAGTGATACTAGTTTCCATTGGGTAGTGATGAAAAATTTCCATTAAAAATGCATATATTTAAGTTAAAGCTAGTCAGTTAAAGGAAAACATTTGGAAAATAATGGCATCAGTGATAACTGGTTAATGTTGAAAGTCATGAAGGATGGTACCTGAATAATTGACTATTAGGAAACATGGGAATGGAAGATGGGGAGCTTTGAATAAGGGCTAGCATGAAGGAAGCCCTGGGAAACTGTAGGTGGTAGAGCATCCTGTGGAGGATGTGGGGTGGGAAGGAAGAGCAGCAGAAAGGTATCTCCCACCTGCCAGCACAGGCTGGCTAGGGTCGTCCAGAGGAGACTGCAGTGTGCAAGCATGTTGCCCTATTGTGGAGTATCACTGATGTCACAGGGAGTAAAGCCTGGTGTGATGAGAAAAATCTCCACTATTCTAGACACCCAGTTTCCCCAGATAATATGTCTGCCCTAGCATAGGGCCCTAGGATTTTTCTAGCTGGCTCTTTCCCTAACTTCTCCATTCTACCCTCAGATCCCCTTTTTCATTTCCACCAAAGGTAGAAATCTGTCAAAGCCTCGAGTACTTCGGGTAATGGGATTTTGAAACCAAATTGCTCTTTGCTTCTACACAGGGTTTGCATTTGGCCCACTGGGACATCCAGAGGCTGGGAGAGTCATGACTGGGCTTGAGAAGATTGGTGTGAGCTGGCCACCGCCCAGCACACGACCTCCTCAGAGCCTCCTCCTCTCCTTCCCACCCCAAACCAGTCCCTGAGGGTTTCTATGAAGAAATAGCCTCTCTGATATTTTTACTACATGTATAATTTTCCTCTTTTATATCGGGAAAGAAAGCCTTTTTGGCACTCAAAAGACCCACTCAGGGAAACTGTTAAAAATGCCCCTACTGGGGCGCCTGGGTGGCTCATTTGTTAAGTGCCTGCCTTCGGCTCAGGTCATGATCCCAGAGTCCTGGGATCAAGCCCTGCATTGGGCTCTCTGCTCAGCAGGAAACCTGCTTCTCCCTTTCCCACTCCTCCTTCCTCCTGCTTGTGTTCCCTATCTTGCTGTGTCTCTCTCTGTCAAATAATAAATAAAATCTTAAAAAAAATGCCCCTACTGTTTTGAGCAAATTGAAAAGCAGGGGAAGTGAATGCAGCCTCATTTCTTATATGTGGTGCGTGGTCATGCCTGCAGGTGCCCATGTTGAGACTTAGCTTCCCCCAGTTTCCCTGAAGGCCCACAGGCTGGTCAGGCCATAGAGCGGCTATCACCAGCTGCTGCTGCTCCTGGCACAGCATCAGAGGTCCTTATCCAAATTCACTGTTCTATTGCAGGTGGAAGACCAGTCTGCCCATCTTGAACCAGGATACTCTTAGTCAATATTCTCTGCCTCCATCCGGCTGCTGGTTGGATCTTGGGGCAAGGGTGAGACCGAGGGATTCAAGCAGATTTCAGCTTGGTTTGGAGAATATCCACACACAGGATTAGAGAGGGTGTCCACAAACTCAGATGCTCTGGCAACACCGCCAGGCTCTTTTTGCCCCTCTGGCTCTCATCTACATGTGCCCTGTGTGCCAAATTGTCAGGGCCTAGCAGGGTAGGGGAGGTGGTGGTAGCACCCACCTGTTGACCCAAAAAAAAGGCCTATGTGTACACTTGTGGACCTTCTGGCTCTGTCCTCTAGTTCTGATCAGTTGGCAGCATTGAGGCAGAGCTCAAATGGGCCTGTCCCAGCAGGCCATGTGCAAGGTCACAAAACTTTGTATTCAGTTACTCTACAGTTCTGCTCCTGGACCAGAACTCTACTATATTATAACTATGCTTAAAGGAAACCAAGTGGTATGGGATGATTTACCGATATTTCAATCAGATGACCTTGCCATGTTCTGTGAATCTTGAGAGTGAGGTACCACTTCTCCCCCGTATGTCTGCTGCCTGCCCTCCTGTTGGGAGATGCCCATAGCCTGCACAGGACACAGCCAAATATATGAGCTCAGTGTTGATGATGTGGTAAAGGGGATGCCAGGCTGACCTCATTGTGTCTCTTCAGGGCCACTTCTGAACTGTGATTATAAAACTGTAGGACCCCTTCTGATAAATAGAATTATTTGTGTGTGGAGGGGAAGGTCTGGTTTCAGGTGGCAATGGAGGAAGATCCTGAATTCACCTCCTCCCACGGACACACTGAACCTATAGCTACATATAGAACAACTTCCCTTAAAACCT
The DNA here is from genome assembly GCA_028533885.1 of Nasua narica. Classification (NCBI taxonomy): domain Eukaryota; kingdom Metazoa; phylum Chordata; class Mammalia; order Carnivora; family Procyonidae; genus Nasua; species Nasua narica. Next base: position 32,957,750 of record CM052813.1, on the reverse strand, counting down.
AAAAACTAAGTGACCGCTACATAACCAGCAAATGGGAAGAAAACCACATCAAAGTTGGTAGGAGAGGATGAGACACAATTTCTTCTTAAATCCCACCACCAGCACAGTGACATACAACTAGAAGGGAACTTCAAACATGAAGCTTCTCCCTGGGGAATGAAATGTTCAAACCTCACAATGGTCACCCTAACTTTTAGGAGCTAAACCTGAGAGATGAGTTCTATAACCACCCCCAGGGTATAACAATGGCAATAGATCTAGGAGCTTGGCCTTCTGTGAAGGAGGCCTATTAGCTAACCATCATGATGGTGGCCTGAGGGACAGACTTCTAATGATATGTGCTTCTAGAAGCTGACTGTAATGTTTTCCAGACATTTTGGAGGGTGGATACTATCTTCATGTTCATCCTCTGTCATGCTCCCAACCTTTACATGCATCTGGGGCCCAGTTTTTGTAGCTGATGCCAAGGTGATGCTCCTTGATTGCCTGGCTCTGTGGCCTAAGGGGCTTGTGTTTCTGGGTCCCAAAGGACTGTAGTAATTGGTGAGTTTTTCACAGGCTACCATCCTCAGGATACTGCACAGATAGCAGACTGAGACACACCCCTAGTCCTTCTCTAAAGGAAGCCACTATGCTTGTCCTGAAACTTTGGACACGAGGGTCTGGCTTTAGGTTTGGCACACATTTAGTGGCCTACCAAACTACTCTCAAAGAATGTGGATGTCCTTTTTGTGCACTTCCCTCTACCTTGCTCCAGCTGGCTGACATTTCAAAGAAAGGAACTTATACACTTGTCTGGAGTCGTGACTTTTGGGATTATCACCAAGGAGGTGTCTCCAGATCACTTGGCACTGGTGGCCAGTGGGGCTTATGCTTGTAGCCCTATGCTTGTAGCCCCAGTCTATTTGCATGTTTTTAAAAACAGTTGTCTCAATCCTGAGGGACACACTCCCTTTTGGGACACTGACAGGACAATTTGAAATAGACTGTTATAAGTTCTATAGCCATAAAACAACTGTAGTAAAATACAAAAATGTAAGCATACTACTGAACAAAGTCATCAAGTCACAAAGGAAGAAAGCAAGAGACGAAAGGAACAGAGAGGAACTACAAAAGTAGCTACCAAACAAAATGGCAACAAGCACATATCTAGTGGTTACTTTAAATGTAAATAGAATGCATTCTTCAGTCAAAAGACAGAGTGGCTGAATGGATTAAAAAACAACCATCTATATGTTAGCTATGAGAGACACACTATATATATAAGGGCATACAGACCAAAAGAGAAGGGATGGAAAAATAGTTCATGCAAATGGAAACCAAAGGAAAGCTGAAGTAGCTATATTTATATCAGACAGTAGACTTTAAAACAGACTGTGATAGGAGACAAAGTCATTACATAATGATAAGGGGGTCAGTCCAACAAGAGGATAGAACATTTGTGAATATTTATAACCTGTGCATCCAACATAGGATCACCAAAATACATAAAGCTAATATTAACAGATCTAAAGGGAGAAATAGATAACAATACTACAATTTTAGGAAACTTCAATATCCCAATTACATCAATGGATAAATCATTCAGTTAGATAATCAATAAGGAAACATTGGCCTTCAATGACATGTTAGACTAGATGAACTTAACAGATACTTACATAAAATTCCATCCAAAAGCAACAGAATACACATTCTTAAGTATACACGGAACATTTTCCAAGAGAAATCATGTTAAGCCATAAAATAATTATTAATAAATGTAAAAGAATTGAAATTTTATCAAGTATATTTTCCAACCACAGTGATATGACACTAGAAATTACACAAAGAAGACTAGAAAATTCACAAATATGTGGTGACTAAACTTTATGGTACTGAATAGCCAATTGGTTAAAGAAGAAATCAAAAGAAAATGAAAATACCTTGAAAGAAATAGAAATGCAACGTACAAAAATTTGTGGGATTCAGCATTTCTAAGGGGGAAGTTCTAAGGGGAAAGTTCATAGTGAGAAATGCCTACCTTTATATCTTGAGGAACTAGAGAAAAGAGCAAACAAAGCCTAGTCGAAGGAAGGAAATAATAAAAATTAGAAAAGTAGTAAGATTCAGCAAAAAGAGGATTCAAATGAATCTTAAATGAAAGAGGACATTGTATCCAAAATACAAAGGACCATAAGAGACTATTATGAACAATTACATGTAACAAATTTGACAACCTAGAAGAAATGGATAAACTCTTAGATACATACAACCTACCAAGACTAAATCAGGATGAAATAGAAAATCTGAACAGACCAGTTACTAGCAAGGAGATTGAATCCAAAATAAAAACCTCCCAACAAACAGAAGTCCAAGAATAAATGGCTTCACCAGGGAATTCTACCAAACATTCAAAGATGAATTAATACTAACTCTCAAATTCTTCCAAAAAATAAAAGAGGTAAAACTCTTCAAACACATTTAATGAGGCCAGCATTAACTCATTATTCTGATACCAAAACCATATAAGATGAGACCAAAACAAAACAAAAAAAACAAGGCACTCTCCCTGATGAACACAAATGCCAAAAATCCTCAACAAAATATTAGTAAACTGAATTCAAAAAGTATTAAAAGGATCACTCACCACAATCAAGTGGAATTTATTCTGGGGATGCAAGGATGGTTCAACATCTGCAAATCAGTCATGTGATACCCCATGTCAACAATACAAAGGATTAAAAAAATCATATTATCTCGATAGATGCAGAAGCATTTAACAAAATTTAACGAACATTTATGATAAAAACTCTCAACAAAGCAAGTACAAAGGGAATGTGCTTCAACATAATCAAGGCCATATATGACAAGCACACAGCTAACATATTCAACAGTGAAAACCTGAAAGTGATTAAGGAGCAGGACAACGATGTCCACCCCTGCCACTTTTATTCAACATAGTACTGGAAATCAAAGCAATTAGGAAGGAAAAAAGTCATCTAAATTGAAAAGAAGTAAAACTGTCAATATTTTCAGATGACATATATAGAAAATCCTAAGGACCTCACCAGGAAATTGTTAGAACTAATAAATTCAGTAAAGTGGTAAGATACAATATCAACACACAAAACTCTATTTGGTTTCTTTACATTAATAACAAACCATCGAAGGGAAATTAGGAAAACAATCTTGATGGTGCGGTGGAGATGGCAGAGTAGGAAGACCCTAGGTTTGCCTCGTCCCCTGAATACAACTAGCTAACTATCAAGTTGTCCTAAATACACCAGGAATTGACCTGAAGACTGGCAGGAAATGCAGAGATGTCCTTTAGTAGAGAAATGGATCCTGGCTGCTGTGGAGATGAGGGAGCCATGGTCATGGACAAACATGAGAGAGAGAAGAACATACAGGGAAACACACAAGGAGAATATTTCCCCAGGGCTATTGGCTTGGGAAATAAGAGGAGCTGAATTTTGTGCATTCTTGCAACCAGAGGAGCTTAAAACCTGAAGTTTTAAGTGTCAGTGGCCTGGGCTCTTGGAGAGTCCAGAGGCACCTGGGCTGCTCTTAAAGAGAAGGTAGGAAACAACCTGGGGACTATAGTGTAGAAGCAGTGATCTGAAGAGTGCCTGGGCACACATTGGGGAGATTTGCTCTTTCAGAGTGTGTCTCTGAGATTCAGCATTCCTGGGGAGTCCATTTCCCTACCCTACCCCTCAGCATAAGGAAGGGGCCATCTGTGGGAAACAGCACAGCATAGACACTGGCTGCCTAACTAGCTTACCCTAAGCCCCATCCTCCTGTGCTCCAATGGAACTGCCCTTGTTAGTCACCGTCTCCTCAGTCCCAGCACAGTGGGCCCCCTCTGCCAAAACACCAGCACAAACCCCTGCCCACCCCACATCTCCCTACCAGAGTTTTGTTAGGCCTCAGTTACAGTGGAGGTGGTGACTGACCTTATTTCACAAGCAGACCAGAGCACCCTAGTTAAAACTAAACACATTCAGGCCAGAGACCAAACACTGCCACAGCAGTCAAGAAGAGCCTCTGTAGACGACTGGCCTAAAGGATAGAGCAGCCAGGACACAACAGCAGAGTACATGCAGCACACACCAGAGACATTCCCTGAATACCAGGTCCTAGACACTACATGACCTCTTCTTTATAAAGTTATTATTTTTAGGAGCAGGAGACATAGCTGGCTTTTCTGACACAGAAAAGCAGGTAGACACTTAGACAAAATGATAAGACAGAGGCATTTACTGAAATGAAAGAACAAGATAAGGCCCTGGCCAGAGATCTAAGAGAAATGGAAGTAAGTAACATGCCTGATGGAGAATTTAAAGCAGTAATCCTAAGGATACTCATTGGATTTGAGAAAAGAACAGAAGACATCATTGAGACCCTTACCACAGAGATAAAAAAGTTAAAGAATCAGAGACGAAGAGTGCAATAAATGAGTGTAGAAACACACTTGGTGCAATGAGCAGCAAGCTGGAAGAAGCAGAGGAATGAATTAATGATGTAGAAGACTAGTGAAAAGTAATGAAGCTGAACAAAAGAGAATTATGAAAAACAAGAATATTCTTAGGGAACTCAGTGACTCCATCAAATGTAATAATGTTTGTATTATTATAGTTCCAGAAGAAGAAGAGAATAAAGGGTACCGAAAATTTATTTAAAGAAATAATAGCTGAAAACTTCTCTAATCTGGGGGAGGAAAAATCTGGATCCAGGAATCACAGAGAATGCTCAACAAAAGCAGATCTATAGGAAGACATGTTGTACTTAAACTGGGAAAATATAATATGGAAAAAATCTTAAAAGCAACAAGACCAAAGAAGACAGTTACTTATAGGGGAAAACCCAGAACACCAACAGCAGATATCTCAGCAGAAACTCTCCATGTCAGAAAGGGCTGGCATGATATATTCGATGTGCGGAGTGGGAAAAATTTGCTGCCAAGAATGTTCCATACAACAAGGTTTGCATTCAAAATAGAAGGAAAAATGAAAAAAAACCCCACAAATTAAAGGAGTTCATGACCACTAAACCAGCCCTATAAGAAATACTAAAGGAAACACTGAGTGGAAAAGAAAGACCAAAAGTGACAGTATGAAGGTTGGAAACATAAAAGCAGTAAAAATTAATATTTCTATTAAAAAAGTGCCAAGAAACTCACAAAATAAATGTAAAATATGATCACATATACCTAAAACATGGTTTACTCCTGTCCTCCACTGGAGTAAAGAATGGGTTCAAACCTAAATGACCATCAACTTAATATAGACTGCTATATGCAGAAGATATTATGTACAAACCTAATGGTAACCACAAATCAAAATCTAATATGCAAAGAATAAAGAGAAAGAAAGGCAAACATATCACTAAAGAAAACCAGCAAACCATGAAAGAGAAAAAGATAAAAAAGGATCAGACAAAATCTCCAGAAACAACCACGGAACAGGTAAAAAAAAAATGGTAATAAGTACATATCTATCAGTCATTACGTTGAATGTAAATGGACTAAACAATCTAATCAAAAGACATAGGATGTCAGAAAGGCTGACCCCCCAAAAATAATAAAAAAAAACCCCAAGACCCATTTACATGCCACCTATAAGAGACTCATTTTAGATCTAAAGAAACCTGCAGATGAAAAGTGAGGGGATGGAGAAACATCTATCATGCAAATGGGTGTCAAAAAGCTGGAGTAGTAATTCTTATATTGCACAAACTAGACTTTAAAACAAAGATTGTAAAAAGAGTCAAGGGCACTATATAACAAAGGGACCAATCCAACAAGAAGATACAATAATTGTAAATATGCACCCAACATGGGAGTACCCAAAGGCATAATGCAATGGTAAACATAAAGGAACTAATCAATATAATAAGAGTAGGGAACTTTAACACCCCATGTACATCACTGGACAGATAATCTAAATAGACAATCAATAAGGAAACAGTGGTTTTGAATGACACATTGGAACAGATGGATTTAACAGATATGTTCAAACGGGACCAGGGAGGAAGACAAACCATAAGAGACTCTTAATCTCAGGAAACAAATTGAGGGTTGCTGGAGGGGAGGGTTAGGGAATGGAGTGGCTGGGTTATGGACACTGGGAAGGGTATGTGCTATGATGAGTGCTATGAATTGTGTAAGACTGATGATTCACAGACGTGTACCCCTGAAGCAAATAATATGTTGTATGTTAATAAAAAACAAAACAAAAGAACCCAGATATGTTCAGAACATTCTTTTCAAGTGCACATGGAACATTCTCTAGAACAGATCACATATTAGGCTGCAAAACAGGTCTCAGCAAATTCAAGAAGATGGAAATCATACCATGCATCTTTTCTGACCACAATGTTATGAAACCAGAAGTCAACCACACACACACACACACACACACACACACACACCCCAAAAAAAAAAGAAAAAGAAAAAAAAAAAAGAAAAATCTGGAAAAATCACAAACACATAGAGATTAAATAACACGTGACTAAACAATGAATGGGGCAACCAGGAAATAAAAGAAGAAATAAAAAATACCTGAAAAAAATGGAAATGAAAACACAGTGGTCCAAAACCTTTGGGATGTAGCAAAGTGGTTCTAAGAGGGAACTATATAGCAATACAAGCCTACCTCAAGAAGCAAGAAAAATCTCCAACAACCTAACCTTAACAGAGCTAGAAAAGGAACAACAAATAAGACCTAAAAACAGCAAAAGGAAGGAAATAACAAAGATTAGAGCATAAATAAATGAGATAGAAACTAAAAAAAATAATAGATCAATGAAATCAGGAATTGGTTCTGTGAAAAAATTAATAAAATTGACAAAACTCTAGCCAGACTTTCAGAGAAAAAAAATAATAGGATCCAAATAAACAAAATCACAAATGACAGAGGAGGAGTAACAAACAATGCTACAGAGATATAAACAATTACAAGAGAATATTATGAAAAACTGTGTGCCAACAATTTGGACAATCTTGAAGAAATGGATAACTTCCTAGAAACATATACTTTACCAAAACTGAAACAGGAAGAAATAGAAAATTTGAACAGATTGATAATCAGCAAAGAAATTGAATCAGTAATCAAAAAACTCCTATCAAACAAAAGTTCTTACCCTGATATCGAAGCCAGATAAAGATATCACAAAAAAGAGAGAACTGCAGGCCATTATCTCTGATAAACATAGATGCAAAAATCCTCAACAAAATAGTAGTAAAAGAATCCAGCAATACATTAAAAAAGTCATTCATCATGATCAAGTGGGTTTCAATCCTGGGTTGCAAGTATGGTTCAGTACTCACAAATCAGTCAACATGATGCAATACATTAAAACACATGATCATTTCAATAGATGCAGAAAAAGCACTTGACAAAGTACAACATACATTCGTGATAAAAACCCTCAACAAATCAGGCTCTGAAGGAAAATATCTCAGTATAATAAAGGTCATATATGAAATACCTACAGCTAGTATCATCCTAAATGGAGAAAAACTGAACACTTTTCCTCTACTGTCAAAAATAAGACAGAGATTTCCACTTTCACCACTTTTACGCAACGTAGTGGTGGAAGTACTAGCTACAGTAATCAGACAATAAAGGGAAATAAAAAGACATCCAAATCAGCAAGGAAGAAAGTCAGATTTTTGCTATTTGCAGATGACATATACTGTATTTAGAAAACCTGAGAGTCGACCAAAAACTGCTGGAACTGATAAACTAATCCAGGAAAGCTGCAGGATACAAATATTAATGTACAGAAACATATTTCATTTCTATATACAAATATAATGAAGCAGCAGAAAGACAATTAAGGAATCAATCCCATTTACAACTACACCAAGAAATAATAAGATACCTAGGAGTAAACCCAACCAAAATGGTGAAAGACCTATACTCTGAAAACTATAAAACACTAGTAAAAGAAATTGAAGATGACAGAAAGAAATGGAAAGACATTCCATGCTTATAAATTGGAAGAACAAATATTAAAATGTCTATAGTATCCAAAGCAATCTTAACATTTAAAGCAATCCCTACCGAAATACCACCAGCATTTTTCACAGAACTGGAACAAACAATCCTAAAATTTGTACAGAACCCCAAAAGACCCTGAATAGCCAAAGTGACCTTGAGAAAGAAAAGCAAAGCTGGAGGCATCACAATTCTGGACTTCAAGTTGTATTTCAAAACTGTAGTGATCAAAACAGTAAGGTACTGGCACAAGATAGACACATAGATCAATAGAACAGAATAGAAAACCCAGAAATAAACCCATAATTATATGGTCAATTAATCTTTGACAAAGCAGGAAAGAATATCCTGTGGGAAAAAGACACTCTATTCAACAAATGGTGTTGGGAAAACTGGACAACTACATGCAAAGAGTGAAACTGGACAGTTCTTTTTCACCACACACAAAAATAAACTCAAAATGGATTAAAGACCTAAATGTGAGACATAAAACCATAAAAACCCTTGAAGAAAGCACAGGCAGTAATTTCTCCAACACTGGCTATAGCAACTTTTTTTCTAAAGAGAACTCCTGAGGCAAGAGAAACAAAAGCAAAAATAGGAGCATCTGGGTGGTTCAGTTGGTTCAGTGTCCGACTCTTGGTTTCAGCTCAGATCATGATCTCATGGGTCATGAAACTGGGTCCTGCATTGCCTCCATGCTCCAAGGGAAGTCTGTTTGAAGATTCTCTCATTCTTCCCCTCTCCCCACTCATGTACATGCTCTCTCTCAAATCTTTAAAAACAAAAACAAAAACTATTGGGGTGACATCAAAATAAAAAGCTTTTGCACAGTGAAGGAAACAATAAATGAAACTAAATAGCAGCCTGTGGAATGGGAGAAGAATTTGCAAATGAGGTATCTGATAAGGCATTAGTATTCAAAATATATAAAGAACTTATCAAACTGAACACCCCAAAATCAAATAATCCAATTATAAAATAGGCAGAAGACATGAATAGACATTTCTCCAAAGAAGACATACCAATGGTCAACAGACATGTGAGATGTTCAATATCACTTATCAGGGAAATGCAAATCAAAACTATAATGGGATATCAACTGATACCTGTCAAAATAGCCAAAATCAACCACACAAGAAAGAACAGGTGTTGGTGAAGATATGGAGAAAAAGAAACCTTTTTGCACTGTTGGTGGAATTGCAAACTGGCGCAGTTACTCTTGAAAATTGTATGGAGTTTCCTCAAAAAGTTAAAAATAGAAATACCCTATGATCCAGCTATCATATTACTGGGTATTCACTCAAAGAATATAAAAATACTAATTCAAAGGGATACATGTACACCGATGTTTATAGCAGTATTATTTACTATAGCCAAATTGTGGAAACAGCCCAAATGTTCACCAGTTGATGTGTAGATAAAACAGATGTGGTATATCTTTATAGTGGAATATTATTCAGTCATTAAAAGAATAAAATCTTGCCATTTTCAAGGACATGGATGTAGCTAGAAGTATTATGCTAAGTGAATTAAGTCAAAGAAAGACAAATACCGTATGATTTCAGTCACATTGAATTTAAATGAGCAAAGGGGAAAAAGAGAGTAAGAGAGAAAGGTAAACCAAGAAACAGATTCTTAACTGTTGTTAAGAACTGTTTGTTCTACACAGAACAAACTGATGGTTACCAGAAGGGGGTTGGGTTAGGGGATGGCTTAAATAGGTGGTGGGGATTAAGGAGTTCACTTGTGATGAGCACTGGGTGATGTATGGAAGTGTTTGATCACCAACCATATTGTATACCTGAAACTAACATTACACTATAAAGTAACAGGAATCTCATAATTGCATCAAAAAGAATAAATTACTTAGGAACAAATTTAACCAAATAGTTGAAAGACCTGCGTACTGAAATCTGCAAGACATTATAGAAAAAAATTAAAGACACAAACACAAAGATATTCCATACTTTTGGGTTGGGAGGATATTGTTCAAATGTCCATACTACACAAAGCAATATATAGATTCATTGCAATCCCTATTGAAATGCCAATAGCATTTTTTCCCCAGAAATAGAACAAATGATCCTAAAACTTGTACAATACCCCAAAAGACTGCAAATGTCCAAACTAATTTTGAGAAAGAGAAACAAAGTTGGAGGTATCACACTTATTTCTGACTATACTACAAAGCTATAGTAATGACAACAGTATGGTATTGACATAAAAAGACATACAGAGCAATGGAACAGAATAGCCCAGAAATAAACCGTGCATATATGGTCAATTAATTTATAACAAAAGAGCCAATAATATACAATGGGGAAAGGGCACCCTCTTCCATAAATGGTGTTCAGAAAATTGGACCACTATCTTATAGCATACACAAAAATTAACTCAAAATGAATTAAAGAGTTGAATGGTAGGGCAGACTGGAAGCCAGTCCTCTTGGAGCCTAGGCCAAACTGAAGCAAGATTGTGCAAATTCATCTTTCCCCCAGAAAATCAGAAAGATCAGGAAGTGGCCCATGATATTATCTCCTCCCTGAACTCAGAGTTTGACCCTCTATGGATATCAACATTTATTACTCGATTGAGGTGACCTTGAGAAGCTATATCAAGTATCTATTGCTATGTAATGAATCACTCCTAAATATAGTTGTTTAAAACCAACCAAACAAACAAATACACAAATGGGACTACATCAAACTACAATGCATCTGACAGCAAAGAAAACTAATAAAATGAAAAGTTAACTTATTGAATGAGAGAAAATAACTGCAAATTGCATATCTTAGGGGGCTAGTTTCCAAAATTTACAAAGAACTCTTATGACTCAATAGCAAAAAATGAGCATAAGATCTGAATAGGCATTAAAAAAAAAAAAAGCCCAAAGATGGCCAATAGGTACATGAAACAATGCTCAGTATTATTAACCATCAAGGAAGTGCAAATCAAAACCACAGTGAAATATCACCCCATACTGGTTAGAATGCATACCATCAAAAAGATCAGTGTTGTCAAGGATGTAGAAAAAAAGGAACCCTCATGCATTATTTGTGGGAATGTAAATTGGTGTATTCACTGTTGAAAAATATATGGAGTTTCCTCAAAAAATTAAATACAGGAATATGATACAATCTTGTGATTTCACTTCTGGGTAATTACCCAAAGGAAAAAAGAAAACCCTACTTACATATATGTAATACATATATGCACCTCTATCTTTATTGCAGCATTATTTATAATAGACGAGATAGGGAAACAACCTAAGTGTCCATCATCAGCTGAATGGATGAAGATGTGGTTAGCTACATAAAATGGAATACTACTCAGCCATAAAAAAGAATGAAATTTGCCATTTGTGACAATGTGGATAGAACTTTAGGGCATTTTGCTAAGTGAAATAAGTCAAACAGAGAAAGACAAATAGTGTATGATCTCTCTTATATGTGGAATCAAAACAACAACAATAATCCAAAACCATAAGCTCATTAAAACAAAGAACAAATTGGTGGTTGCAAGAGGCAGAGCGGGGGTGGGGAGAAATGGATGAATTGTTTTGTTTTACTTTTTTAGCTTAACTAAGTTGAATTAAAACAAAAAACAAAACCCACCCAAACCAAAATTGCCCTTTGTTGCGTGGCGATGAAATATGGCTGGATAGAACTAAGAACAATAGAACTAAGGCTGATTCTAGCTGATTCTATTTTGTCCCCTTTGTCCTTTCAAATGCCGCTGGAAGAGGGAGGAGCCTTGGAAAAGTAGGTATTTGATTTTGGCAGCAACATCCAAAAGCCATGGTTCCCCCGAGTATACAAGCCAGGGGAGTGTCCTCTGTCTCTGAGTCCACATGCATCTGTGGGAGTGAGTGTATGAGGGTGAGGGAGTGGGTCTGGGTGTGGATGTGTGTTTGTGTAAAGGGTGAAAAAGAATCTTTGCTGGAATAAGGAAAGGAATGCAACCTGGATCAGTTCAACAGCCAAGCTGATAGAAAGGGGGTGGAGGGGGAGGAGGAAAGACTAGAGCCGACTCCCTTCCAAATCAGTAAATGCAAATTGCAGGAGAAGGCTGACCTTTTACTCTAACCGATGTCAGCTGCAAGTTGTAACCTCATGCCATTAATTATAACCCAGCATACCTCTAGTGGGTTTTTCTGTTGGCCTTGGTTTCCCTCTTCCTCCCTCCCACAACTTCTCTCCTCATCCCCCACCACACCAAAAGGCTCAGGTTGCAGGCTACACTTGGATTTGAAATGCTTTAAAAATAATGGATCTTAGAAAGCCAGAGTCCATTCTACACATCCGACTTTTTTTTTTTTTTCCAAAAGGGATTCTCTTATGTTGGAGCCTGAGATGGTCTGAGAAGGCCAATATTGTGTTTTTGTCCCTGAATCTGGTGAAGACTTAGACAAATGGGGTCCATAACAAAAATTAAAACATTTATCAGCTGAGACTGGAATGTAATAAAGCATCCCTCATTCTCCGTTTGGAAAAAGTCTGCAAACATTCTGTTGCGCGATTGGAAACTGGGAAAAAATAATTTACAAGTATTTATTTATTTTATTTTTAAAATTTTTATTTATTTATTTAATTTTTTACAAGTATTTCTAAAAAAGAAATCTAACCCCAAAATTTTGTGGATAGAGCAGGAAAGAAACTTCAAGAATTAGAATTTCAAGATTCTGGGCCTTTCTTTCTGTTCCTTTTTTTTCCCTCTTTTTTTGAGTGTTTATTAGTAAATCTATATTCGCTTTGCATGAGAATCTTTGGTTTTTAGCTCAATGGAAAGAATGAAAAACTACAGATAGTACCAGCTTCTTGGGCATGTGATTTGTGCAGTCACAGGATTCTTTGCTCATGGGAGACTTGCACTCGGTTTGATGCTTTGCTATCATCATCCTGAAGCTCCTAATAACTTTAAACAAAGGGCTCCATGATTTCATTTTGCACATACATTATGTGGCCATTCCTGAATATGACCATTGGAAAGTAAGGAATATAAATGGTAGGTTGGAGCTAACACAAAACTCTTAAGACGTTCATGTTTCTTGGGCCAACTATTTCTGTAAATAGTTGTAATCTTGAATAAAATAAATGTATGCTGAGGCTTGTCTTCCCCTTATTACCTAAAGTTGCACAATTATCTCAGCCAAATTTTGGTACTCTGAATAATTAGCACATAGTGCATCTGATTTTTCAGAGTTTGCTTTGTTTACCTGGGTCAGAGTCTTTCAATATTTTCTTATTTCATTCGTTGCATAAACATTTAATATGATTGGGGTGCTCTTTAAAAATTCCATGGAAATAGCAAAGACTAAAACATAGTCATGCCCTCAAGAAGGTTCCTCTCTATGGAGGGTAAAATATTAAAAACAAACATACACTGGTAACAAGAGCTTAAAAGAAAAAAAAATGCATTAATTGAGATACAGCACAGTGTTTTAGGAGAGCAGAGGATGGACAAATAATTTTGATTGGGAAGATGAGGGAAGATAGTGAAGAGTACCTAATTTCAACTTACAGAGAAGAAATCAAAGGATTTTCTGGAAGCAAGGAATGACTTCAAGATGCCTGGGTAGAGTGTTATGTGAGATAGATGGGAGTGTGATGACCTTGGGAAGAAGGCTGAGGCTGATTGCTGTGTGGGTAGCATGTTGAGTGGTAAATGTTAATGGTACCAGGGCTAATGGGATAGAAGGAATGTTCAAAGAGGTCAGCTAGCTTTCTATAAAAGAAAGAAGGTATCAGAGAGACTGTAACTCTAGCCTGGCCAGGGAGTTGAGATTCTGAGCCAAGCAGAGAAAATGGAAGTCCTGATATGTAGTTATGGTACATTCCCTAGTCCTCAGTGCAGTCTTACCAGAAGGAAAAGAAGGAAGAAGACCGTCATGGCTCCTAGGCAGTCTTAACATTGACATTCAATTTGGGACTTTCCCATAGGTGAACAAATTCTGAGAAATGTCCTTAAAGATCTCTACCATTGGTTAGTAGTGTGTCTGTCCTGGGAATAAAATTCCACCTTCTATAGCACCTTCATTTGAGTGGGCACAACAAAAATATGTAAAAACCATAAGAAAATGGATATAGTTAGAAAAACAGCAATGTACCAACTGTATATACTATTTGGTTCTGGATGAGATCATGGGTGACTTTTATTCTTGTATTTATTATTAATTTTTGAATTTCTTAAATTTGTCAGAAAGAATGCATTACCACTGTGGTTAGATTCAAATACTTTTCTATGGATATGTGTAGCATTAAAGCCTCCAGATGAATTATTTCAGAAATTAGACTATGATGTTGTAGTATCTCCATTATGGATTTTCAGTGCCTTGTGGTGTAGTGAGTGGGGATCCAGTTTATTAGAAAGACCATTAGGTCCACTGCTGAGTTATCTGGTGTTGCTTGATGGGTGTAAGATTGTGTCCAGAACTGTGTGTTTGTTTTGTTTTTACATTATTCTACCTTTTACTTTTATAAAAATAATTCTTGTATGAGGGACACTTTGATGTAGAATTTCAAGTTGTAAAAAGTTCCTTTCAGATTTTGGCTACAGAATTTACTCTTGCCTCAGGATGACTTCAAAAGGAATTTGAAGAGTTCTGTTTTTCTTATAAAACATACTCAGGGAGATGAATTACTTTTCCATGCCATGAACTCAAGTAAAAAGTGAGACGTAGTATCAGCAGTGACGTGACTGCTCATTTGGGGATGTCCCACTCCACCAGCATGGATAATTTCCTGTGTTGTGTCTTGGGCCAAAAAGCTATTGAAAGGATATGATTTCAAGAACATAATATCTGCTGTGAGAATGTCAACTATTGACAATATATTCAGCATGCTTCTATATTGATTTGAATTCCATCCAGGTTCATATGTTGAGATCTTGATACTTTTAATTGTATTTAATATGTCTCTATTTCCTAACTTGTGGTTCCTAGTTGATTATGTTGATAAACACACACGTATTAGACTAAACCATATAATATCATGGGTAGTTAAGTTACGAAGAAGTTTTATTTAAAAGTTTATTTTGACACACAATCATGAATTGTTTATGTTTTGTCACATTTGCTTTATCATTTTCTCTATTTACATATACTTATTTGTTTCTGAATTATTTCAGAACAAGTTGTACCTTCTTACCTCTAAACACTATCATTTATGCTTCTTAAGAACAGGACATTCTCTTATATACTCATCATACCATTATAACATCAGAAAATTTAACATTGATACATGGTATCATTTAACTCACAGTCCAAATTCATATATTGTCAATTAGATTAATAATATCCTTCATAATAATTTTTTTCCTGACCCAAAATCTAACCCAGAGTCATACTCCATTTATATCTCTGTAGTCGCCTTTAATTGGCAATGGTCGTTTCCCCTTTCTTTGTCTCTCTTGACCTTGTCATCTTTTTAAGAGTTCAGGCCAGTTCTTGTTTTGTAGAATGAGTCTCAATTTGGGTATGTCTGATGTTTCCTTATTATTAGATTCTGGGTAAGCTTTTTATGAGAAATACCACAGAAATGATGCTTTGTCCTTTTCAGTGTGTCAGGAGGTATATGATGTCAGTTTGCCCAGCATTGGTTTTCATCATTGATTAAGTTGGTGTCTAATAAATTTCTCCACTCAAAAGTTATCATTTTACCCTTTATAATTAATAAGGGATTTGTGGAGAGATACTTTGAAACCATATAAATATTTTGGCCTTCATCAAACTTTCATCTATCTATTGATGATTTTCTAATCCCATTGCTCAGGCATATCTTTGTCAATTGGCATTGTATTAGAAGGAACAGGGTTTTTCCTCCACCAAATAAATAACTAGGTTTATTTAGTAGTTTATTTATAGAAGTGTAGTATTCAACAAGTTTTGAACTTGAAAATGACAATTTTATGTGCTTCACCCCGATACTGATGTACGATGCTTTTAGAATTGGAGCATAACATGCATGTATCCTCACAACAAATTATATTTTCAGTAATTAAAAAATATATTCTTTATCAGTAAGGTTAAAATTGTACTTTCTCCCTCATGTGGTGACTATGTCAGTCTCACTCAATGTTTTGCTTATCAATATAGAAATCTCTACCCATTCCCCTTACGCACAATAACACATTTCACTTAGCCCATGTTGAAACAGCTGCAAGATGGGCCCTCAGTTTAATCTAGTCTATATTAAAGCCAGTGTGAGTTGTGGATATATAAATATAAACACTGTCTTTTTACTGCCCATTCAAATATTTTGTTTTTATAAGGTCTCTTTTATTTTTAAAACTTAAAGGCAATAACCAAGATTTGGGGGAAGATAGATGTAATTTGAACTTATCTGATAAAAAATGCAGAACACAAACCTTTTTTCGTCAATTTACCTGAACATTTATGGTAGAAGGTTTTCATTTTTTTATGTAACAGTGGAAAAAATAGAGTATTATATATAAAGTTGTCACCCAGATTGAGGAACTTGCTTCAAATTCCACTTACCTTTTGTTCTTATGTCTACAGGTTGTAGACATAAGAATCTTTCTACGTGTGTTTTTTAAAGACATTCTTCAGGGGCACCTAGGTGGTTTAGTCGGTTAAGTGTCTGCTTTCAGCTGGGGTCATGGTCTCATGGTCCCCATGTTGTGTTCCCTGCTCAGCGAGGATCTTGCTTCTCTGTCTGCCCCTCTACCTCCTCCTGCTCGTGCTTTCTTTCTTTCTTTCTCATAAATAAATAAACTCTTAAAAAAAGATGTTTTTTCAGAGCTACATTTCTTTGATAGCGGGATTCATGCATTTAAAGTAAGAAAACACAAGATAAAAATATTTACTTGAAATATGAAGATAATGATGGTGCCTATCAATTTTTATGAGGATTAAGTGAAATATTTGTAAAGTACATAGCTCAGTGCTTGCTACTCACACATAAAATGTTAGCTGTTTATGATTATTTTCATTCTTAGTAATTTCAACAGTTTTCAATTTCTTTTTTAAAAAAATCCAAAGGTGATTTATATAGTTATATTAAAGGAATGGATATAAACAACTATTGCATTGAGTAATTGAAAGTATATGGAGTTTTGGTGTTAGTGTATTCCATTAACCCCAAAGGGTTTTAATTCCAGTTCAACATGTATCAGCTAACAGGTAGGCCCATGTCATGATTTCTTAGCTAACACATCTTTGAAAGGTGGGACATAAACAATGGTATCACTTTCCTATCAAAAAATGTCTAAAATGGTCTAGCCAGAAAAGGTTAACAGACAGTGCAGCCTTTGGTGTACATCCTGAGGGGAAGAATGAAGGAAAAGGTGGTGGGAGGGGCAAAGCATCTGAAGAGGTAGAGAGAAGGAACAAAGAATTCTCCTGGATGCCAGGAGGTGGTTCTTAACATCTGTGCAATTTTGGGAACCTTATGCAAACTGAAATGCTATTCAAGTCTTTTACAATTTTCAGTGGTGTGCTAACGCCATTTAAAGAGATTGGCCTAAATTAAACATTCTAATACTTCTGAGCCTCAGTTTCCATAACCGTGAAATGGAGAAAAATAACTATTTACAGAGTTGTTGTCAAGACTAGGTACCTGGCCCCTATTAGGCACTCAAACACATTCCTTTCAGCCACCCACTTACAGTTAATAACCTAGATGGGTTTTCTGACTCACTGCATTTCCTGACATGGCTGATGTCTTAGCTCTACAAACAGACACGTTTGCTTTGTTTGTTGGTCCAGTTGTTGCTTGCCCTGGCTGGAGGCAGTTTATATGGGAAACAGTGGCTTGTGTCCAGGGAAGAAATTATGAGGGGACAACAGTGACATGAGGCAGGAACCTGAATGAACAGCATTCAAGATTTGGTAGAGGTTTGGCAGCAACCCCACAAACGAGAAAAGTTCCATTGTTGGAAAGGTCTTTGGAAGATTAAGAGAGTCTTTGCAAGCTTGTTTGGAACAGCAGAATGGGAAGAAAAGGAGATGGAAAGGTAGGGAGAGATGTCGGATACAGGAAGTCTCCCAGAATTGCTGGAGGCCATTATCAGAGGCAACAAAGAAGAGAATCAAGGGAGAGGAACAGAGATGGAAACCTCTCAGAGAAAAAAGGTTTAATGCCCACAGTCAGTATTTTCCAATTTAACCACTCAAGCTAGTCCTTGCTGCATTTTAGTTAGCAGTACATATTTTAGGGATAAAAGGCATTTTATTTCAGTAATCACATTTTCTAAATATCCAACTTTTCCACCTAAGTTGTAGCCCTTTAGTCTCAACATGACACATGGAGTCAGATCTCATTTATGAGATTAGATTTTTTTTGGTTAACCTTTTCGATGGCATGAAATGTATTTTACAAAAACCATTTTTTATCTGATTTTCTGGTCAGATCTTCTATGAAATTGAAATGGAAAAGAATTTGCCTATAGTGGAAAAAATATTGGCTAGTTTGTAAGAATTTTGATCCATTTTTTTAGGAAAATGAGAACAAAGATGTGCTAAGGGAAGCCCTAATCTATCTGGGGAACCAGAAGGACTCAATTTTAGTCCTTGGCCTGTTATTAATTAGCTGTGAAACTGAGGAATGTTCTCTCCTTTTTAAAATAAGGGTGATGACTACTGTCTTGAAGACTTTTTCAGATTTGAAAGTGGATGATCTCATATCTGTCTTCCACCTCAGTGAGGATCCACAGACAAAAGTAATAATCATGCTGACATTGGGAGTAAGCTAGCTAGACTACTCTTGCTTTGTTGTCTCCTAATCAACTAGGACATTCTATTTTTTTTTAACAGTGTTTGAGATAAAACAGTTTTTCTCTAGGTAGTCTTATTTTTCAAGTGAATTTATGACTGTAATCGACATTATCAAGTATCTGAAATACATTGTGCAGAGTTTAGAGGTAACATACACATACAATCACACTCAAATGTTCACTCATACCTTTTCTCCATACTCTATTTAAATGCCTTAGGGAAATTGAGGGAATTTCATTAGAATGAATTAGAAATGGGTGCATTGGCTTGTCTACTGACTTATAGCAGCTCTAAAGGTAGATTTTAAAAAAGATGTTTTGTTTTAATTGTATATTTATAATAAATGTTACTAAGTGTAAAAATCAGAATCCCACACACTGAAAATTTCATTATATCTTTCTTTCCAATTGAATTTTAAACAGTTTATAAAATATCAACATTGAAAAAAAAGGAGTCCCCAAAAAGTCTGTGTTCAGATTTTATCATTTATAGATACACACTCAGCATTACGTCACTTCTGCTTTGCTGCATTATACTATTTTCTAGAACTCTCTACTTTGTGTTAAATCTATTTAATGTTATGATTTCAAAATAACTAATTAAATAAATGAAGCAACCACATTCTTCTTTTGCTTTTGAACATGATTTTTCTCCCAATATCAATCTTTCTTTCTTCTGCACAATTACTTAACTAATGTTGTGTAATGTGGAATGAACTAGCCAGGAGAATCAAAGACTTGGGTTCTATTTGGACTCTGCTTTATATCTTTAAGCAAATCATTTAAACTCTTTCTGCCAGCTCTCTCATCTCCAAACGGTGTGATGGAATAGGATGAAATGTATGACTCCTTCTCCTCTGACATTCTATGATTTTATTAGTCTTTAGCAATGGGCAAATTGAGCAGAGTTTCATACTCAATAAAGCAATT
This sequence comes from Nasua narica, assembly GCA_028533885.1. Classification (NCBI taxonomy): domain Eukaryota; kingdom Metazoa; phylum Chordata; class Mammalia; order Carnivora; family Procyonidae; genus Nasua; species Nasua narica. The sequence continues at coordinate 32,938,104 of CM052813.1, read as the reverse complement.
TAATCAATATGAAAGGCAATCTGGATAATTTATCTCCACGTTGCCTTTATTCTTAATAGCATGGTGGAAATTCTTTTTCTTTTGGTTTAGCTGGATAATTGCTTGAATTCTAGCCAGGACCACTTTGCAGCAGAATTTCAAATTTCAATTTCCACATATCTCATTGTCCTCCTGCTCTGTTTACTGCTAATCCTGATCTGAAGTCTTTCGTTTTGAATCTAACAGTATTTTGAATCCATGAGCTCCTATAGAATTGGCAACAACCTTAAAAATGAATGTGTCCATTCCATTGTGAAGTTAGCTGGGTTTTTATTGCATGTTAAATTTGTAAGTTGAGTCCATTCATGGAGGATTCTATGATTGCTTTTAAACCAGCTGTTTCTTGTCCTCCATCCCTTTTTAAAACCATTGGGGACTTGCTTGGAACATCAATTTTATGTCTGAGCATTTCTTGGCATGGGGCAATGTTGAAATAGCGCATGCGTTCAACTTTCCCAGATGGGGGGAATAATAAGTGAATAATAAGACTTTGAGAGTGCTGTGAATATTTTTTTTATATTGTGGTAAAGTATACATAACATAAAATTTACCACTTTAACCATTTTTAGGAGTGTGGTTCTGCGGCATTGAATAGAGTCACATTATTGTGCAACCGTCACCACCACACGTCTCCTGAACTTTTTCATCTTCCCAAACTAAACTTTGTACCCAATGAACAGTAACTTTCTATCTGTCCCTCCTTCCAACCCCTGGAAACCACCATTTTATTTTCTCTCTTTATGAATTTCACTACTCTAGGTCCCTTATGTAAGTGAAATTCTATAGTTCTTGTCCTTTTGTGAGTGGCTTATTTCACTTAGTATAATGCCATCAAGACTCATCCATGTCTTAGCATGTGTCAGACTTTTATATTTTTAAAAGTCTGAATAATATTCCATTGAATGGATATACCACATTTTGTTATTCATTTATTTGTTCATGGATGCTTGTGTTGTTTCTACCTTTTGACTATTGTGAACAATGCTACTATGAACATTGGTGTCCATATATCCATTCAAGTCCCTGTTTTCACTTCTTTGGGCATATACTCAGAAATGGAATTACTGGATTACATGGTAATTCTGATGTAAGTTTTTGAGGAACTGCCCTATTGTTTTCCATAAAGATTTTACCATTATATTCCCACAAGCAACTCATAAAGGTATTGCTATTTCAATTGTGTTTTCTTCCTTTCTTTCTACCTTTCTCCTTTTCCTCCCTACCCCCCTTTCTCTCAGTCAAAGCTTACTACTTACCACTGACTTTAGGAAACTGATTTACTGTTTTTTTTTTAGCTGAACTCAATGATAAATTATTTATGACAATAGGAAAGTAAGGTGAAACCCAGACTTTTAGGAAATAGTGGATCCTTCCCACGGCAATTATTATTTTTATGTGCCCAGGCACTTGGCTAAATCTCAGACTACATTAGTGCAGACCCAGAGATAAGAACGAGTTGTAAGGAGCTTTATTATGGCTATTAGAGAATTTGTTTTACAACTCGAGTCTTTAAGTGAGATTTATGTCCCAAACACCTTTTCCAAATCTGGTATCAGTACATTTTGGATCATCATTTCTTCTCTATATACTGCTTCCTTGTTCTCCCAATAAATGGTGGCACTTAACTTTATAAGGAGAGCAAACGCTCTGAAAGCAGGGACTTCAAAAGAACAGTTCATTATCATCTGCTTTGGAAAAATAATCATTTCATCTTCTCAGAAGTCTTAAATGTTCTCAGGATGTAGACTCAGAGGGGACTTCAGAGACATTTAGTTCAACTCACTCATTTTAGAAATGTAGACCCATTCTGGGTCTGGTGATAAAAAGTTCAAACTTAAGACTCTATAATGAGTCCAGAGTTTTTTTTTTTTTTTCCTACCAACAAATATATAAGTTGAATTCTAAAGAATTCTGACATCAATTTTCTTCTCTTAATGCTATCAATACATGACACTCAAACTATACAGTTCAATAGAAATGCCAATGTCCTTTTTTTACAAAGGTGTGAGTGGAGGAATCGAAGTGGAAAACCGTGGCTGATATCAACACATGCAGGAATATGTGTAATTTCTCTGAAAAGGACATCAACATGAATCTTTATGACCTATATTATGTTGATGAAGCTGCATCATGGCAACTTTTGTCCTGGAACATGGAGGCACAAATGTAAGTGATGACCATGGACTTTTCTTTGCCTGGGAATTACAGTGGGGGCCAGCCTACAGACACAAGCTGGGTTGTAGGGTCAGATTTCTAGAAGATTTGGAGGAAATTGAAGTGGTATGGGGATAAGAATAGTTTTAGAATGAGTGATTGAGATAATTAAGTTGATGAGGGTTATCAGGTTAAATTGCTGCTTTAAATGTGATCGATTTCAAGGGTTAAACAAGCCAGCGGTAATGAGCTTTTGCCTATGGATTGTGTCCTTAATTCTTGCTTATTTGGGGGAAGCATGATACCCTATTCAATGACTATATTGAATTAGCAATAACTGGAGCAAGTGGAGAAAGGAAGTGCTTATCTAACTAAAAATTTAAAATAAGAGTGAAATACATTATTGAAAATATTGACAGCTTAATTTAAAAGTCTGTAAGTGATTATAATAAAGCTAGTAATTTTCCATTCAAATTCAGTCTGCTCAAGACATAGACATTACTAGTGTTTGTTCAGCGATGCTAAAAGGAATCACAGAAACCCAGAAAGAATGCTGGGTATCTCTAATAATACTAGCTTCAAATACTATCTGGGCTTGTTCTTAAATGGAGAATATTTTAAATAAAATGCAGGGCGTTTGCCTGAGAGTACTCCTAAAAAAGTAAACCAAACATGTTTCTGTAGTCACTTAATCAAAAATAACTGTCTTAAGACTGAGATAAATGTCTATGGTTAATTTTTTTAAGTTTTAAAATTACAGACCTGGACTTTAGAGCTATCTCCATATGTAAGTTTTTTTCAACCAAAGATTTTCTCACAAGAGTCATAATGTATGAGTGCATAAATTTAAATCCTAATAAAAGAGCCTAAAACCAACACAAAACAGTCAACATTGTAACCAGAAAATGTCAGCCTTCTAAATCTCATTCTCTGAGGGGATTTTTTTTTTTTTTTGGTTAGTTCTCATTTTTATTCTTTTCATTGTTGTGTTTTATGTTACTGTTTTTACCAGCTTTTACTACCACTAATCTAAGAGATCTAGCCTGGATTACTTTTTGCTAATAAAAAAGGAGGATTACAGATAAACTGGGCCTCGTCTCATTTGCCCACACATTGTTGGCATTTATTTTATGATAGTCATGTTGCAAATTTCTCTTGATTCTCCCAAGATTTAAATTGCACTAAATATTTTGGGGCACCTGGGTGGTTCAGTGGTTAAAGCCTCTGCCTTTGGCTCAGGTTATGATCCCAGGGTTCTGGGATAGAGCCCCACATTGCACTCTCTGCTCAGCGGGAAGCCTTCTTCCCCCTCTCTCTCTGCCTGCCTCTCTGTATACTTGTGATCTCTCTCCTGTCGAATAAATAAATAAAATCTTTAAAAAAATCACACTAAATATTTTATTTTGCAGATCACTCTGTTGATAGCATTGATAAGAGCCAGAGAATGAACTTCAGTTATTTGATATAAAAGCATGTTTCAGTTTTAGATTTCTCCCCAGCTTTATTGAGTTATTATTGACAAAGAAAAATTCTCTATATTTATACAATAAAATTTTTTAAAGGCACAATGTGAGGATTTAATATATCTACACATTGTGAAGTGAGTCTCACAACCAAATGAACCCCTCATCCATTACCTCACAGTTACTTTTTTTGTGTGTGGTGTGAACACTTACAATCTCCTCTCTTAGCAAGTTTCAAGTGTACAAAACAGTATTATTAACTAGAATAACTATGTTGTAGATTAGAGCCCCCAGAACATATTCATCTTATAACTTAAAATTTTAGTTTTGTATTTTGTATAATTCATGTAGTCAGGCTTGATGAGTGTGCCTGTGCTGAAATTTGATTTTTGTTTAGGGCTATCATTTGAAGTGTGTTTGGTTAACACTGTTGATAGGAACAATAAAGCACTCTGTCTGTGCTAATTCAACTCCACATAGAAATAGATAATTACATGCCCGTGAAAGTAGGAACCATGGACTATTTGGTTGACTCTATTAAATATTAAGGGAGAACTGAAAGCAATCCAGAATAATTCTTATAATACTTCTTGCAAAATGCTCAGAAAGGGTCAACAACCACAGATATGTGAACATGTCAATGCATTTGGTTCCTGTTATAGACACAGTTGATATCATTGTAGTTCAATAAATACTTCGGCTCTTAAGGCCAAAATGACTCTTTATTTCTGTGTCCATGGCCCAACTTCCCAGCCATTTTAAGACTTTCTTTCCAGGTGCCTGGGTGGCTCAGTGGGTTAAAGCCTCCTACCTTTGGCTCAGGTCATGATCTTGGGGTTCTGGGATCGAGCCCCACATCTGGCTCTCTGCTCAGCAGGGAGCTTGCTTCCTTCTCTCTCTCTGCCTGCCTCTCTGCCTACTTGTGACCTTCCTCTCTCTGTCAAATAAATAAATAAAAAGACTTTCTTTTTTTTTAAGATTTTATTTTATTTATTTGACAGAGAGAAAGAGATTACAAGTAGGCAGGGAGAGGGGGAAGCAAGCTCCCTGTCAAGCAGAGAGCCCGATGCGGGGTTCGATCCCAGGACCTTGAAAGGCAGAGCTGAAGGCAGAGGCTTTAACCCACTGAGCCACCCAGGTGCCCCAATAAAAAGACTTTTTTTCAAAATGTCTACTATGGACTCTTCTAGCTTTCTAAAACAAAGAAAAAAATTATTATTTTCCTCTAATATGCTTTAAAAAGTTCTACAAAAGCTTCAATACGGGGAAAGGGAAAGTAAAAGATCTGTTTTTGGTTTTTTGTTATTTTTTTTTTTCTTTTTGCTGCGTATTACTTCTTTTCCTTGGCACTCTCTTATCTGCACTTGGCTAGTGTTCCTGAACTTTCTTAACTGCAAAATCTGAATCTCCAAACTGCTTATTCATTCTCCTGGAATTCTTGTTTTAATGTTGTTTTTGAATTTTATCACGAAACCTATTTTACCTGCTCTGAACAAATGCAACACATTCTTATTGTATCGTTTTATTTGGGTCCATACACCTAGCATCCCTTAGGCCTTGTTCTCTAACCTTGTTGGATGTTTGTGTTTCCTTTTATTGCCTATCTGTGTTCACAGTATTGACAAAGTACTGACTCCCTAAAAATGAGCCCTTTAGAAAGTAAAGACAATCTGTTTCTCTTTTACAAAGCTCCTGAAGACCTTATTGAAGCTTGTGTTACTCAGAGCTATTTTAAATTCCTTGAGGACCTAGCTTAACCTCCTATCACTTATTCTCTTCCCCAGGTGGAGAACCATATAGGAGCACTCAGAGGAGCCACTGAAATGTTGATTGCAGCAAGATGGGATGATATTCTTTATTCATAGATAATGTGTCTCGGCAAGGAGTATTTTTTTTCTCTTTGCATTTTTCTTCAATGTCAATATACTAAGTACCAAATGTGGATCTTAGGCAGGGATGTAGTCAGTCCCTATCATGTCTTTTATTTGGAGTCCGAATCCTCCATATCCTTAAAGGAAAGGGAAAGTAATGTGTAGTATTTACCATCAAGATAAGACATCTTTTCAGCACTGCTATAAATTTGATCATACATTCATCCAGTCATTCAATTGGCATATATTGGATTCCCAGGATGCACTGGGCTCTGTCACAGCCATGGTGACGGAGAGTTATTTAAGACATTATTCTTGTTCTTATAAATCTTCTTGACAACTTGGGAAGAGAGGCACGTATAAGTACAATGCAGTGTGCCCAAAAATGATGTACAAATGTTGTCATGAGAGCACATTTCTGTCCACATATTTTTGTGAAATGCCCCAGAGTATTCTCAACTCATAGGTTCATCTAATAATTGCTCTGTGCAACCTCCATTCTGTGGAAGATGATTTATGATCTTTTAAATCATTTATTTCAGAGCTCAACTAAAGCCAGACTGATGTGGGAGTTTGGGCATTAGGTCTGTGGTCCTGGGTGCTTGTTAGACAGTGGATGTCCTTATTTCTGCTCATGCCTGTGGCCATCAGTTACCAGCCTCATGTTAACATTGGCTGGAGTTTTGGCTCTGTGGCCCTCAGGCAAACCCCAAATTGGTTAGTCTTGTTTTCTGGGTTTGAGATGATCACAGAGGTGACAATCTGTCACTGCAGAGGCCATCATGGGAGCAGCCAGAAATGCCCACTTTCCTCCATTACCCTGTCGACAACTCTCACTTCTCTTGCCACCATTTCGTTTAGGTGACCCCTCCCCCTGCACATGACATCCCCATTCTTCTTGCAGGGGCTTGCACTGAGCAGGTACTTCTTGAGGGTCTTCTGGGAAGTGGTGGAGTTTTTATAGATATGCTGACCCATGGGTTGAGTTAACCCTTGTGTTTCAGAGAAAAGCACCACCAAAGACAAACTGAGCTTTCTCTAACACAAATGTTTCTGGGGCTTAAAAAAATCGAGCCACTTATCAGCACATAGGCAGAACTGTCACTGCTGGCTCTTTCACCTAGGAGGCTGAATTTTGACTGAAACACATTCACTTTATTTTGCTGATCGATGAAGACAATCAAGTTGGATCTCACCTTCAAACTGTGTGAAGAAGATGGCTTGAGAAAATTCTGTCCACATCTTTAGCCCTGTTGGTGATCTCTCCTCCCTTTTTGATAAAGTCCAGAGCCAGAAAGAGGCTGGGGAGGGAAGAATCATCAGGGAATGGTCTGATCCCATAGGAACATTTAAGTTCTAGAGAAAACAGAAGAGAAAATATTGCCCATTTACTTTGGTCAGTAGAGAAATGCTTTGACTCACCTGACTATTTCTTCTTGCCATTAGGAATTATAAGCCTAGAATGTTTGGGAGAGTCTGGGACCTTGGTTGTATGAGGAGACATTCAAAAATTACATCAGGTGTGTGTTTTTCTGTGATTTGCAAGGGAATCCCTTGGTTATCAAATCCTTTCATGAAGAGTCTGTCATGGGTGTGCCTAGTAGCTACTCTAGATCTTACAGGTCCAAGTCAGTGTTCCTCTGCAACAGAAATTTTTTTTTTTACCCTGTTTACTACCATATATTTGGGAGATCCTGCTCCCATTTAATGGAATTGATCTCACCCTAGGATTCATCTTCATTTTCCTAGCAATATATAGGTGAGTGAACCTTGAGAAATGACCAATATTCAGCAAGTTTCGATCTGAGAAAATGGCAATTTTATGTCTGTAGAGTTAATACCTCCTGACCTCTGATCTAGTCCATCTGGTCTGTCCTGAGTAGTGCTCCAGATGTTTCACCAGAGCAGTTCACTGTGGCCACTGGCACTCCACATCTTCCTGAAGGGCTGAGAAGCTCTGGCCTCTCCAAACATGCATCTTCTCCAGGTCTTCCCACCAGTGTGAATTGCACACATGCTCACATGCTTATTGATTTATGTCTGGCCGCCAGCTGTTGTATTACATACACAGATAACACACATTTTGAGAGCAAACGTTAATTCAGGAATAGGGAGCAAGAGAAACTGCCCTGTAATTTGAAAGGCAGCTGCTTCCACAAAAAACTTTGTATCTAACATTTTTATGTAGAGCTATGCTAGTTCCTTTGATTCATATCTCCATTTCGCTAGCCATCCCCTTGGCTACAGAATGACCCAGCCAAAAACTTGAAATCGATGCATCTGAAGGGAGCTGTTTTTTTTGTTTGTTTTGTTTTGTTTTGTTTTGTTTTGTTTCTGTTTCTGTTTTTGTTTTTGTTTTTTTCAGCAGAACCTATCTACCTCTCTAGATCCTGTGTGGGGTTGAGGTGAGGATGAGAGACCATGGCAGAGCCCTCCTTAATTCTGAATGAGCAACGGCTGTTCGCAGTTATAGGTCAATAAACATTTCGTTTGGTACATCTTAGCCCATTTGCCTTTCCCCTTTATTTCATCGACTCTTCTCTGTATTATAAGTAGGCTGATGTTTTGACGTCTTGTCACTAACGAGGGCTTCTGGCCACATGCAGATGGCCATTTAACTGTTGGGTGAAGGCAAGTCCCTAAGTCCCAGACTTGACTGTTTAGCAATAAAAGAAAACTTCAGATTATTTGAAAAACACCATCTGATGGGCCACTGGGCTTTCCCCTACATATCACGTCATCCCATAGAACAAAAGCAGCATGGTAAGGTACAAGATGACTGGACATGGGGTCATGTTAAGTTCTCTCCTTGGGCTCTGATCCCTCTAATTGGTAGTGGAGAAAAGATTGGGCAAGCCACTGAAACTTCATTGGTCTCTGTTTCTTGACTGGTTGTGAAGAGTCGATGAGAAAATAGTAACAATATCTAAAATCTGTTGAGCATATATATACACACACATATATAATCAATATATACATGATATATGAATATATTAATAAATCCAATGAATATATAAGTAAAATAATATATAATAAATAAATTAAATCTGCTCATATATTTTAGCTTACTGACTCCTCACTCAACCCTATGGAATAGGTACTAATAGGTTATTAGCCCCATTTGGTAGACGAGGAACCAGAGGTACACACAGATAAGTAATGTGCCCAGAATCCCACAACTAGAAGTGAAGGAACCAGGATTGGACTCCTGCATGTCTAGCTTTGGAGTCAAGAATTTCATCACTATCTTTTGCTTGAATGTAGAAGGTATACCATAAGGCATAAAACAAATATCAACTCGAAATGTGAACTCTAGCTTGACTGAGAACCCTAAGAAACTGAATCGAGTAAGCTCACCTTCAGGCTTCCCTTAGTCTTGTTTCTCCTTGACAAATGCTCTCCCTTTAAGAATTTTCTCCTTTATCAGGTGCCTGGGTGGCTCAGTGGGTTAAAACCTCTGCCTTCGACTAAGGTCATGATCTCAGGGTCTTGGGATCGAGCCCCACATTGGGCTCTTTGCTCAGCAGAGAGCCTGCTTCCCCCTCTCTCTCTGCCTGCCTCTCTGCCTACTTGTGATCTCATTCTCTCTATCAAACAAGTAAATAAAATGTTTTTTTTTTAAAAAGAATTTTCTCCCTTACCAATTTGAAAAATTAAGATGCTTTCTGACTCAGGTCCAGGTCAGAGCATGAACTATCCCATCTCTCTCTTAAGTTCCTGTCACAGATGTTGTGATATGAGTGAGTTGGCTTTCAACACCACCCTGTCCTGTATTTGGTGCTCAATTCTGGAATGTTCACAGTGTCCTGACCAGCAGCCCTGGATGGTCTAGTTCCCTTAAAGCCCTTTCATTCCCTCCTCCCTTTCACACCACATTTTCTTGGAACCCTTTCTTCTGACTCATTCTCTCCAGCTCTAAAGACTTGCCTACTTACTTGCTTGCTTACATCATTTCAAGGCTACATACTTGGGTTCCTAAGTTGGACAGTCTAAAATTATAGTGGCAGAACTGATGGACTTCTCCTAGCAACTTACATGAGCTTATGGGAAGTCTTTTGGAAACAGTAGTAGAAAGAACACAAGTTTTGGAGGCAAAGTTAGGTTCAGATTCTATCTCTACTGCTTTTCAACTGTGCCGTGAGGCAAATCATTTAACTTTGCTGATTCTCAATTTTCTTATCTGTAAAATGGGATTAACAATACTAGTGGCTCTAACATCCTGAATGTTTGTCAGGAGGTAGGAACTGGGCTATGCATTTATGTTATGTGAGTTTTTCATCACAGCATGCTGTGCTGTGGGTCTCAAACTATATAGGTGGGACCTGAGCTTTTCAAGGCCAAAGGTAAACAAATTAGCTAAGGTCTGACAGAAAGTGAATGCAGGAGCTGGAATCCAAATCCAGGTCTGTCAGACCAGAGAGCTTGTGTTCTTATCTTTTAGTGAATACTTATTGTCCCCTTTATGTTATATACAATAATAACTTCTTAAGATCCTTGTAAGATCTAAATGAAATAATGTAGGTGTGCCTCGATGGCTTAGTCAGTTGAGCATCTGCCTTCGGCTCGGGTGATCTTGGGGTCCTGGGATCAAGTCCCATGGCAGGCTCCCTGCTCACTGGGGAGTCTGCTTTTCCCTTTTCTTCTGCCCCTCCCTGCCTGGCTCATGCTTTTTCTATCTCTTTCTCAAATGAGTAAATAAAATCTTTAAAAAAATGAAATAATGTATATAATGTATCCAGCGTAGAGCCAAGTACATTTTCTTAAGAAATATCAGTTGCCTCTCCCCTGCACTTTCCCAAAGGCCTTCCACTGATGGGAAAATCAGCTTTGGCAGGCATGATAGGGGAGCTATTTTTGGCTGGGTGAATGGGGCTGGAGAAGAGGAGAACCAGGAGCTTTCCTGCATGTCAAATCAAACCAGGGTGGCAGCTTTCAACTCTGTCTATACAGAGTCCTGGCTGGCCTTGTTGGTTATATCTTTATATAGACTCTCATGTCCCTTTTTGAACCCTGTAACCTGAGAAAGTGTGAACAACTGGAGGAAAAATGAAAGAGATGAATGGATTAAAATATATTTGCAAAAAAATTCCTATAGGAATTGGGGCTATTTCGCCTAGTGAAGAGAAGACTGGCGGGGGTGGGAGTAGAATTCTTTGTGTGAAGGATTATATTATCGATAATGGCAGCATGTATTTCTCTACAGGTGAGAGAGTAGATGTGATGACATCCAAGTCCTTTGAGAACCTAAGATTTCACATCCATGAAAATGAAGAATGGACAGTTAAGATTAGAAGATACATTTCAGAACCATAAGGACTTAAAGACAGTGAAAACCTGATATTAAGTTGTTTTTCTTCTTCTTCTTTTTTTTTTTTGATACTTCAGAGATATGTATTATAGATCTTTCCTTTTTCCTATGATTGCAGCCTGTCTGTTTAGTTGGGAAATATTCATGTATCATTTGTGTCCCAAGGTAAAGCTCTTTGAATGCTTCATTGGTGTAGAAAAAAAATTCTGTACTTGCTTTTCATATTAAGGCACAAATTTTTCTTTTTAAAGTATGAATATATATTTTGTATTCTGTGAATAATGACCGTGCAATAAACCATTTTAGTCATTTACACCTTAGCATCAATTAGTTTAAAGCTCTATTCAGCTGAATAAGCATAGATTTTACACACAAGGAAATAGAAGAATATTACTGAGGTAAGACTGGAGGGGTTAGTATAATACAGTGAACTTGGGCCTCATGAGGGCAATGGAACCACTCAGGAGAGAAGATAAAGGCAGCTCTAGGGATGATGGGAGAATATAGAATGGCAGTGATGTTTCTTTTAGTCTATCAGTTCTTTAATCAACTACAGTTATGGACCAAGTACTGAGACAGATGCTGGAAGCACAAAGGTTAAAAAGACATGGGTCTACATTTGACAACTATGTTAATTAGGGTAGCATTGACTGCTGTAACAAAAAGGCTAAATTATATATATATATATATATATATATGTTATAAATGCAAAAGTATATTTCTTATTCTTATAACTGTCTAAGGTGGATGTTTGTTCTTGGTCAATGAGCAGCTCTTCTCTATGTGATCCTTCAGGGAACAAGTTTCTTTCACCCTTGAGCTCCGCCATCTACTGTGACCCCATCTTCAAGGCCCTTCAGCTGGGAGAAGAAGGGAGTGAGCCCTTCCCTATCCTTAAACGTGACTCACCTCACCTCACCTCACCTCACCTCTGCTTACATTCCACAGTTAGAACCAATTACATAGCCACAGCTAACTGCAAGTATGGCTGGAAAATGTATTCTATCTGCCTGATCATGAGGAAGAGGGAGACATGTTGGTAAACAGTTGGCACTCTTGCTATACAAACTTAGAACCCATGTCATGACAAGTTACCAATGCTCACATAAAGTCAGCCTGTTCTACCAAACCAGTTCTGCATACATAAGGATCCCACAAGCCTTGCACAAGAGCACTGTAAGATTTAACTTCCCAGTAGATTTCTATATTGGACCTTCTTAATGCTACCCTTCCGTTCTTCTATCCTCCACCCACCTTGCTTGCATATCAATGGCTCTGGGGGCTACTCCCTACCCTACACATGCTCTAGGTTAAGAGTCAGCAAAATGTGGGCCCATGGGCCAAATCCAGCCTGCTGGCTGTGTGAGTATGGCCCATGAGCTAAGAATGGGTTTTATGTTTTAAATGGTTGGGGAAAAAAACCCCAGAGGAATAATATTTCAAGTATTACAAGTCATGTGAACTCTGAATTTTAGTGTCCATAAATAAAGTTTTATTGGAACACAGCTATGATCCTCTGTTTATGTATTGTCTATGGCTACTTCTGCCTATAACTACAGTGGTAAGTAGCTATAAACCACGGGGCCGAAAACATTGACCATTTACAGAAGTTTGCAGGCCATTGGTGTGGGTCATAAGACAGTAGAGTCTCTGTTGTAGGACAGAGGTGTGATAAGTAAGAAAAAGGCAAGAAAATTAAAAGTACTTTCCTGTCCAAGGCAGGAAAGCAAAAGAGATTATTAGGAACTAGTGAAAATGAAGGGACCCACCTGGAGGAATCCAGAGGCAGATTCTAAAATCTGGAATCTGCTCCCTGGTACTTCATTTGTGCTCTTTTTATCCTTTTTAACTTTATATTTGTGTATATTCTTAATCTCTTTAGACTGGATCGTTTTCTTTTTTTATGGGCTACAATATCTAGAACCATGACTTGTCCTCAGGGGATACTCAGAAAAAATTGACTGAATGAATGAATGAGTGAAAGAAAGCTAGGCTGCCACTCACGTGTATGGCACCCATGTGCAAATTTGGAAAAATTGATGAATTTGGGCAAATGCAGCCCTGTGGGCAAATGCCTTAGCAAAAAGGTGATCCGGATTTACCTATCTCTTGGCCTCTACTCTACCACCCTTGTGCAGGGAAGCCCTTGCACAGAGAGACACAGTGATCCTAATTGGAGTCACATGGATATTTCTGTTGGGCAAGACCTTAAGCACTGAGGCAACCTAGTGAACGTCTCGCTTACACTCACCTATATTCATGGCAGCTAGCTGGTCTTCTAAATTGATCCCAAGTAGAATAATGCAAAGCAATTGTTAGCTTGTTTGCCTCCAGCCTTGCAAGTTGCTGGGTACAACTGTAATTCCTCAAATAGTCAGACACTGATCAACTTACAACTTAAAGGAAGACCAAACCCTCATTTAGAGGGAAAGGTTATATGCCATAAAAATACTTCATGGCAGATATTGGAGTAGTGTAGAAATTGAGCCTATATAAACACCTTGGTGCTATTCCATTTGGATACATGCCACAAAAAATAACCTAGAGTAGTTCTGAAAAAATGTCAATAAATCATCTATTTAGCTTGACACTGCAATGTACCAATTTCTTTCTTTTGTAGGCTTAAGTGCTCTTCAAAGCCAGACAACATTTAAGCCCTAATTTGAAATGTATCCTCACGTAGGCCTAACGGATGACCAAAGCCTAGTTCAAAAGAAAGATTTGAGAAGGGATCCCAACTTCTGCTGGCCTAAAATAACTGACATTTCAGTGGTTCCAATGCAGCACTTCTGAACCTAACAGGAGTTTGAATGAAAAGACATAATTTCTCCCAATATATTATTTCTTCCCACATATGCCTTAACTGTTTGTCATTCCACTATCTTTCCCCTCTCCCTTTTCTTCTCTCTTTCCTTCTCTGTGAGTTTCTCTTCTCCTTTGTTTGCATCCCTATTATTCTCATTACCTAGTTAGCAGCCTCTGGGTACATTACTAGGCCATGTGACAGTGACCCCAGCAGGAAAGGGTTGGTGACTTGACTACTATAGCATTATGAGGAAGACCAGAAAGGATTCCCTGGTGTGTGGAAGAAACTTGGATCATATCAGCTTAAACACAGGCCTTCAAATATACTAATGACCACCATGAGGCTGAACACATGAAGGGTTCATTGTCAAACAAACTTCAGAACTTTTTCAGTGGAAACAGTAATGTTCTGGAGAGCTCACTTCATGATCCAGTGCTCAGTGTGATAGCCCCATTTTCAGAGCCAAGAAGAAACAATGTGTCAAAGGCAATACTACACCTGGGGCAAAAATTAATGAAGGTTAGTTTTTCATAAACTCACCTTAAGAGAACTCATCTGTGGTCACAACTTCTTTAGCAGGTGTACAAAGGTATTAAAAGTGGGGTGCGTTCTATAGACTAAAAAGAAGAAATATTGAGATGGCTTTGTCCTGGCAAGCATTCAATTGGAGTGGGATTTCGGAAGTGGAGAAGACTTCGTAATTGGCCTTCAGGTAATTTTGGCCTTTTTGATTGGCCACAGGGGGCAAGTGAGCAGTGTGGGGGCATTCCAAAAAAGAAAAAACAAGTGGGCTTCCATGGATGTGTTGCCATCAGACTACCCCACTATTCCTGGTGGGAGGCAGTTGGGTGGCAGGCTGCTTCTCAGATGTGACAATGAGGCAGAATTCTAGATGCTGGGTTAGAGTGAACGGAAACATTTCTATTGACCAATCACTGTGCTAAGTTCCTTATGTTAACTTTCCATATTTTGCTTTATTTAAGTATGCTGGTCTTTGAGAGATGGATTATCATTTCCATTTTACACATGAGAAGTTAAGTAACTATCTAAATTTATGGCAAGAAATTCATGGAATTCCATTTCTAAGCTTTCGGGCCTGAAACTTCTTCCTAGGACACCAACTGAATCCTGCTAAATCCTGGTCAGTTTAGAATTTGCAAGGATTTGACATTATTATATCTTACACAAGCAACAGAAATAGTAAAATGCAAAAGAAGATCAAATTTTGGTTATACTGAAATATTGTTGAATGAAGACTTACCAATAACAGATGAGATCTAAATCTGGTTTTTGCTACACTGAAGTCTCTTTTGGGGAAGAAGTTTGTGTGTTTGGTTTTTGTTCTAATGATATTTGCTGTTATGGTGTTTTATTTAAATTGTTCCTTGAGCCTTTGATGGGCTTCAGTAAATATTTCCACAATGGATTGAGGTGGAGTTTGGATAGAGAAAAAGAAGTTGTATTATTCTTTATGAGGCTTTCAGGGTCCTTAATGATTGAATTCAACCCAATGTTTCTAAATTCACTTTATATATATCTCTCTCTTTCACAGCACATATCCTCTTCAAAGAGGCATCTACCTTTATAGCACAGAAAGTCTATTCTTGTTTCTATTTATTCCTAACCTTTTCTGTTCTCCCCTTTTTTTCTGTGTAGCCTTCTCCATCATTCAAAACCCAACTCAAGCCTTTGTGAAGGCATTGGAATAGTGGACAGAATGAAGAAAGCTGGTTCTTTCTATAGAATGGCTTTTCTTCCACAATTATGGAAAATTCTATCCATACATAAAAGTAGGGTGAATAACATGGGTCACTGTCATCAACAGTTGTCATGTGGCTTTAGCATTTATAAACATGTTGCTGATCTTGATTGCCCTATTTGCCCCTACTACCCCCTCTCTTTTACCCTGTAAAATGTTGAATAGAAGCAGTCGGAGGATACAAAAGTTGGATATTCATCCTTTCTGATGGAGGCATAATATTCCATTGTACAGATGTACCACATCTTCCTTATCCATTTGTCTGTTGAAGGGCATTTTGGTTCTTTCCACAGTTTGGCTATTGTGGCCATTGCGGCTATGAACATTGGGGTACGTGTGGTCCGTCTTTGTACTACATCAGCTTCTTTGGGGTAAACACCGAGTAGTGCAATTGCAGGGTCATAGGGTAGCTGTATATTTAATTTCTTGAGTAATCTCCATACTGTTTTCCAAAGTGGCTGCAAAAAAAAAAAAAAAAAAAAGAAGCAGTAGGAGGAGAGAGTCTTGCCTTTTCCCCTCCATTTTAGAAGGAAATTTTTCAATTTTTATCATTAGTTACATTAGCTGTAGGTTTTTATTAGTCTTTTATCAGAGAGGAAAAATTCTTTCTATTCCTGGTTTTCTGAGTTTTATTTTATTTTTGTTTGTTTGTTTTCTGAGTTTTAAATCTTGAATGGGTATTGAATTTTGTCAAGTGATTTTTTGTACATCTTTTGAGTAATCATAGGTTTTTCCCTTAGTCAAAAAATATTGTGTATAAAGATTTTTGTTTTGTTTTGTTTTTTGAGTGTTAATTAATCTTGCATCCCGGGAACAAAACTACATAGACATAATGTATTCACTTTTTTTTTAAATTGCTGGGTTTAATGTGAATATTTTCTTAAAGATTTTTGTATATATCTCATTCCATTGATCTTCAGTTTTGTCTTTTTAGGTTTTGGTATCAGGATAATGTTATAGGCAATAAAACGAATTAAAATGAGCTCCTCAAAACTCTATTTTCTGTAAGAATTTGTGTAAGATTGGTATTAATTCTTCCTCAGATCTTTGTTATAATTCTCCGGAAAAACCACCCTGACTTGGAATTTTCTTTGTGGGAATGTTTTTCAAAATTATTATGAATTCAATTTCCTTCATAGATATAATTCTATTCATTCATTCATAGATAGATAGCTATTGATATACACATATTTTTCCTATTTCTTCATTGTCAGTTTCTGAAATGTGAATTTCCAGGAAATTTATTTCATCTAAGTTGTCAAATTTATTGGCATAAAGCCATTTTCTTGTACTCAGAAAGCTAGGAAGTGGCAGAAGAGCAAAGCAGCCCAAGTCCTCTGAACACCTGTCCAGTTCTTTATCTATTATCCTATCATATGACACAAATGATGACTTAATTAACTTGACAAATATATGTTGATCTCCTACTATATACCAAAACTTTTGCTGTTCCATGGAAATGTAGAAGATTGAGATGATATCTTTGGCTTCAAGGATCCCATAGTTTAATTGAGGAGCTAAACTCGTAATTTTTTTATACAAAGTGATAAGGGCTATTGTAAATTGAATATGCCAGAAGAGGAAGTGATGGATTAACTCTGGAAAGGGCCAGATAAGAGAAGGGTTTCTAGAGAGGGCAATATTTATAGTGGGCCTTAAAAATAGAAAATCTATCCCAGGTAGATTTTTTCCAGGTAGTGACAATAAAAAAAGAACTAAGATATGAAAAAGCAAGTGAGGCTCAAGGAAGAATGACAAATCTGGCCCAGTAGAGCTGTGTGCAGAGAGTTTTAGAGTCAGGTGGAGGTCAGATTTTGAACTGTCTAGCCTACATGCCTGAAATTAATATTTGGAATGCAAGTGGGATTCCCTAAGTAGAGCAGTGGTGAGATCAAGATGCAGAGGTCAGAGAACTGTAGTCAGAGAACTGGTAGTATTTCTCAAAAATGGGCTTGGAACCAGATCTGTCAGAATCACCTGGAGATGTTGGTTAAAAATGCAGGTTTCAGAGTCCTATCTCAGTCCTACTGAATGGACTCATGGGGTTGCAGGACACAAGGTGCGTATCTTATATCTCTCAGATGATTCTTGATGCAACACTAGGATTAGAAAATGAACTGGATTAGAGCTTTGGTTTTCAAACACTCTTGGGTCCAGGTTCTGGATTTCCTTCAAGCAAAGCATCTCCTTTTTCTCCCCCCAGCCCACTGAACATCCACATACAATTTTAGACTCACAAATGATTTCTATAGCTTAAAAGAGTTTGAAAACCATGGAACTAAAGTTTGGAGAGATGAGTATTTTGGAAGTCATGTGGAAGGTGTGTCAGGGATTGCTAAGTGCCTGTATGGAGTACCTGGAGGAAGGATAAAGACAGGGATGAATTCAAATAGCACTTCTTCGGGAGAATCATCAGGACTTGTAGAAGGGCTGTAGAGCATGAAGAAGCAAGGGGAGAATTACTATCATTATTCCCAGAAGCTCTTCTGGTTTTGGTCCCTGGACTATATTTGTGTATCTTTTCCACTTTTTGAGTCCTGTCAACTCAAAAATGACAGGAGAAAATCACAAAGTATAAACCGTGATTCTCCTGTGTTCCCAAGTTGCCAGTTTACTCACTGTAAGCCACTTGTGTAGTGGGTTAATCCTTAGACTGATTCTTTATCATGCAGTATTACCACCTCTCACTATAAAGAACCTAGATTTGCTGTAAAAATAAATGCTTCTCTAATCTAGATAAAGGGTAGGCATGAGCTGGAAAATTATGTTGTTATAATGATTCAGTGCCAAAAATTCTGCTCTTTTTTGGGACATTGAGCCAAATTTACTGCTCTGTACTTGGGCAGAAAGAATTCATAATCAAAATAAAATAAAAAAAATCCTAAGAGTTCAAAATAAATAATTTTAAAAGCTTGGAAAGGAGACTGTTTTCATGATCTTTAAATCTTTTCGCTTTGTTTTGTTTGTTTGCCTTTTATTTTTAAAACACATTTAACAGTTGGCTTACATTTGGCCTGCTCACCAAAATAAAGCAAGTTGGACCCTTGTTGCTTTAGTTCACTTACTGCTCAGAGGCTCCTGACAGCACTGACTGAATAAAAGAGGATCACAGTGACTTGCACCGTTGGATTGCAACAAATAAGCAACCTCTTCAAAAAATGGATAAGCCACCTATCTGCTAACCTGTTTGAACAGGTAAAGAAACACAAAACACATTGAGCTTTCCTAATGCTAAATTAAGTAGTTGGGCTTATTTCATTGGCTTTGTTGAAATCAACTCTTAGGGCCAATGGCAGAAACATCTCATATTATTAAAAGCTTCATGGCAGATGAGAAGAAATAGAAAGCTGTTATTAAATCCATCTATAAAGTACCCTAAACAACACCATTGATTAAATCTATTATCAAAATATGGCCTAGTGAAAATACCTAGAAGGTAGTAACAGGATCACCTTCACTTTATTCTTTCAGATTAATTTAAATATACCAATAATTTGATCTCTGAATACAAGGGCAATCAGGAAATTAAATGTTACCACATCACAGCAACAGGTTTTAAACAAATGAGTTCTTTCCAGATATGCATTCTAGAGGGATCAAATACAACTCAGCTTTTTTTTTTTCCCTCACAGGTGTGATCTTGGGAAAATATCTTGACTTCAAGTTCGTTTCCTGATCTGTAAAATGGGGCTAAATATATTCTTTTAAAAATATATTAGAAATGATATAAGATATAATATGTAGCCTGTAGAACATTCAAAAGATTGTGTGTATGCGTCTGTGGGTGTGTGTGGTTAATGTTTGTTAGTCTCTAAATGGCCAGGTTGGTGACCTAGAAATTAAACATAAAGATTTTTGTTCTCATTCCAGTCTGAAGTCAGATAGATTCAACTATTTCTTATGAAGTCCTATTTCCCAGGTTTTCAGTTTTCATAGTTTCTTGGTTCTATCTTATACCTAATTTATAGAAAGCTGAATCAGAACAATGATTGTCAGCAATTGTGAAAGCTTTACAATCTATTAAGCACTTTCACAGACCTTGTCTTTTTGGATCCTCATACAACAATTTAATAGGATAATTACATCTCCCAGTTTATAATATGGACATTGAAGCTCAGAGAGGTAATAAATTATGTAAAATCACATAATAAGTACTGAGTCTAAGGCACTCATATTTTTCTGCTGCAATAAAAAAATCTGTTTCTTCTATGCACATATTTAGATATATGTTCTAGGTGGCCATGAAAGTTATCATTCAAATTGGGACATGTTTGGGAGTAAAAGGAGGTTGTATAAAAATTCCATCAGGAGCACAAAGAAAAATTGGGATTGTCTCGAGCAAATAGGAACATGGGTCCTTCTTGATAAAACTTGTTTCATGAGATTGGACGGTCTGTACAAGCTCTGCCATTTTTGTCTCATTTTCAGACCACCTTCAACAGATATTTGAATTGAACTTCAGAGAAAAGGTTTTTGGAAAAGGAACATAAGTAGAAAAATACTGACTTTTTTGTCATAGGGCAATAGTGCACAAAATAATTGTTGAACTTCAAATCACAGTCTATCTCCTTAGTATAGAAGAGATCATGTCATTTATTCCTCCTTAGTGAGATTCCTGGGGATCTAATTTGGGCCAAAACTGAATGTGCCCACAAAAGGAAAGAATCATTAAATGTTAGGGAGATGTCTAAAAAAAATAACTGAAAGACTTTATAAAAACTTAGTAAACTGGAATTTCAAGGCAACCTAGCATTGTTTAGCTGATACATATGTTCTAGAGAAATTAGAGTGATCTTTGAAGATCAAAGGCTAATTGCGTCTATTGTCTTCTGTTCTCCAGCTATCTTTGTTGATAATAGGCCAAAGAAGTATGTAAAATCTATAATATCACAATAGAATTTATAAGGATAATGCAGGACTTTTTAGAATTATTTTCAGCGAGGGGCACCTGGATAGCTCAGTCAGTTGAGTGTTTGGCTCTTGGTTTCTGCTCAGGTCATGATCTCAGAGTCCTGGGATCCAACCCCCACATTGGGCTCTGTGCTCAGCTTGGAGTCTGCTTGAGGATTCTCTCCTCTTCCTTTTCACCTCCCCCCTTCTTTCTCTCTCTCTCTCAAATAAATCTTAAAAAAAAATTATTTTCAGTGAAGGAAGAAGTGATGATGAGAGAGGGATTTCAATTGCCTACAGAGGCTGCTAGAGTGTTTTCTCCTCTCTCTCTTTTCCCATTCCTTGTTCCTTCTCCCCTTCCCATCTCTCTACCTTCTTTCTTTCCTTTCTTGATGTTTTTTTCCATTCTCTCTCCTAAAGCCTAGAATTGTCCTTTGTATCTTACTAGGATTCCAAAGCAGTTGCTATTTGATTCTTTTTTTTTTTTTTTAAGTGATTGACTGGTTGGCTGACCTTTCAAAATGAACCTTTCTAGCCCTCAAATTTTTATCATCTTTCCTAGCAAAATGGGCAGAAGAACATTGTTCAGCACTTCTGGTCTCATGCTGATGTTAAGGAGAGCTATTAAGTGTCGTCCGACAATTACTTCACACCCCATCAAGGGAAGAATCCTAGGGATTCTTTATGAACATATAACCTATCATTTCCTGGCTATTAGGCTATTTCTAGTCTTCATGAAAGCAAAACATAAGTCTCTTCAATAAAATTTATCCTAGCCATTTGAGGCCATGGCAGGGGGAAGGGAGGAGACTTTCTAAATTTAAAGAAAGAAAAATTGAGAAATAAGTAACTGACGTGGCTTCATGTCACACTTCATCTATTTCCTTCCTCCTCCCCTGAGTTAGTGAGACAGTAAATAAAAGGTATCAAACAGATAATACTTCTAACATAGCACCTTCTTTACTTTGGTATTTGAATCCTAGCTTTGCCGCATCCTACTTGTGTGACTTTGGCAGATTATTTAGCCCATTTGCAAGGGGAGAATAACAAGCAGCCTCTCTTCAGGGAGTTATGACTGGCATTAAAGGAGGCAAGAGAAGAAAGAACCCCAGAACAGTGACTGGCCCGTAGTAAACACTCAAAAATTATATGATTCTAGTTATTGTGAGATCAGTTTTCCTTTGATGGTGTTCATGTTGTTCTTGATAGTTTCTTCTTTCTTCCAGGCTGCCTGTGTTGCTGCCCAGGTGCTGATCTTTCAGAAGTTGTCCCAAGGAACCCCAAACTCCAGACACTTCCTGTGTTCACCAGTGCCCCCAATGTCAACGTAACCTTTCACACCTCATATGCAAAAGAAGCAACGCTTCAGACTCTGGTCTGAGTCCAAAAAGGACTTAAAAAAAAAAAAAAAGAAAAACAATTTTTGATGGAAAAAGCCAGAGAATCTAGGTAATTCCTGAGACTGAGAACAAAGGCAGAAGGAGAGAAGAAGGTGGAAAAAAAATACCACATCCCATGGAAACATATGTGAACCTCCTTGAAATTCCACCAATATCTCTGCCCCTCTGTTCTTTAAGTCACCCTAAGCTTTGAATGTAGGACAGGAAAATAATGGCGGCCCATAGGGCATTTTCAGGACAAAGAAGATCCCAGGGCTGCAAATTTCCTAAGTAACACCTGGGGATAAGCTGGTGCACATGAATGAATATTCCATTGTTATTTTGGGGATTTCTTTGTAAGTATCTTGCTTCAAGAATGAAGGGTGATGTCAGTCAGGAAAAAGCCCCAGTGAATCCTAGGACTTATTGCTCCAATTAAGTGGGAAGACACGTTAGAGCATGAATGATTGGGTAATAATTCATACCTGTTGTGTTTCAATGTTAATTGTGAGCCTAAATGTAGACTACCCTCACTTAAGCATACATTCTTCTTACACAACAGCTCAAGGTCTTGAATATTTAATCACATTTTTTTCTTTAAGAAAATTACTTATAAGGAAATGTTGAAAAATAATCTCCCTGGAAGAAATAGTTCATACCTCATGAAAAATAAATCTAGGCAAATTGAGTTATGAAAGATCTATTCCAGTAGGAGCAGAAACTTTGAAGTCCTTTTCCTGTTCAAGAACAAAAACTTAACTTCCCAGACTATAAATTTACAGCACAATAGGCTTTTGGGTATCACAGGAGCCTGTAGTCCATCTGGGCTTCCAGGTCATTCTGGGTTTAAATCTGACTTACTGTCACTCTCCCTTCAAAGGTACTGGCACTTCTTTTGAGGAGGAGTTTTCAGGGAATTTAAAGAACTTGTTTCCTTTTGTGAGGGAGAATCTTGCTTTTTTAGATCATAGCTGCTGACCAGTTTGTGTATAAACTGTACCTGGGTTCTTTCTAAAAAAAAAAAAAAATGATTTTTGAAACAAAGCTTGGGAAGGCCTTACTTGCTGACTAGGATGTGAGAATCTACAGTGACCTTGAGCATGGAATTTGGAATCCAATGACCTGGGTTTGAACCCAATTTTCCCAATCCTTAGCAGGGTGAATGGGGAGAATTAATTCATGCTTTCTGCCTCAACTTCCTCAATTGTAAGAAGGCTAATACTACCTGTGATAGGGTTCTAGTGGGATTAGAATGGAGAAAATGCCAAACAAAGTGTATAGCATAATGCATAAAATGCATATAACATAAAATGAATACTTGAGGGAAGATAAGTATTACAGTTAATCTTAAATATCTTGGGATGTAAAAGCTTTGTGGGGGTTCTTTTGACTGATAGTGTAACTGTACTATGATCAGAATAGATTGACTCACTTGATCTAACCAAACAAAAAATGTTAAGAGTCTAAGGAGCAAGGGCTGAATAAGGCGCTATAAAGATTTTATGAAGCATAATGTCCTCAAGTAGCTGCCTCTAGTTGAGATTAGACATAAGCCTAAAAGCCATAATACCCAGTAGAAAGTGGCAAAGCTATAGGAGCCTATAGATGAAGTATGACCAGAATTTAGAAGATGGAAGAGATTGTAATCTAGTTGAAGAAAGTCAGAGAAGATTTTGCAGATAAGGGCACTATGGTACATGTCTCTGCAATCTCAATATTTTGACAATAGGACTCAAAGAATCATAATGACTTGAAAATTTCAGGTTGAAAAGATCCATATTCCACATTTGTACAAATTTTGTACATGTTTGAGAACTCACTAGTTCAATGTGTATTCTCTGATTATGGTAACCTAGGGCCATAATAAAATCAGTATCCTTTTAAAATGAGATTTAGGCTTGGCTTTCCCCAGAGGACAGTTGGCGGTTTGCCCAGTGGTCTGCACAGTAACATACTTTTACAAACTTCCTGAGTTTTGGAAAGAAGGGAAGGGCAGTGGGAGAAGAAACAAGAGGGCGTAGTGCTGATCTTTAGGCTGTAGAAACTGTGTTATGGTTTGGTGCCAAGAGAATCTGTTTCTATTCTCAGGAAATGTCCTGCTTTTAGTGGAAGCAAGGTGGACTTTTGCCTTCTACTCTTTCTTCTTTCCAGTTCTAATTCTCCTGCATCTTCTTTTATGAGATTTGCTGTTCTATTCATTCTTGTGTCCACTTATTCATCAGACATTCATTAAGTTTCTAGACTCAGAACTTAGATGCTGGTGGAGGCAAAAGGATGAATGAAGCAAGGCTCCCTGTTTTAGTCACCCTGGTGAGAAAGTCTTGGAAGGATCTAGGAAGTGAGTCCCTCGATGAAATACCCAAGACCTTGCTTTTTCCCATATTCTTCCTGCTTCTATTTCTGTATGTGTTTCTGTATTCTGTTAGGAATTAATTTGTCCCACCCCTTCCTAAGAGGTGCTTTCAGCTCTCCTTCCTAAGTAAGAGCTTTGCCTGTATCTGGAAGCATTTTAAAATTTCAGTGTAAAAAATGATTGGGTTGACTTATAAGCGTGAAGGGGAAATGAGGGCACAGTTGGAAAAAAGCTGGTTGTAAACATATTCTGAAACAATAGCACAGAAGTAAAATTTGGTTGGGTTGTAGAAGGGAAGACTAAATTTAGTTTTGCCCTCCATTCTCTACTTCTAGAGGTTTTCAATCATGACTAATTTATAGGTGGACCTCTATTTACCTCTCTTTTACAGTTGAGCGGATTTAAAGAGTAAGACAAAGTCTCCAGTCCAAAAATATTTCTCCCTTTGATTTCTAAAATCTCAAGATAAGCAG
Source organism: Nasua narica (assembly GCA_028533885.1). Classification (NCBI taxonomy): domain Eukaryota; kingdom Metazoa; phylum Chordata; class Mammalia; order Carnivora; family Procyonidae; genus Nasua; species Nasua narica. The sequence continues at coordinate 32,913,609 of CM052813.1, read as the reverse complement.
TTTAATTCTTTGTCTTAATTACTGCTGTCGTTGGGCGTGTGTTTTGGAAAATGTTCCTGCTCTGGGCAGGATTATAAGAGAAATCCCCCAACTCCTGATGAAGCGCTCCTAAAATCACTTTTCCCCAGAACTGAGAAAGATGGACAAATTGGAGTTATGGTTTTGTGTGTGTTTGTGTGGGTAAATAGGTTTTCACTCCATTCATTTGACTATATATAACTAGGAAAGTACAGACCACTGGATTCATTTTTCTTCTTTTTGTGGAACTTTTTATGGAACTTTTTGGGTCTTATCTGTGATGGAAAGTAAACAGAAAAAGGAACACTTAAGTTAAGACTGGAGAGTCTAAATTTGTTCACCTGGAATCTCTAGACAGCTGTGTCCCAGTTGATCTTCTGGCCTCTGATTATCGGGATAACTGCCTCATTTGTCTCCTTCACTCTACTTGCAGGGAGATGGCATTGGATTATAGCAAGAACTGTTATGGTCTTCAAACCACTAATAGAGAGCTCGTCCAGTTTTGCAAGTTGGATTAGTTGACAAGAGGCAGAAAGCTAGAATACATTTGCATTCATTGGTTCAGTGTAGTTTCTTGCCGAAGTATGTTGTACCACATTATCTCGTCACTACTTTATAACTGACATATGCCCAATTGCCTTATATACTTTAGAAGCAACTGTCATTTTATCTTGAAGAACAATTAAGTCTTCTGAAGGCTAAATGTTTCCAAGGAAGAAAAAAAAAAACCAGACTACAGTTTAATTTATTGAAAGTTATTTATAATTTAGTACTTACTGTCCTGAAAATGCCTGTCCCCTTGGAAATATGATTCAGATGCCCTGAACTGAGGAAACATTTTCCCTTTTCCTGTGTAAAATATGAAACAAAAGACAACTGAAAAACACTTCATTAAAACAGTTCCTTTGTCCTTTTGACAATGAAAACTGAAAAGAGACATGCCAGTTTGGCTATGTGGGTGGTCCTCTTTCTATGCTAACCTTAACATGACCTTACAAAAAAATCACTGAGAGTTATTTGATGGTTCTAGATATTTTCAAAGTACATGTTGAAAAGCAAGTCTCATGCACTAAGGGGTTCGAGAAATGCCATTTATTAAAAATGAGCTACCAAGAGCTGAAGGATCTGCCCAAGAACTTCTGTTCTGCCCAGACCTTCATGTCCCCACAACCTAGCCTGTTTGCACACCTAGGTAAACCTTTCTATAGTCAGGTCATGTTCCTTGCCCATTTGGTCCACTATTTCAAGATCTCCCATGGGCTGACTTTGCTATCAGCTGCATGTAATTGGTCTAAGTCAATGTATGTATGATATGAATCAAATGAATTTAACATTGTGTTCTCCATGGGAATATCTCTGACCTTTTTTTTTCTTTTTTTGGTTCAGTAATTCTAGAACATTCCTCATCTCATAATGTCCTGAAGTTCTTCAGAGTGCAGCAAAAAGGGTGTTGATTATCCGATGACAAATGAAAATTAGATAGTGTGTCTTTTGTTTCTTTTCTGTTTTTCTTCTTTAAACATCTTTTACTCTTTTAGAGTTTAGTTTCTAATTTCTTAGGATTGTCTGAAAAAAGTCAGTCTAGTTACCAGAAAAACTGCTTTTTGATTAATCTCTTTGGCCAGTCAGACAACTAAGTACAACAGCTTTGAGAAAATGAAAAATAAACCACTTACTTTTGCCTTTGCTTAACATTTCTCCATTAAATAAAATTTGATATTTTACCTCTAACTCTGTTAAAATGATGCTGTCCAAAGCTAGCATGTGGTAAACGCCATTCTCTTTTTGTCTGTTATAAAGTAGCTTTGTCTAGTGTGATCATAGAAAAACCAAAATTAAGCAAAAAGGTTCTTATTTTATTGATACATCCCTTTTGAGGAGCATACAGGGAACTTCTAGGGATGTTCTCAAAAAAAAAAAAAAAAGAAAAAAAAAAGAATCTTCCTTCTTTGAAAAGTTACAAGATTTAAAGATAAAAAGTAACCACTCCACCACCTTCCTATGAAATGCAGTCACTGTAATATGTACTTCTTAAGCACATTGCACACCTTTTGTTATACAACTTGACATGAATCATGCTTACAGAATTTTGGCAAGACTTCCAATTTAAGTTCCCAAATGAGAATTCAGCTTAGGTTAATTAAGACTGTTATTTCATGGAGTATAAATACAACTGCTTATTAAAACATATTTATTGAGGATAAACAATTATGTAATAGAAACCAGCTACAGAATATAATAATATGACTAATGAAAAAGGCAATTGATTACAAATGACATAATTACTGAGGGTTAAAAGCTATGCAATTGATATGACTTGTATTCCTTAAGCAGGTTTTAATAAGCATTTTGATCATTATTTAACATGCAATAACTCACTTATTACATCCAAACAAAGAGTTCCTTTCCAACTTGGTATATGCAATTTTAACAGTGCTTAGGGGAGTTGAGACGATTATAGCTTTACCCTTAGGATTGAGGAAAGACATTGACAAAGAATGTTAATTAAGTGTTATGTCTTGTATTTTATTTTAGGAGATGGAAAGAAAAAACTGAGGCCTTTGACTAAAGCCCTTTACCAACTGACAAATGAGAAGCCCTACACTTGACAGAGGTGCCTCAGTTTGCAAAGAGGACCTAAGGCTATCATTTGAATTTTTGTGACTTGATCTTTCCTGAGGAATTCCCCAAGGAATCAACTTCATTACCATTGTCACTCCTGAGGGTGGTTTAGTAGGGATGAGTAGTTTTGTTTTGATTCTGGCATTAAAATGAGCACTTCCCCCCAACTTCTCTGTAGTTCCTTAGTTTCCACAGTAATGTGATCTGCACAGTGGTGCAGAGAAGGGAAGAGACTTGGAGAGACACAATCGTAATTTAGGACCTCAGTTTTAGGTTATGGACATAAGGAATACATTGTGAAGTTAAAATAGCGTGAATGGAATTAAGCTTTTTCCAGAAGTTTACAGGGACCTGGAGATGGGAGCTGGAGTGAGAAAGGGCAAAATGTGCTCAAGACAATTTTCTACCTGCACCAGAACCCACTATCACTATTGTTTAAATTTGATGCGCCTGAGTGGCTCAGTCAGTTAAGCGTTGGATTCTTGGTTTTGGCTCAGGTCGTGATTTCAGGGTCATAGATTGAGACCCCTGCATCTGCTTGAGATTCTCTCTCTTGCTCTTCCTCTGCCCCTCACTGTGCCAGCATAGGCCCATGTGCTCTCTCTCTTAAAAAAAAAAAAAGTCATCCAGCAATTGGGTAACTTCTCTCAAATTTAGTTATAAATGCTGTTCTCTAACATTTTGGGATTTCTGGACTGTTTCCTAACAGTGTACTCTGTTAAGTTTTCTGAAATATTATTTACTGATCTTTTCCTAAAGTATATACAGAAAAGATTGGTTTCTACCCAATGGCGAGGGGCAACTGTGCGTGTTTTTAGATGACATTTGGAGAACACTTGATTTAGAAGTTGTATCTGTCAGATGCAGAGTCATAATATTTCTGCTGTAGTTTGGAGGATTCTTGATCTTACAGTTGACCAAATATTGCAGATGCATCTCAAAATGATCTTTCTCATAGATGGTAAGATGCCCATAACTTTTATCCTTTGAAGGATGTATCATTTGGCACAACTGTGAGATGGATGAAGTGTGTGTGTGTGTGTGCACACACATGCAGCATCCCTGTGTTCCCTTTTGTCACCTCATCTCTGTGGCTGCCCTCACCTCCAGATGCTAACAGTTTGTGTGGTATTGGCGTTCAGATCTCCAGAACCTTCCCCTCGTTCCATCTTGCATACACACATGCGTGTGTACATGCGGATATTCATACACTGAATAGGTAACTCTAAATTATGTCAAGGCTTTCCTTCTCCATGCTCAATTATTCATTTAAAAATTTACTTGCATCCTTATGACCTTGGCAAACCTGTTTAAATTCTCTAAGCCACAGTTTCTTTGTCTGCAAATTCAGAAAAGTAAAAAAAATTCGGTGTCTCTTTAGGGTTGTTGTAGACAATAAATTAGATGATTCATGGAAAGCACTTACTTAGCACAATGCCATCCATATAGGAAGTGTCCCATAAATTACAGAACAGTTATTGCTGCTGTTATTGAAGAAGAATAAGCTACCCTATATAATTGCCTAATATAATCAGATCTCTATCTAGATGTGAATAGTTAGGTCAATTGCCTCGATCTCATCAAAGCACCAAGGCTTATGGGAGCTATTGTTCTTCCTGACTTCCATACCTACCTCTGACTTCATAGGTCGGATGCAACCCTGTTTCCCAGCTCTCTTCATGGCTCCTTCCTAGGTGCAGTGGGTTATAGGGAAATGAGTTAACTCTTCTTTGACTTGATCCATATGTGACAAAAATTTTAACCTTCAAGATTGCCCTTGTTTCATGTGATTGAAATTTGATAAATTTCACGATTGAAATTTAATAAATTTGATAAATTTCTTAGTTTGAAAATTGTGGGGGCGTGGGTGTAAGGGTGGGCAGAAAGGTGGAGTAGAAGAGAGCTGGCCACAGAGTTTATTCAGGGGCTCTCATACTCATCTTTTCATCCTCAATCTATTGCCTAAGCCTAGTGGATTCATTAGTGCCTAGTAAGTGTTAGTTGAACTGTGACGTGAATGAATGAATGAATAGTCTTCCAAACATGCCAGGTAGCCTCCCAAGGGGCAGAGACCATTGCCCTCTGAACTGATGGGAAAGGGTTCCAGCATAGAAGGGTATATATCTAGTCCTCAGTGGGCCTCTTGTGCCAGCTGCTCTGTGTAGCACATAAACTTCTCATTTATATGTCACTCCTTTAAAAAAAAATCTAATTCTCTGGCTTGATGTCAACGTAACAGGGATAATAGGAATTGTTTTTTCTTAGCTTCTCTTTCAAAGCAAGAGATCTTAACCTGGGATTAGAAACTTCCATGGTTCTATGAGTCCCCTGAGAGTGTTGCCAAAAATTTGGGTGCCTGTGCATTTTTTTCCCCCCCGGGGAAAGGAATCATAGATTTCATCAGATTCTCAGTAGGCCAAACTACTTTTAAAAGGTCACTTTTGAAGTTTACAAACCTTTCACTTGAGGGTGTGGACAAACAGAAGCCCCCAATTCCAATGCCATACAAAAAACCACTGTCAGCGAGAGTCTACCTCAGATGTTCAGCTTTAGATTTCAAGAGTGGGAAACTACTGAATTATCCTATGGACATACATATTTTTTGAAATATGGCCTGTAGGTAAATATTAAATCCTAGAACCCATTGGGAGGGTTTGGTGTGAATTAGATACAAAATGGGGCAGGGTTTCGAGTAAGGTCTATAGGAGAAAGAAACCCAATTTTGGTGAAAAGGAAATGTTGGAATTGGAACAAACCAAATGTGCCTTATGGAGTGAGGAGACAAACAGCAGATTATGGAGTGAGGAGACAAACAGCAGATAACAGCAGAAAAACTTGAGGAGGACATCTGTTGGTCACTCCCTCTGTGGAGTTCCTTCTGGAGGTGTAGCCAAGAACTCTGACTTTAAAAATGCAATACACTCTTGAATAACTTCAGGATATTAAAAACTATTATAGGTGGGATGGGAGACTTCTGGCAATAGCACATCAGCAAATGATGATAGGAATAACTCTTGTGTTTCTCAGCTTGCACATTTGGGTCTCTGGTCACCACTCTTGACATTGACAGATGAGAGAGCTGTATTTCACTCAGACAGTTTTCACAGATACCATACAGGTCTGCATCAGGCTTGTTTTAAATATTACTCTGCATTTTGCAAAAGAGCTGCATGAGCACCTGTAAAACCTATTTCTGCCTAAGTGGAAAAAACTATAACAACTGTGGTTTGTTGGAAGGTGTATAGCTTTGGGAATAAGAAAGAGTTACATTTGAATACCAACTTCACTGCTTAGCAGCTGGGTGGAGTTGGAAAAGAGGAATTCTTGCCAAACCTCAATCATTCCACCTGTAAATTAGGGATATTAATACTTAATTCTGGAGTTGTCATAAGGCTTGGTGGTTAATGTCTAACTTCATGAATAGTAGGCAAGTAATAAATGACAACTATTATTATTGTTAATATGAAAAAGGATATAATTCATTTACATGCCATTAGGCAATAAAGAGACTTGTAAGGTTCAAATAAGTGAATTTCAAGGAACAGAAGTTTTTCTTCTGAAATGCTAAATTTTCAGCTACTTTTTAAAATGTATATCATATAACTTTCCCTTCCTTGGGAATATGGGAATAATGTTTTTTATCTTTTCTCATATTCAGTGTCATTCTTGAGACCATCGGTGATATATTATATTCTACTATAGATAAGAATACTTGCTTCCAGACTGTTTCATTCCCAGAAAAGTGATATGAGCAAGAGAAACATCATCGTCGAGGTGGGTAAATGCCAACAGAATGAACCCTTGTGGCTGGGAGTGAGGGGGCGGGGGGTTGAGGGGAAGCAGGACCATTGAGTTGAATAAACACAGAGATCCCTGGGTTCAAGTTCTACCTGCAGCATTTACTGACTTCACCTTGGTTTCTTCCCCTATTTTATATACATCATGGGTTTAGTTTAACCAGTAAATGAAAATCTGCTTGGTTAAATGAAACAGTCTGTACAAATGTAAGAGATAAAATATAGCAATCAAGTTTTCAGAAAACTCAGAACAGAGGCCAAGAAGCAAGCATAAATCAAACAATTCTTCTCCCTACTCTGTTCATATATACTATATTCCAGACCAGCTGGGGTTTTTTGAGGTATAATTGACATACAACAGTATATTGGTTTCAAGTGTACAACATAATGATTCAATATTTGTAGTTGTTGCAAAATGATCACCATAGTAAGTCTAGTTAACATCTTTCACCATACATAGTTGAATTTTTCACTTGTGATGAGAACTTTTAAGGTTGACCCTCTTAGCAACTTTCAAGAATGCTGATGCAGTGTTATGGACTATAGTTGCCATGCTGTACATTATACCCCCATGAATTATTTTATAACAGACAAGATGACTTTTGTAGTGATCATTCTCATAGAAAAGAATCATCCTTAAAAACAAAAAGCACAGAGTTGGCCAATAGAAAGATTGGGTATCCCAAATAGATTACTTCTGTTGATGGTATTGTCTTAGGGTGGTGTCTTCTGGGTACTTGGAAAAATGCCAGAGTTTGCCACTACACCCTTTCTAGTTCATTGCATATTGTGATACCCCAGGAAGAGTTAGAACAGACTATTAGATTAAGTCTGAGTGTGGTCTGATAGAGTGGTGTTCAGACTCTGTTCCTTGGCATTTGAGGGTTCCACAGGAGGGATCTGGAGTTATGTTGGCACTATGAAAGTTTACAGAAAGTTGTCTAAGAAGGCAGAGCTTCCAGAGTCCTGTTTTGACTTGAATAAGAGTAACTTCACCGGTATCTCTTTAAATATCGGGATTTTATGTGAGATTTCATTTGAAACACACACACACACACACACAGAGAGAGAGAGAGAGAGAGAGAGAGAGAGAGAGACTTCTTGGTTTAAGGACATCCGAGACTCAAAGGAAAGTACTTTACCCAATAAGTATTTGGTCTGAAGAAGTTGGGGAAATTACTACAAATAAAATCTGAACTCAGTAACTGTACATTCACCATCCATCCTCGTCCCTCATTTCTACTTAGCTACAAGAGTTCAAACGCTAACTCCTGAAGAAAACTCCCATCATTCCTAAGTACAAAGGATTTTTTTCTTTGTTTTCTGATCACTTGTTTACATCATTGTATTGGTTAGGCTGATGGCCATAAGAGCCTCAAGTCTCTGTGGCTTATCACAGTGTGAAGGTAATTTTTCCTTTAGGCAGGAGCCAGCCCCAACCTTCTTGGTCAGGTGGCTCTGTTGGGTGTGCTGCTCCATGAGGAGGAGGTAAGAGCCTTCCACCACAGCAACCCTTACATCCCAGAAGCCTCTGGGGGACTTTCTACAGTCAATATAGCAAGAAGTGAGGATGTGAGGACTTTGCTGGGTGTTTGAAGAGCCAGGCTTCAAACTAGCATTACATTCTATTGGCTGTAACTAGTCACATTTTCCCATGTGGATATAAAGAGAGCTAGGAAATCTAGAATTCCTTGTTGGCCAAAGGAAAAATGGAATCCTTTGTTGAACATGTAGCCCTATCTTTTCCAGATCATTAGCTGACCCTTGTCCACAAACTTACCTTGGGGTATGGATACATGTGTTGTTTATCTTAAATCCTCAACTAGATTGCAAAACCCTAAAAAAAGAAGTTAGGCTTTAGACATTACTATTTGTAATCCTTGAATTGCCTCAGTACATTAGTTAGGATACAGTTACTATAAGGCAGACTCAGTGAAAATTTAGTTTCTTAAGAAAAATTGCCCTCTCCCTTATTTATTTATTTATTTAGCCTCAAAAGAGTTGTTGGAAAGTATCAGCCCCCCTCCTGAGGCACTTATTCAAGGACCTAGGCTAATGGCAACTTTGTCAACCTCAGGGTTACTTTGTGCATTGCAATGCCAACTAGAGGGAGGATGAAAGGGTGGTGGTGATGGGGTATGCAGGCAAATTTTTGGAACAAGCTGAGAAGAAGCACACATCATTTTTACCCTCATCCCACTGGCAAGAACACAATGACATGGCCACACCTCCCTGCAAGGTCAGTGGGAATTTCAGTTTCCAGGTGGGTAGTTACATTCCAAATCAGTTACCGTAGAAAAAAAATGGATGTCATGACCATGACAGTCTTCCTCACACAGGGAAAGGGCAAGTTGGTTCCATTCAGACAATTCTTTAAATTAGCCTTTGCCCTTCACTGTTTTTGAGGTTAGAAACTGATGTTCAAAGGTGAAGTAATGTGCCCCATGACAGATGTCTACTAGATCCTAACACTGGGATTTTTGTCTAGTGCTCCCAAACCCACTTTTCTTCTTCTGTACAGTGCTATGTCTTGCACATAGTAGGATCTCAATAAACTCCCTGGGGTGATGCTTATGCTTACATTGTCTTCTTCTCCTTCTTCTCCTTCTCCACCTTCTCCTCCTTCCCTTCCTTCCCCTCTGTCCCCTTCTCTTCCTCTTCCTCCTCCTCCTCTTCCTCTTCCTCCTTCTACCTCCCTCTTTCAGCTTTCCCTGCCAGTTTCGGACACAGTGATGTGTGAAGAGTGACTTCTGTTGGACATTCAACATAATGCTCTCAGGTACATTGAACACACAACATTCTGCCAAGGGAAAAATAGGAGTCAGAAATTTAAGCCAGACACTTTCTTGACTCTTGATTCATTCTAATTTTATTTTGTTACCACTTATTTTCTTTTTCTTATTACATTAGGCTGGAATGGTGAGCGAGTGTCTATTAAAGGTTGATTTCTGTGGAGAAAGTGATGATATTTTGATGGAAAGGACAGAAAACTCATTTCTCATTCACCCTGGGGAATGTGACATTAATAGTGGGATCTTGGGGAATGCTGAGGAGGGAAGATTAGGGCAATCTCCTGTGTCCTTGACTCTAATGGTTCCCCCTGCTCTCCTAGGAAGAGTTTTCTGCCTCTTCTGGGTTCCATTCTGCTACAAAGGTGCTCTCGAAAATGCTATTATAAATTATAACACAATATCACTTAGGGGGTAGAGATTAATTAAGCAATGTGGGGAGTCATTCACAAGTCCAGGGTTTCAATCTCTATAAGACTTCATGTTCTATAGATAGTAATAAAAGCAAAGAGGGGCAAGAATGTCTCTCTCAATCTCTTTTCTCAATCTCTTCATTCTCTGTACAATTTCCAGGTCACTCTGTTTAAGAGTCTCAGGTAGGCAGAGAGATAGCTTAGATTCAGATATCGCTCTCTCATGGCCTGGTTGTATGTCTTTGGACAACTCATTTAAACTTTCTAAGTGTCAGTGTCCTCATGTGTAGAACAAGGATACCATTTGCACTTCTACTGATAACGAAGTTTGGTAATGTATATAAATTAGTTGACATATTTAATATATGTTAACTGTATTTTTGTCTTGAATTCAAAATGCCCAAAATCTTCTCTAACCTATACCATTCCAGATAAGTGAAAAACTGAATTTTTTTAAAGAACTCATTTATTTATTTTAGAGAGAGAGGGAGAGAGACTAGGGGGAGGAGAGAGAGAGGGAGAGAGAGACTCTCAAGCAGGCTCCAAGCTGAGCTCAGAGCCCAATGTGCGGCTCGGTCCCAGGATCCTGAGGTCATGACCTGAACCGAAATCAAAACTCCGACACATAACCAACTCAGCCACCGAGGCACCCCTGAGTTGGTTTTTGTTGTTTTGTTTTTAATACACACAGGTAAGAGGGGGGGAAAAGTATATATTAGTTTTCCTTTTTTTTTGCTTGTTTTTTTAAACATTAACTTTGGGTTCACCATATTGCTTGATTTAAGCCACATCTATCCAGATTACATTAGAATGTAACTGTAACAATTGTCCATCCATTATTCCCGCTGTTAGCCAATTAGACACTATTGCATACATAACTGTAATGCAGTGGTTTTGCTAAATTCCAGAAGGTTGGAATAATTTTGCCAGCATTTTGATTCTGGCTAGAAAGAGAGGGACCCCAGGCTTCCCATGGAGAGGGCTTTTATTGGAATCTAGATACCACCATTAATGGGGCAGAACGCAGGAGAAAAACACCAAGACCCCAAAATAACTGTTTAGAAATTTCAATCTAAGTCCCTACGCCTGTTGGAAATAATAGAGATTTATTCTGTTTGAGATCAGGTTTCCCCTAATGGAACATTGGACACCGTTGGAGAAGATTGGTAGGCTTTGCAATTCATAACAGTGATCTTCTTTCTAGAGGCCTGAGGGTGTTGACAATGGAAAGTTTTTCAGGGTGACTAATGCTTTCTATGAATAAACTAGATCCTTAAGTTGTCCTCCAAAGGCCTGAAATATTAACCAAAACCTCTTTTAGGAAAATTAAGGTTTTCTTAAGGCCCGCATGGAAACCTCGCTCTCAAAGATAGAGCTGAGATCCAGATTCAGTTAAAATATATCGGGAGACTTCTACTCGCTGAGTCCTTTCCAAGGGGCTTTTCCTGTCATGGAGACATCACTGATTATCTCCCCTCATTGGTTGGTGAGATTGGTGTGTCATTCCCTTTGCAAAACGGAGACCTACCACCCTTCGTCTTTGGTTGTCACTCTTTTTTGACCTCTTTGAAAAAGCACAAGTGATTTTTGCTGACCCAGACCTCAGCAGGGAAAGATAGGCCCATTCCAGTTTGAAAATCACTTCAACCAGCGAAGTGGCTTTAGCCAGGGGCTTGTCCCTTCAGTCACGTGGAGATTTCTCAGGTAAGCCTAATGATACCGAGGTGATCCTCTGCAGAGCGTTTGTGAAACAGGGTGGGGATTTACAAGGAAGACAATGCATTTGCCTTATTCATCCCTTTTTACAAAAATATCCTCTCAACTATGTGGAAGGAGAAAAAGGGAAGAAAGCCTAGGATCTAGTCTCTGTTTCAGTGGCGGGGAGAGCACAGGGAGTTTACCACTCTACCGGTTTAGCAGAAACACTGGAAGTCTGTCTGTCAGCCGGGGTATCCTTTCTTGTCTTGGCTTGTCTGGGAGCAAGGATGAGAGTGGATAGTCTTCACCCTGTCTAATTTATGTAGCTTCAGAAAGAAAGGTTGTCAGGTTCCACATGATGAAGAAAGAGGAAAAAAAAGCAAATGAGACTGGGGACATGTCTAAACCTTCTCCAGCAGCATTGTCGCCCTGCTCATCAGGTAGGAAGAAAAACAGATTAAAGCAAGTTCTTTGTTTCCAAATTCCAGGCTTGCAAAGGATGTATTATGATACTCATTTCAAAATATGGTTACATCTTGAAAGCATTTCTGTTAGATAGGCATATTATCTTTAACAATGAAGCAAGGAAAAAAAAAGGTTAGTGCATTAGAGTAGACTCTTAAAATACCTTAGCAGATCTAACTTTATATATATCTTTTTACATTAGCATTCAAAACTCCTTGGCAGGAACAATAGGAACAGTTCAAAGTTCAACTTATAATCATAAGCAGACTTCTCCCCCTCAGTCCCCCCACCCCAACATTTCCTCAGTTTTTGTGAGTGTATTCAGAGGGGGTGGAGAGAAGAGAAAGGGGTCAAATTCAAACATCTCCCCCCCTCCCTTTCAGGACGAGCTCTAATTTCATAATAGGATAGTTTTATTCAGAGTTAACTACTTTGGGTTCAGAATGGTAATCGTAGAAAATATAAAGTAACGTTTTAAAAGCTCCGGCTGTGAAAGAAAGGAATAGCACAGCTTAGTAAAAGCATATGTTGCTAGTGGGACCTCACAACCACATTCAAATCACGCTCTTGCCAAATCACGTTATGTTTCTAAAGCTCCTTATTTGAATTTCCCAAGCGGGGTTCATATGGCATGTTCTGTGTCTGTGCTATACAGTATTGAAGGAGGTCCTTAAAATTCTTTCTCCCGAAGAACCAATTTTTTTTTTTCTTTTCTAAATAAAAGTCCTAATTAAGCCTCGTTTACATGTATGGAATACGGGACTCCACTCCACTGAAAACAACAGAAAATAAAAATCTGCTCTTGGCACCGGTCAGGGTTCTGACAACAGCTCCAGGAGCTGTCGGGGATGAGCCCACACTCGCTGTGGGAGTTAGGGTGCATCTTGGTCCTCCTTCACGGGACCCCGAAACCCCAAAACGCCAGCCAAGCAAGTCCCATTTGCAAAGAATGATTGTGTTCAAACCACCCCAGGCCAGTGTATTCTTTACTTTCAAAGATCAAAAATAAAAAGTCACAGACTTGGAGATTCTGTTACCTATTTTTGGAATGCTTTTCAGTGTTTTACAAAATCTGGAGTCCAGAATTCACCCTGACTTTGAACGTCCCCAGTTAAAGCTTAATGTTTGCTCCCACGTGTGAAGACTGCTTCTCTGGAGCCTACTCTTCTGTTTAGAAAGCCTGATGGTTTTTGCTTCTTTTTAGGCTCTGTTTAATCATTGTTTATGATTTTGATAGTTCTCACCTGGCATTTCTGGGTTCTTTATAACTTAATTATTGTATCTAGCCTTACAAGGAACAAAATAATTATCCTGCCCCAACCCCCAGGTTTTGGTTGTTGGTGTGTATTAAGCTTTAGCTATTACAACAGGAGATCTTTGAGTCACTTTCTAAAATGCAGAGCACAACCAGAGAGACACAGTCCTATTAAAGCCACATTCCCTAATGGGTGCTGCTGAATGCTTGAGCTCTCCAGTTATGACCGCCAATAGTCAGGGGTCTGTCCCACCTAAATATCTATCTCCTGAAATAATGGAATCATATCTTAGCACTTTATTCAGAAAACAAAAGGATTTATGGAGAACAGAATTATGGATGACACAAAATATGATTTCCTGAAATATAATTCTAGATAGCACATTGCAAACTCTATTCTGGGGAGTTCTGATATTTATTTCTAATGTCTCCGCCCTTCCCCCACTAACTTCTCCCTCTCTCTTCTCACTTCAGCTTTGTCACCTCTGAACTAGGATTTTTTTTTTTTTCAAAACTCTTACACAAGGTAAGAGGATAGCTTTGTTTTTTCTCATCCAGATCTCTCTTTTTCTTTTAGGATGTGCCGATCTTCTAAGTGCTTTACCTGGGCTTTCGTATTTAGTTCAGATGTCACTTAAAATAGACCCTTTTTATTTTTTTCCTGACAAGCAGCATAAACTTGTGACTATAAACACAGATTGTCCAGATTCAAATTTTGGTTCTGTGACTGGGGTCGATTTATGTAACTTTTCTGCAAAATGGGGATAGAAATTCTCCCTCCCCTCCTATTATTGAGAAGATTAAAAGGGTTAGTATGTCTCAAGCACTCAAAACTGTGCATGGTCAGAGATCCCTCTCTAGAATAATATAGGCTATTGTTATTCAACTGTATCACTCTATGAAATGGCTTCTTCTATCCGCAAAGACTGAGGTTATCTGTTTCTCTCCAGTGTAAGTGCTCTGTTCTCATTGTTTGGTTCTGGCCAAAGTAGAGTCTTACTCCATGTTCTAGCATTGAAAGGAGATGGGTACTTGGCTCCTTTGTTGGGAAAAGCAATGTCCAGTTCAAGGTGAACTCCTTCTCCCTGATGAGAAATGACACTAGGGCTGTGTTTCTTCTTATGAATTACTAACAAACATTTTTCCAGCAATTGTTGCCATTTCCCTCTCCTCTGAGATGGGCTAGACTTGAACAAAACAATTTGCGTATGTGCAAGTGCATTTACTTCAACAACTCAGTTCCTGAGCCTTTGCTTTATAATTGTTCATTCTTCTGTATTTGTCATTTTAAGACTCAAATATGATTTCTGTATCCCCTTTATTGTCACTGGAATATATGGAGAATGTTCTACATTAGTTTTTTTTTTTTTTTTTTTTTAGAGAGAGAGAGAGAGAAAGCACATGAGCTGGGAGTGAGAGACAGAGGGAAAAGGAGAGAGAGAGAGAGAGAGAGAGAGTCTTAAGCAGGCTCCACGCCCAGTGTTGAGCCAATTCAGGGATCCTGCTCATGACCCCCAGATCATGACCTAAGCTGAAATCAAGTGTCGGACACTTAACTGACTGAGCCACCCAGGTGCCCTTCCATTATTACTTTTAGAACAATGATGGAAAGTATCATGCCGACAACCCGCTCCTGCAGAACTTGGTGTGACAGGCCGATGGCCTCTCACCAATAATGTGCGTTCTAGGCAAGGCAATATACAGTTACAGTTAATATAGCATTAAAAGTAAAATGCTGTTCACTTACGGGTAGAGTGTCCAGCATCTCAAAATTGATGATACCACAGACAAATACCCAGTAACCTTTGATTCTGCTACGTCTGCAAATATCAGAATACAAAGGAAGAGAAATAGATTCATCCGAGGGAAATAAATTAGTCAGAAAATATGCATTCATCTTCTTCACAAAATAATATTTTACCCAGTAGCCTGTGATCTCTCGGGTGCTTCCAAATTCATTTTTCTGTTATATTTTAATAGGGAGCCATTATATGCTGAAGATTGAGAAAATGGGCTGTGAATCCGAGTGCCTGGGCATGCGCACTGGCTCTTCTGCGAACCAGCACCCGGTGTTCATGCAGGTTAGGTAACCTCCCTGCGCCTTGGTTCCCTGGGCTGTAAAATGGGATCATAACAGTAGCTACCCCTACAGCTGTTGTGAGGACCCGGTGAAATATTGTACATAGCTGTGCTTGCTATATGGATCCATTAAAGAAGCAGTAGCTATTATTAAAAGATGAAAGGACAACAGTGCCTCACTTGTGTTAACACTTAAGTTATCCGTTAGTCTTGAAAACATTAAAACAGGGACGCCTGGGTGGCTCAGTCATTAAGCGTCTGCCTTTGGCTTGGGGCATGATCCCAGGGTACTGGGATCGAGCCTGCATTGGGCTCCCTGCTCTGCGGGAAGCCTGCTTCTCCCTCTCTCCCTCCTCCTGCTTGTGTACCCTCTCTCACTGTGTCTCTCTCTGTCAAATAAATAAATAAAATCCTTAAAAAAAAAAAAAGAAAACATTGCCTTCCGACTTCTCTTTCTCACACCTCTTTCTTTTACCAGAGAGTAGTCACCAGTTGGGAAGAAGGTGATTGGGGAAAAACAAAACCCTCCTGTGTTTGTTTACCCCGCCTAGCTGAGACCATTTAATAAACAACTTAACTATCACCTAAGAAACAAGTACAATGAAATACACCTCAGTAAAACATCAAAACATCGGGGGCAGTGGAAAGAATTACAGACAAATACTGAACCTGTAATAGAATATAGCAAAATCATACTGGTGGGTACAAGGATAATAAAAATCAAGGAAATACTTAAAATGCAAATGATGAGAGAATTTCTCCCACCATGCCTCAAATGACACCTGAGTTACTTTCCTTAACTGAAACTTTCCAAGTTCTTGAAAGGAGAGACACCACTTGGGAATGAGGGAGAGGAGGAGTTTACCTTTAGCTGATAGCTAGTTATTATCGCTAATGGATTCATTTATCAGAACAGTGGAGAACTGGTTATCATAAGTCATAGTGTGAGTTTACGAAGCCTTTGGAGCTGGAGGGCCCTGTCTGGTAAGGGGTGAATTAGAGTTGTGTGTAGGAAGAGCACCAAGCATTGACAAGTCTGATAGATTCTGGGGGGTCGGGGGACCTCCTTTGCAAAACAATTCCATGGCTTTTGTCTCTGGCTGTTCTTGCTCAGACTGTGTCATTTCTGTCCTTCCCTCCCCTTCTTTGCTGACAGTGCTGGCTGCTGCCAAGGAAGGACCTTCCCCATTCGGCCAGCGTAAAAAGTCCTATGGAAATGATACTTTGGTACATACTCAGAGACTGGTCTTGGGGAGTTAAAAGTCCCCACAGAAGAATTAAAAGCACAAGTTGAATTTTAGGAAAAAAACTGTATGTAGAGGTGGGTGGTGTATCTGTTCTTCCAAGAAACTTGTTTTGAGAGAAAACTTGGGTTTTCTTCTAGACAGAGATGAGTTGAAGTCCTTTCTCCATCATGTCCTAGGAAGTTGACCTTACTCACATTGTGAAACCTCTGAGCGTCAGGGTACTTACCTGCTACCTCGGGATAATGCTGCTCCTTTGGTTGTTACAAGTTACAGTGAGACAGCAAGCATGAAACCACCCAGCCCTGCAGCACGGCTTATGCTCAAGGAACATTAGTTACCTTTATAAAAACTGCTAAAGCCAGAGAAGAAATATAGGAGGAAAAAAAAATATATATATATATATTCGACATCACCACTATAGCCATAACTCTGTACCTATTAAACATGTATGTATATTTCCCGTGTTTATTTTTTATGTTGGTCCCTATATTTTACTGATATACCCATTTGCATTTGTCTGATTTTTAGGTGATAGCTAAGTGGTTTATTGAAGTTTAGAGGGATAAAAATATGCCCCAGTATTCTATTCTATGCAAATCTATTTTATTCTGTGCAAATCACTACTCCTTCTGTTCTATCAAATCTCCTAATCTTGTGGACAGATTATTGAATCATATTTTAGGCAGATTTCAAAATCTCTTCCGTGTGTGTGTGTGTGTGTGTGTGTATGCATACATGTGTATATATGTATATGTGTGTGTATGTATCCCCAATTGTAAAAAATCAGATATGCAACATAAGTGGTAAATACTGAGAGTAATGAGAAAACAATCTGCCTTAATTCCTATAAAATGAGACACAAAAATTTAGGCAGCTCCAGGATTTCAGAAATAAAATGAAACCAAACTGTCAAGGGCATAAAAACATGACAATATAAATGCAGATTTTGTTCCAGAGGAGTCTAGATCATTCTTCCATTGACCTATACTTTTTGAAGAGTGTGTTGCCTCTAGGAGTGTAAGGGTATTAGTAATTTTAGAGGATTACACCTCCCTGAAATTTTGTCAAAAGGTCTTTTTCTTTTTTAAGTCGGCCCTGCAAATCTCCTTTTTCTCTTCCTCTTACTTCCTCCCAAATCCTCAGTGACTCTGACAGCTGCAATCCCTTCCTCCCACTCCCCCCTTGGATGTGGAAATGTGTTGCCATTGGAGACCTCCCCAGCTCCCAGGAGCTAGCTCTGTCCAAGAACTTAGGTGGTGGACTTAAAGTAGCCGAAAGTAGTCAATAATTAGAAAAACAGATTTTCAGCCAAACTGAGTAACTGGAGCTTGGAATTTCATATCTGAGATATTGGTTTCGCTAATTAATTAGCACAAAAATAATGGTCTGTGGGGGAATGTAGCTTTATAACCTTTTGGCTGGGACTGTTACAAATGAACAATATGCACAGGAAAATGTTAATAGTTGAGGAGGAGAAAGGTATTTTAACAAAGTTTTATAGTATGTGGTTTAGGGTCCTCAGGGCAAACATATGCATTACACATCTAACCCCACACTGAGAAAATAATCCCTAATGTTGGTTCCTCTGCTAGTCCTATTAAAAATTCCCCAAAACGTAAAGGCTGCCAATTTTAGACTAAGAATAAATGGTTCGTGGTTCCTTCTGAAACGGCATCCAAGATTCATGTTCTCAGTGCTGCACACGAATCACTGGGGGAGGAACGTCTCTGGTTTCTGGGGTGCCAGGAAAGGCCAGTGGGTTGATCCAGTCCCATTTATTTCAGGCAGGGCACCCAAAGGCCACTTTGTGTCAGAGAATGTTGGAGTGGGGATTTCACATTAAAGGAGGTCAGCGCTGTGTTTGCTTTTTGTATAAGGGAGTCAGAGGGAGGGGCTTGGCGCTCATAATGGCAGAACTCTAGAGGTCTCCCACTTCCTGGAGTTTCACACCCGCAGAGAGAGGGAAGGCCTTGGCCAATCCACAGGGCTGGCCATTTTGCAGACGATTCAAATGCAGTGTTAGTGCTGCTGGTATTCAGGTGAGCAGATGGCCTCCCCCAGCCTTAAAAATTGAGATCATTAACTAGTTATGTGAAGCATTATACGAAGGGATGTGGGGTGGAGAGGTGAGTGAGAAAAAGCATGGAAAATTCAGAACTGGTTCCAATAAAAATTTTCCTTATGGATTGGAAAAGAAACATTTTGATGGTGAGGTCAGAAAACTGAAGTTGGACTCTTAGCTGTCAGCTCAAAGATCTTGGATAACTCCTTCAGCTTCCCTGGGTCTCAACTTGTCCACTGATAAAATGGAACAACTCCTGCCCAGACTGCACAGAATTGTGGATCAAGTGGGACACTGTTCTAAAATGCTATGCAAATATAAGCCATTATTTATGTTGGGGTTTGGATAGGCAGATGCTTAATAGTTGTTGGACCCCATCTGCCCTTTTTGAGGTTCTCAGGGACAGCTCTCACTCACATTCCCATGTGACTTTTGATTCTTGGCCGGTGGGCATCCCCCACAGCAGGAATTCACACCTGTCCTCTGCTGAACTAGGTTTTAATAGTTACACACGCCCGAACTAGGTTTTAGTAATTATGCGTGTACCGGAGATGGGAAAACCACGAGAACAAGCCGAGTCTGGTATTCACTTCCTAATAATTCTTCATTCCCTTACTAACACTTGTGGCCCGAAGGTTGACTCATCACTTAGCACTCTGATGTCTTCCAGAATAATTCATCCATCGTCCATGGGGATCTTGATCTTTTTTTTTTTTTTTTTGATCTTGATCTTTAAGATCTATAGATCTATAAGATCTAGACTTATAGGCAAGTATCTGTTATTCCTCTAGGCTCCTGGAGGGTTTCTATGTGTGATCTCCAGGCAATATGTCCATGTCCTCCTAAGGCCTCTGTTCTCAGGGGCAAGAACATTTTGACATGTTCCTGAAGCTTGTTAGCTTTGGAATTTGACCTACAAAGAGAACTGTGTGTTTTGCTATGTTTTTGGCTATCCCTGCCTGCGTGTTACTGCGCATGGTGATATGTGAGTATGTGTAGAGAGGATTGCCCTGCATTTCTGAGAATAAGCAATTATGCACACACATAGACAATTCCTTTGTGCAGTTTTGTTTCGTTTTTTTTTTTTAGAATGATTTTTGAGAGGCCATGGTACAAATACTACCCGGTCTTTTTTTTTTTTTTAACATATAATGTATTATTTGCCCCAGGGTACATGTCTGTGAATCATCAGGCTTACACAATTCACAGCATTTGCCATAGCACATACCCTCCCCATGTCCATATCCCCCCCACCTCCCAGCAACCCTTAATTTGTTTCGTGAATTTAGGAGTCTCTTATGGTTTGTCTCCTTCCCCATCCCAGCTTGTTTCATTTCTCTTCCCCACCACCCCATAATCCCCTGCCCTGCCTCTCAAATTCTTCATATCAGAGCGATCATGTGATAATTGTCTTTCTCTGACTGACTTATTTCGCTTAGCATAATACCCTCTAGTTCCATCCACGTCGTTGCAAATGGCAAGATTTCGTTTCTCTTGATGGCTGCATAGTAGTCCATTGTGTATATATACCACATCTTTTTTATCCATTCATCTGTTGATGGACATCTAGATTCTTTCCATAGTTTGGCTATTGTGGACATTGCTGCTATAAACATTCAGGTGCATGTGACTCTTCGGATCACTACGTTTGTATCTTGAGGGTAAATACCCAGTAGTGCGATTGCTGGGTCATACGGTAGCTCTA